>CM065458.1:36375063-37575063 GCA_032872475.1 Leptopilina myrica (nomen nudum) | reverse complement strand
ATGTCGCGGATAGTAGGCAGATTGCCTGTTGGGTTGATGTAGAATTCTAATGCGAGTCGACGAAGGTCGGTTTCTTCTAGTGTGAAGGTCCAAATTGTTTTGTCTCTGATGGTTGACATTTTGTATGATTAAATAGTTAATATTAATAATAATTATAAATTTTGTGAAAAAAAATTTTTGTTGTTGTAGAATTATTGTCTATGTAATCTATTATATGGTAAACTATGAAGAAAAAAAAATTATTTTAGTTTTCCATATTTTGTTTTTATAGTGCCGGGAATGTGGAGACAAAAAAAATTTCGTCTTTGAGAAAAAAACTTTCCAATTTTATTCAATTAATTTAAAATTAAAAAAAAAATTATTTTCTATTTCCCGAGATAGCACTAAATTTTGTCAGAAAAGACAGTTTCAAGAAACAGTTAATAATGAGATAATTGCTTCTTGTTAAGTGTATAGAGAAAAAATAATATTTAAATTCTCTATTATAGTGATTAAAATAAATTTTAGTTATAATTTGTCAAAAAAAAATTTTTAGAATAATTATTGACTAATAATTTGTAATTTATTATTTTAATTAATCACTTATTTAGTGTTTTGTTTTAACGAATTTTATGATGTAGTAAAAAATGTGGTTAACATTGAATCGTAATAATCAACTGTTCCTATTTACCCCTAATTTTTTCAACTTTGTTAAAATTTAGGGGTAAATAGGAACAGCTGATTATTTCTTACGAAATTTGGGAAAAAATCAATTTGAAGTCTGGAAATGTTAAAGAGATATAAAGAATTAAATAAAAATGGTGTTAGCCATAAAATAATTAAAAATAAGAAATAATAATGCATTATATAAGTTTTAAACTATTTCATACCAAAAATTCTAACACATTATACAATTATAAAGGTTTCAACAACTTAAAAAAATTTTAACAGATTGGTTTAACATAACTCTTGGTCTCTCTTATACTCTCTCATTCTCTCTCGGTCTCACTTATACTCTCTTATTCTCACTCATTCTCTCTTATACTCTCTTGTTTCATTACATTTACCGGTTTTATGGTAAAAAATCCTAATTTAACGAACTAGCGTCGGTTTGCTATAAAGTACCTATATAACAATTATGTACTTGTTAAATATTATGTACCGATTCGATTATACATGAATACTATTTTTAATGCATTTTTATAATGCTGAAAATAGTGTTGTAGTTTGATAAAAATAATTTTTTCATTTATATTATCAGAAATATTATTGAAATTTCTGCTGTTCCGATTTACCCCGAATTTCCAGTTTTAAGGGGTAAATAGAAACAGTCTCTTATTTTTAAGAAAAATTTAAAAAATAAAAAAAACAAAGTTGTTTTTTGTTCTAGTATTAATAAGAGATAATTATAAATTTTATATCAATTTTTAGCTTATTTATTTAAATGCGAATTAAAAAAGTTAAAGGGTGTCTTCTTTGATTTTTAATTTTGTATGCAATAGGAAATATTTTTGTATATACTGCTGCTAATTGACAAACTGAAAATGGGAACATACTTAGAACCTGTTGGGAGTTCCGATTTACCCCAACTAACCCTATAAGAACTAGAAAATAATTTGTAAATAGAGTGAAAATAACAAATAGGTTAAAAAAATTTATTTATTTTATTTCATTTCATTTCATTTCCTTTATTTTGTTCTAGGAAAACCATGAGAACAATTTTTAAAGTACAATAAAATACATAATATACATTATTCATGTAGTAAACATTCATAATTTAATCTTAATCAAAAGTTGCATAACAATGATGAAGATAGAAATATTAACTCTTAAAGAATCTTCAAAAAAGATAAATGAATAGTAAAGCACACAACATACAAACGAAAAAGACTCTGCTGTTATAAAAGTTATAAAAGTCCAAAGATATTAAAATTAACGTTTTAAAAAATACGCAGTGCTGTAACATAGAATAACATTTATGTAGTCAAAAATTAATACAAAACAACAATACATACAATCAAAAATGAATATATGTAAGTAGAAAAACATATTTTAATTTTGTGAAACTATCAAACGTTTAAAAAGTTTGGACTTAAAAATACCAACACTTTCTGCATTGGTTATTGAACATGGAAGAGAGTTCCACAAAGTTACAGCCGTAACAACAAAAGAATTCTTATACTTTTTCGTTCGACATAAAGGTGCCCTTAGCTGATTAGGACACCGTATTTCCCTCAAAGTAATTTGACTTCTAAAAACAAATTTTTCATATAAATAAAGAGGTCTCTTCGTATTTAAAATAACATATGTTAAACATCCAATAGACAATAGTCTTCTATTTTTAACAGTTAACCATCCCAGTCTTTCACGATAAGGAGAAATACGCTCATCTCTTTTCAAATTAAAAACAAACCTTATACATGAATTAAGAAGTTTCTCTAGCTTATCATTGAGTTCATCTGTCAGATCGTTATAGACTGCACAACAATAGTCAAAATGAGGTAATATTAGAGAAGAAACAAGTTGGGTTTTCAATTTAGTAGAAAGTGCTTTTCTATTTGATTTAAATTGTTGCAATGTTGCATAAACATTTCTACATATGTGGCTAACATGTTTTTCCCAAGAAAGAGTTGGATCAAAAATAACCCCCAAATTTTTAACCAATTGTACATAAGGTATAACTATATTTTTAATCTTAACGGGAGGACACTCATTTAAATTCAAGTTACTTATGTTCCAGGATGAACCAATAATCATTGAATAAGTCTTATCAAGATTAATTTTAAGTTTATTTAACTCTGCCCACTCGTAAACAGCTTTAACATCCACATTAATTAGTGCCCCACTCAGATCCTTCACCATTCTGTCCATAAACAGACTGCCTTCTATAAGATAAATAGGATGCAAACCATTTCAAAACAGAGGCTGACAGACCAAAAGATTTTAATTTTAATAATAAAAGACTATGTGGAACCATATCAAAGGCCTTACTAAAATCAAAGAAAATAATTACAGTTACTCTCTTTTTATCAATAGCATATAAAATGTCATCAGTAATCTTTAGTAAAAGTGTTTGAGTGCTTAACCCTTTTCTATATCCAGATTGATTTGGATCAAGAATACCATTAGCTTCTACATATTTAATTAATTGATTATAGACACACTTCTCAAGGACCTTTGACAGGCCACACAAAATAGCAACCGGTCTATGCTCCCCTGGATGTTGTGGAATCTTAACTTTATTAACAGGTTTAATAAGAACATTTCTCCATTCATCTAGAAAGACTGAGGTTTGCAGTGACATATTAAAAAGACAAAGGACATAGGGTAGTAAAACAGGCATTGCTTTTTTAACAATGCTGATAGAATGACCATCAAATCCTTGAGCTTCAGTCTTTATACCTCTCAAGGCATTTAGTATGTCAGAAGGACCAATATCTTCAAAATAAAAAAAGCTATCATCAAAATCAACATCCAAAAGGAGATCCGAGAGAAACCAAGGCGTTAAATTGAAAGACGTATTTCCACAAATACTCAAAAAATAATCATTAATTTCATTTACAGTAAAAGTAAGAGCATAATCATCATTTCTTTTCTTGACTATTCCAAGGTGTCTCAGCTCCCTCCAGAGGTCCCTCTGATCTGTTATTCCCTCAAGTCTATCAGCATTGTAATTATCGCGTGCCTCCCTTACTAAAAATTTGACTCTATTTCTAAGTATTTTATATCTATTCTTGATTGAATTATCTCCAACTCTCTTCCATGATCTAAAAGCAGAAATTCCACTGATTTTTTTTTGAATACTGAAATTATTTTTTTTTAATTTTTGGTTAGTATGATTATCTAAAAATACGGGGAAAATAGTCTGAAGCGATAAGAATAGACTCGCGAGCAGGAGAGTAGGAATAACATCACCTTTCCACCTCGAAAATTCATGTTTTTTCATTAATTACCTAACTGCAATTTGTTTATTTTAAAATTTACATTTTTTCTTTTCGCACCTCTTGAAAGAGTAGTTCTTAAGTAATAAGATATGTCTACTGTTACATATCAAAAGTTATGTAGTTTTCGTGTAAACTAGGATATTTAAGATCCATTAATATTTATAAAAGTTATAAACAATTTAAGTTGCAAAATTATGGTCGAAAAATTAAAAAGTCTGTCATTTGGTTATTTTTCAATAAATTTTTTTTGTTCTAGTTTACACGATAGTCATAATGGTATAGATTAAGAAAATTTTTGACTTTTTTATTTTAGATTAATTGTCGCAGAGAAAAAATGTAAACAACTTTTACAGGGGACCACTTTCGGCAGCCATTTTCTAAGACTCCATTAAAAAAATAAATAAATAAAAAATGGTTTTTATTACTGTAACACAAGTATTTTATTGTAAAAAAAGTTTAACTAACAAATATTTATTTTACTACCTATAAAAATTTTTTTTTAAAAAACCTTAATTTCTGTGGAATCTCCCCTTAATAGGGGAGAGTCACTATGGTCAGGACACTTTTTGACTTGTGCCCGTAACTTCCGTTCTAGGCCAAATTTCAAGTTTTCTGACATATGGTTGGAAAGATCTGCTAAAGTGGAATGTTTCTTCTGTACATCAGAAAATGTCTGGAGAAAATTATTGAATAAGTTATAAACATTAAAAAAAATAAAAAAATGTCGTTACGGTCTTTTTATAAATAAAAATAAAATAATTAGTGCGTCCCAAAAATATTTCTTCAAGTAATTAACACTCTACATGTGTATTATTATTCATTATTCATAAGTTTCAATCTTTTATCACATTCATTCTTACAATTAACAACATAACATATCGAAAAATCTTAAAATCTATATAGATTCGAACCCTACTTAACTTATATCTAACGAAACCTAGAAAATCGCACGCATTAATACTAACCCAGTGGGCAAAAAACCATCATTGTTTTAAAAACGTTCCAAAAACGTTTTTAGAACGTTTTATGTCTGCCAAATAATGTTCTAAAAACGTTCCATTGCTTTTAAAACGTTTTTGGGATGTTATTTGGCAGTCATGAAACGTTCTAAAAACGTTTATGGAACGTTTTTAAAACAATGATGGTTTTTTGCCCACTGGAAAACCTCTCGGCTACGCAATCGCTATGGAAAAAATTTTTGGCTACTCGAATATCTTTTTTCGAAAAAGTGAATCATAAATTATATTTATTTTGATAAGTTACCGAATTAAAATATGAACATTTATAATAATAATAATAATAATAATAATAATAAATAGTATTATTAATCTAAAATTACTCATTTTAATAATTAGATTATAATGTTAATGATTTTATTTATGCATTTTTTAATAATTAATTTGTAGTTGATAAAAAATTTATTTACTAATTTGTGATGAATAAAGTATAACTCTGGTTCATCTTCGTTGAAATTAACTAAAACCATTCCTGGCTTAACTACTTCTCCATTAAAAGAGATCCAAGAAGTAACTAACAAATTTTGAATTCGCACGTTATTTGCGAAGTTCATACAAATTCATACAAGCAACATGCTAAAATGGGCCTAATAACCGCATTACTCTCGAGTAATGAATAAGGAAGTGGTGCTTTTGTTTAAAGAAATTTGGAAATAATTTTTGCAATAGAGTTAGATATTCTTTTATCGTGTAATCTAAGAGGTTAACGCAACCGAATTGACAACACTTTGAACTCACACATAATGTTATGGGCTGCAAAAGAATTATATGTTGCCAATGTTTCGAATCTTTACGTACTAAATGACCAATCATCATTGATAAATTTCGAATTAAACACATCATTTCACTTGCTGACATTGAAAATGTTCGATTTTTTAAATGAGTTTTTTAAAAATCAGATGGATTATTCCTTCTTGTAACCTAGAAATGTTGGATCACTTTGACGTCAGGCTACAGTTGCTGGACCTTGCAGCTGGTGGGGTGGCTTAAAGGCCAAATCGGAGAGTACCCCTGCCGTGTCGGTAGATGAATGGCACTAGGGTTACCAAATCTGTCGCTCACGACGGACTGGCTGTCCGTCCGTTTGTCGGAATTGTACTGGTCAGTTAGTTATCCCGTAAAGTTCGGGGAGCGATCTGGCTGGGTTTGCGGTGGGCGTCTGGTCTTGGCGTGATTTGAACAGAGGTGTCTTAAACGGCGGCTCCGGAACACCGGGCGACCTTCCGGTAGTACTAGCCTTACTTCTGCAAGCGAGTCTGACTATGGGATATGTCCCGACAGTGTGGAAGGGTACGAAAGTCGTACTCATACCTAAAGCGGGCAAGAACGGGTATACCTCACCGAAGGATTTCCGTCCCATTAGCCTTACATCCTTTATTCTAAAACTAGTTGAAAAGTAAGTGGATGGATATATCCGCAGTGAGATTTTGGAGCGGTTCCCGCTACAAAAGGACCAATATGAGTATTGAGCAGGATGCTCTACGGAGACAGCTCTGGCGAGAGCAGTTGACCTAATTGATGAGCAACTGCAGAGTCAGGGTTTTGCTGTAGGTGTTTTTATAGACATAAAAGGAGCTTTTACTCAGGCCTCTCCGGAATCCATAAGAAGAGCTATGACAGCTTTTAATATTTCTACAGGAGTGGTTGATTGGACCTGTCATATGTTAAAAAACAGAAACCTCTTATCAACTAAAAGAGACTCAGTCCTGGAAGGGACAGTTAACTCTGGATGCCCCCAATGAGGTGTTCTTTCACCCTTGCTCTGGTCCTTAGTGGTGGATAAACTACTGAGAACTCTGACCGAAGCAAGATACCATGTGATTGGGTATGTTGACGACATTTTGTTAATCGTTCGCGTCTTCATCTCGACGTTGTACTTGAAGTGACCCAAAAAGCTTTAAACCAGGTAGACAAATAGTGTAAGAAGGTGGTTTTATCTGTAAATCGGGGGAAAACGGAAGCGGTTATCTTAACCAGACGGTATAAGTGGAAAGCCTCGTGCTCACTTACACTGTCTGGAATAGAGATCTAATATACAGAGCAGGGGTCTTAAACCGGATACACTATTGTGGATCTATGAAGCAATTCTGCTCCCTAGAGGAATAACGGGGACAGTGCGTACAGCTCCTACTGCTGCCCTTGGTGCCCTCTTGGGGCTAGAACCCTTACACCTTACAATGAAAGCAGCGGCGGTTAAGGCTGCCCTGAGGTTGAGCGGTCCTGTGGGATGCAGGGAGGTGGGTAGATGGCGTCTCCCAAAGAAATTGGTAAGAAGCACCCTCCTAAGTATGATTAGGGACAGAACTGTTCCTTTGTACCTCTTCGACAAAAAGTATAAGATTAATATACCTAGTAGAAAATATTGGATAAATGGACTGACAAATATTCCAGCTGACTGTGAAGTCTGGTACACAGAAGGATCAAAAGGCGGGAATGGAGTTGTTGCAGGAATCTATCATGTAACCTCTCAAGTGGGACACTCTTTTAAGTTAGGGACAACTGTTACTGTGTTACAAGCGGAAATTGTGGTGATACTTTATGTTGCTGTTGAAGCCTTGAAAAATTGTCACGACAAAGATATTTTTATTCTTTCGGATAGCTAGGCAGCTATTTTCTCCTTGAAACGATACGTATAAACATCACGGCTGGTCGGTGACGGTCATGAGGCACTTAACGAACTAGCTGAAATTAACCGCGTTACCCTTCTCTGGATCCCTGGTCACAGTGGAATCGCGGGAAACGATAGGGCGGATGAGCTAGCCAAAGAAGGAGCTAGAAAACAACTTATTGGGTCCGAACCGCCCATTGGTGTTTCCAATAAATGCCTGACACTGGGAATTAAACAGTGGATATCTGCGGAACACCAAAGGAAGTGGCGGGCAACTAAGGGCTGTAGACAAGCCAAGGTACTCATAGGAACTAGTATTAACCCTATGTGGAAAGCGGAATTCCGCAAATTAAATAGGAAAGAGGCAAAGATCATAACAGGTCTATTAACTGGACATGGTGATCTGCGCTATCATCGGCACAAACAAGGGATTTTAGACGACCCGAAGTGCCGTAGGTGTGCAGAGGAACACGAAACCTCGATACACATGTTGTGTCACTGCCCCGCACTTGTGAAGGAGCGGGAACACATTACGGGCTACATCTTTCTGGAGGAGACCGTTATTGCTACCAGAAACCTGGCCGAAGTCCTTCTGCTGTAGAAAGGACTTCGGATATAGGGGATGTTATGGGCAACGTAAAGGGATTACCCAAGCGTTAGTGGTATGACCTGAACGGTCATAGGTTCACAACCCTTATTTCTTAATAATAATAAAAATGATAATTATTAACATTAAAATTATTTCTTAACAAAATAGACATAAATTACTTAAAAAAACAAAAAATTTGTCTGCAAAAAATACAATTTTTTAAAAGAAGGACCAGAGTTGTCTATTTGTTAATTAAGATTGATTTTCAACCACTTAAATTAATTGAATTATGCATTATTATTTATCAGGTGGTCATGCTACACCAATTTAAATTGATTTTGATCATAAGGGAATAAAAAATAAATAGATTTTCTTCAAATATCTTGTAAATTGTTAACTTTGAGTAACAAAAAAATATATAAACAATTAAAAATTAAAACAACGGTTTGAAGAAAACTCTTAGAAAATTTATCTTCTTTCAATTAAGGCCAAGAACATCAAAATCGGATGAAATTTGTAGGCTCTAGACGATTTTAAACTGTAAAGTGTATGAATTCTTCTGTGCGAGGTGTCCAGGGCACTAACACAGCGCTGACACTGAAAACGGGTCGCGCTTCCACAAAAATTGCAATATCTCGAAAACTATTTGCGTCTCCATAGATTTCTTTTTTTAAAATAAAAAGGTGAAATTGTAAGGAATATTTTATTAATTGACAAGAAAACTCAAAAATCGGTTCTGCTCTTGAAAAAAGGTTTGAAAAATTTTCTTTTGAGTTTTTTTGGGCAAAAAACATTATTTGTTTGTTTGTTGTATGATAGTCAGAAGAAACATGATTTCAAGTATAAGCATTCCAAATTTTATTAAATTTCATCGAAATCTTTCGGAAATATTAGGATTTAAATAAATTATAAATAAAAACTATAATATTCAATTCTTTATTTAATTATAAATAACTATTATGATTATTAGGTAGGTGTAACATTAATTTAACCCATTTAGTCCCAAATGTCCGTATTTCTTTGTACAAGTTTGAGCTTTCCGTTCTACGATTTACGAATTTGGAAAAAATCGGGACATAGGTTTTTTTTAGATTTGAGTGTCCTCTTATAGAATCTGAAAGAAAATTTTAATTTAATCATAAAAAGTTGTAATTGTTTAAACAAAAAAATGCAGTTTTTTAAGTGTTTTTTGTCATTAAAATTAGATTATTTACTCGAATTCGGTTGGGAAAAATCCGGGACAAGAAAATATCGCGTCCAAAATGTTGGGACTATCAAATAGGCATAATGCCGAATTTTTTTTTCTAATTTTAAAATGGCGCCTCCAAAATGGCCGCCAAAGTATTGAAATTTGTAAAAAAAATATTAACATTTTTTTTAACTTTTATGCTTTATTTAAATAAAAAAATGTTGTTTCAACAAAACAATTTAAAATCTATTGTCCAAAATGGTAAACAAATTTTTATTTTTATCAATTCTCATTTCTTTTTGCAGAAAAAATGAATAATAAAAGTTAATAACTTAATTTAAACTTTTTTACAATGTTAAAGAATGTTATAAACAATTTTTAAAAACATATTGCAAAACATGAAATAGAATCCTATAAAAAAATAATTTTTTGATTATATTACGTTCTCTTGTAATCAAAATGTTGCTAAAGGTTTAAATATTTTTTAAAATGTTATAAACAATTTTTATAAATAATTTGAAATTCGTGGGCTAAAGTGGAATTAAATTTTTTTTTCAATTCTCATTTCTTTTTGCAGTAAAAATGAATAATAAAAGTTAATCAGTTAATTCAAAATTTGTCAATAATCAAAAAATAATTTTTTTATAGGATTCGAGTTCATGTTTTGCAATATGTTTATTAAAAATTGTTTATAATATTCTTAATCCTTGTAAAAAATTTTGAATTAAGTGATTAACTTTTATTATTCATTTATACTGCAAAAAGAAATGAGAATTGATAAAAAAAAATTTTATACCACTTTGGCCCACGAATTTCAAATTATTTATAAAAATTGTTTATAACATTTTTAAATATTGTTAAATAATATTAAATGAAAGTTTATCTCTTTAACAAAGATTTGGATTAGAAGAGTGCAATATATAATAAAAAAATGCGTTTTTTCTATTATGGTAATTCATATTTAACTAATTATTTATAAGAATTGTTTATAACATTTATGTACATTGTTTACAAATTTTTTATAAGCAATAGATACTTTAGTTTTCTGTTTAATGACAAAAGAAAACTAGTGGGTTAGAAAAGAAGTTATTTTCCACTCTGAAAATATTTTTTTTTTATAGCAATTGTTTATAAAAATTGTTTATAACATTTTTAAATATTGTTAAATAACGTTAAATGAAAGTTTGAACCATTAGCAACACTTTGATTGCAAGAGAACGTAATATAATCAAAAATAATTTTTTTATAGGATTCTATTTCATGTTTTGCAATATGATTATAAAAATTGTTTATAATATTCTTAAACCTTGTAAACAATTTTTAATTAAGTGATTAACTTTTATTAATCATTTTTACTGCAAAAAGAAATGAGAATTGAAAAAAATAAAAATTTGTTTACCATTTTGGTCCACAGATTTTAAATTGTTTATAAAAAATGTTCAAATTATTGTTAAATAATATCAGATAACAATAATTTTGTTGAAACAACATTTTTTTATTTAAATAAAGCATAAAAGTTAAAAAAAATAATGTGAATATTTTTTAACATTATTTTTACAAATTTCAATACTTTGGCGGCCATTTTGGAGGCGCCATTTTAAAATTAGAAAAAAAATAATTCGGCATTATGCCTATTTGATAGTCCCAACATTTTGGACTCGATATTTTCTTGTCCCGGATTTTTCCCAACCGAATTCGAGTAAATAATCTAATTTTAATGACAAAAACACTTTAAAAAACTGCTTTTATTTCGTTTAAACAATTACAACTTTTTATGACTAAATTAAAATTGAAATTTTCTTTCAGATTCTAAAAGAAGACACTCAAATCTAAAAAAACCTATGTGCCGATTTTTTCCAAATTCGTAACTCGTAGAACGGAAAGCTCAAACTTGTACAAAGATTAAGGAAACTAAATATTAATGTTGGAGGGCTGCTTTATTATATTTAGAAAGTATTAAATATTTATCTAACGGTAAGCTAGCACCTGGCTAGTTGCAAGTATCGCCTGTCTATTCAGCGGCTGATCGTTTCTAGCGTTACACTTTTGGCCAGACACTAGATTGGAAAATAGATTGTCTGGTCTGACTGAGGTCAATGCCAAAAGATTTTTCTACACGGGTTTATGTACATTTTTATAGATAATATTTAACTTTCACAAATTTTTTTGCAGAATTCTACAAAATAAAAGGAACTACATGTACTATTTACAAAATTAAAATGTAAATTTTTTTCAACATCATGATATGTGTATTTGATTATGAAGAATTAAAAAAATCAAATACAGTAAAATTGTCTAATTATCGTGAATGGGAAACACTATTAGTAATCAATTGTAATTAGAATTTATGACAAAAACCATGTCCTTGGATTATATTTCAAAAGCCTACAAACAATAATAGAATAAGTAATTTTGTAAAACCTAATACAAACATGTGGCTTTCAAAAAAATAACCTATAATTGAATAGTGAATTACGAAAAGGACTGAAATTCGAAATACCGTGAATGTTTACCGTTTACTTTAGACGCAAAACTCGTCGCTTTTTTTCAAGTACAAGCATAGCAGTTTGGTCTCCTGGAGTCTATTCTTCATGATTCTTATTTTCGTTAGTCTCTTGAGAAAGAACTGTAAAATATATACACTACCGTCGGAAATTGTCGGTCCGATCGATCGAAGAGGAGAAAAAAAGTCAGCTCCACTAAAATCATAATAACTTTGCCAAAAATAAAGACAGAGACTTGAATTTTGTAAATTTGGAAAGCTTTAAAAATTTTGAATAACACCGACACAAAAAAATCAATTTGGATTGCCAGGACTGCCATGTGGTAGGTTTTCTTCTTTAAGGTGTATCTAAAGAGAAAAACATTGTCCGACCTAAAAGTTAGATCGTGATTTCTTTTTACAGGCTTGGTAGGGGGGGGGTGAATTTTAAGAAACTGATTTTTATGGGAATTTACGTAATTTCTATAAATAAAGCTGAATTTTTGCTTCTTCTAAATGTTTTGTTTAATTCAGTGACTTTAATAACATAAGAATTTAATATATAAAAAATATTTCAAATGGCGGATCTAAAATAGTGGATTTAAAAAAAATTATTCAGATTTCCTTGAAACTTCTTACTCAGGGGTTTTTGGTGTCGCTGATTACGAATATGATGTTAGTTTATAGAAATTTAAAATGGCGGATCCAATATGGCAGACAAAATATATTTAAATGAATGAAATCAATTGAAACTTGCTACTTCGTGGGAACTTTCGAAATCGCTAAATACGAATCTGATGTTGGATATTGAAAATTCAAAATGGCGGATCCAATACGACTTACAATGAAATTGTTCTCACATTTTCTTGATACTTAGTACTTAGGTGTTACCTCTAGTCGCTAATTTTAAATATGAATTTTTTATAATCCAGAAATGGTTTACTGTAAATATTATACTAAAATTTAATTGCATTTATGTGATACTACAATCTCAAAAATTTTTCATTGTAAGTCGTATTGGATCCGCCATTTTGAATTTTTAATATCCAACATCAGATTCGTATTTAGCGATTTCGAAAATTCCGACGGAGTAGCAAGTTTCAATTGATTTCATTCATTTACATATATTTTGTCCGCCATATTGGATCCACCATTTTGAATTTCTATAAACTAACATCATATTCGTAATCAGCGACCCCAAAAACCCCTGAGTAAGAAGTTTCAAGGAAATCTGAACAATTTTTTTTAAATCCACCATCCTAGATCCGCCATTTGAAATATTTTTTATATATTAAATTCTTATGTTATTAAAGTCACTGAATTAAACAAAACATTTAGAAGAAGCAAAAATTCAGCTTTATTTATAGAAATTACGTAACTTCCCATAAAAATCAGTTTCTTAAAATTCACTCCCCCTACCAAGCCTGTAAAAAGAAAACACGATCTAACTTTTAGGTCGGACAATGTTTTTCTCTTTAGATACACCTTAAGGAAGAAAACCTACCACATGACAGTCCTGGCAATCCAAATTGATTTTTTTTATCGTTTGATATGTTTAGTCCGTTGCCTGATCTACAAAAATAATAGGAAAAATTTGAAACTTATACCATTTTGTTAAAAAAATTGTCACTTTTAATTTGAGCCTAAGAAAAGTAAAAAATATTAATCCGTGTCCGAGATATAATTAAAACGCGAATTCCGTCTGTTGCTTTCTCTTCTCCGTCTCCCCAGGGGCGAATAGACGTCTCCCAAAGTGAGTGGTTTCTTGGAACCCCTTATACATTCTTTTTTCCCTAAATTATAATTATGGTCTGAATTTTTTACACTATTAGACAGACTTTAATTAAACAATGTTATTATTAATAAAACAAATGTATAAACAAATTATTGTTGTTAATAATTGTTTCTATATTTTAGAAATATCCTTGAATAGTGCAGTTTAATTTAAAATACTCTAAGCAAACAATTTTTTAAATTTAACAAACTTTGTTTAAATTAATATTTAATTGAAATATAAATTTATTTACAAAACATATTTATTCAAACCAATAATATTTTCAAATCTGAAATGTATATATTTTTATATATTTTGGTAATTAAAAACAATAATTTTTTTATACATTTGTTTTAATAATAATAAGGGAAGTGTTCCGGTTGTTGGCACCCTTTTGTTTTTGCCTCATAACATTTGTCCATGTGCATATTATACAAATATATGTGTACGAAGTTAAAGCTAGAGGTCTAAGGTAACTGTCAGTGAAGGAATTAAATTGATTCCTTTAAATAAAAAAGTTTTATTAGAAATTTAGTAAAATGGGAATTTTTTGACAAAAAATTTTTGTACCCGGTTGTGGGCACCCTTGAAAAATCCGCTAAAAATGGAATAATATTAAAGGAAACCAACCTAAATAAAGAAGGAATGAAAGTTTCTTTATTTTAAGAGACTTTGTAGGGATAAAGAACAAAAATGATGACACGTTTTCACACTATGCTCACCGCTAACAAAAGCATGATGCTTACATGTGAAGTAGGTAGTACGCAAACCATAACGCACTTATAATGCACTGAACGACTGTATTTATCGCATTTAATGGAATTTGAGGCTGTCACTTTCCTTGACAGAAAGTTTAGATAGATGAGACAGTAGTCTACATCATTGTCAGATGGTAGAGCCTTCTTAACATAAAGGTGCCCACAACCGGGAATGACAGTCATTTTTTAAAAAGACCAACACATTTTGTGATGCAGAATTTTAGTTAAACACGAAGATAAATCACAAAATATAATGACAACACTGCAAAAAAAAATTAAACCCTTTTTTCTGAACGAATCTACACCCTTATGTTGCTCTTCGAAAACAATACAAAATTACTTTTTTATTTATTTAATGCAAATTTTCTTTATTATGCTTACAGCTATTACACAAATGCATATATTTGTTTCGTTATCAATACGAAAAGTCCGTATTGTCAATGAACACGACTTGCAATATTTAGATCAGTTAAGTCTGCTTGCCGTAGAACTTTACATAGGGGTGCCCACAACCGGAGCGTGCCCACAACCGGCGCACTTCCCTTAATAACATTGTTTAATTAAAGTTTGACTAATAGTGTAAAAAATTCAGACCATAATTATAATTTAGGGAAAAAGAATGTATAAGGGGCTCCAATAAACCACTCACTTTGGTAGACGCCTATTCGGCCCTGGGGAGACGAAGGAGAGAAAGCAACAGACGGGATTCGCGGCGATGGATTGCTCAATGACGAGAGAAACATACGCGGACATTTTTAATCATATCTCGGAGACGGATTAATATTTTTTACTTTTCTTAGGCTGAAATTAAAGGTGACAATTTTTTTAACAAAATGGTATAAGTTTTAAATTTTTCCTGATATTTTTATAGATCATGCAACGGACTAAACATATCGAACGATAATTGAAAATTTTGATAGTTTTGTACTACAAATAATTAAATAATATAACAAGTTTTTAAATAAGAAGATTTCGATTATTGTGGGGGAATAGTCTTTATCCTGCTGTTCCTTTCTCTCTCTCTGGCAAGTGCGCAGACGTGAGATACGAATCTCCCTCGTCGTTATAATATCATATATAAAGTAGACTCGGAACTGTATAGTCGCAATTGTTATTCCAAATATATTATCTAACAGTAATTACTAAATAAATTAATTAGTAACTTTTTATGGAGTCTTGTTAATTATAATTAGTGGGATCCTTAACCTTCTGATATATAATTCATATATAAAATAATAATATTCTCCCACATTGGTGACCCCGACAATTTTTCGGAGTACATAGTTATCACATCGTGAAAAATCCTCGCGAGTTATTTTAATCCGAGTAAAATAATAATAAAAATATAAAAATAAATTTTGGAGTAATATTCTGGTGGAATTATTTACAACTAAATTCTACTCCGTTTTAGAATTTACCAAACATGTTTCACGACCTCGTGGTAATGATCAATGTCGCCATTTTGGAATATTCAAAACTCACATGTGGAGTATCAAGGATTTTCCTCCAACTTTGATGGAATCCTGGATTAAGGAGATTTTATTTTAACTCTTGGACATTTTTAACCTGATTTCGTCTTGTCGATGTCAACTGTTTTCGTCATTTTCTGTCAACCACGCTGATCCAGAACGAAGTTTCCTGAAAATCCGATGCTGTGGTGAATGATTGCTGAAATATTATTGTATTTATGCTTTTGAAAACAGCACATGGGCAAAACATTCTGCCCATGTAACAGGTATGTTTTTAATAAATTTACTTGGTTGCTATTAATGGTTTTCCGCCCCCCATTCATGAGCCTGTCTCTTTTATGAAAATTCGGAGCAACTGTTGGTTTCTGGCCCTTTACACCAGTCAATTTGCTGCGGATTTTTTTTTGCTGATCTGGAGAGTTTCTCGAGGATTTTCTGGATTTAGCACTACTTCTACAAGTCATCAGAACATAAAATTATATTTCTACATGTATGGAAGCATCAAAATCGAAAGGAAATTCATCGCATTCTGGACAACGCTATTTTTTATAAGTATTTTAGTGTATTTGTCTTTTTAAATTTTTTTACTTATTTTTTCGTGTCTTCTCTTGAGAATCATTTTTTTCTGTTCGCACTTCGAAATAATATTTTAGAAATTTAATTAACATTTTATTGGATAATTTTTCCAAAAAAACAAATTTAAATATTCGCATTATTTAAAAAAAAGATATTAAATTAAAAATTTTTCAAAATTTTCAAATTTTATAATTCTTAATTATCAATTTCAATTGATCGAAGTTTTCAAAATTTTTTTTTGAAGTGAGTTATTAGAATCTCGTTATTGTTTTCTTTAAGAAATGACTTATGGTATTATTGAATCATGAAAGTGACTTTCAGCACCCCTTATTTCATAGACAATATTGTCTGTATTATTATTTTTATTTTCTTAGTGCGTTTAATTTTGTTTTTCTCTTTTTCATTCGAAACTTTAGTTAACAGTTTATTTCGTTAAGTAGAATTTATCTAAATAACAAGGAAGTGACGGGGAACTCGGGTGAATTTTAGAGAAGTTTTGTTATTTCATATTAAAGTGAGGACATTTTTGTGATTTATAGTAATATTTTTCGTTTTTGAATTTAACAATGAGTAATCGTGGTTTCGTTTTCGTGAATCCTGAGGATGTCGTTGAGCGTGGAGGGCTTGGTAGATCGCAGGCGCCTCGTAGTTTTGAGGGTCGTTTTAGCGATTCATCTCATCCGGGTGTTGCGAATCAGGCCCAACAGAATTTTAATAATCGAATACCACAATTGCCATCATTCATTCGATCTGATCCATCTTTGTGGTTCGCGCAAATCGAGTTAATCTTTGAATCTTTTGGTATTTTTTCTCAAAGAACCAGAGCTAGCGCGTTGGTCTCTACCCTTGATCACGAAGTGATTCAAACTTTCGGAGATTTATTAACAAATAACAACCACATTGAGAACTTATACGTCGAGATTAAAAACAGAATAACAGAAAATTTTTCGATTTTACATGAGGCTGAATTGAGGAGCGTTTTCAGGGGCGAAGCTGTCAGTGATGGCAAACCATCTTTAATACTTAGCAGGATTCGACACCTCGGCCGTGGTGAATGTAGTGATGATGTTCTTAGGTCAATTTTTCTTGATCACCTCCCTAATAATTGCCGAGCGATTTTAGCGGTTTCTGACATCAATGATCTTTCGCGTTTGGCTTTGATGGCTGATCGTATCGTAGCCTGTGAACCACCTGAAAGAAACGTTTCAGCAGTTTCAGCTAATCCGGAGATAATAAATAGACTTGATGAACTCACTTTGAGACTCGACGAAATTTCAAACAGATCTCGAGATTACTCTAGATCCTCTAACAGGAATCATTCTGGAAATCGATCCAAATCACAATCTCGAGGCGAGTGGTCGCGTGATCAAAATTCTAGAAATAAAAAATTTTGTTATCTTCATTATAAATATGGCGAGAAGGCTCATAGGTGATATAAACCTTGTTCTTTTAAAAGTAAATTCAATAACAATAAAGATTCAGGAGATCAAAATTCGGAAAACTGATTAAACGGCCCTACCTTGAGGCAATAGGTGCTGTTGAAAGGTCAAAGCGCCTCTTTATTTACGACAAAGAATCCGGTCTTAATTTCCTGGTGGATACGGGATCCAATATTTCCTTGATTCCCGTCGAAACCAAGTCAAAACAACGCCCAGCCAAGTTCGTAATTTATGCTGCGAATAATTCGCAAATAAATACGTTTGGCGAACGACGTCTTTGTCTTGGTCTTCGACGCCCTATATCGTGGAATTTTTGCGTGGCGGATGTTCCCTATACAATAATAGGGGCCGATTTGCTTTCGGATTTATTGTTGATCTTCATAACCGGAAAATTACTGATCCTGTAACAAATTGTCATTCTGTTGGTGAATTTAGGGTTGTTTCTTTTTTGAGTATTAGTTCAGTTGATTTGGCTGCACCTTACTCGAAAATTTTATCCGATTTTCCAAAAATTACAGGATTAACTCAGGTTTCCGAGATACTTCCAAGTGAAGTTGCTCATCACATTTTGACTTTTGGTCCACCTGTTGCCGAACGTGCTCGAAAATTGGCTCCTGATAGATTGGTCGTCGCTAAGTCCTGGATTCAAGATATGGAGAAAGCTGGTCGTTGTCGTCCTTCTTGTGCTTCTTGGGCTTCGCCTCTTCATATGACCTTGAAGAAAAATGGAGAATGGAGATGCTGTGGGGATTATCGCAGGGTTAATGCTTGTACCATTTCTGACAAATATCCCAACCCTCTTTTGCAAGATTTCACGAATATGCTTCTCGGAAAAACTATCTTTTCTAAATATATTCCACTGATATTCGATACTTACCTGTATCGCTCAAAAAGAAGACAACGAGATTAAAAATATTTTGGAAAACGGATCGACTTCTCTTAACCTGAGTCGCTTACTTTGGGGTCCTGATCAAACCGCCGTTGTTTGCGATCTTTCCAGGTGAAATAATTCGTCCATATATTCCATTATCTTTACGCAAGCGTGTTTTCGAAATGTTCCATAATGGAATGGTGCAGGGGTTGCATTGAATGCCAGAGATCCAAGGTTTCTCGCCACACAGTTTTACAACCTTCTCACTTTGTCGCTCCTGATAGAAGATTCCGCCACGTTCACATGGACATTGTTGGTCCTTTGCCCATCTGCGATGGATATAGATATTGCTTGACCTTGATCGACCGCTTTTCCAGGTGGCCTGAAGCCATTTCTCTAAAAAACGTCGAGGCAATTACGATTTACCGTGCCTTCGTCGATGGCTGGATTTCGCGTTACGGCACTCCTGAAACTCTTACAACTGATCAGGGAAGCTAATTCGAATCTCAGATTTTTTCGTACCTTCTCAAATAGTCTGGATGTCATAGAATCAGAACAACCGCTTATCACCCTGCCTCAAACGGCATCGTCGAACGTTGGCACCGTACTTTGAAGGCGGCGATTAAGTGTCATACCGGTCAGCAGTGGATTGGTGTGTTGTCGGCAGTTCTCCTGGGTTTAAGGTCGAATGTTCTGGATTCGGGTTCGTCTCCGGCGGAATATTTGTACGGGACGACTCTTAAGATCCCTGGCGAATTTATTCTTCCCGAAGAGTTCGCTCCGGACCCTCAGATTTTTTTGGAGGAGTTTCGCGAGCACATGCGATCTATCAGGCCTGCTCCTGTGAATCATAGACATAAAAGAAAAATTTTCGTTCACAAAGATTTGCATTCTAGTTCTCACATATTTTTGAAGATCGGAACTATAAAGAAGTCCCTTGAATGTCCTTACTCCGGTCCTCATAAGGTCTTGAATCGCATTTCAGATAAAATTTTTGAGATTGAAATTAACGGAGTTAGTCGAAGAGTCTCCGCAGAAAATGTTAAGCCTGCGTTTTTCGTCTCTTCCGAGTTATGTTCCGAAAATTAAGTTCATACAAATGTAACTAGTCCCTCAGTTAATATTTAGGACAATTTAAGTTTAAATCAGAGTCGAGTTTTAAAACCTTTTAGAACTTATTTTAATAAAAAGAAAGTTACTTTCGATTTATCGTCAAAAAGTTAGTCAAGAATAATTTTTAGTTAGTTTTAACGAGATGGCCAACTCAAACATAAAAATATTTTATTATTTTACTTGACGACGACATTATTATTGTTATTATTTTATTCGACGATCATATTTTGTTATTTTACTCCAAAGAAAAAAAGAAGCGTTTTTATTTCTGTTTGAAATCTTTTTGTTTCGTATTTTTGATGTATAATATCTAACTATTTAGAAACTATTTATTTATTTTAAAAAAATGTTTAAATTTCGACATTTAATTTTTATTTATACAACGTTTACTTTAAAATTATTAATGTTAAGTTTATTGTTCATTGCTTGGGGGGAGTATGTGGGGGAATAGTCTTTATCCTGTTGTTCCTTTCTCTCTCTCTGGCAAGTGCGCAGACGTGAGATACGAATCTCCCTCATCGTTATAATATCATATATATAAAGTAGACTCGGAACTGTACATTCGCAATTGTTATTCCAAATATATTATTGATCCAATTACTAAATAAATTAATTAGTAACTTTTTATGGAGTTTTGTTAATTATAATTAGTGAGATCCTTAACCTTCTGATATATAATTCATATATAAAATAATAATATTCTCTTACATTATATCAGCACATACTGACATCTATTAGATGTCAAATGAACTTTGCACTGTGCATCTGTGAGGACTGGAACCCCAGTTCATAGAACAGTGCATTCGTTCACGCAGCTTATTTTTTCAGATCAAAATTAATTTTAAAAATTGATCATTTCTTATCGACAAACATATCGATGTAATTATCATAAGTAATACCTAACTCTAAACCAAAGAGTTGAATTGACATCTAGTAGATGTCAATATGTGCTTATATAGTCGAAATCATCATATTTCAAAATATTCTATCAGTAAAAAATTCTAACATTAAACACAACAAGTTCTAAACGTTAAAAAAATTAACCAAATCTTATATTATTCAAAATTTTATAAGCTTTTCAAATCTGCAAAATTCAAGTCTCTATCTTCATTTTTGGAAAAGTTATTATGATTTTAGTGGAGATGCCTTTTTTCTCCTCTTCGATCGATCGGACCGACAAATTCCGACAGTAGTGTACTAATTGGGTGTACTTGATAGTCTCAAAAGTAATTTCTTTAACCTTTTTTTCATAGAATCTAACCTAACATACTAAAATATCTTATCAGTTTTAAGAAATAGTGGTATAAAAGTTTTTTTCGTGCACTGTTAGACTTGTAATTTTCTCTATTTATATTTGAAGAGGCGTTTCATAGCCTATAAATATTTTACCGCGGATAACGTCAGAAGGCTTTGGGAATAAAGGGTAGCTTGAGGCATGAAGGAGGGGGAGGGAGAGCCTGAATAAACTATAACCCTTTCTGCAAAGCAAAACAACCCTGAAAGTATTTTGTGTACAGTATATGTATACAGGTTAAATATACACAAGGGGAGCGTTGTGTATATCAAAACCATAGCCAAAGATGTGGAGTCACGCCAACCTGTAGGTCGTAGTACGATAGCTGTGCGGGTTTGGCAACTACGTTGTTACTTGTTATACATGTACTTATGTCTACAGTCATGCAAGATATCATGTTTAAAATATCTCTTGAATTGTGACAATGGACAAAAAAAGTTAACTCAAAATGAGTCAGAAAAGTGACTCATTTTGAGTTGCAACAGAAATAAATTCAATTTTTTCTGTGTACTCTATAAATCTGAATAAACGCATAAGCACTTACTCATGTTTCAAAACTCTTCCAAATAAAAAATATGTTAAAAGAAGTGAAATTTCACCAACGAGCAAGTTGAATTTTACTTCTTTCAAGTTCTCGAATTCAAGAAACGACGCTTAATGGAAAATTGCCAATGGTCTCCATTGGCTAAATAATTGACCATTATTGCTATAATCTTAGGATGATCACGACTTTGTCAAGTAACTTTAGCGCATCCTGGTGACACTTCTCCTAAGTAATTTTAAGCATATACTATGAACCTTTTATTGAAACTTTTTTTCAAGGGCGAACACCAAGGTGCGCAAGAGCTTCTTTCACTCAATAGCAAGATGTTTCACTAGCTTTATACAAGGTGACTCTGGTATCATTAAACTTAAAGAAAAATATAGCATCTTTCTCTGATTTTTATCCAATTCTGTTTTTAATAGAGTGTTCCAATTAATTAAATTACTTGTCCCTTTTCACAATAAAATAATTTTTTAGTAATTTAATTATTTTTGAAAAATGTTTGCTATGTTCTAGTATTGATAAAATACTGAATACAAATGATGATCTAATATTCGTAACTAAGGAATAACCAAGCATTAATTTAATTTTAAAGCATTAATAAATAATTGGTCATTAATATTGGTCCAATCTTTGTTGCCAATAAATAACCAAGGTTTGGAAAGTGTAGCATTTGCTTTGGTAGCCAATGATCCATTACACAGGCACACAAAAAAAAGTTGTCTGTTTTTTTAACCAGACATACATACATATACAATGTCAACATTGCTCAATCACCCACTGTTTTTTTAAACCGAGAAAACTACCCTAATATGTAAAAATTCAAACTTTATAATAAAAAAAATGAAAAACCACATTGTTTTTCGAAATACAACAATAAATTTATGTACTTCTCTTTCAACAACTTAAAAGCAATGTTAAAATAACTCCACCCCCCTCTGTTTTTTTTTAAAAACCTACCATTAAATTTACAAAATAAAAGTTTAAAGTAAAAAAATGGATTAAAGTATATTGAGAATTAAAACATCATAATTTGTTTTTGTTAAATTTAAATTTAACAAAAAAAATTTAGTTAAAAAATTAAAAAATTTTAATTTCAAAATTTAATTTTAATTCTTTCAGAGGGCAAAAATACTACAAGATATGTATGTCTGGTTCAAAAAGCAGATTTTTGTTAAATTTAAATTTAACAAAAACAAATGATGATGTTTTAATTTCCAATATAATTTAAACCAATTTGTTAGGGTTTTTTATTTTTTTATTAGACATTTTGATTTTTACATATTATGGGTAGTTATTTAAATTTGAAAAAATAAAGGGTTATACTACCTCTAATTATGGAGAAATTTAAAGTCTAGAATGAAAAAGAGGAAAAAACTTTTTAAACATGAGCATACGTTTTTGTATTTTTGTTCTTGCAAAACAAGTAAGGTCATAAAGTAAAAAAATACAAAATTACAATTTTTTGTGAAAAAAAATATTGATTTATTTTAGAATAATTAATTTCAAAAGTTAAGATAAAATTTCAAAAAATGGAAAATATTATTTTTTTCCAAATATAAAAATATCGATTTATTTGATAAATATTGATAAAATATATACCTTATATACATAAATCGATTTATTTTCATGCCAAAAATACAAGTTTGACAAAAATTAATGCACATTTTGATAAACATAAAATTATTTAAAAAAATCGAATATCTTTCAAAAATTAAAAAGTTACTTAAACAATTTTTTCCAAATTTTTTAAACAACTCTTCTGTCAGTTTCTAAATATTTGTGACCGTAATACATCAAAAAATGTTATCAAAATCCGTCAAAACGTTTAATAGAAAATATGTTTACAAAAATCAGTAAAAGACGCACACACATTTTTTACATTTAATTTAATTTAAAATAAATAGAGGATAATGGGGCAATTTTGACATTCCTTTGAGTTGTTAAAAAAGAAGTATAGAAAATTATTGTTTTGTTGTAAAAAATAATGTGGTTTTTCCTTTTTTTATTTATTGTACATATTGAAATTCTACATATTAAGGGTACTTTTTCAATTTAAAAAAACAGAAGGTGTTGAAGCAATTTTTTACAATGCTTTTGAATTGTTAAAAGAGAAATACCCAAATTTTTGTTCTGCTTAAAAAAACAATGTTGTTGTTGGGACAAAATAAGTGAAATCGGCCACTTGAAAAAATTTTGTCTTCAATTTTCAAGTAATTTATGATTTTCAGTAGATATACGAGTACATTTTTACCCCTTACAATATTTTCAAAAAAAAATTATTTTGGAAGTAATCACTTGTTGAAGTTTTGGGTCATTTTATTTTCGTTTTCTTATTACTCTAAAACGAATAAACATAATTAAGAAAACTTTTTTAAAAATGAAGCCTGAAGTCTATATTTTAAAGTTAAAATAAAGCGATTAAGGGAGGGTGGTCCCAACCGACCCCCTTATGTTTCTTAGAGATGGTACCACTAAAAAATTTATCAGTACCATCAATCCAACACTTTCACAACACGAACAACTGGGCCACAGGTTTTGTCAATGCATTTGATTTCATTTTGGAGATTCAAGCAATATTAGATTTTAGCATTGGTTAAATTAATTTATGACCTATACGGAATTCAAGCTAACAGTGTTTTTTAAATACAGGAAAATTTTTACGAAATTAATTTTGATTGTGTGTGACCTTAACTTCAACGCACAACATTCAAATTAAATTGATTCCATTGATACAAGTGATTGGCAAAACATTTTGTGAAAATAGTGGGGGTGGTCCGAAACCGACACTCAAAGGGTGGTCCCAACCCGACCCCCATTCTTTACATTGTAATTGTTTATTCTCTTCTTTCTTATTGTTCACATGAAGTGAGGATAGGTTTTGCATATTTACTTTTATTTTTTAGGAATTTATAAAATATTTTACTAGCAATCACAGCACATATTACTTAACTTTAATTCTCTTTTGGTTAAATATTTTATTCATTGTTAGTTGTAAAATGTTCTTGACAAGGCGATATGAATGCATACCTTTTCGACCACAAAAAAGAGTGATTTTCATCATTATTTTTAGAGTTCTCATAAAAACTTCATTAAAATAATGTACATTGTACCTGCTAGTACATATTGTCATGAAATTTTAGCAACTTTAAAACTGAAAAAATATTAACATTTGTGGAAACTGTAGCTGTTTTACCAAAACACTTTTTTTTAAGATGACTTGTGGTGTGCACAATAAATCGGGAACAAATCAAAAACAAAGGATAATTTGTTAGTTTAATATGTTATCTGGTTCGTGAACGAAAGGTTTTAAGAAAAAAAAATTTTTTTCTAGAAGTGGCAAATGATTTTCACCAAAATTCGAATTTTTAGGTTTTTAAAAACTGGTTTTTTGGCCGAAAAAATATAAATTTTGATACAAATTAAAATTCCTTCGTTTGCGAATTAGCTATTAAATCTATAAAAAAAACCCTGTAAATTTCAAGCCGATTGTTTTAGCGGTTTGGGAGAAATCATGCACACTATAACAGTAGTTAAAAAAATACGAGTAAGAGATAATAGCGTCTAAAGTTTCAAGTTCAGTTCTGACTTCTGAGGAGTAACGTGCTAAAAATATCAATAACTTCGGTTCTTATCCACTGATTTCAATGAAAATTTGAGAAAACATTCTCGAAAATATATACTTATAATAAATAAGTCAAATTAATGAAAACGAAAACATTCGGACAAAGTAACAAATTTTATTTGTTACCAAGTCTTAACAAACGATTACTGTCAGAAATGTTTTTCATAAAAAAGAGGGAGAAAATAGTTTAAATAAAATGACCGATTTAGATAATTTTGATAAATCTTACGAAATGATTCTAAATTTTATTTCAAGTGATTAACGTGATAATACTCATTGTGTTTCATTCTTTGTTCTTATACATCTTATTGTTTTTATTTGTTTTTGTTTGTCTCTCCTCAATTAATGTTCATTGTAAAGTGTCGTTAGAGTTTGGATCTCAGTTTTAAATTTGACTTTGCAGTTTGCAATACATTTTATTTTATTATTTTGTGATTTTTATTTTTTTGTATTGTGATTTATTATTATTTATGTGTTTCTAAGACGGATTATTTATTTATTATGGTATGTTAATTTTATTTTTTATTTCTTTTCACTTATTCTTTATATAAAATTTTTATTGATTTTTCAAAAATTTATTTATTTATTATTGTTTCTTTTTTGAGTTTATTTATTATTTACTTATTTTATTTCTAATTTTTCCAATTTGAATTTATTTCTATTTTTATTTTTTCTAATCCAATTTTTATTATTTTCTGACTCCAGACTCTACTCCATCGCCAGGGTTTAAATTTTAAGTCTTCGTTTATTTAATTATTATTTTTTTGGTAAGATAATTTTTTGAATATGTACTTTATTTATTTTTGCTTCCTCATAAGGAAGCTTTGCATTCGTGACGATTTTCAATTTTTCAAAACATGGTTATATGGACTCATTTTCATCTAGGATATATGTATATTAAATTCTGAGCAAATGTCCAGATCCATGTGTGTATGTGTGTGTGTATGTATGTGTGTGTGTGTGTATGTCACAAAAAATTGTGTACAAATTATCTCAAACAAATTTTAATGGATTGCCCTGAAATTTTGCAGGTTTATTGCAGTCATTAATACCTAAAATCTGACACAAGGATTTTCAAATTTATCCACAAAATTTTTTTTTATACAATTTTTTCAAAATTTGAAAAATTTTTTTTAAAATTTTTTTAAATAACTTTTTTATTTCTTAATATTTTCATAAATTATTCTCAAAATTACATTCCTGACAAAAAAACGAATCGATTGAAATATACGAATTGCACATTTCATCAAAATTTATAAAATTAATCAATATTTTTCTTTTTCACAAAAAATTCAAATTTTGTGTTATTTGAAATATTACCTTAACATATTAAAATTAAATTAAGCAATTGGTTTATAATATTTTGAGGAAGCGAAATGGTCATGAAATGAACAACTTGTTATTTATTGTTAAAATAGTTTTTATTATTTTTTAATTTTGTATATATTTTTTGAATAGACTCCCTGAAAAGGAAATCGATTTGATTTCGAAACGTTGGAGTAAATAAAATTTGTTACTTTGTCCGAATGTTTTCGTTTTCATTAATTTGACTTATTTATTAAGTATCTCGGACGTTAAAGACTATTTAATTAAATATTCTTTTAAAACATGCAATACATTTTTTTCGATTTTTTGAGTCCAAAAAAGATATGCAACCCCTTAAGAAACGTTGTATTTTTCGACATCTTTGAAAGCAGTTAAATACAGAAACGAAAAAAGATTAATAACAAATTTCGTGTATATTTTACTAAAAATAGGGCCAAAATTAAAACAGGCAAAACCATTGCTGATATTATGTTGGAAATTTAGACTCTGTTTAACAATTTATATGTATTATCTTTTCAAAAAAGGCCTTAAAATTTATTTAAATAAAGTGATAATATTAATTCAAGTTTAACTATGTCAACATAACTTATAGACATAAATAATTTTAGAGTAAAGTTACTACTGATTTATTTATTTACCTTTTTGTTCAGAAAAAGGTCCAAAAATGTATTTAAATTGAGTCAAAATAATTTAATAGTTCATTACAGACTGTTGAATTTTATTTTAATTACTATCAAAATTTGATATCTTAATTTTTCTTGAGATTTTTTACCAAAAAAATGGGGGTCCGTTTCAGACCATAAGGGGGTCGGTTACGGACCACCCTCCCCTACTAAAAAATAATTTTTTTAATTGTTACTAACAATTCTTTTAAACAATTGCAAATTGAAAATTGTTCTCAATGTTTTTGAAAGATTAAATCACTATGTATTGATGCGCAATTTTCCAAAGATTAATTTTTAAAAAAGAAAAATGAGTAACCTCCGATATTATAGAAATTGTGTGAATTTTCCTGCCGAAATGCAGACGAAAATAGACTCTTGATCTTGAAAATACGCTTGAAAGGGTGAAGTTTCTAACAAAACAAAAGAAAATCTTATTTATTAGTGTCCAATTGAAGCTGTTTCCAGGAACAGAAGTCGATTTTCGACTACATTTTCGTAGGAAAATTCAC
The DNA here is from genome assembly GCA_032872475.1 of Leptopilina myrica (nomen nudum). NCBI lineage: Eukaryota > Metazoa > Arthropoda > Insecta > Hymenoptera > Figitidae > Leptopilina > Leptopilina myrica (nomen nudum). The sequence continues at coordinate 37,547,293 of CM065458.1, read as the reverse complement.
ACAATTTCTATAAAATCGGAGGTTACTCATTTTTATTTTTTAAAAATTAATCCTTGGAAAATTGCGCATCAATACATGGTAATCTAATCTTTCAAAAACATTGAGAACAATCTTCAATTTGCAATTGTTTAAAAGAATTGTTAGTAACAATTAAAAAAATTTATTTTTTAGTAATTGATTTATTTTATCTTTAAAATATATACTTCAGGCTTTATTTTTAAAAAAGTTTACTTAATTATCTTTTTTCGTTTTAGAGTAATAAGAAAACGAAAATAAAATGACGCAAAACTACAACACGTGATTACTTCAAAAATAAAATTTTTTTTTTGAAAAATATTGTAGGGGGTAAAAATGTACTCGTATATCTACCGAAAATCATAAATTACTTGAAAATTGGAGACAACATTTTTTCAAGTGGCCGGTTTTACTTATTTTGTCCCTTTTCAATTTTTCTACTTTAAACTTTTATTGTGTATATTTAATGGCAGGTTTGTCAATATAAAAAAAAACAGAGGGTGATGGAGTAATTTTGACATTGCTTTTGAGTTGTTAAAAGAGAAGTACATAAATTTATTGTTCTTCTTTCAAAAACAATGTGGTGTTTCATTTTTTTTATTATAAAGTTTGAATTTTTACATTTTAGGGTAGTTTTCTCGATTTAAAAAAACAGAGGGTGATGGAGCAATTCTTACTTCAGATTCGTTTTCAGCGGGCAAAAATACGATAAGATATGTATGTCTGGTTCAATAAACAGACAACTTTTTTTGTATGACTGTGTAATATAGTAATAAGAAATCTGAAATTCTTAAAATATTTTGCACTTACATTTTAATTATTTTTAACAAATTGTTGTTTACATTTATTTCTAGTCACAGAGGGTTGAAGAGTAACCTATAATAAGTGATATTTCTTTACAAATTCTGTAAAATATTTGAACTATCCATTTCCCCCGGACTTATCCTAGTTATTTATTAAAAATGAACTAATAAAATAATATTGACTAATATTTTCGAAATTAATGACATGCAACAGAAATAATTATGAATTACATAATTTTTACAATGTGATTGAAATATTGTAGAAGTGAGAAATTTTTTCTTTTTTTTTACTGATGCGTTCTAGATCCGGCTGATATTTATATGTATTATAATTTAAAAGTTTAATCGTATGCATTACAAGACATAAAAATGTCTAAAAATTACAATTTTACGACAGTTCCAACTTTTAGTAAGTTTGAACTCATTTTTCAATGGCATACACTGAGAAAAATAATATTGTAGTGTTAACAAAATCGTTTTGTTGAACATTTTTAGTTGAGATTACTAAAATTTTGTTGTCATAACAAAAAAGGGTAGTATTAAATTATAGAGTTTAGTTGGCTCTACCAAAAAATATTGTTAAATCTTTTGTTTCTGTCAACCAAAAAGTTTGGTTCTCCGAACTAAATAGTCTGCCATTGAATCGAGTGGTCTGTTGCGCACGCGTTGTTCGATTAAATATGTCTGCTCGTGGTCCCATGCATTGAATACGTTGTCAACGGTTAGCAAGTTTTGCATTATTTTTAATCAGTACACGAATTATTTGCGCCCAGTGTCATCAGCGACCTTCTAATCTATTTACTATTTTCTTTTGTTTGAAAGTGATAAAAAATGTCAGATGTAAAAACTAAAACGATTTTAAAGTATTGGGGATTAGAATGTCTTGAAGCAATATTCGAAGGTAAGTGAGGTTAACTTTTTGTATTCATCTTATATTTTGATTTCTGGTTTGTGTCCACCTACTAGCAGAATAAGAGTTTCAAAACATTCAATTTGGAAGCCGTCTATTTTAGATTCTACAAAAGGATTTATTTTACATGTCAAAGTACAATTTTTCTTACAGTTATAGTTTTAAAAATACAATTTTTTCATTTTTTAATTACGTATTTTCGAATTTTCTTTGTTTCAGGCTGCAAAAGACCTAGAAAATGAGCGTAATGAACGAGTGCGCCAAATGATGAAATATAATACCCCTTTACAACCTGATGTGATTTTTGTCGGTTTAAATCTTCAATCGATCGAGAGTACCTATATTAACGTAGACAAGATACTGTACCAAGTCGAATCACCTTTAAAGGGAGTGGATATCTGTTATAAAATCATCCATGCTTTAAGCGCAAAATATCCTCCAGAAAGCGAGCAAATTTGGCTTTTGTTGCAACAAAATGTTTATGGATATGAATGTGAAACAGATAAAAGAATCAAAGGAATTGCGAAAATGATCTGAAACTAAATGATCCTTTAAAAACTGGTATTGCAGACAGATGTGTTTTTAACCAATAAAATTCTTTTCATGTTTTAAAAAATCTCGTATACGACATCATGCACGATATCGAAGAAGGAGTAATACCATTTGATATGTCAGACATTATTCTTAATTTAATTAATGATAAGTTATTTACATTACAAGAATTAAATAACAAAATAATTAAATAGCAAAAAAATTACCTTTTTTATCAAAAATTTAGTTCTTTCATCAAAATTATATTCCAGTACAATAAGATTTTATTCATTTTTTAAATAATCTTATCCGTTGCATTAAAACGGATCGATTGGTATATATAAAGTATATATTTTATTTGAATTTATAGAATTAAACATATTTAAAACCAAAAATTCGCACTTTTATTAGAAATTTATTTCCTTCTTAAAAATTATGTTGCTTTATAATAAAATGTTAATCTAGACTTAAAAACAAACTAAAAATCTTCATTTCATCAAGACAAATCGATTGATGTATAAAAAGAATATATTTTATTAGCATAAATAGAATTAAATAAAATGAAAAAATTCACTTTAAAGCAAACTTTTTGCTTATCGTAAAGAGGCAGCAAAATGTTCATGTAATGAACATCTTAATTCACAACTTGTTTTAATAATAATATTTTAATTGATAATATTAATAACTATGTAATATTGAATATTAATTTGAAAGTAGTTATTAATATTAATTAATTTACAATTTAGTAATTCATTACATTATTAATAATTAATACTATTAATTCAATATTCTAAAAAAATTTAATTTTGAAAAATACCATTTTTTATTAAAAAAGTAAATCTAAAACTTAAATTACAGAGGCTTTCGTGACTGTTTATTTCAAAAGTTATTTAAATTAAAAAATAATTTTTTATTTTTCTAAATAATTATTATTTAACGGAAGCGAGTAATTTTAATTATAGTTTTACTTTTTAAAGATAAAATAAATTTTTCCTTTATAAGGTTATGTTAAGAGATTAACTTTTATAAACACATAAATAATCTTACACGACATTTGTAATTTTTCAATTTTTAATTCAATTACAATTGAAATTACTTTATCAATTTTAAATGAAAAAGATTATTTTGGCTCAAATAAATGTATTCATTACGCCCATCAAATTTTTTGGTAGCGCCTACCAAATTGGTTCTCCCAACTAAACAGTTTTGTTGCAAATATATCAAATAAAAGATTTTGTTGCTACAACCAAACAGTTCTCTGTGTACAAGTAAAAGAGGGGGCAGGGGATGTGTTTTAACAGTCATCTCTGCCTTTCATATGTACTTTAAAAAGTGATCTCTCATTTGCTCTCTTGAAAACATTGTAATAACATATAAAAGCTTTTAAAGTATAAGCTTTTAAAATCTAATTACTTATTTCGTAGACAATACGATTTATGGATATTGTATACATATATGTTTACTAAATTTTTAACAATTTGTTGTGGTTTCTCGACTGAAACATTGTTATTTATTTGCAAATTTATAAAATAAATTTATATGCAGATTAATTTGCTTTTCTGATATTTTTATATATTTTATAAACCAGTCAAAAAAATTCTATAGAACACTGAAGGAAATTATTCGTAATTACTGTAGAAATTCTGCCTAAATATTGTATTGTTGGATTTGTTACTGTGATACGACATCACTATTTTAACCATTTTCTTTTGTTTTTAATACTGCCACTCAGTATGGTTGAATCAGCCAGAAAACGAAATAGGAAAAACTGACATAAAAATTATGGTAATACGAAAGAGACAAATCACAGTATTAATAATATTCTCAATGTAAAAAAGATTAAATAAATGTTTTAATAGAACATCTTTGTCAGTCAAAATAGTACTTATGTTTTTCAAAATTGTGTTTATTACTGATGGTAAATCACAGTGGTAAGACTCTGTGGCTTGCGATCACCGAGGTTAAGCACCATTCAGTGCGGTTAATACTTGGATGGGTGACCGCCTTGGTGCCCGCTATAGCCCGGTGTTTTTCTCACTACTTTCGTGATTTATCAAGCGGGAGGTTTGACGTCAAGGTATAATGATGTGCACTGTCGATTATTGTCCGGTACACACAATTAGAACTTGACTGTCGATAAAATCGGTTGTACTCAAGAGAGGTTTTCTACAGTTTTCCTCTCCTCTGACGAGAAAACCTAATTAACAGGTAGTCCAGGCGAATGCGAGTACTCCTAATAAAGCCTGCTGTAGACGCAAATTAGGTTAATATATTGAAAATTTCATATGTAGAATGGTTATGCTTAATTCAGAAAAGTATTTCTCGGGGACTCTTGTCAAGTTGCGTAAAGCCAATAGGGTAGGAGTATAAACAATAAAAAAATTGTGTTTATTGCTATTATGATGCATATGGCTAAAATAAAAGAACCTTATTTGTAGGTTCCCAACCAAACTTTTTTTGTTGATAATGTCAAAGCATTTCTTTCAGTGAATGACTCTACAAAGTATTCTGTAGAGTTTTCTATAGAATATTTTGTAGAATTAATCTAGAGAAATACTTTTTTTGAATTTTTTACGAATTTTATAGAATTGGACAAGAATTATTTTATAGGATTAGTTCAGAAATTAAAAAAATGTATTTTTAGATAAATTCTACAAAATATTCTATAGAATGCTTTACAGAATATTGTATAGAATTCTCTATAGAATGCTCTGTAGAGTCATTCTATATAACTTTTTTGAGCAAAAGGCAAGAAAGAGCCAAAAATCTACATTTTTATAAAAATTTGTCTTTCTGCAAATACGTGATAGTAGACAATTCTCACCATAAGTAGTACACTCGAAGGGTATACGCGTGTTTACACTTCTAGTGTTTTACATCTATCATATTAAATATTTTATATATAATAACATATATTTACTTACAAAATAAACTCGACCGAAAACATGATGTTTAACTCACCTGTAACAACAAAAAGAGAAAATATTTTATATTAGAATTATTATAGAAAAATTAATAAAAAATATTGTATATTTGGTAAATATTATAGGTTAAACAAAAAATTTTTTTTTTAGATTATAACCTATAAAAAATATTTATTGTTTTTTTGTTATTTAAAAACTTGTGTTTCTCTGAATTCAACAATTTTTTAAAAAAGAATCAAAATTTTTGTTAGAGCACTACTTTTGTTTATAAATTACATAAATTTTGTTATATCTAAATTAAATGAATACTTTAAAGGTTTTATTTTATTTTATCACAAAAGTAATACGTTTTAAAATAAATTAGTCAAATTCTTTAACTATTTTAGAAAGTTTAAAGGAATTAATTTTTTTAATTTGTTAATAAAGATCTAGTTTTTTAATACCTCTGCAAATTAATAAGAAAATGTAGTATATTTAAATTTCGAAAAACTAGTAAATTCAAGTCAAAAAGGTCAACCTTAGTGTTCTGTTTCAATCAGGGGCTGTCACGCAATCAATACAAAAATAAAGAATACTTTTGTTTCGATTCTCAAGTTGGTCAACATTTTTTTCCAAAATTGCTCATGTTCACTTGAAAGTTGTTAATCGGGGGTTTTCAGGGTTGTCATTTTAAGTTTCGAAAATCTGATTTCAGTTTCGTAATCAGCAACCCTGGAAACCCCCGCGAGTAACAATTTTTATGCACATTTGAGAAATTTTGAAAAAAGTATCCGCCATTTTAAATTTTCAAAATTTTGAAATTCAGACTTTATATCAGCAATCAGCAACCCCAAAAACCCCCGAGTAACAAGTTTTAATAAAATCCACTGGTTGGGTTTCCCATGGCCACAAACAGGTTAAGTTTTGACCCAGCAAACACTGTTACATAAAAGAAGAATGAAAAATATCCGCTCGAGGTTCTTTTTTTAAAGAGTGTACACCACATTTAACTATTGTAAAGCAATATTTCTGTAGTTTAGACATCAGGGAACAAGATTATCGCAACAAAAATTTTAGTTTTTGGGATTTTAAACGTTTTTAATAACTTTCAAAAAATGGCGTTCCACTTTTTTCAATTTTTACACAATAAAACTTATATTTTTATTTAACAAAGATATTTATATACAATATTTTAATATAAAAATATATATAGATATAAAATATATAAATAACTATTATTTATTATTATGAATAATAATATTATACGTATAATATGTTTTTGCCAGTCTGGGCCTCGGCGCGTGAAACACCATATGGAACGCCCTGCCAGTGAAGTGATTATACCGCACAGCCACGGAAGACTGGATGAGAACTCTCCTAATCTACTATATCAAAGACAGTGCAGCATATTTTGTTACTTACTGTTATGTAACTGTTACGTAACAAAGAAAAACTTGTAATTTTTTTATTTGTAACATAGGAGTAACGTGTGTTAGTCAAAATGTCTACCACACATTAGTCACAGTGTTCTGTAACATTTAAGTAACAATGTTACACTTATATTAGTAACAATTTTGTAAAATATATACAACAATGCTAAACAACTGTGAGTAACAATTTTGTAACATTGTTATAAGCAAGTTGTAATACTTTAATGTGACAATAATCACACCTATTCCAATTATATTAATTGGAATAACGAAATTTTTTTTTGAAAGTCCATTTTGCTTCACATAAAAAATAAAATTTAAGTGTAACGACAGTTACAGAACATTGTTAAATTTAAGTTACATAACAATTATGTAACAGTTACGTAATTTAGCTCTGTACGCACCGAAATGTTACGTAATAGGTACAGAACATGTTACCGTAACACTGTCGCTATTTCATTATATAATATAGTTTCATAATAATAATGTTACAGTGTGTTATAATTTTGTTACCTACTTTATTAAGAAAAACAAAATGTTGTATCTGTAATGTCACCCGGTTTCGTAACAATTATGTAACAGTTACGAAACAACACAAGAGTGTAACAAGACGAAAAATGTAACTCTGTGATGTAATGAATATATCACACAGTTATAATAGTGATTTCATTTTAGACGCATCTTTTGAGCCCTCAATGAACATTTTTCGTCCATATTAACCAGAGATATTAAACTTTTAAAAATAAAATTTTTTGGAAAATAAGACTTTCTTGAAAATTTTGTTGAAAAATGTAGAAGTAACTTTAAAACTATTATTATCATCTTGTAGAGCATTAAAAAACTTTTCGATTTACCTATTTTTGAATCTAATTCGATAAGAAATAAAAAAGTTATTCATATTTTAAAAAACAGAAATTCTGATGGAAATTTAACAAAAAAATTTTAATGTGGAAGTAACTGAAAAGTTAAAAAATATCATTTTTCAAATCATTTAAAAAATTTTAACAAATAAAATAAGTCATAATATACCATAAAAATCAAAATCACTTATGTATAAAAACTGAATCTTTAATCAAATAAAGAGAAAGAAATATTACAGCATGTAAGAATCTTTATTTACGTACCCTCTTGGTTTTAGAACATAAAACGTTTTTAAGACTTTATGTGGCAGATATGAAACTTGAGCTCAGTTGCCTTGATTAAATACCACATCGACGTAGATATGCTACTTTGTAAGGATTTACCATGATTTTGCATTTAACGGCGTTGGAGGTCGATAATTGTCAACCCACTCTCCCCCACATTCCTGTATTTTTCCACTATGATCACTTTTTGGAAAAAAGTAAGCACTTAATCACAAAAGTGGGCGTTTACTGGGGAGCGAAATTAAATAAAGAATTAGTAAAAATTTATTTTATCTCGGTACGATGTTTCTACGAGCCACAATCCTATTTCTACGATTTCAATTGACAGATGTAGGTTACTTGATTTGGGGATAAAATCGACAATTTTTTACCGAAAAATAAAACAAAATTTAAAAACGTTGCAAAAGAACGTCTTAGTCGTGGTGATTACAATTGGACACTGGCGAATAAATTGTGTATAGTTTTCAAAGTATAACACAGGTTTACAAATTATAAACTTTTTTTTGACAATCGAACAAAACATTTTTTTCTTGAATAGTAGGTGTTTTTTGAGTAAGAAAATCATAGTTTTAATTTTTTTCTTTCGTGCAGTTTTTCTGTAGCTTCAAATTTTGCATTTTCGAGGTGCGACGCCACTTAAATTTACCTGTAGGAAAATTAGCTTGTCGAAATATAATAAATGAGGTATCATTGGAAAGGTTATTGAATTACCTTTCGATCCACAGGTCTCAGAATAAAATTCAACAAAAATTGAGAGAGTAACAGTCGATCAAAGATGAAATTTCAAGACAATGTTGATGATTTTTAGACATTTGAGTAACTTCTACTATTTTTTTTCTACATTAAACAGGAAAGAATGTTTGGATTTTAATTTTTTTATTGATAGACTATATCATTACATAAATTTTGAGCCCTTGTGAACCTCGATTGGATTAAAAATGACAATTCTACACTAAATTTAGTGAACGAAACTACATTCTTCATTTTTTCTATCTCTTAAACATTCGCAGCAAAAATTGAAGTAATAGAATTTAGTTAAGCTCTGAAGATACTAAAATCACTAATCAAGGATTTCGGAAATAGTAGATTTCGAATCCAATGTTAGTTTTCTAAATTTCAAAATGGCGGATCCAATATGGCGGACAAATTTTTTTTAAATCGATTAAATTCGTTTTAAATTCGTTTTTTTTAAATCTACGATTTCCGAAATCCTTGATTAGCGATTTTAGTAACTTCAGAGCTTAACTAAATTCTATTACTTCAATTTTTGCTGCAAATATTTAAGAGATACCAAAAATGAAGAATATAGTTTCGTTCACTAAATTTAGTGTAGAATTGTCATTTTTAATCCAATCGAGGTCCACAAGGGCTCAAAATTTATGTAATGATATAGTCTATCAATAAAAAAATTAAACCCCAAGATTCTTTCCTGTTTGATGTAGAAAAAAAATAGTAGAAGTTACTCAAATGTCTAAAAATCATCAACATTGTCTTGAAATTTTATCTTTGATCGACTGTAACTCTCTCAACTTTTGTTGAATTTTATTCTGAGACCTGTGGATCGAAAGGTAATTCAATAACCTTTCCAATGATACCTCATTTATTATATTTTGACAAGCTAATTTTCCTACAAGTAAATTTAAGTGGCGTTGCACCTCGAAAATGCAAAATTTGAAGCTACAAAAAAACTGCACGAGGGAAAAAAATTAAAATTATGATTTTCTTACTCAAAAAACACCTACTATTCGAGGAAAAAATGTTTTGTTCGATTGGCAATTTCACTGTAAACGAGTGTAAGTAACTGACGTGCTGTGAATGAGCGTGTCAGTAAACAAAATTTAGGATATGTCAAGGTAAATCAAAATAGATTAAGAATATTTCATTTCATTTATAATGTAATTATAGCAATTACTAAGATTTTGTATATCTTCCTTTTAATTAACCGGAATTAATTTGATAAACAGTATTAATGTTTTTAGATTTTACATTTTTATCCTTGCCTTTTTTAACAAAATTATGATTCAGGTTTTTATTTTTGCAAGAAATTGATAAAATAGCATAATTATTCAGAATTGAGGCAGTTTTTTCAAAGAGGTTCGTAACATAGGGTAGGAGAACTTTTGGTGACATTGTGTAAAATATGACGTTTTTGTCAATAAAATATTGAGAATTTGATTCTATAAAAGAAATACGTTTCATTATATTTTTGTTTATAAATTCTAATGGATAATTATTTTTTAATAAAATTTCTTTTACATACTCTATATTTTTTGACTGAAATTGCTTGTTAGAGAGTTTTATAGCTCTATCAATTAAGTTAAAAATAATAGCAATTTTTTGAGCCAGAGGATGTTTAGAATGGTACTTAATGGTTTGTCCAGAAAATGTAGGTTTTTTATACCAATCATTAATGAGCCGATTTCTTTCGTTAACAATAATAAGAACATCCAAAAAATTAATAATATTATTGTTTTGTATTTTAAAAGTAAACTGTAATCTTTCGTCATAGTTGTTAAATGACACAAAGTTATTTATTAAAGAACACAAAAATATTATTTTTACTGCTGCGGACAAGGAAAATGTTATGGTTTGGGTTGGATAGAGTGGAATATACAAAAAACTTGAAACTTTACTATCAGATAAAAAAACATAAAATTATTAATAGAAATCCAATACAGAAATTAAGAACTAATACTTCTAATATTTTTAAACATTTAAATAACAATGGACTTTTAAGCAGAAAATATAATTATATCGAATCGACCTGAACTAACACAACTCTTCCACGAATTTACGGATTACCGAAAATCCACAAAAAGTATAATCCTTTAAGACCTGTCGTGTTAACTATTGGTTCTCCAACGTACTTTTTATCCAAACAATTGTTCGAAATACATGATAAATCTATTATGAAACCAAAATCTTATGTACGCAACGGTTTTGATTTTATTGAAAAAATGAAACATTTTATTATTCCCGATGACCATGTTTTAATTAGTCTTGACGTTTTATCTTTATTTACTAATGTTAGTTCTGGACATGTTCGTGATTATATCATCAAACGTTATAGAACAATATCTCAAAATTTTAATATTGTTTAGATAAATTACTTAACATAAGTCAATTTCTTTTCGATAATAACTTTTTTAATTTAATGAAAAATACTACCAGCAAATTTATGGTACGCCCATGGGATCATAAATTTCTGGTCTTTTTGCGGATATTTTCATGGAAGATCTTGAGACTTATTGTAATGCTCAATTAACTTTTAAACCACTTTTTTCTATAGATACGTCGATGAAATAATTACTTGCATATAAAAAGATAAAATTGACGAAATGATTAATATTTTAAACAACTATGACGAAAGATTACAGTTTACTTTTGAAATACAAAACAATAATATTATTAATTTTTTGGATGTTCTTATTATTGTTAACGAAAAAAATCGGCTCATTACTGATTGGTAGAAAAAACCTACATTTTCTGGACAAACCATTAATTACCATTCTAAACATCCTCTGGCTCAAAAAATTGCTATTATTTTTAACTTAATTGATAGAGCTATAAAACTCTCTGACAAGCAATTTCACTCAAAAAATATAGAGTATGTAAAAGAAATTTTATTTAAAAATAATTACAAAAATAGTAGGACCGTGCAAAGCAGAATTTTCAATCATCGATTTCTCTAATTCGCCGTTGAGTCAATTACTTGTCTGTGAAAAAAGTGTCGAAAATTAATTTTACCAAGTACATTCTTACTGAGATCCATTTTTTAATTTAATTTATTATATATCGATATTTAAAAAGTGGATCTCAGTAAGAATGTACTTGGTAAAATTAATTTTCGACACTTTTTTCATAGACAAGTAATTGACTCAACGGCGAATTAGAGAAATCGATGATTGAAAATTCTGCTTTGCACGGTCCTACTATTTTTGTAATATCTCGGGAACCCTTAAATATTTTTTTCTACTCTTGGTCTCTATTTAAAGCTTTGGTTTCAAGGAATTGTCTGTAAAAGTAACAATTTTTTTCATAAACTTTGCTAAACTGTGCCAGGAGTCCAAGTCAGAGTAAGAAATTCTGAAAAAAATATAATTTTTTTTTGTCGTTATAACATGATATCGCGCTTCCTATTTATGCAATACAACTTAACATAGTAGCATTTCATTGGAAATTTAATAAGCTTTCCAATGCAATTTAAAAAAAGCATCTAGCTTCATTTTTAACCGAGTTATCACTGTTTCTGTGCGGGTGTGTTTTTTAATAGCTCGAGATGTTAGCGTTCGCACAATTTCGGACGGTAGTGTACAAATATGGATTTTTGTTTATAAAAATATACATACAGTCGCACAGTGGGACAAAATCGCAAAATCCTGGCCAAAAGTATATATATATATATATATATATATATATATATATGAGCGATTCCATCTCAAGTGATCAAGGTGGAGAAAAATTTTTCTCCAATCGTAGCAAAACTTGGGGCTTTTGTAGTACTCATAGATAGTAATTTTTCGTGAAAATATTTTTTTACCTAGTCCAATATTTTCCGAGGTGGAGGGGGTTAAATTTTTGTGTTTTTCAGTACAATGCTTATTTCAATAATTTTTTACTCTTAAACAATTAAACATACAAATTTGACAAAGTACATTTTGGAAAGGTTTTTTCATCCTCTTTCGATTAAAAATAAGCATTTTGAAAAAAAAATTTTTTTGACCAAAAAAAATCAAAATTAAAAATAAATTTCAATTTTTGAGGGAGATGGATACGATTTTTTTTTTTTTTTTTTTTTTTAAATGAAAGCTGAGGTTTTTTCCTAAAGGGACATATAAATGGTAAAGTGGGACTAGAATGTTTAAACATTGAAAAAAAGAATTTTCTCCAAAACGGAGCTAAAAACCGGGTTTTGAGCGCTCCGGCGAGTAGAAAACTCTTTTTTTCAATGTTTAAACGTTCTAGTCCCACTTTATCATTTATATGTCCTTTTAGGAAAAAACCTCAGCTTTCGTTTAAAAAAAAAAAAAAAAAAAAAAATCGTATCCATCTCCCTCAAAAATTGAAATTTATTTTTAATTTTGATTTTTTTTGATCAAAAAATTTTTTTTTTTCAAAATGCTTATTTTTAATCGAAAGAGGATGAAAAAACCTTTCCAAAATGTACTTTGTCAAATTTGTATGTTTAATTGTTTAAGAGTAAAAAATTATTGAAATAAACATTACACAATCAAGGGGTCTTTTCGTGTAATGTTTATTTCAATAATTTTTTACTCTTAAACAATTAAACATACAAATTTGACAAAGTACATTTTGGAAAGGTTTTTTCATCCTCTTTCGATTGAAAATAAGCATTTTGAAAAAAAAAATTTTTTGACTCAAAAAAATCAAAATTAAAAATAAATTTCAATTTTTGAGGGAGATGGATACGATTTTTTTTTTTTTTTTTTTTTAAACGAAAGCTGAGGTTTTTTCCTAAAGGGACATATAAATGGTAAAGTGGGACTAGAACGTTTAAACATTGAAAAAAAGAGTTTTCTCCAAAAACGGAGCTAAAAACCGGGTTTTGAGCGCTCCGGCGAGTAGAAAACTCTTTTTTTCAATGTTTAAACGTTCTAGTCCCACTTTATCATTTATATGTCCTTTTAGGAAAAAACCTCAGCTTTCGTTTAAAAAAAAAAAAAAAAAAAAAATCGTATCCATCTCCCTCAAAAATTGAAATTTATTTTTAATTTTGATTTTTTTTGGTCAAAAAAATTTTTTTTTTCAAAATGCTTATTTTTAATCGAAAGAGGATGAAAAAACCTTTCCAAAATGTACTTTGTCAAATTTGTATGTTTAATTGTTTAAGAGTAAAAAATTATTGAAATAAACATTACACAATCAAGGGGTCTTTTCGTGTAATGTTTATTTCAATAATTTTTTACTCTTAAACAATTAAACATACAAATTTGACAAAGTACATTTTGGAAAGGTTTTTTCATCCTCTTTCGATTGAAAATAAGCATTTTGAAAAAAAAAAATTTTTTGACTCAAAAAAATCAAAATTAAAAATAAATTTCAATTTTTGAGGGAGATGGATACGATTTTTTTTTTTTTTTTTTTTTTAAACGAAAGCTGAGGTTTTTTCCTAAAGGGACATATAAATGGTAAAGTGGGACTAGAACGTTTAAACATTGAAAAAAAGAGTTTTCTCCAAAAACGGAGCTAAAAACCGGGTTTTGAGCGCTCCGGCGAGTAGAAAACTCTTTTTTTCAATGTTTAAACGTTCTAGTCCCACTTTATCATTTATATGTCCTTTTAGGAAAAAACCTCAGCTTTCGTTTAAAAAAAAAAAAAAAAAAAAAATCGTATCCATCTCCCTCAAAAATTGAAATTTATTTTTAATTTTGATTTTTTTGAGTCAAAAAATTTTTTTTTTTTCAAAATGCTTATTTTCAATCGAAAGAGGATGAAAAAACCTTTCCAAAATGTACTTTGTCAAATTTGTATGTTTAATTGTTTAAGAGTAAAAAATTATTGAAATAAACATTACACGAAAAGACCCCTTGATTGTGTAATGTTTATTTCAATAATTTTTTACTCTTAAACAATTAAACATACAAATTTGACAAAGTACATTTTGGAAAGGTTTTTTCATCCTCTTTCGATTAAAAATAAGCATTTTGAAAAAAAAAATTTTTTTGACCAAAAAAAATCAAAATTAAAAATAAATTTCAATTTTTGAGGGAGATGGATACGATTTTTTTTTTTTTTTTTTTTTTAAACGAAAGCTGAGGTTTTTTCCTAAAAGGACATATAAATGATAAAGTGGGACTAGAACGTTTAAACATTGAAAAAAAGAGTTTTCTACTCGCCGGAGCGCTCAAAACCCGGTTTTTAGCTCCGTTTTTGGAGAAAACTCTTTTTTTCAATGTTTAAACGTTCTAGTCCCACTTTACCATTTATATGTCCCTTTAGGAAAAAACCTCAGCTTTCGTTTAAAAAAAAAAAAAAAAAAAAACGTATCCATCTCCCACAAAAATTGAAATTTATTTTTAATTTGATTTTTTTGAGGTCAAAAAATTTTTTTTTTCAAAATGCTTATTTTCAATCGAAAGAGGATGAAAAAACCTTTCCAAAATGTACTTTGTCAAATTTGTATGTTTAATTGTTTAAGAGTAAAAAATTATTGAAATAAACATTACACGAAAAGACCCCTTGATTGTGTAATGTTTATTTCAATAATTTTTTACTCTTAAACAATTAAACATACAAATTTGACAAAGTACATTTTGGAAAGGTTTTTTCATCCTCTTTCGATTAAAAATAAGCATTTTGAAAAAAAAAAATTTTTTGACCAAAAAAAATCAAAATTAAAAATAAATTTCAATTTTTGAGGGAGATGGATACGATTTTTTTTTTTTTTTTTTTTTTTTAAACGAAAGCTGAGGTTTTTTCCTAAAGGGACATATAAATGGTAAAGTGGGACTAGAACGTTTAAACATTGAAAAAAAGAGTTTTCTCCAAAAACGGAGCTAAAAACCGGGTTTTGAGCGCTCCGGCGAGTAGAAAACTCTTTTTTTCAATGTTTAAACGTTCTAGTCCCACTTTATCATTTATATGTCCTTTTAGGAAAAAACCTCAGCTTTCGTTTAAAAAAAAAAAAAAAAAAAAAAATCGTATCCATCTCCCTCAAAAATTGAAATTTATTTTTAATTTTGATTTTTTTTGGTCAAAAAAATTTTTTTTTTCAAAATGCTTATTTCCAATCGAAAGAGCATGAAAAAACCTTTCCAAAATGTACTTTGTCAAATTTGTATGTTTAATTGTTTAAGAGTAAAAAATTATTGAAATAAACATTACACAATCAAGGGGTCTTTTCGTGTAATGTTTATTTCAATAATTTTTTACTCTTAAACAATTAAACATACAAATTTGACAAAGTACATTTTGGAAAGGTTTTTTCATCCTCTTTCGATTGAAAATAAGCATTTTGAAAAAAAAAATTTTTTGACTCAAAAAAATCAAAATTAAAAATAAATTTCAATTTTTGAGGGAGATGGATACGATTTTTTTTTTTTTTTTTTTTTAAACGAAAGCTGAGGTTTTTTCCTAAAGGGACATATAAATGGTAAAGTGGGACTAGAACGTTTAAACATTGAAAAAAAGAGTTTTCTCCAAAAACGGAGCTAAAAACCGGGTTTTGAGCGCTCCGGCGAGTAGAAAACTCTTTTTTTCAATGTTTAAACGTTCTAGTCCCACTTTATCATTTATATGTCCTTTTAGGAAAAAACCTCAGCTTTCGTTTAAAAAAAAAAAAAAAAAAAAAAATCGTATCCATCTCCCTCAAAAATTGAAATTTATTTTTAATTTTGATTTTTTTTGGTCAAAAAAATTTTTTTTTTCAAAATGCTTATTTTTAATCGAAAGAGGATGAAAAAACCTTTCCAAAATGTACTTTGTCAAATTTGTATGTTTAATTGTTTAAGAGTAAAAAATTATTGAAATAAACATTACACAATCAAGGGGTCTTTTCGTGTAATGTTTATTTCAATAATTTTTTACTCTTAAACAATTAAACATACAAATTTGACAAAGTACATTTTGGAAAGGTTTTTTCATCCTCTTTCGATTGAAAATAAGCATTTTGAAAAAAAAAATTTTTTGACTCAAAAAAATCAAAATTAAAAATAAATTTCAATTTTTGAGGGAGATGGATACGATTTTTTTTTTTTTTTTTTTTTTAAACGAAAGCTGAGGTTTTTTCCTAAAGGGACATATAAATGGTAAAGTGGGACTAGAATGTTTAAACATTGAAAAAAAGAATTTTCTCCAAAAACGGAGCTAAAAACCGGGTTTTGAGCGCTCCGGCGAGTAGAAAACTCTTTTTTTCAATGTTTAAACGTTCTAGTCCCACTTTATCATTTATATGTCCTTTTAGGAAAAAACCTCAGCTTTCGTTTAAAAAAAAAAAAAAAAAAAAAAATCGTATCCATCTCCCTCAAAAATTGAAATTTATTTTTAATTTTGATTTTTTTGAGTCAAAAAATTTTTTTTTTCAAAATGCTTATTTTCAATCGAAAGAGGATGAAAAAACCTTTCCAAAATGTACTTTGTCAAATTTGTATGTTTAATTGTTTAAGAGTAAAAAATTATTGAAATAAACATTACACGAAAAGACCCCTTGATTGTGTAATGTTTATTTCAATAATTTTTTACTCTTAAACAATTAAACATACAAATTTGACAAAGTACATTTTGGAAAGGTTTTTTCATCCTCTTTCGATTAAAAATAAGCATTTTGAAAAAAAAAATTTTTTTGACCAAAAAAAATCAAAATTAAAAATAAATTTCAATTTTTGAGGGAGATGGATACGATTTTTTTTTTTTTTTTTTTTTTAAACGAAAGCTGAGGTTTTTTCCTAAAAGGACATATAAATGATAAAGTGGGACTAGAACGTTTAAACATTGAAAAAAAGAGTTTTCTACTCGCCGGAGCGCTCAAAACCCGGTTTTTAGCTCCGTTTTTGGAGAAAACTCTTTTTTTCAATGTTTAAACGTTCTAGTCCCACTTTACCATTTATATGTCCCTTTAGGAAAAAACCTCAGCTTTCGTTTAAAAAAAAAAAAAAAAATCGTATCCATCTCCCTCAAAAATTGAAATTTATTTTTAATTTTGATTTTTTTGAGTCAAAAAATTTTTTTTTTCAAAATGCTTATTTTCAATCGAAAGAGGATGAAAAAACCTTTCCAAAATGTACTTTGTCAAATTTGTATGTTTAATTGTTTAAGAGTAAAAAATTATTGAAATAAACATTACACGAAAAGACCCCTTGATTGTGTAATGTTTATTTCAATAATTTTTTACTCTTAAACAATTAAACATACAAATTTGACAAAGTACATTTTGGAAAGGTTTTTTCATCCTCTTTCGATTAAAAATAAGCATTTTGAAAAAAAAAAATTTTTTGACCAAAAAAAATCAAAATTAAAAATAAATTTCAATTTTTGAGGGAGATGGATACGATTTTTTTTTTTTTTTTTTTTTAAACGAAAGCTGAGGTTTTTTCCTAAAGGGACATATAAATGGTAAAGTGGGACTAGAACGTTTAAACATTGAAAAAAAGAGTTTTCTCCAAAAACGGAGCTAAAAACCGGGTTTTGAGCGCTCCGGCGAGTAGAAAACTCTTTTTTTCAATGTTTAAACGTTCTAGTCCCACTTTATCATTTATATGTCCTTTTAGGAAAAAACCTCAGCTTTCGTTTAAAAAAAAAAAAAAAAAAAAAAAATCGTATCCATCTCCCTCAAAAATTGAAATTTATTTTTAATTTTGATTTTTTTTGGTCAAAAAAATTTTTTTTTTCAAAATGCTTATTTCCAATCGAAAGAGCATGAAAAAACCTTTCCAAAATGTACTTTGTCAAATTTGTATGTTTATTTGTTTAAGAGTAAAAAATTATTGAAATAAACATTACACCAAAAGACCCCTTGATCACTTGACGTGGAATCGCTCATATAGTAAAAAATTACATCAAAACATTTTAAAAATTAAAAAAAATTATATTTAAAAAGAGATATAAAAAAATGGTCAACAAAGACCACCGTGAAACTTTTTTTGATTTATTACTGGAACATTCATTATTAAAAAAAATTAAAATTAGGCTTCCACTAGCTGCCACTGCGGTTTTAATATCACTTTTTCTGTATTCTTGCAAAAAATTACAAATTATAAAGGATTTTAATTTAACATTTAAATTCCTTAAACGATATAAATTTGCTTGAAACTCGGCATTTGGGTGTTTTTGGGATCACTGATTTCAAATCGGATGTTAGTTTTTCAAAATTTGAAATGGCGATTTCAATATGGCGTATGTCAAAATTAAAAATTGATCGTATTCGCTTGTAACTTGGTACTCGGGTGGTTTCGAGATCGCTGATTACGAATAGGATATTAGATTTTCAAAATTCAAAATGGCGGATCCTATATGGAAGATTTCGAAATAAAAAATTAATTAGATTCTCTTGAAACTCGTTACTTAAGGGTTTTGGGTGTTGGTGATTACGAATCCAGTATTAGTTTTTAACAATTCAATACTCTCGATTAGTTTCACGGCAATAAATGTGACAACAATTGTTTTCATACAAATGTAAATATTTATAATTTAAAGTTGCTTCGTGAACATCATAACCTTAAATATTACAAATGTTGACTAACGTTCCTTTCTATATGAAAAATGTGTATGTTTCAAATAATAGTTCAAATTTTTTGCGCCCTTCTATAGTCTTTTATTTTCGGTCGAATTATGATGCGCAAAAAACAATTGAGGCACAGCTGTTTTTTTTGACAGAAATTGTAATGTTTATAACCTGAATCGTGATTGTCTACTGTGTTATTTGCATCAGGTAATTATTATAATTTATTAATTGGTTTAGAATTTTAGAATTATTTTTGTTTTTGTTAATATTAAGATTTTTATTGTATTTTAGACGTCGATAAAACGAGTGTTCGTGGATTTACAAAAAAGGAACTGTTCTTCCTATTAAAAGGTCACTTAAATGACAAATGGAGTGAAATATATAAGATAAGAAGAAACACTTTCGCAAGACGAGGCATTGTCATTGTTAATTGAAACTAGTCTTTCGAAAAGTCAGTATCAGTTACTTCAACAGACAAGTAAAGGGAAGAAAAGCAAATTGTTTCCACATTATTCAAACGTTCTCAAGGCCAAAAAAAGATGTTATCCCAAAGACTCCGAAATAACTATAACGGAGGTTAAAGCCTCTGTTACACTCCAAGCATTGTTACATCATACAGTTGACAGAATTTTATCAATTCAATCTGATGCTGTCGAAAGCCTTTCAATTGACACAATCTCCAATTTTAATTTAATATGTAAATGGGGTTGCGACGGGACTTCGAGTCAAAGAAATTATAAACAGAAATTTACTGAAGGAGAATGTAATGATGATTCCAATATTTTTTTCACATCACTTGTTCCACTAGAGCTGTCGTTTATTAATCAAGAAAGTGATGTTAAAACTGTTGTTTGGAAAAATCCGCGACCCTCATCCACACGTTTTTGTCGTCCAATAAAAATCCAATTTTTGCATGAAACGCCTGAAGTAACCCGAAAGGAAGTTGACGATATCAAAGAACAAGAAAAGAATCTGTTTCCAAATAATTTTTTTGTAAATGGTAATGAAATCTGCGTAAACTACAAACTTTTTTTTTACAATGGTAGACGGTAAAGTCTGCAATTCTGTTGCAAATGTATCATCTGCAATGCGCTATTATCTTTGTCACGCTACTTCTAAATCGTTTAATGATATAGATAAAATTTAAAAATTGCCTGTGTTTAAAGAAAATTTAGAATTCGGAATTTCGTCGCTTCATGCGTGGATAAGATTCTTGGAGTGTTGTCTGCATGTATCCTACAAACTTGATATTAAAAAATGGAGAATAACTGATGCAGAAGACAAAAAAAGCGTTGAAGAACGAAGAAAAATTATTCAAAAGCGGTTTCGTGAAGAGCTGGCTTTGATCATTGATCAACCAAAACAAGGAAGCGGAACATCGAACGATGGCAATAGAGCGAGACGTTTTTTTGAAAATTCTGCAATTTCTGCTGATATAACTCGCATCGACGAAGACTTAATAAAAAGATTCCACGTTATATTACAAGTGATTTCTTGTGGATTTGAAGTTCATGTGACACAATTTCAGAAATACGCTTTAGAAACAGCTAAATATTTTGTGCAATCATATCCATGGTTTTACATGCCGACAACTATGCATAAAATTCTTATTCATGGTCATGAAATCATCGATACTATGCTACTCCCAATCGGCCAAAAGTCAGAAGAAGCTCAAGAGTCGTGTAACAAATATATTAGGAGATTTCGTGAAGATTTTGCCCGAAAATTGATCAGGAAAACAAATAAGAATTACTTCGTCACCTAATGAAAGCGAAAATGAGGAAAGCAACAGAGACTCCAGAAATGATTTCGAAAGTGAATAATTAAATATTATTTAAAATATTATTTTAAGGTAGTGAAAAAAAGGTTCAATTTATTTGTGATTAAATAATATTATATACACTTATAATTTTTAATATTATTGTTTACCATATTGAATTTGCCATGTTAAATTTTTAAAAACTGAAGGAAGGAGTTTTAAACCAATTCAGTCGATTTTTAATTTTTTATGTTCGTCATATTGGATCCGCCATTTTGAATTTTGAAAATCTAATATCACATTCGTAATCAGCGATCCTAAAAACCCCCGAGTACCGAGTTACAAGCAATTTGAAATACATTTTATAGTTTTGACCATGATTTAGGCATTTTGTCCCACTGTGAGTAGGACCGCAGAACTTCACGGTACCCCAGAAATAACCCCTCCACCTGATTTTAAACTGCACGCTGACGAACTCATCCCCACTATCTAATTCTCAGGACCGTACTGTGTGAATACTCGGATAATACAGACTTTTCTATTTACACTATAATTAAACCTTTGCAGTTACTAAACAAGTCTTTTCTCCATAGAGGAAAACGATATGTTTTTAATTAGATAATAATTTAACACTCCATCCGTCGCATGGTAAGAAGTTTCATCACCCAGTTTGTTTTTTTATAACTTTTATAACCTGCGACGGATCGCGTTACAAAAAAAGATGCTACGGATAAAGGGTTAAATAACACAGGAACATAAAAAAAAGTTGTTTGTTTATTGAACCAGACCTACATACCTTATCGTATTTTTGCCCGCTAAAAACGAATCTGAAGTCAGAATTGCTCCACCACCCTCTGTTTTTATAAATTGAGAAATCTACCCTTAACTTCAAAGTTTGAAGAAAAAAAATTGAATAACAGATTTCTCTTTAAAATAAAACAATAAATTTATCTACATCTGCTACAACAAGTCAGAAACAATCTCAACATTGCTTAATCATCTTTTGTTTTTTTAAATCGAAAAAACTACCCCTTAAATGTAAAAATTCAAACTTTATAATAATAAAGGTAAAAACCCACATTGCTTTTTAAAACAGAACAGTAAATTTATGTATTTCTCTTTCAACATTTAAAAAGCAATGTAAACATTACTTTATCACCCCCTGTGTTTTTAAATTGAAAAACAATAAATTTATGTAGGGGAGACTGGGGTAAACCCGCTCACTTTTTTTCAGAACGGTAAAAACGTAGGAAATTATTCTCTAAATCCAAGTTTATTTATATAATTTGAAAGCTTATGATTTCTACTAACAAAATAAAAAAGAATTATTGATTTATCTGTTTTAGTTTTACTTAGCAAAAATTTTTAATACACATATACACTCCCGTTCGAAATTGTGCGTACGCTAACATCTCGAGCTATTAAAAAACAGACCCGCACAGAAGCAGTGATAATTTGGTTAAAACTAAAGCTAGATGCTTTTTTTGCATTGGAAAGCTTATTAAATTTTCAATAAAATGCCACTATTTTAAGTTGTATTGCATAAATAGGAAGCGAGATATCATGTTATGAAGACAAAAAAATAATTCTATTTTTTTCGGAATTTCATACTCTGACTTTGACTCCTGGCACAGTTTAACAAAGTTTATGAAAAAAATTGTTACTTTTACAGACTATTCCTTGTAACATAAGCTTTAAATTTTGCCGAGATATTACAAAAAGAGTCGGACCGTGCAAAGCTGAATTTTCAATCATCAATTTCTCTAATTCGCCGTTGAGTCAACTACTTGTCTATGAAAAAAGTGTCGAAAATTAATTTTACCAAGTACATTCTTACTGGAATCCATTTTTTAATTTAATTTATTATATATCGATATTTAAAAAGTATATTTCAATATGAATGTACTTGGTAAAATTAATTTTCGACTCTTTTTTCATAGACAAGTAGTTGACTCAACGGCGAATTAGAGAAATCGATTATTGAAAATTCTGCTTTGCACGGTCTGACTCTTTTTGAAATTCCTTGTAACCTAATTCCTTGTAACCTAAGTTTTAAATAGAGACCAAGAACAGCAAAAAATATTTACGGGTTCTCGAGATATTACAAAAAAAGTCGGACCGTGCAAAGCGGAATTTTTAATCATCGATTTCTCTAATTCGCCGTTGAGTCAACTACTTGTCTATGAAAAAAGGGTCGAAAATTAATTTTACCAAGTAGATTCATATTGGGATATACTTTTTAAATATTGATATATAATAAATTAAATTAAAAAATGGATCCCAGTAAGAATGTACTTGGTAAAATTAATTTTCGACACTTTTTTCATCGGCGAATTAGAGAAATCGATGATTAAAAATTCCGCTTTGCACGGTCCGACTTTTTTTGTAATATCTCGAGAACCCGTAAATATTTTTTGCTGTTCTTGGTCTCTATTCAAAGCTTAGGTTACAAGGAATAGTCTGTAAAAGTAACAATTTTTTTCATAAACTTTGCTAAACTGTGCCAGGAGTCAAAATCAGAGTATGAAATTCCGAAAAAAATAGAATTATTTTTTTGTCTTCATAACATGATATCTCGCTTCCTATTTATGCAATACAACTTAAAATAGTGGCATTTTATTGAAAATTTAATAAGCTTTCCAATGCAAAAAAAAGCATCTAGCTTCAGTTTTAACCAAATTATCACTGCTTCTGTGCGGGTGTGTTTTTTAATAGCTCGAGATGTTAGCGTACGCACAATTTCGGACGGTAGTGTATATGTGTATTAAAAATTTTTGCTAAGTAAAACTAAAACAGATAAATCAATAATTCTTTTTTATTTTGTTAGTAGAAATCATAAGCTTTCAAATTATTTAAATAAACTTGGATTTAGAGAATAATTTCCTACGTTTTTACCGTTCTGAAAAAAAGTGAGCGGGTTTGCCCCAGTCTCCACTACATAAATTTATTGTTTTTCAATTTAAAAACACAGGGGGTGATAAAGTAATTTTGACATTGCTTTTTAAATGTTGAAAGAGAAATACATAAATTTACTGTTCTGCTTAAATTTAAAAATAAACAATGATAAAACGTGAACTAAACGAAGAAAACAAACTAGATTTATGTCTTTTTTAGCCGATAAAGACAGGGATAAATTTTGATTATTTGTTTGCGTTGTTTGTTATAACCTAATAATCACTAATAATGACAAGAAATATTGATAGTTCAGCGCCATCTATTTAAAAAAATCGCCACAAGTCGCGAAATGCGGAACATTCAAAATGTTAAATATTCAACTAATTACCCAATAATTTAATAACATTGTTAGGAAATAAATATTATTTCTCTTTTAATAAATATTTTTAATATTACAAATTTTAAGATCGCCAAAAAACGCAAATACTGTTAATACTGATTCAGCTTCCTACACAAATTTAATAAGTGAGCGCCTTTACCCCTGAATGTGTTTCTCACATTTTAGAATAAATTTAAATAAATCTTTTTGAAATCAAACAAAACTACATATATATTACGAAAAAGGACATCCAATAGCATCAAAAAAAATTTGTTGAACAAATGAAGTCTCAAAAATAATAATCGAAAAACTTAAAAATTCGAAGATCATTTTTTCTTTTTTACATTTCTAAAAACAATTGACCGTCTCTGAATTTATGACGAATTCATGAAACTAAACGAAAGTTCGTTAATATTAGTTGTATGTCAAGTACTATTCACAGTACAAATATCTCCATCTTAAGTTGAGTTTATAGCGTCAAATCGCTAGTGAGCGGGTTTACCCTGTGCGCGGGTTTAGGTTGAGTCCACAATAGGCACTTTTCTTAAAGCGATGCATACCCTCTACATCGATTTCCATTGTTCGAACAATAGAAATCGATGTAGAGAGTATGCATCGCTTTAAGAAAAGTGCCTATTGTGGACTCAACCTTATCCCAGTCTCACCTACTTCTCTTTTAACAACTTAAAAGGAATATCAAATTTGCTCCATCATCGTCTGTTTTTTTTAATTGAAAAAATCTACCCTTAAATGTACAAAATAAAATTTGAACTAAAAAAATGAAAAACAACATTGTTTTTTAAAAAAGAACAATAAATTTATATTTGAATTTATTTTGAATATATATTTATAAATTTTGAATATATTTCTCTTTTAAAACTAAAAAGCATTGTCAACATTGCTCCATCAACCTCTGTTTTTTTAAATTGAAAAAAGTACCCCTAATATGTAAAATTTCAATATGTACAATAAATAAAAAGAATGAAAAACCACATTGTTTTTTAAAACAAAACAATAATTTTCTATACTTCTTTTTTAACAACTCAAAAGAAATGTCAAAATTGCATCATCACCCTCTGTTTTTTAAATCCAACAAACTACCCCTAATATGTAGAAATTCAAAGTTTATAATAAAAAATAATTAAATAACAGATTTCTCTTCAAAACAGAGCAAGAAATTTATGTCTGGTGTATTCCACGTCAGTTCAACACAACAATAATAATAAACAAAATCTCCAAGCGGTTTTAAAAAATTTTTAAATTGACGGAAATATTGAATTTTCAATTTGTTGGTACTTTTTTTGAAAATTCTATATCTTTGGTTCTGTTTAACGAATTTTAGTTGATTACCTCTTAATTTGTTTGTATTAAAGTATATTTTTATTTAAAAATTTTCAATGTTTTTTTAAATTAAAATATAATTTAATACGAACAAGTTAAGAGGTAAGAAACTAAAATCCGTTAAAAAGAACCAAGGATATAGAACTTTAAAAAAAATATGATGAAATTTTTTCATTAGAGTGTGCTTTAATACTTTGGTGTGTTATTTGGTTTTTATATCGTGCGTTTATGTTTGTGTGCTAAAAAAATCAAAACGCCGCGAAACTTACGGTCGGGTCACTTTATATCGTGCAGGTTGGGACACATAATTTTACAATTATGGTGCGTTCTGACATCGGAAATTCATTTCCTCAAGGTAGAGATGTGTGAAGAACGTCATTTTACAGTGAAAAAACTATATTCATGTTCGAAAAACGTTCGTAAAACATTTTAGAAAGTCTCGTTTCACATCTCCTTCGACAACGTATTGTAAACGTTTCGTGTACTGAGAACGTTTTTAGATTAATTTTTATATGAATTTTATATTTCCTTTTTCCATTTTCAAGTGCATTTCAGCATTCTTCTGTAATTTACGGGCCATTTTTAGAAATATTCCTTCATATTACATTGATTTTCTACAATGGCCCGACCGTAACGACATTTTTTTAAAAATGTTTATAACTTTTCCAATTTTTGTCCAGACATATTCTGATGTACAGAAGAATCATTCCACTTTAGCAGATCTTTCCAACCATATGTCAGAATACGTGAAATTCGGCCTAGGACGGAAGATATGAGCACAAGTCAAAAAGTGTCCCGACAGTAGTGACCCTCCCCTACATTTAAGAGTATTTAATTTAATTTAAAAAAAAAGAGTGTGATGGGGCAATTTTGACATTGCTTTTAAATTGTTGAAAGAGAAGTATATAAATTTCTTGTTCTGTTTTAAAAAACAATGTGGTTTTTCATTTTTTTATTACACATTTTAAATTTTTACATATTAGAGGTAGTTTTTTCGATTTAAAAAAACAAAGGGTGATTGAGCAATGTTGACATTGTTTCTGACTTGTTGTAGCAGAAGTAGATAAATTTATTGTTTTGTTTTAAAGAGAAGTCTGTTATTCAATTTTTTTTACTTTAAACTTTAGAGTTAAGGTTATTTTTCTCGATTTAAAAAAACAGGGTGATGGAGCAATTCTCACTTCATATTCGTTTTCAGCCGGCAAAAATACAATAAGATATGAATGTCTGGTTCAATAAACAAACAACTTTTTTTTGTGTGCCTGTGTAATTTATCAAAATAACACAAATTTTTTTTAAAAGAGAAGCATTTGAAATTATATTATAATTTAATAAAATTTTCATTTTGAAAAATAATTTAAATAAATTAGTAGATTTGTTTTTATTTATTTTATATACATAACATTTAATTTATAGTATATTTCATATAGAAATAAATGTTATATTTATAATCTATAAATAAATGCCTATAAAAATAAATATATTATTATAGATACATATATTACAGATTATATATATATATATATATATATATATATATATATATACACGGAGAAACTTTGTATACTAGTTTTCGTTAAACACACTGTGTTTTTAGTAAATTGACTACTAAAGTGGGGAAAAACTGCGACGGTATCAATATTTCGTAGTCTGACTATTAAAACCCAGAAAGAGAGTTTGAAAATTTAGTAGTCAATTGATCAAAGTCTAAAATTCATGATTTCACTATAAAACATTGACGAATGTCAGTGTCAGGCACATATATAGAATGTCGCATACTAATGAGTAAGGTGGAGATCTATTTTACCTATGTCGATTGATAACTCAATTTTAACGCAACCTAATCAATCTAATCACCTAATATACAGATAAAGTAACGCACACTTTAATCGATTGAACGCATATACAATTTACATTGAGAAAATAAGTCAGTGTTCTTATATACTAATCCGGCATTTGTTTTTCCACTTGGGAGAAAATTTGTATGCGTTACCTAAATGCTGTTTTAAACAATATTTGTTTGTTAAACAAAATTGATAAAATTATTTAATTACTTAAAATTAAAAAGGTCAATTTTTGAAATGAACATAATTAATTTTAATCCAAGCGGGATATTTGTAATAAATTATAAAAATGTTTGACACATAGAAAAATAAGATATAATATTATTATTTCGTAAAATATTATTTATTCTTTTATTTAATTTTTTAATTAAATTAAATAATATTATTTAAATAATTTAATTTCATTATTAATTTTTTTATTATCAAAAAACATATGTGACGCTCCACGTTGAAAGGGACCTTAACAGCTAAGGTCCCTTTCACCGTGGAGCATCCCATATTAATACGTCATTTACAATTATTTTTCATTAATTAAAAATAATTATATAAATAATTATTAAGAAATTTAGAAAAATACTCTTAAATATATTTTAAATATTTAAAAAATTTGAATTTAATTAAAAAACGCCACACCTGATTTCCTTTACCGTTTAATGCAGAAGGGAGTCAAATTAAGTTCCTAGTTTGTACTAGAAGGTATCTAACTTAGACCATAGCCTCCTCCAACGTTTAAAAAAGGCGTCTTGAAGGTGCATCCACAACACATCACTCAAAGGCGTGTGAAGCCCGCCGCACCTAATTTCCTTCTACGTTTAATTCAGAAGGGAGTCAAATTAACTTTCTAGTTGGTACTACAAGATGTCTAACTTAGTCCAGACCCCTCTCCAACGGATTTGACTTCCTTTCTGCATTAAAACAGTGAAGGAAAACAGGTGCGGCGGGCTTCGCCCGCCTTTGAGCGATGTGTTGTGGATGCACCTTCAAGACACCTTTTTTTAAACGTTAGAGGGGGCTCTGGTCTAAGTTAGATACCTTCTAGTACAAACTAGGAACTTAATTTGACTCCCTTCTGCATTAAACGGTAAAGGAAATCAGGTGTGGTGGGCTTCGCCCGCCTTTGAGCGATGTGTTGTGGATGCACCTTCAAAACGCCTTTTTTAAACGTTGGAGGGGGGTCTGGTCTAAGTTCGATACCTTCTAGTACCATCTAGGAAGTTAATTTGACTCCCTTCTGCATTAAAACGTTTCTATAGTTATTTTCCGTTTTTTTGTGTTTTTCTCGAAAAATACTCAATTTATGAAAAAAATGTATGTACCATAAAATGTGTATCTTAACAAGATCTACAACTTTTATAATTAACCAAAAATCTTTAAAATTGGGAAAAGTCCTTCTTCTGCATAATTACCTAAAAAAATTTATAGAATTTTACCAAAACTTATTATCAAAGGGTTTAGAGGTCGCTGCTTACAAACATGGAGTCAAAATGACAAAATTCAAAATGGCGGATCCAATATGGCGAATGACAATTTTGAAAAAGTTTTCTGATCGTTCCGTCTATCGTTATCTAGGGGTTTTTGAGGTCGCTGATTACGAATCCGAGGTCAAAATTTCATAATTCAAAATAGCAAACCCAATATGGCGGCTGACAATTATGAAAAAGTTTTCTGATCGTCCCGTCTATCGCTATCTAAGGGTTTTTTTAGTCGCTGATTACAAATATGGAGGCTAAATTTAAAAAATCTAAATGGCCAATTCTATATGTCAAAAAACAGTTTTAATAAAATTTTCTTATTGAAAAATTTATTCCTATTGGGTCCGCCGTTTTGGAATTTTGAAATTTTAGACTTTATATTTGTAATCAGCGACCTCAAGAACCCCTAGATAGGGATAGACGGAACGATTAGAATTTTTTTTAATTGTTAAAATTGTCCGCTATATTGGGTCCGCCATTTTGAATTTTGGAATTCTGACCCCGGATTCGTAATCAGTGACCCCGAAAACCCCTAGATACCGATCGCCGTGCAAATCCTACGTTCTGAAAAATGTATGCATTTGCAAGCGACATTGTGGGTGGAAGCGTATGCGCAGGAGGGTTAAACTATAGATATGCAGTGTCAGCACTTTGGGTGGCTGAGACAAATACTAAAAGAATGTAAAGAGCATTTCTTTCATGTGTTTTGAACGTTTTTCGTATAATGATCGAACAAAATTAGTATTTTTTTCTATTCCTGCAACAAGTAAGTTCATATAATGAATACATGAAATTTCATGAAAGAATCTCTTGCTTCACGAACGATTTATACATCAAATACTGTCTAGCGAAAAGTACATCAACGTTTCATGTAAATTAAGCACAATATTTTTTTCCGTGTAAATAACTTATTTTTGATCCAATATGGCCCCTTTGTACCAAGTGTCATCAAAATTTACCCACAAGAAGGTCTTTCACTATTACATCCCGAGCGGAAGGCGATGTTAAAGGTTAGGTTAATAACTTTTTGGAGAAATTGGTAGGTTGATTATGGTCAAGTTGGTAAAGCTTGACCTTTATTTTTAAGTAGGATCGTTTGTACTTGTCAAAACTGTGGGTTTTGCGTTAACAATACATAAATATTCCCTTTTAATACATTTATTTCATGATTCAATAATAATATTACAAATAGTTACATAAATGTTATAGTTATAGCGCTGGCGGGAAAAAGTTTGGGTTTCAAGATGTTGTTTTAATTGAATGAAACTTAGAAAGTTTGTTATGTTACACTTGTGTAACTTTCACAAATTTAGGGTTTTGCTTCCTCATAAAGGAAGCCTTATAGTGATGTCGATTTCCGAATTTTTTAAAATCAATTATTTTTACAAATTTTCAAGTGTAGTATACATAATTCGTCGAGAGGAACAAATGTCCAGATGTATGTGTGTATGTATGTGTGTGTATGTGTGTGTGTGTGTGTGTGTGTGTATGTCACCGATTCTTGTGGACAAATTTTCTCTAGCACATCTTGATGGATTTTGATAAGATTTTGTAGGTGTATTACGGTCATGAATACCAAGAATCAGACAGAAGGATTTTCAAAAATATATTTAAAAATTTTTTTTTTCAAAATTTTTTTAATTTTTGAAAAAATTAATTTTTTGGTTTTTTGAAATAACTTTTTTCTATATTAAAATTTTTAATAATTCTTATCAAAATTGCATTCCTGACATAAAAACGAATCGATTCATGTATATAAAGTATATATTTCATCAAAATTTATAGAATTAATAAATATTTTAATTTTTCACAAAAAATTAAAATTTTGTATTTTTTGACATTTTATCGTAACACTTTTAAATAATTATTCTATAATAAAAAATTGAATAATTAATATTTATTCAGGGTACTTTATCCGGTTTATTAATTATGTTTAATAAACTATTATAATTATTTAACTTTTAAAATTATATATAATAATATATATTGAGGAAGCTAAATGGTCATGAAATGAACAACTTGTTTGCTATTGTTTCAAGAGTTAGAACCGCTTTTAAGTGTTACTTATTGTCACTTGCACCTATTACGTAAAGAAACTTGTTTCTAAGTGTGAGAAAAGCAACTTGCACAATAATCGAGTACAATTTAAACCTGCAATTGCCGATTAAAGAAAAAATGAGTGAAAAACTAAAATTAATGAAACTTCATTCGCAAAATACGACAGTTAATACGTTTGAATTATTGATACTAAGTGTTAATTTGCCTTTCTTGCACCTTTTATGGAAAGAAACTTGTTTCTATGTGAAAAACAAAATGGACTTGCACGATAATAGAGTACAATTCTAAACCGCAATTGCCGATTAAAGAAAGAATACAATAAAATTGTGTATAACGGAAGGGTCGCTCTACAATGACTATTGGTCTATAAAACCGCACCGGAACATTTGACAATTATCGATGAAGAAGCGTTGGCTTATATACTCTAAAAATGAAAAGTGGGAGAGCTAATAGACAATTTCGGGGGTAAAAGATGATTAACGCTTTGATTTGACTCATCATTAGTCTATTTATAATTTATTTTGACAGAGGAATATGATTCATCGACAACTGGCCCAATTAGTTAACCTTATATGTGGAATATGAAGCTCGAGTAACAATGACTTATAATGCTTAGGTTGCAGAAAGCTATCCATGTGAGCGGGCTCGAGCTTCCATGACTCACTTTTGACACGACGCATTATTCTCTATTTTGGTCAATTTCTACCTCTTGTCTTGTTTTTTAGTAATATTCCGAATGAGGGACCGAGTATAAAATTTCAATTTATAACTTTTATCTCAATTTCCGAATTTTTGTCTATTAACACGAGTTATTATATGTCAAGATGACGATAGTGACATTCCTCTGGCTTTTGTTACATCGCAGATACATATAACTCTTACAATCTTTTTTTAAACAAAAATGTACCTGGGATGTAATATACACATTTTGGGACCATTTTTTTATATTTTAGCTACACACTGAAGGGGTTAGTCGCCGTGGTTGACATCTGTATTCACACATTTTTATAACAAAGTGTCAATATTTATTTAAATCATGAAAATAAGTTGAAATTTATTAAAAAATTTATTGAACAAATTAAATTATTATTAATCATTTAAAATCGCCAAGTTTATTTACATGTATTTTTTAAAAAAGATTCTAAAGGAAATTCCTTTTTTTCCAAAATGTCAATACAATTTTTTACTCTAACAATTGAGACACTGGATTCTAGAACCAGCTCTTCGCTCGGAGCGCAAGCGCTAATGTCAGTTAGTGATCATTGAGCGCCTCTGGACCACTCACTGCCACTCGACTGGTATTAGCGCTTACGGTCTTAGCAAAGTGCCGGTTCTGTAATACAGCTCCTTAATTAAGAGCATGGTTTATTTAAAAAATTAATAATTTAAATGTAACAATACTTAATTTAAATATTAATTTTTGCAACAGAAGTGAAATATTTGTACTAAATAATATAGACATCAACGACACGCGAATATGGCAAATGTTGAAACAGAGGTCATTTCATTAGTACTTTGTTCTCCAGCAACTGAAGATTGCAATTTCCAAGAATGCATTTAATGCCCTGGAAGCAATGGTATAACGCTTCAAGCTTTAGGTATTGCAGATGAAAAAAGTGAGGAAAATGCTACATTTGCTATATGGAATAACGCAGTACTAGAAACAAGAACAACTACAGTTTCCGCATTTTTAAGTGAATTAAGTAAGTGGACGATGAAAGTAAATCTTCATAAGCGAGTAAAGGAGATACAGCAATTGGAATTAAGAAAATGAAAAGAAAACGCGAGAAAAAAATCCGAAAAAACTGATTTTACATTTCGATTTTGCTCAAAATTGGAAAAAAATTAACCAATAAGGAATTCAAAGTGCCTATTGGAAATCCGAACAAGTGACCATCTTTAAGGTTGTATGTTATCATAATGATAAAAAACCGAACAGTTTGCAGTTGTATGCGATGATACCAAACATGATACAGCTTATGCTCTATTTGCAACTGGCTCAATTCTCCAAGAATTGAAAAAAGAAATTCCTAATTTTGATAGTAATGAAGAAATCATATACATTTCAGTTGAAGCACCATCTCAGTTCAAGAATCGTTTTAAATTCTTTGAATTGGGCAAATCAAAACAAATACGAAAATGGATTTTCTCGGCAACTGATCATAGAAAAGGTGCCTGTGATGGCATTGGGGGAATTGTTTAACATCTTGCAACCACACACAATTTAATAATGTCACATATAGAGAGCATTAAAAATTCTGAATCATTTGTTAAAGAAGTCCAAAAATATTCCTCTGCTACTAAACTGTTGTACCTTTCATCCAATAATTTACAAAAATACAGAAAACAACTAATTCAGAAAACAAAAAATGTAAAGCCTATTAAGGGAATTCAAAAGTGTCATTTATGGAATAGTATAGTATAGTATAGTATAGTATAGTATAGTATAGTATAGTATAGTATAGTATAGTATAGTATAGTATAGTATAGTATAGTATAGTATAGTATAGTATAGTATAGTATAGTATAGTATAGTATAGTATAGTATAGTATAGTATAGTATAGTATAGTATAGTATAGTATATTATAGTATAGTATAGTATAGTATAGTATAGTATAGTATAGTATAGTATAGTATAGTATAGTATAGTATAGTATAGTATAGTATAGTATAGTATAGTATAGTATAGTATAGTATAGTATAGTATAGTATAGTATAGTATAGTATAGTATAGTATAGTATAGTATAGTATAGTATAGTATAGTATAGTATAGTATAGTATAGTATAGTATTAATCCCGACCTTCGGGATTAATTCTACATTATTAGCAATTTATAATTTATTATTTAAATAGCAATTTACGCAAAAAAAATTTTTGATTTTTTTAAAAATGTTTGGGGGAACATGGCCTTAAATATCAAAAATGTTCGAAAATATCATTTTTTGAATTTTTTTATTTTAGAATTTTCTTTTAACTAATAAAATACTATAACTATCGTATAGATTAATTAAAATAACATTTATTAAAGCAAGATTTATTTTTTTTTAATATAATATAGAAAAGTTATTCTTTTTTAAAAAAATTAGTGTAATCAATATCAAAATTTAATAATAAAAGGAAATAGAATAAAAATTATAAAAAATAATAATTACCTTTCAATAAAATTGGCTGAATATCAATCAACCGTTGAAAAAAATATTTAAAAAATTATATTATTTATTTAACTATTACATATTTATATTATTATTATCTCTATGAGTAAGTAAAGTGTTTATGAAATGAAAACAAAGAGATTTACAAAATAATAAATGGCAGCGGTTTTTATTATTGCTTTATTTTACGAAAGAGTGTTTTATAAATTTTAACACAAATTTTTAATTGTTACATAAGTAACAAAATAATTTATTTATTTCTAAACAATTTCATTTCAAAAATTGACAGGAACAATTTTAAGCGTTTAAAGCTTCAAATACAAGTGACACGTGACACGCCTATACCACGTCATAGCCTGCGCGCAGAGCCACCTAACTAGGGCAACGGGAACTAAAATTTACGGGCTCCACTGATAGGCAGGGACTTGACATGGCATGATTTTGGACGCGTGACAGTGCAAAATGTTGGTGAGCAGCTCACTGTCTGTCAGTATCATTTGGACTTACTATTGAATAGAAGATTCAAAAAATAGAGATAGGTCAGAAATAATTAAATAAAATAAACAAGATTCTTAATTATTAAATGAAATAACTGTACTTATTGCATTTAACATTTTACCACACG
Source organism: Leptopilina myrica (nomen nudum) (assembly GCA_032872475.1). Taxonomy (NCBI): domain Eukaryota; kingdom Metazoa; phylum Arthropoda; class Insecta; order Hymenoptera; family Figitidae; genus Leptopilina; species Leptopilina myrica (nomen nudum). Next base: position 37,512,850 of record CM065458.1, on the reverse strand, counting down.
GAAAAGTTTTCGGGCGAGCTGCGTTCTCCGCATGTAGAGAAGGTTTCCTAAAAGAGAGAAGGCATATCGCCTTGTAAATGGGTGAGCTTCTTTCTCTACTGGGAACGCTGCTCACCCAGTGTTGGACGAGCTGCGCTGAAAGTCAGTGGTACATACACGACTGGTAGAGCAGCTCGTCCAATGCTGGCCTGCTGCGTTATCTTTTTGCGACTACTGCTCCACCAGACGTGAAGTTGCGCAGCGTTACTAGAGCAAATAGAGTTGCTCGCCCAAAAACTTTTCCGCGCAGTTGTAATTTTTTAATAATCTTTTATTCGCAGTAAGAAGTCTAATAATATTTTAATAAGATACAAATTATTGTTAAGATTGAAGTTTTATTAATAATTTTAATTTGTTTAAATAATTTAATATTTATAAAATTAAACAATTATATTGCATTATTAATACAAATTAAAAAGGAATAACTGAAAAGTAAAATAGTAATTTTTGGTTGTTGTGTTTTGTTTAATAATGATAAGGCAAAAGTAAAATATTAATTTTTTACAATAAATTACAATAAATTAATATTTCGACTGAAGTTTAAAATGGTAAATACATATAATGTTTCCAATAAATCACTATCATTTTATAAGTTCATATAAATTTAATGAAATTTTTCAAACGTTGTATTGATAAAAAGTTTTGAATTATAATATGGAACAATTTTTTTGACAATATATTCAATTAGTGAACTAAATTTTTTTGACACTTTTGGTTTTAAAAAAATTGATTAAAGTCATTTAAATTTTGAGGTTAAAATATTTAGTATGCTTTTCATGATTAAAATAGTGCTTGCATTGAAAACTTGAGTTCAGTGGAGACATGTTTTTATAAAACTTTAATTGATTTGTTTGAAGTTGTAGAAAATTTTTTTAATAAACTCTGTCCAGTTTTACGAGAGGACATCAAAGATTTGACGAAACTGCAATTACCAACGTTGTTTCAACAAAAATTTTAACTGTTACTAATTACTTACTTTAATGTTAAAAGTCATTTTAAAAGAATTTTAGATAGGACCAAAGTCGGAAAAGCTGTGATACAGCTTCTTTTGTCGCAGATTTTCCAACATCCCCTGTATTTGTAAGAAGATCCAATTCGGGGAAAGCAGTAATATTGATTTTTTCCAAATATAAGTGAAAAATTGTTGATATTTTTTCACATTTACTTTAAACGTTCTAGGACGTCCTACACGGAAAAAAAGTTCGTGATTATTGGGGAACTTCATTCGTAACTGTTGGATACGACGGGTAGTTCACAGAGAACTAAACGTTGCCTTGTTTGAATACACTGGAAGCCCGATCAGCGGTCAGCTCCGGGGGTGCACTGCCGCTGATCGAGCGCATCAGATAACCTTGAAAATCAAAACATACAGGGATGTACGAACTGCTTTATGATGGGGCACCATTCTTTTTCCACAGAATAAGTAAATATACAAACGATTAAAGGGCCCAGAGCGTGTTTAGTGTATACGGTGCTGCCACAGCTTTACAACTCCCTCTTTGCCCTCGCCCGCCCCATCTACAAACAATGTAAACAAGCTTCCGCGAATCGAGCGACTGCTGATCGGGCTTCCAGTGTATGTCATTTACTATTTCACCACTTCTCGGCAAATTGTTCTTGAAAAAGTCGGGAACTGTTCAAGAAAATCGAAAAGTTAGACGAATGCAAGAAAAAATCTATTCTGCTTCTCCTCCTTGACACGTCCACGCACACACAAACATACACTTTTATCCTTGAAGGTAACATACAATTTTTATTAAGTTTCTGAAATAGAAAAAAACATATTAGAGAAAAATCGACGGCGGCGGCTGGAAGAGAACTTGCATACCCAAGGATAGAAGTCCGACGTCTTACCCAGCTGAGCTAAATAGGCGAATTAAATACCTCAGCATAAAATAAATCTAAAAGGCACGCAAGTCTTACTGGCTGTGAGATTTGTTGACACTGGTGCGCACTGGGTTTCTGCGCACCAAGATTCCTTGGCGAGGTCCCAAAACTTTCAGAAACAATTGCGGCCAGTGCTATGAGCTTTACATGAGAAAGTAATGAAAAAAGACTATTGGACTATTTATAGCTTTTTCTAATACAGTCCCCGAATTTCTTTCAAACATTTATTGATTAGGATTGAATGTTCGTCGCTAGTTCAATGTTGTTACATCGTATCCAAGAGTTAGAAAATAATTCCTGAAATATCTGAGAACTTTTTTTTCCGTGTGAGGATATCTCAAAATTATCCTACAAAGTAGCAGTTTGGATGTCATATAGATAACCTACACATATCCTAGGATATCTTGGGGAATTTTTTAGGATATCCTATATTTATTCAGGACTTATTTTAGGATTTATTCAGGATGTCTTTTTGTTGTGAGGGCGATCTCAGATATAAAATGACGTTGGACTGTGTAATTTGAATTAATTAAATCAAATAATTTTTTTTAGTGGAGAAGGTCGGAAGCTGGATAAGTGTAGATTCGCGCTTAAGACGATCTATTCATTCCCTTTATTCCTCTCTAAACCCTCGTGGCATCGTTCCTCTTTCTTTCTTTCTCTCTTAACCTACATATTTATTTATATATCGAAGGTTGAAACATGAGTTAATTGTATGTACAAAATATTGTACATTTTCCCACACTTTTTGCCTGCGTCATGAGCCTTAAAACTATACCCATCCCACCATTCTCAACCCATGCGTTAAAAGAGCGTGAGGTGTTTTTGTTTCGAAAAGAATCGCGAAAAAACAGAAGACAAGAATATATAAGAGCGATTCCATCTCAAGTGATCAAGGTGGAGAAAAATTTTTCTCCAATCGTAGCAAAACTTGGGGCTTTTGTAGTACTCATAGATAGTAATTTTTCGCCAAAATATTTTTTTACCTAGTCCAATATTTTTCGAGGGGGAGGGGGTTAAATTTTTGGGTTTTTCAGTACAATGTTTATTTCAATAATTTTTTACTCTTAAACAATTAAACATACAAATTTGACAAAGTACATTTTGGAAAGGTTTTTTCATGCTCTTTCGATTGAAAATAAGCATTTTGAAAAAAAAATTTTTTTGACCAAAAAAAATCAAAATTAAATTTCAATTTTTGAGTATGAGTACTACAAAAGCCCCAAGTTTTGCTACGATTGGAGAAAAATTTTTCTCCACCTTGATCACTTGAGATGGAATCGCTCATAAATGAAAAGAAGACTCTAGGAAACAGAACAGTGACCTTTTCAGACAACGCACTGACTCGAATAGAAATCGTGCCGAGGGTAAAGTTTTGTTAAATTTAACAGATTCTGTTCAACTTACTCCGACGAGCCTCTTTCCACATTTCACTTTAAAAACAGAAAAAGAAGACAAGAAGGAGAAGGAGAAGAAGATTTTCGAGATTTATAATGGAAGAAGTAAAGATCTACTAATTAAATTGAATGCTCTTGTCATTTAGATAATAAAACATTAATAAAAACTTTATAAGAATTGATTATTTAAACAAATTAAATCAATAAAAAAATTATACATTATATCGTTTTAACAAAATAACACGATTTATCGAGTGAACAATTTCTTTTCAGATTTATTTTTGCGGACGAGTTTGTAATAATTTATTGGTTTGGGGTCGGTGATTACGCATTGATTCAGATAAGTATTTTACAATCTATAAAGATTTTTGGTCCGTTAGCGAATGATTCGCCGTTACCCGACTATGGAGGTGGACATAACACACATAGCATAACATTTTGCAGGATGTTCGCATGGAGTTGGCATTGCGAAATTCCGTCGAAAACGAAAATGTCCGCCTATTTGCGAGTTCGCAATGCAAACTCACTGGGGAGTTGCATTGCGAATTCGCTGCGAAATTGAATAGCAAATTAACTGAAAAGTTTAAATGCGAAATCGCCGAAAAGTTAATTAACAGATAATTATCTGGAAGTTATCCGTAATAAGTACAGAAATTATAACTGGTAATTTTTATATAGGTTATGGATATATATTTGACAATGAAAATAAAACAAATATTTGTTAAATATTGAAAAAAATTTAATTTGATGTGTACATAATGTCGAGAGAACAATTAGATCGTCAACAATATCGCCAAGGAATTTTAGCTAAACAATTTAATTATTCTGGGGTTAACAAACTGATCGTACTCACGCTTGCACAGTGTGCTCAAGAAAATTAACAATGTTTTGCAGCTTTGGACTATAATTAAAATTTTTTGGACATTGGAATAATGTCTCACACCAGCGTATATCCGTGTACGTGGTGCTATGTAAAAAAGAAGAACTCCATGAGCGTGCAACCTACAGAACTTGGGGCAATAAGATGGAAAATTATTTGTCTTGGTGCAAAGCAGGACATCTTAACCAAAAAGGCAAAGAATTTTACAATTGTATTAATCCTTCTCTTTTCACTACCTCTGAAGCCAAAGAATTTCTTCAAATTATACTATTACCTGAACTACATTTAATGCTAGGAGTTGTCAACACATTATTTGCGAAGATGTTACTTAAATTCGAAGATGAAGCTACTCAATGGGCAAAGTCAAGCAACGTTAAACGACAAGTAACAAATGTATGTTCAGGATTCAAAGAAAATTCCTGTAAGAAGCTACTCTAAAAAGTAGACTTAATATGTGCGATATGTAAATTAGAGAACTTAGAATACGTGATAATCTTCGAGGACTTCAGAGCTGTCGTGAAGGCATGTTTCGGCTGCCATCTTGATCCACATTTTTAAAAAATCGTCAATTTCAAAAAATCTTATTTAGATCTAGGTATTTCTGTAACTCCCAAAGTACACGCAATTTTCTACCACGTACTAGATTTCTGCAAAGAAATCAAATCAGATCTAGGAATTTTCAGCAAACAAGCGATGAAGTCGGTTCACTTAAATTTTAAATCAACCTGGACAAAATACAAGGTTGCTAAACATCATGCAGAATATGCAAACATATTACAACGTGCTTTATGTGAATACAACAGTCTTCAATTATTTTTAAAGTTATTATTGTGTTCATAATGTTCATTAAAAGTTTTTGTTCCTAAATATTGAATTAAACTTTTATTTCTTTAAAATATAAGATAAAACCATATAATAAGAGCATTTTTACAATTAACATGCTGCAAAATGTAACAATTTGAAAACAAATTTAATTTTAAAAAAATTCAAAAAGGTCAATTTTTAAAAAATCGTAACTTTGATCCTATTAGAGATAGAATGATAGTTCAACGACTTTTTATTTTTCAAAAACTAAAATAAAAATTTTTCACGATATTTTTTGCTAAAATCTGACTTTAGAAGACCATAAATCCAAAAGATTTAATGATAAAGCACTTAATTTTTTTGTTTCTTTAAAATTTTATACTCTTCAATTCTTCTATGGGCCATTTTAGGTTTATATGTACTCGGAGAGAGTAATATTGAAAAAATTCGATTCTTTTCTCGTGTTTCACTTTTTTAATTAATTTTTAGGGTTCCGTACACCTACGGTGTACTGACGGAGCTATCCAAATAAATCATTTCTCGTTCTTAAACACTTGTTGACACTAGTTTTTCTACAAAACATGCAAGAAAAACGAGTGTCAACAAGTGTTTAAGAACGAGAATTTTAAAGTTTTAATTCTCATTTTTACTATTTTCCGAAATAGCCTTTAGAACATTTTGAACTGTTTCCTACTCTATGTTTTTGGGGTCGCTGAAACCGAAACTTAAGTTCATTTAACCCCATCACGTCAGGGTTTTGAGATAACCTCGAAGAAACTCAAAATTTGACGCCAAAATTTTTAATCAACAAAAATTTTTATTTTCAAGTCTTACTATGATTACTTTATGTTTTTGGGGTCGCTGAAACTAACAGACTTTAGATTTATCTTCAGCGACCCCAAAAACATTAGACAGTTACTGCCGTCCTAATGAAGAAAGTCGGTATTCGACATTTTTATGCAAAATGAGTTTTTTATATCACTGGACTCCTTACGAAAAAAGCAATCTAGCTATAGTAATATTATTCATAAATAATAATTAGTTTTATAAATTATTAGCTTTTAATTACTCTACTAACGTGAAATCATTTTGAAAAGGTCGGTACTTGCAGGCAAAATGTTCGGTAAGTGCTATTACTGCTTCAAAATGATGACGTATTTATGAACTTTCCTAGAAACACGGCCGTAATGGCTAGTACTGCCAGGAAATGTGGTCTGACTTGGATCGAAATGCTAATTTCAATGGGCCGTATTGCAAGTACCGACTCTTGCGTCCAGGATTGTCGTCGAAGACAGACCATGTTTCCTTGTCGGAAGAGTCGGTACTTGCATGTCATAAGCCTTATATACGTAATAGACTGCAAATACCGACCCTAGAATAGTGACGTCACTGGGCCGTAAGAGCACATACCGTCTCTGTGGCAGTATTTTCAACATTTCAAAATCAATTTTGGGCAGTAATCGACATTTTGTTTATAAATAATGAAAATTTTTGAAATCTTTTAATTTTATTAAATAAAGCATACCAAAATTAGTTAATATTAATTGTCATTGTTTAATAAGTCTTAATTAATAGGCTACTGTAATAACAAACGAGTTTCTCTAAATATCTTGAAATCGCCCTAAATGCAAGTACCGACTTTCTTCATCAGGACGGCAGCAGTTATTGTATGACTAGAAAATAAATTCTTTTTATTATCAAATTTTTGGTTTTTTCGAGGTTATTTCAAAACCCTGACGTGATGGGGTTAAACAAACTTCAGTTTCGGTTTCAGCGACCCCAAAAACATAAAGTAGTGTTAGTAAGACTTAAAGATACAAAATTTTGTTGATTAAAACATGGAGTAGTATAAGGAGACCTAACGCCCGTGAGAATCCGCGTGAAACGTGGCCGCACTTATAATGACCGTAATTCCTCTAGGCTCACTAACATCGATTAAAGGTCCTCTCGTGGAGAAAAATATCACTATATTTGAATATAAAATAAGTTGATGTCCTATTCGCATATGAGGCGTTATTTCTCAAACGTCCCAGTCCAAAATTATAAGTCTTTGGATTGTGTTGGTATTTTGGGAAATTGTTGCCCTATATGAAAGTAATAAATCTGTAAAATATTAGCTCTTTAAAAAAAAATTGTAGAAAGTGGTGGGGGTTAAAGTTCTGACATTTTAAGTAACACTGCCATTTTCAAAACCATGTAACTTTTATAAAACTTTATCGATTTTAATTTGTTTATAATGGATTTAAAGCATTTTTCGTCTACTTTCTAAAAATTTTACAAACAAATTTTTACGGCCCAGTGACGTCACTATTCTAGGGTCGGTATTTGCAGTCTATTACGTATATAAGGCTTATGACATGCAAGTACCGACTCTTCCGACAAGGAAACATGGTCTGTCTTCGACGACAATCCTGGACGCAAGAGTCGGTACTTGCAATACGGCCCATTGAAATTAGCATTTCGATCCAAGTCAGACCACATTTCCTGGCAGTACTAGCCATTACGGCCGTGTTTCTAGGAAAGTTCATAAATACGTCATCATTTTGAAGCAGTAATAGCACTTACCGAACATTTTGCCTGCAAGTACCGACCTTTTCAAAATGATTTCACGTTAGTAGAGTAATTAAAAGCTAATAATTTATAAAACTAATTATTATTTATGAATAATATTACTATAGCTAGATTGCTTTTTTCGTAAGGAGTCCAGTGATATAAAAAACTCATTTTGCATAAAAATGTCGAATACCGACTTTCTTCATTAGGACGGCAGTAACTGTCTAATGTTTTTGGGGTCGCTGAAGATAAATCTAAAGTCTGTTAGTTTCAGCGACCCCAAAAACATAAAGTAATCATAGTAAGACTTGAAAATAAAAATTTTTGTTGATTAAAAATTTTGGCGTCAAATTTTGAGTTTCTTCGAGGTTATCTCAAAACCCTGACGTGATGGGGTTAAATGAACTTAAGTTTCGGTTTCAGCGACCCCAAAAACATAGAGTAGGAAACAGTTCAAAATGTTCTAAAGGCTATTTCGGAAAATAGTAAAAATGAGAATTAAAACTTTAAAATTCTCGTTCTTAAACACTTGTTGACACTCGTTTTTCTTGCATGTTTTGTAGAAAAACTAGTGTCAACAAGTGTTTAAGAACGAGAAATGATTTATTTGGATAGCTCCGTCAGTACACCGTAGGTGTACGGAACCCTAAAAATTAATTAAAAAAGTGAAACACGAGAAAAGAATCGAATTTTTTCAATATTACTCTCTCCGAGTACATATAAACCTAAAATGGCCCATAGAAGAATTGAAGAGTATAAAATTTTAAAGAAACAAAAAAATTAAGTGCTTTATCATTAAATCTTTTGGATTTATGGTCTTCTAAAGTCAGATTTTAGCAAAAAATATCGTGAAAAATTTTTATTTTAGTTTTTGAAAAATAAAAAGTCGTTGAACTATCATTCTATCTCTAATAGGATCAAAGTTACGATTTTTTAAAAATTGACCTTTTTGAATTTTTTTAAAATTAAATTTGTTTTCAAATTGTTACATTTTGCAGCATGTTAATTGTAAAAATGCTCTTATTATATGGTTTTATCTTATATTTTAAAGAAATAAAAGTTTAATTCAATATTTAGGAACAAAAACTTTTAATGAACATTATGAACACAATAATAACTTTAAAAATAATTGAAGACTGTTGTATTCACATAAAGCACGTTGTAATATGTTTGCATATTCTGCATGATGTTTAGCAACCTTGTATTTTGTCCAGGTTGATTTAAAATTTAAGTGAACCGACTTCATCGCTTGTTTGCTGAAAATTCCTAGATCTGATTTGATTTCTTTGCAGAAATCTAGTACGTGGTAGAAAATTGCGTGTACTTTGGGAGTTACAGAAATACCTAGATCTAAATAAGATTTTTTGAAATTGACGATTTTTTAAAAATGTGGATCAAGATGGCAGCCGAAACATGCCTTCACGACAGCTCTGAAGTCCTCGAAGATTATCACGTATTCTAAGTTCTCTAATTTACATATCGCACATATTAAGTCTACTTTTTAGAGTAGCTTCTTACAGGAATTTTCTTTGAATCCTGAACATACATTTGTTACTTGTCGTTTAACGTTGCTTGACTTTGCCCATTGAGTAGCTTCATCTTCGAATTTAAGTAACATCTTCGCAAATAATGTGTTGACAACTCCTAGCATTAAATGTAGTTCAGGTAATAGTATAATTTGAAGAAATTCTTTGGCTTCAGAGGTAGTGAAAAGAGAAGGATTAATACAATTGTAAAATTCTTTGCCTTTTTGGTTAAGATGTCCTGCTTTGCACCAAGACAAATAATTTTCCATCTTATTGCCCCAAGTTCTGTAGGTTGCACGCTCATGGAGTTCTTCTTTTTTACATAGCACCACGTACACGGATATACGCTGGTGTGAGACATTATTCCAATGTCCAAACAATTTTAATTATAGTCCAAAGCTGCAAAACATTGTTAATTTTCTTGAGCACACTGTGCAAGCGTGAGTACGATCAGTTTGTTAACCCCAGAATAATTAAATTGTTTAGCTAAAATTCCTTGGCGATATTGTTGACGATCTAATTGTTCTCTCGACATTATGTACACATCAAATTAAATTTTTTTCAATATTTAACAAATATTTTGTAGAAAATAACATATGCACCACGGGTGGAATGCGCGAGGTACAAAAACATTCCACCCGTGGTGCATATGTTATTTTCTACAAAACATGCAAGAAAAACGAGTGTCAACAAGTGTTTAAGAACGAGAAATGATTTATTTGGATAGCTGTTTCGCCTGTCAGAAATGAGACACTGTGGTACAGACTAGTGTACTGATATACATTGAAACGTACTCAGCTGTTTGATCGCGCGGGGGGGTTGTGGGGTGTCTCCCCCCTACAGGGTCCAGGGGCAGAGCCTCGGCCAGGGGGTTCGGGGGGCGGAGCCCCCCTACTGCAAAAAAACCAACTTAGAATAATTTTTAATGATAATTTTTAGGTTAGTTGGCTACACATTCCAGTGTTGTCAACACGAAGTTATCAATTTTATTATTTTTCAGTGTTGCCAACTTTGAACATAACGTGCAATTATAGGGATTTATAGTAATATTTCGAATATAAGAGTTGGTACCTCTGAATTGTGAAAGAATATTTCTGAAAACATTGTACACTTCACACGAGCGACTTAAGTCAATGAAATTGAAGATTGAGAGTTTTTTTCCCTGCGCAAAAGTTTTTTTCCCGGCTGAAAGAGTTTTTTTCCCGCTGCGAGTTACTAGTCTAGAAAAGTCTGTTTCTTGCCATGTTAACAGGGAAAAACACGAGTTTTTCGTGCATATGTTGTAGAAAATAATTGTTTTACTAAAGGAGAAAAGTCTCTGTGGGAACTCTACAGATACCTTGGAGAAATTTAATACGTCTATTAATTGAGGTGCTTGAGCTTGTCGATCTTGACAATAAGACTCAGAAAAAGACTACTTCTGGAGAAATTTCATCCAATTGGAGATCCAGGCAGATACATCAGCCGCATACTTGGGGTGTTTTGCAGCAGTGTCTACAACCACTCTTCACACATCATCAGGGTCCGAAAGAAGCAGAAATACGTTTGATTTATTCAACGAATAAACCACATTTGATATGGTTGATTCATTAAATGGTAACTAGACTACGCGTGTTAGTAAGTCTTAGTTTCCTCAATAAAATTTCTCTGAATATCATTGTTGTAAGTGCGTAACCACTTGAACAAATAAAGAGAACTAAGAACACTTATAATAATTCTTAAGCGAAACATAATAATAATTCCTGGTAACTTCCAGGAAGCTTCCCATAGAAACTTCATGGAAACATCCTGGAAGCTACCAGGAAGTTTCCAAAAATTAAAAAAAAATTTATAGTGAAATTATTATTTGGAAAGGTTTAAAAAATTAAATGGTTTAAATTTTGCATTCTTTAAAAATAAAAACAGTGGGTTTAATTAAAAAAATTATCTTTACAACTACAACACACATGAGGGTAAGGCGGACTCGAACCCCAAGTCACATAGGATAACCCTCAAGGTGAGCTGCAGGAATAGCGCTTTATGCATTCAACTAAATCACCACTTGACTTTACAGGGTTAATTTAAATATTATATATTTTATTATATCTTTGAAGAAACTTATTTCTACTTAAGATAAATTTTTTTAAATTAAATTTTACGATATTTTGATAATTCGAACATTTTTCAATTAAATAACAAATACAAAAATTAAATTAATATTTTATTTCACCTAAAGTTGTTGCGGACTACTTTTAGAAAAATATCATAATATGTACAAATAAAGATTAATGTCTATAACATTCACTTTCGATAATTATTTTCAAAAAATGTTGTAATTAATGTTACAATTATAATACATTTTTTAATACTTATAAAATTCTAAGAAAAATTTCATTGAAATATGGTGACTTTCGGCATTTCATAGGTAAGTTTAAAAATAAAATTTCATCTATTATTTTTGATATGTTTACATAATAGTCAATTTATACAAGTAAATTAACACATTTTTAACAAATATATAAATTTTAAGTTATTTACTCTCGGAACTCTCAAAATAAATATGGTTTTAAGTGTTTCTTTTTGATTTCGATAGGGGGCTATCAGTAGACTGATCAGAACTCTAGGAACTCTCAAAATAAAAATGGTTTTAAGAGTTTTTCTTCGATTTTGATGGGGAGCTTTTAGAATTATGATCAGAACTCTCGGAACTCTCAAAATAAAAATGGTTTTAAGGTTTTTTTATTGATTTCGATATGGGGCTATCAGAACTCTGATCAGAACTCTCGGAATTCTCAAAATAAAAATGGTTTTAAGAGTTTTTCTTAGATTTCGATGGGGGGGCTTTCAGAACTAAGATCAGAACTCTCAGTATAAAAATGGATTAAAAAGTTTTTCTTCGATTTCGATATGGGGCTTTTAGAACTATGATCAGAACTCTCGGCACTCTTAAAATAAAAATGGTTTTAAAAGTTTTTCTTCGACTTCGATGGGGGGCTAAAAGAACTCTGATCAGAATTCATACAACTCTCAAATTAAAAAAAAAATTTTTTGTTTTTTTAAATCCTTGTAGTTTAGAAGTTCCTGGATTATTAAAAATGGTTTCAATTGATTTTCATTGATTTCGATGGGGGCCAACAGAACTGTGATCAGAACTTTTATATTGTAACATATTATTTTTTTTAGAAATTTTCGTGATTTTAATTATGTTTTGATGACTTTAGATTATGATAACTATGGATATAAGGTGTAGGGAACTCTAGAACTATTTGAAAACTACTCAGAAATCTAATAATAAATCCATTTTTGCAATAGTGGGGGGCTACGCGAAATTGGGCCCCATTATGAAAAAAACCTATTTTTTGCCATTTAATCGCCGGAACTATTTCTAAAACCTATCAGGAACTCTAGAACTACTTGAAAACTACTTAGAACTCTAATAATAAATCTATTTTTATAATAGTGGGGGGGGCTACGTGAAGTTGGCCCCCCATTATGAAAAAACCTATTTTGTGCTATTTAATCGCCGAAACTATTTCTAAAAACTACTAGCAACTGTAGGACTAATGTAGAGGAAGTCAGAACTCGAGAAAAAATTAAATTTTTTTGAAATTGGAGGCCAACTTTACATACATCAAAATTTGTCATAAAATAAAATACGCAATTTAATCAGAATACCCAAATCTGATTAAACGTCAAGTTACAATAGAAAATGAAGAAAGTGAAATTTTAAGAAGATACATGATGAACATTCGTCGAGACATAGGATTAAAGATAAAAGCTCAACTACCGCTAAATTTAATTGAAGCTAAAATGCAAGCATTGGAATTAGATTTATGGTTTCAAGAAAGTGAAATATTAAGAACAGAATCAACAAATAACATTTTGCCACGATTTCCAATCACATCTACATTTAGAGGAATTTATAAACGGAATTATGATAGCACCTGTTTATCATTATTCTAATCAACCTTTGGAAGTTTCAAACAAAATTGAAGATATCCATATCCACATTGCACAATATTTTTCAGGATGTTTGCAGCAACTTTGCAATGCAAAGTTCGGAATTTTGCACTGCAAGTTGGCAGAAAACTTTTTAAATGTAAAAAAAGTGTCTCCAGTTTAAAGTTTTCAGTGCAAACTTGCGGAAAAAAGAAAATGTATAATTTATTAAGACTTGTAAAACAATTTATAGAAATTTTTCAACGAAATTTTTATTCAAAACGGTATAAAAATTTCACGAAAATTCAATTGAAAAGTTAATTAGACATTATTATATAGAAATTTTAGGTAATTACAAGAATTTATCAATGATTAGAAGAAAAAAGCAAAATTTAGAAGAACATTTATATATTTATTTATTTTTCTAAAATACAATAGAAGAAAAATAAACTTATTGTTATGACTTAATACAACATCTAAGTACTTTAATTTCAGTCTTTTAGTCTTGAGAAACATTTAGTTTCTCATTTATCACAAAAAATTAATAAACTTTAAACTGTTTTTACATATTTTAAATATAACATTTCAGTATTTTAAGAAAAATAAATTTATTGTTAAGACTTAATACAACATCTATGTACTTTAATTTCAGACTTTTAGTAGTCTTAAGAAACATTTAGTTCCTGATTTATCACAAAAAATATATAAACTTTAAGCTGTTTTAAGGGGAGATTCCACTGATTTTTTTTTGAATACCGAAATTATTTTTTTTTAATTTTTGGTTAGTATGATTATCTAAAAATACGGAAAAAATAGTGTGAAGCGATAAGAATAGACTCGCGAGCAGGAGAGTAGGAATAACATCACCTTTTCACCTCGAAAATTCATGTTTTTTCATTAATTACCTAACTGCAATTTGTTTATTTTAAAATTTACATTTTTTCTTTTCGCACCTCTTGAAAGAGTAGTTCTTAAGTAATAAGATATGTCTACTGTTACATATCAAAAGTTATGTATATAACTTTAACTTAAATTTTTGTATATTTGGTCCTTCAAACTTTAAACGCGTATTTCTCACAACTACACATATTCAACTTGTTTACACTCTCATTTTTACAATTTTCAACGAAATAACTTGCAATCTGGACAGCATGTTCCTTGAATGTGTAGTTTTCGTGTAAACTACGATATTTAAGATCCATTAATATTTATAAAAGTTATAAACAATTTAAGTTGCAAAATTATGGTCGAAAAATTAAAAAGTCTGTCATTTGGTTATTTTTCAATAAATTTTTTTTGTTCTAGTTTACACGATAGCCATAATGGTATAGATTAAGAAAATTTTTGACTTTTTTATTTTAGATTAATTGTCGCAGAGAAAAAATGTAAACAACTTTTAGAGGGGACCACTTTCGGCAGCCATTTTCTAAGACTCCATTAAAAAATAAATAAATAAAAAATGGTTTTTATTACTGTAACACAAGCATTTTATTGTAAAAAAAGTTTAACTAACAAATATTTATTTTACTACCTATAAAAAAAGTTTTTAAAAAACCTTAATTTCTGTGGAATCTCCCTTTAGCATATGTTATATACAACATCTATGTACTTTAATTTCAGTCTTTTAGTACTCTTGAAAAACATTTAGTTTCTTATTTATCATAAAAAACAAATTAAATTAAATTTGTTTAAACATATTTTAAATTCGTGTGTATAGTATAAAATATAACGGAACAAAAATAAAGATTTTTTGTAATTCGCTTACAAAATTGTTAAATCTGAGAAGAGAGTTTTATGAATTTGATTTTTAATAATAAAATGGATTTAATGAAAAATTAAAAAAAACAATTTTCAAGAATAAATAAATTTTTCAATGAAATTAAATTTCTTCTTCGTCATGATCTTCATCTTCTTCTTGGTCATCATTGGTTTCTTCTTGAATTATGTCATCACGTAGCTGACGTCTGTTTATAGCTTCTCTATAACATAAACAAATATCATTAATTTTTTTTGAAAATTAATGATAATTAATATCAAATGATATTATTCAACCCTAAGTCTACAAACATGATTTTTTAAATATCTTTTAAAGCATTTAAAATAAGTTCAGAAATATTCGACTGTGTAAGTTATTTTTAAAATTATGTTGAGTTTAAAAAAATGTGTTATAATGTTAGTTTTTAAAAAACTGTACAAAAAAGGTCATCCTGAATTTCAACAAATTTCAGCGAAGTTTTTATAGTTACTAAAAATGGTAAGAACAATCTTTTTCTCCAAAGCTTTTTTTTTTAAATTTAAATACTTTTTATTTTTTGTAACTGACAGATAAAAAGCAGTAATAGATGCCAAAAATATAAAAATGTTGACAAAATAAATGCGAAATTTAAAATTTGATAGTAGGTACTAACAAAACTGTAAAAGACAGATAGTAATAAATTTATCTACATTATTAAAATCACTTACTGTAATCGCTTTTTGCTATTTTTACATTGATATAGCCATGTGCGAATTCCTTTTCGGCAGCTTTCTCTATCAGCCTTACAGGTGATTTTTGCAGCTGCAACTAATAATCAATAAAAAATCCTTATTATGTACAGTAAACTTATATTTAAGTTTATTAATAATTAAATGTTCGTTAAAAATAATTTATTTGCAGGGTTGGCACAAAAATTTGGTTTTTTCTTTTACTTTCCCCTAATTTTAAAACAAAAATAAATTAATTTTGATATCCCCTGCTAAAAATAAAATCAGGAATAAATAGAAAACGTCAGAAATTTTGATGTTTTGTGACTACTTTGACGATTCCTTAAGCTTTTAGTTAATTCTGACTAAAGGATTTTTTATGCTCCTGTTGAATCCTGATGTTTATGAATTGCGATTATTGAGCATTAAAATCTTTTGATTTTATTTATAGCCTCTCACCGAAATATAGTCGGTAAATGTGCTGCTATTGTTAAAACTTAAATTTTGTGCTATTGTTAGAAGGTTCGGGTCTCTAACCTACATTTTATTGCTCAAAAGTTTTGCTATTTTAAAAATTTCAAGTAAAATGAATATAAATTCAAAATCTAGAAATCTCCACAATTACAAATATCAAAAATTTATTATAAATAACATTTTTTTAAGAATACTGTAACGTATCTCGAAAACCGTAATTGATAAATAAAAACAAATAAAAAGATTTTCCTTTAATTTTATGACGGTCAGTTGACCTTTTACCAGGAAAAAAAGGGTGTCGACTTTGTATAAAAAAACCTGACTGCTTTTGAAGCTTTCTGATTAAACATGACTCAAGGCTGACGTTCTGTGGCTACAATCGTAATAAATGCAGCCTAAAATCATCAGAGATTCTGACCTAATTTCTGCTGTTTTGTGATTTTATTTTTAGTAGGGTCTATACTCGTTTACAATTGATTTTTACAAAATTTCAATTAATCAAAAAATTTTCAAGTAAATATATGTTTAAAAATTCAATTAATATTACAATAATTAAAATAAATTCTTTTAAAAACTAGCAGTTTTAGAATTTGGAAGGGAAATTATAAAAAATTGTAATTTAATATCCTTTCGAAAATAAAATATTTATGAAAATTGATTTTTCCCTGTATTTCTTGAACTGTGTTAACCCTGATTTATAAATCATTTTTATTAGTGATTATAATTTTTCTTTTCTCATATTAAGTTACTTGCGATTTTTATTGTCCTGCGCAGGACATGAACTAATTTTCACATTCTAATTTTATAAAAATATTATAAAGAAGGTGTGAAACTTACTACATATTATTGACGTGAAGGGTAACTCTTCAAAAGCAGTCATTTGTTAGACCTTCCTTTAAAGGTAAATTTTTGACCAGCTTCGAATGTTAATAATTGGTTCATCATGTTTTTCACTGTAATATTTATTGAACTAGCCTTTCCCAGTAGTACCAAAGCTTCTTTAACCCTTGTGCGAAATCGTTTTGATTTTTAAATTTTTTTCCACAGTGTATACATCTTCTAGAGTTTTGGCGGGAAACATACTTAAACTACCTTCCCCAAATGTGTGATTTTCAGTTGAAGCGCCAGTATTCTTGTCTTCACAAAGCGAAGTTAACATGACTCCCATTACTGTCACTTTCTTTAACAGCAGTTTAAGGTCTGCAACAACAAAAATTTCTAAAATTAGTCTTTGTAATATAAATATATTCGAAAAAGTTGTCTAGTTAAAAATCATATACTATTAAAGTATGTACTACTTTAATTATTTTAAAAAAATCATATTACATATATTTAAAGTATCGAAAAATAAAAAAGGCAGATTATTGATACTCTATGTTTTGTCATCCTTTACACGAATCTATAGAGATAATTTACAAGGGTGACAGAATTGTGACTTTTTCTCTGACCATACACTAATAGCAATGGCTATTCAAGGATAATGATGACAGAAAAATGTTTGTAGTTAATTTATTTTTAAATATCTTTAATTGTTTAACTATTTGAAGCATCAATAGTTTTTTTTAAATGAATATAAATAATAATCATTATTATTTTATCCTATTATTTTGAAAAAGTTTTGAGAAAGTTCCTTAAGATTTAAATTATTTATTCAAAGAAAAAATTTCACGTTAAATTTTCCTAAAATCCAATTGTATGCAATTCCATTTCATAAAATTTCAAGAATATTTAAAAAAAATTTCAATGAAATACGTATTAAAAAATTCAACCAAAAAATCAAATAAAAAGTTTTTGAGAAAGTACTTCTTCAGAATTTTTAATTAAAATCTTTTTAAATTTTAATTTTCTAAAACTTCTATTTGAAACCTTTTAGAATTCAATATAATTATAATAATATTTAAGGTATTTTGGTAGTCTGTTCGGAGTTTGAAGTTAGTGTGTTATTTTTTTACTTTCCCGTTTTCCAATTTTCTTAATAGTTTTTCGTTAAGAATGTTTTGAATTATAAATGAAGAAATGCTAATTTAATGGTTTAATTTTCATTAATTCAAAATACATTATTTTAAAAAAATTACTTTCTAACAGAATCTGAATTCTATTTATTGTTTTATATAGAATTAAAAAATTAATTTTTAGAAAGTTTAAACTACTTTTTCTAATTAATTCAAATCTTTACCGATATACGTATAAAAAATATGTTTTGTGCTAATATTTAAAAAAAGAAACTAAGTTATTTCATATACGTTTGCGTTAATGTGAATTTTTGTAACTCTTTATAATTTTGAATCTGAAACAAAGTAGTGATTTTCATTTTGAACGTTTTTGAATATTAATAAATATTGAATATTTTCAAAAATTGTAATAAATTTTTGAAAGGAATTCCAATAAAATAGTTTGAAAAATTATTTAATTCCACTTAGGAATTCTATTATATTATTGAAACTAATAGAATTCCCACTACAAATTTTATGTTTAATAAAGTTTATTAAATTCAAAATAATTGAATTCATCAGAAAAATTTTTTATTTCTGAAAATGATTAAACTTCTGAGAATTTTTTTTTTAAATTAAAAAAAATGCAATCTACATTAAGATGTTATTTTTTTGGATTTATAATTTTAGTGACATCTTATTTTCAATCTTCCCAGAAATTTTTTCAAACTGGTAGAAATAGAAAGTATAATAGAATTCCAGCGAAAAATTTTATTGTATTTATGAATTATTATTTATGAAAATAGTTGAATTCTTGTAAATTTTTCACGTATTTAATGACAATTGTATTTATAGAAAAAGTTATTAGAAATTTTTTTATAATGTAGCAAAATAATCATAAAGTGAATCGACTTTTTTTAAATTGAACAAGTTTCATTATACTAATGAGTTCAAGTTACAAATTTAAAATTTTTGAAATATTATAGTAAATCAAACTATAAAAGAGTTGAAAAAAATAAGAAATTTGCAGATTAATTAAAATAGTTAACGAATTTCTAATTACCATCAACCTTTCCAGCAGGTACAGTAGGTCTATTCAGTTCCACTGAAATGTCGATAATTTCTTGGTTTCCGTTACGGTGATTTGTAGAATTTTCTGACGCAGCAATAAATTTTTTTTGGCATGTATTTCCTGCAGATGGGTTTTCTTCCCTTGGACATAAACTGTTAGTTAAATTTTGAAAAGGCTCAATCTGCTTTACTACATTGTCAGATTTGACAACGATTTCTTTTTTAATTAAACTTCCTGTACAAGATTATCCTCTTCCAACAAAACCGAAAAATTTAAACTATTTTTTCGGATATTTTACAATTCATTAAAAATTTCTAAACAAAACTTTGACCTAAAAACTATATAAATTTTTCTATTCTACAAGAAATTTAGAAGAAAAACGGTTTCTTTAATTATTTTTATTTGGTAGTTAAAATTTTTTTTTATAAAGATAGTTTAGTAATCATTTAATTGTATTTTTTTATTTAAATATTTCTATACTTAAAAATTTATCACAAATTTATAAAATTATATTAGTACTTATTTTTAATGATTGAAAATAAATAGGTAAAAGTTTTAACTTAACCTTAAAAGTTAAAATTAAGTAAAATTGTTATAAAATAATAAATGTCTAAATAAAGTACATATGTATTGTTTTCTTATTAATGTAAGAAAACAGAAATTTTGCAATAAGTATTTGATTTTGTTGAGTACTTCTATATTAATGTTTTTAAAATACTTTTCGGTTTCATATTAATGGTAAAAAAAATTGTGCAGGAATAGCAAAAAATTTGAAAAGAGGTATGAAATGACTTAATTATTGAACTTTAAAGGAACTTTTTAGTATAAATATATAATTACCTGCATAACATAAGAATTCGAGCACATAATAATTTTTCCATTTTTCTTCATTGGAAGGAGAATTTATAAAATCTTGATCCTCATTTGATAACAGGCAGCGAACAACTGATTTTCCGTCTTTTAAAGCGGGATAATAACTTGATTTGAACTTTCCATTTTCATCAAAAATGATTCAACTACTTCTTACAATTGCCAAACCATCTTCGAACGAAGCAATAGCAAATGGATGCATTTTTCTCAACACCGAAAATAACGGCCATATATTCATAAGAACTTAAAGAACAAATTAGTAATTGAACTGGATGTCACGAAAAAAACCGTTTTAATTTTTTCTACACTGTTTATCAGACTATGAAATACTAATGCTAATTATCATAATATCGGATTGATAAAATGTTCAATGCAAATATTTTAGGATTTTCTTTAAATGGCAATTTGAAGTGTGTTTTTAGGGGCCGATGACCGTCACTTGTTACACTGATTCAATTTTTTCCTTTCAAATGCGACGTTGCCAAATCTATTCCTATTTGCATGTTTTAAAATTTATACTTTATATTATAATAAAATATTTTTCAAAGAATTTCAAAAAGTAGATTACTTCTCATTTTTTTAAAAACTATATATATTTAGAAGAAACAATTTTTTGTATTTAGAAGTATAAAGCTTTATATTTATTCTCATTTTTTAAATTAAATAAAAATTTTATAGGTTTTGTTTTTGAGTAATTGAGTTTGGAGCATGCGCATTCGTGATTTCCGCAAACAAGCGACTGATATCAGATGTTTCTTTCTGTACGTGCACGTGCTTCAGATCGAAACATCGAAAATTTGTCGGCTTTTTCGCATTTCTAACCATTTTTCCGATTTTTCCTTTTTTTCGAAGTGATTTAGTTTAAGTGACATTAAAATTTTTATTGAGTTTTTAAAAAACAATGGATTCTTCAATGAAAAAATCAAGCGTTTGTGTGGATATTCGAGAAGATACTTTGAACAACATGTGGCAAAACAATTAAAAAAGAAAATTCTGGATTGGCAGCGAATGTAGTGAATAATGATAGCGAAAGTAGCGAAGAGAATTCTGAAACGTAAGTAATGTTTGTAATGTAGTTTGACTTCATTATAATCGGGGTGAGGAACTCCTAAATCCTTCCATTATAGTAATGTAGACACGAAAAACTAAACTGTTGACAATATTGAAATGATAGAAGTGACCTTTAACTTTTTCTAATTCGTTCTCCTCTTATAAGTGAAAGTGTTTACAAAAATGAAATTACATCTGATGATTTGAAAATCAATAATAATATTAGATTTGTCAAATTTTCAGTAAAATCTTATATATATATATGGGGAATTCCGCGTCAAGTGATCAAGGGGTCTTTTGGTGCAATGTTTATTTCAATAATTTTTTACTCTTAAACAATTAAACATACGAATTTGGCAAAGTACATTTTGGAAAGGTTTTTTCATGCTCTTTCGATTGGAAATAAGCATTTTGAAAAAAAAAATTTTTCGACCCAAAAAAATCAAAATTAAAAATAAATTTTAATTTTTGGGGGAGAAAGACCCAATTTTTTTTTTTTTTAAACGAAAGCTGAGGTTTTTTCCTAAAAGGACATATAAATGGTAAAGTGGGACTAGAATGTTTAAACATTGAAAAAAAGAGTTTTCTACTCGCCGGAGCGCTCAAAACCCGGTTTTAAGCTCCGTTTAGGAGAAAACTCTTTTTTTCAATGTTTAAACATTCTAGTCCCACTTTACCATTTATATGTCCTTTTAGGAAAAAACCTCAGCTTTCGTTTAAAAAAAAAAAAACAATTGGGTCTTCTCCCCCAAAAATTAAAATTTATTTTTAATTTTGATTTTTTTGGGTCGAAAAATTTTTTTTTTTTCAAAATGCTTATTTCCAATCGAAAGAGCATGAAAAAACCTTTCCAAAATGTACTTTGCCAAATTCGTATGTTTAATTGTTTAAGAGTAAAAAATTATTGAAATAAACATTGCACCAAAAGACCCCTTGATCACTTGACGCGGAATCCCCCATATATATATATATATATAAATTTATATTAATATTAACCCTTGTATTTCTGTAATCTGTTCGCAATTTAAAGTAAGTTATTTCCTTTTTTGTTTTCTAACTTTTTAAATAATTTATCTTTTTAAATATTTTCAATTTTAAAACTAATGTATTCAGAATCATTGAAATCTTTATATGAATTTCCTCCAAAAATTTGAGATTAATTGAATTCTCGTAAAAAAATTTTAAAAGTCATAACTAAATTCATTTGTAGAATTTCTTTGAATTTTTTTAAAATTATGGAGTTTCTTAATGATTTAATTTAAAAGTTTTAAAGTAATTGAACTTTTAAAACAATTCCTTTCAAGTTTTTAAAATAATCGTGTTGCTTAATAATTGAAATTAAATAATTAATTATTTATTGAAGTTTATAAAAATTTTAAGAAAATAATTAAATTCTTTTTAGAATTTCATTACAATTTTTTTAAATAGTTTAACTCTTTCAAAAAATTTTATTAAAATAAAGAAAATAATTAAATTTTTCTAAGAATAGACTCTATTAAATATTTTGACAATAATTAGGTTCAACCTAAGAAATACGAAAAAGATGGACTGTTTTAATTAAAGATGTTTGAAGTAAACTGTTTTTTGTGTCTCTTGTAAATTTCCAAAAACCGATTTTAGCCCTTTTTGAAATTCACTATGCAATTAAATATATCTGAAGATTTTACTATATAAAAATATTATTGCATGATTTCGACGGATTTATTAAAGTTTAAGGAAATTAATTGTTATCAATTATAAAAATTTTGTTGAAAATAATTGAATTTTTGCAAAAAATTAACATTTTTTAAAAATTGAATTCTTTTAAAGAATGTTCGTATTTATAAACAATGATTAAATTTTTGCGAAGAATTTTTGAAGACATTAACAATAATAATTAATTATATATTTCATAAGTAAATGTTTATTAGATTAATATCTCAAAAGTTAAATTATTTTTTATTATTTCATAATTGTTGGAACCTGCTTATTAATTATTTTCTCTCTTTTTGCAAGAAACAGTAATCCAGAACTTAAATCCCAGGCCATGCTGTATTTTTGGAACGACGAAGATAAAACTTTCTTTACTTCACTGGAACGAAAATTTTTTCTTTTGTTGACATTTGATAATATTCGAAAAAAAAAACCTTATAAAATTCAAAACAAAAAATTTCTTTTAAACCGCTTCTTTAACACAAATCAGAACCCTATAAAAATGCTCAGAATACTTTTAATGTGTTTTAATGTTTTTATTTGTACAAAACCTTATGAAAAAGGTTGCACATGTGTATAGTCAAAAGAAATGTTTCAAATATTAAAATATAAAAAAACAAAATTTTGTATAAAAGAGGTACCGTCATCAGGGGTAATTATGGAACATCATAGGTATATATGGAACGCGTAATTTTTTTTATGTTAAATGTTTGTGGTAAATTATTTAAATTTGGCTCTTGTTGTAAATAATAGTTTATTATATTGCCTACAAAGTTACTCAGATGTTTATATTTTTATTGTTATTGACAACGAGAAGATAATTATTAAACATCGAAAAAGTGGAAAGGTTGTTTCAAGAAAGTGTAAAAATCTACTAATTTCTTGGAATTAAATTCGCGTTTAATTTACAATTATCAGCTATTATTAATTTACTCTGCAGTACTAAATAAAGATTACTTAATATACACACAAAGAAAATTTGTTATACTTGCTTTTATAATGAATTATAATAATTTGTTCTACAATTGCCCCAAATGCAAGGCAATTATGGAGCAATATTTATGTTTAAATAACTCCGTCAAAAAAATTTTTTTTTAATGGAACTTGAAGGAAATCTTTAGAAAAATGTTCACAGTATATTTGAACAGTTAATAAAATTTTGTTTGTTTACTTTAGATTTTTAGTGAAGAAGAAACTCAAAAAATCGCGTTTTTTGTTCCATAATTACCCCTGTTGACGGTAGTTAAAAATAGTGTATAATGTTAATTCGAAATTACCATAAAAATGCACTTTCGCACTTCACTTCATGGGATTTGAAAATATTTAAAATTGTTTTATCCATATAGTTTGATTAAATTTCTTTTAATTTGGTTTTCGACAGTTTATCTCAAACGCTATACATTTTGTTTATTTTAGTGTCCTTTTTAATATTGAGAACATTAAATTATTACTATTGAATTCTTTTTAATTTAAAAACATTAGAAAATTGTGAAGGGTTTAATTTGAAAATTGGAAATTAAATAAAGGCTGTCTTAAAAATGTTGCATCGTAAATTAAGGTGCCTTTCATGGATGAAAATAACTACCGTCAACTAGGGTTATAATGAATTTCTTCGAGAATTTGTGGAAGAACTGATCGATCTCTGTAATAAAGGATTAGAGGATTCAAATGTATTAATATCGTGTACTGCCATAGTGTGCGATGCTTCAGCGAAGTCTTTCATTTTCTACCTAAAAGGCCATACTGGCTATAACAGTTGACCAAAGTGTGAAATTAAAGGGAAATATTTTCATCGGAAATCAAGAGTAGTTGGAAAAAAAAGGAACCGTTTGTTTTCCAGGTACTGAGAATTTGAAATTAAAAACTGATGAAAGATTTTCGCGCAATGATTACCAAGAATTCAAAGATGGAAGAGAGACAATTTTAAACTTGATTCCTAATTTTGGATGCATATCAAATGTGCCTCTGGATTATATGTATTTGGTATTATTAGGAGTAACAAGATAAAAAGCATTTCAAAAAAACTACTAACCCTTCGATATAGCATTCCTTCTGAGTTCGGAAGAAAACCTCGATCATTATTTACATATACACATTGGAAGGCAACGGAATTTCGGACTTTCCTTCTATATGCCGGACCAGTATGTTTAAAAAATATTTTACAAAAGACAGTGTATGAGAGCTTCTTATATCTACATACTGCCGTGTCGATTTTTGTCAGTGAAGTCCATCTTTTTCCAGAAAATATAGACTGTTGTAATCAAATGTTAAAGCTTTTTGTTAAAGGTTTTCAAGATATATACGGACAAGAATATGTATCTCATAATATTCACAACTTGTTACATATCTGTTTGGATGTTTAGTTTGGTCGTTTAGACAAGTTTAGCGCCTTCAGATTTGAAAATTATATGTCGACAGTAAAAAAGATGATAAGGAAAGGCCATAAACCACTTAAGCAAATTGGCAGGAGATACGCTGAACATGAAAATGTACAAAACGCTTCGAAGGTAGAAGTAACAACTAAATTGGTCGGGGTACATTACAGTGGACCGATTACTTAAAATCTGATACAAAAACAGCAGTATAAAAAAGTGTGAACTAAGTCGTATACACTTGATAGCTTATAACCAAAGAATAGGTGTATCTTATTAAAAAAGGAACTTTTGGTCATGTTTCCAATATTGTTGATTGTGACGGGGACATAAAGTTAATTGTTTAAAAATATATTTATTCTGGTCCACTGTATGAAAACCCAGATTCAAGATACATAAATATTCACAGAGGAAGTCTTTCAAAAGACTAACAACATTGTTAGTTTTCCAAATATTTACAATATTTTACAAAGAAAATGAATTTTTTTCAATCCAACGAAGATGCAAAACTTAAAAAATTTCAATGGGAACATAAAAATTGATATGTTTGCACCAATTTAATTGAATATTTCACAAAAGGAAAGATAAAAAATAACGAGTTATAATCAAGGAATTACATTTCAAAGTTATATCTTAAACTTCCATTAAATCAATTTCGGTAAAATCCAGGAAAAATAAATTAAGGTTAGGAATTTATTATATTTTACATTTTATCACCTTTTATTCTAAATTAGATTAATTTTTATTTTTATAACAATTATTGCATTTCAATTTTTTTATTGTAAATTGTTTCATGTTGTTGGATTACTTGAAAAATTAAAATTTTTTCTTCCTGACCTTAAATTAAATACAGGCTTCACAGTCTGTCCCCTAATTTTATGTACATTAAAATCTAAATTAAATATTTAGTTATTTCAATTACATGTTTAATTTTTTTTTATAGATTTCATTTTTTATCTCGCCATTTAAAGAAAATCTTTAATTAAAAAAAGGTAAAAATGATTTGCACGAATTTCGTGTAAAATTCAAGCGAATTACTTTTGAAAATTTTTAGAAAATTCTGCTCGGAACTTCGTACGGAATTTCGCATGAAATGTCAGCTAAAAATTTTTTTCAAAATTATTCTTTCACATTTTCGAACGAAATTTAGAAAATTCAAAAATTAATTCGCTCGAATTTAGTACGAAATTCGTTGGGAATTGTGAATGAATATTTTTGAAAAAAGTTTTTAGATGACTTTTCGTGCGAAACTTCATACGAATTTCCGAGCAGAATTTTCTAAAAATAACAACAAATATGTATTAAACAATTGTTAAATAATAAAACTTATTTATAACCATTTTTAATGAATTTTTTTAACATTTTTAAATTTCTATGTTTCATCATAAGATTTTGTTATAAATTGTTCTTTAAAAGATTTTCTTTTTAAAATATTGAAGCAACAATAATATGTTTATTTAAGAAAAACGTTTTTTAACAAGAATTATTTTCTTTTTTTTCAGGTTTAACAGCTGTTGTTGAACTTCTTATGAATATTAGAGAAGTCATTGGTATGATGAAACAAAATCATTGCGAAAAAATTGGTATTATCTCTTGGATGTAAGCTGGAAAAAAATTCGGGACATTGCAGAAGAAGAAAATACACCAAATTAACACGACGCAAATTTCACTGGAAATTCAAAAGGCAGGATATGAAAATCTGAAAAATCTTCTGGATGTCGAAGTTGCTTAAAATTACAAAATGTCTTTCAAAAAATATAAAACCAATGCCTAGATTAAGTGGAATAAAAATTTTTTGTGGGACATAGTATCACGAAAAAACTTTTCCAACTTGTAAGATTGACTAAAAATATCAAATTAATTACTGAAAGAAATTCATTGAAGCTTACATGAATGATGTGTTTTTTGCAAGGCAACATTTTATGTTCTAAATGAGTTTATTTTCAAGATGGGCAAATAAGTAAAACAGTTGTTAATTATCGTCGTTTCATTTATTGCTTAATATTATTGAAATTATATTTTTCACACAGGAAAAAAATTTTACTCCGTTTACACCTTAAATTCAGCCTCGAAAATTGGTTGGAAGTTAAAACTTTTTTTAGTGTGCACTTTGTGATTTCTTCCTACCTCATTTTTGAAATTTTTTTTTTAATTTGAGATTGCGGATTACAGGTAATTCTATTAATGTTTTTTTTCTTTTTATTTATGTATTTAAAAATTTAATATGTATACATTTAGTGATTTACATTGTACCAAGGATTTTGATTGCTACCTTTTCACCTTTTTCCATCTTTTTTAATTTTTGGTTACCTTTCAAGTATTCGAAATGTTAAAATGAACGTAATAGTTTCAAAAAATTTGACTTAAACATCAAAAACGAAATTTTTTTTAAACAATAATTTTGCTTCTTTTGTGAACTGTTTGCTATGAAATTAATAAAATATTAGAATAAAATGTAACAAAATGTATGTAAGTTTATGTAATATAATAAATCAGAAACTAAATGTTTTTCAAGACTATTAAAAGACTGAAATTGTAGTACTAATATGTTGTATTAAGTCTTAACAATAAGTTTATTTTCCTTCTATTGTATTTTGGAAAAATAAATAAATATTTCAATGTTCATTTTGCTTTTTCTTCTAATCATTGATAAATTCTTGTAATTACCTAAAAGTTCTATATAATAATGTCTAATTAACTTTTTAATTGAATTTTCGTTAAACTTTTATACTGTAAATATGAATAAAAATTTCGTTGCAAAATTTCTATAAATTATTTTAGCAAGTGTTAATAAATTATACATTTTTTTTCCGCAAGTTTGCGCTGAAAACTTTAAAGTGGAGACACTTTTTTTACATTTAAAAAGTTTTCTGCCAACTTGCAGTGCAAACTTCCGAACTTTGCATTGCAAAGTTGCTGCAAACTTCCTGAAAAATATTGTGCTATGTGGGTATAGAGAAAACTGATAACGACATCACAAACGATAAAACGCTTAAAAATAAAACAAAATTAAAAGTTGAAAAACTATCTGAACGATTATTTTATTTAAAAAGTAAAACAAGATTAGCTCATTTGGATCAAAATACAAAAGAAGATCTTTGGAGAATAATCGAAAAATATCACAGTAATTTTACCCTAGACGACGACGAAATTCCCTGCACTTTGACTAGAAACAAAATTGTATTAAAAACTGGAAAAATAATCAATGACTTCAGAAACTTAAATAAGTATACAGGTTACTATATATATCCTTTGCCAGTGGCTGAAAACGTTCTTTCACAGTTAGGAAAAGCAAAATTCTTTTCAGCATTCGACCTGTTTTCAGAATTTCATCAAATTCCGATGGAAAAAGAAAGTCGAAAAAAGATTCAGCACAACTGGAAGACATTCTAATTTATCCGAATGCCTGTTGGTTTAAACTGTGCACCAGCTACATCTCAAAGAATGATGGATTACGCTTTTTAAGGAATAATTGTTGATGCATGTTTTATATACTTAGATAATATTGTTATTTGTAGATCTACATTAGAAGAACATAATAAAATACCCACATAGCACAAAAACTTCCAGGAAACTTCCCGTGGGAACCTTCGGAAGTTACCCTTGGTAACTTCCTGAAAATTTCCAAGAGATACAATAATGTCCGCAGGTTAGAAGCTTCCCATGGAAACATCCTGGAAGCTTCCCATATAAACTTCCTAGAAACTTCCTTGAAGTTACTAAAGACCCTCAAAGATATAATGAAATATAAAATATATAAATTAGCCCAGTGAAGTAAATTGACGATTTGGTTGAGCGTATAAAGCGCTATCCCATCAGAACACTTTTGAGGCCTATTGTGGTTCAAGTACCTTTTTTAAATAATAATTTCACTAAAAAAATTTTAAATAATTTTTGGAAACTTCCTGGTAACTTCGAGAAATTTTCTATGGAAAGCTTCCAGGAGGTTGCCAGGAAGTTTCTATGGGAAGCATCTAACCTGCGGATATTATTGTATTTCCTGGAAATTTCTAGGAAGTTACTAAGGTTAACTTGCGAAGGTTCCCACGGGAAGTTTCCTGGAAGTTTTTGTGCTATGTGGGTTTATTAAAAATTTTGCACACGTAGCTAAATCATTATCAAGATTAACAGCAAAAGGAACTATTTTCTATTGGACAAAAGACTGTAATACAAGCTTCAAATTATTAAAAGATATTATAATAATATTATATTATAATTATAATTATTATAATTATATTATAGTAATAATATTATAAAATATTATTGTTTTATAAATTCACAAAAAATTTTAGTACAAATACAATATTTTGGACTGTGTTCAAAGTGACGATGCTTGACTAACATAATAAATTAATACAAAAATTTAAATAAATAATTAGTAAACAGAAATAATAAATATGAACAATAAATTAGACTTCCAAAATAAAAATGAATTTTCTTATTTACATTTAGAATTATTTTAATATTGCTTCCTCATAAAGGAAGCCTTATAGTGATGTCGATTTCCGAATTTTTTAAAATCAATTATTTTTACAAATTTTCAAGTGTAGTATATATAATTCGTCGAGAGGAACAAATGTCCGGATGTATGTGTGTATGTATTTGTGTGTTGGTGTATGTGTGTGTGTGTATGTCACCGATTCTTGTGGACAAATTTTCTTTTGCACATTTTGATGGATTTTGATAAGATTTTGTAGGTGTATTACGGTCATGAATACCAAGAATCAGACAGAAGGATTTTCAAAAATATATTAAAAAAAAATTTTTTCAACATTTTTTTAATTTTTAAAAAAATTAATTTTTTGGTTTTTTGAAATAACTTTTTTCTATATTAAAATTTTTAAAAATTCTTCTAAAAATTGCATTCCTGACATAAAAACGAATCGATTCATGTATATCAAGTATATATTTCATCAAAATTTATAGAATTAATAAATATTTTAATTTTTCACAAAAAATTAAAGTTTTGTATTTTTTGACATTTTATTATAACTTTTTAAAATAATTATTCTATAATAAAAAATTGAATAATTAATATTTATTCAGGGTACTTTACCCGGTTTTTTAATTATATTTAATAAACTATTATAATTATTTAACTTTTAAAATTATATATAATAATATATATTGAGGAAGCTAAATGGTCATGAAATGAACAACTTGTTATTGAAATCGAATGAAAAACAAATTTAGCTTCTTTTACAAAAAGTGATTTTCTGTAAAGTGGATTTGACAATTAAAAGTATTTTGTACGTGGATATTTATTTGTATTAAAATTTTGTATTCAATTGTAAAACATGTTTATTTTCAGACTAGGTTATATGAGTAAAAACTCGATTAAAATTTATTTCATGTATTGTTAATTAAGAAGTATTTAATTATATTAATTGAAATAAAATAGTTATAATTAATTACACATATTTCAGGAGGGAATTATATATTTCATGCTATACCTTTAGTTGTCATCTTGTTTTTGAGATAGATTCATATGGAACTGACGTTTGAAATAATATTATCTCGTCAGGAGCAGAAAAAATTCAGAAGACAATGACCTTAGTTCAACAAAAGAAGACTAAAGCTACAGATAAATAATACAAGACAGTATTTGCGACAATAAATAATATTATTACACCATACACACTAGATTATCACAATATTTTAACTGTTAGAGAAAACCAAAATTGTATCTCTCAACTTTTTACCTACAGTAAATAGAATCAATACAAAATGTAAGCTACGTTTTACTATTCGACATAAATGATATTAACAATCACAAATTTAAATTAATTGATTAAAAAATATGTAAATCTTTGAGTAGAAATATTAGGATTAATGTATGAACCAATAAAATGAGTAATGTTGAAGTCGTTATACCCTACGAAAGACAATTACATAGAAACTCAGAAGTTTTATTGGACATTATTTAAATAGAAATGTAAAACTTAGGTTATAGGGACTAAATCCTATCTAGCGAGAAAAATGTTATAGCCCCACCTGACGCATTATTCCTAAACTACCCTAAAAAGAAAAAAATGTTCTTGGATTTACTTTATACTTTAGTAATATGTAGTAGGTATTAGTTATAACACCAATTTACAGGTCAAACCCCTACCCCTATCAAACATCGTGGATCGACGTTTGAATCTTGAATAACAAATCAACTGCGAGTAAAAAACTAATTCGGTTCGTTACATTCCCCCTTACTTAGTCCGAGTTGACTGGCCATTGCGAATAAGAAAAATTAGAATTTACTTAGAGAAAAATAAAAATTATTAAGCTTGAATTAAGAAAATGAACAGTAACTTGTTTCTGAACATGAAAGAAAGATTAGTACTTCTTAACGTTCGTTCTCTTTTTAAGGAAATAAATTGTTGATTTATCGGAGTATTATGTTTTTATTTCTTATCTTATGAAGTCACGAAGACAAATATAGTTAAGGAGGACAAAAATAATTCTGGAATGTGTATTCCATGTAACGCACAAGTTGTTCGGAAGAGTAGTATAAAAAATGAAGATACTATAAAAAATATTATTTTTTTGTTTTTTTGCGGAAAATATAAGTATGGTAATTGGTGCTTTAAACGCAAACTTATTTTTGTTATAGTACTTAGTGTCTTCAAACAAAAAACATACTTTGAACCCAAACACTTATTCTAGTCATTGCACTTAGTGTCTTTAAACAAAAAATTAGAGTCTTTAAGCACTGCTAGAGTTTGTTTTCGCGAATTTTTCACTATTCACCCTTATTTTTCTTCGTTAATACCCAACTCATATGCTTAAGATAGTGTTGCCCACAACTCAGAATTGTTGTCATCGGAGTTCAGCATATTTGACAAAAACGTTGGTTGTACGGTTTTCGGCAAACCTTGAAACTATGGCCTGGTTCGCCGCAATTGAGGCATCCTTTTGGTGCCCTTCGTCGGATTCTTATTTCGCGTCATTCCGCCTGCATCTTAAAGACTTCGGTAATCTTATGCTTGAAGATATCTCGAGTACGATAATACATTTTCTCCAAGTATTTGTAGTCGTCAAGTAGCGAGTAATAGTCGGCTGCATGAGAATCCACTTTCTTCTTCAGTTTTGCGACTTCGGATTTGGAATCGTCGGTTTCCTCTTTGCTTTTCGACAGTTGTTCCGCGTGATTTTGCCTTTCTTGAAGTAGTTCTGACAGCATCTTGTAATGTGCTGCCATATCTGCGATGCCGCTAATGGGAGGAGTTGCTTCAGTTGCAGAGAGTCTTTTGCAAAGTATATTGATTGTCTGATTTGCTTCCGTCAGCTGGCTGAAAAACTCTTGGCGCGAGTTTACAATGTAATCGAAGTTTGCCTTATTTTTCGCGATTAGACCAGAAGATTGCTGATCAAACTCTAGCTGGCTTCCAGCTTCAGAGATCGCAGAAATCTGGGTTAACTTGAATCTCGGGCAGGCTGGTTGAGCTGTTGGCGTTGTTGGGTGAATCCATGGCGAATCTAAAAAGAAGATTTACAAGTTGTTTTGCGATCGAAGACCCTTTTTTGCTGGCTTTAAATCGTTTACGTAATATTTACCAATCTTTTTGCCCTGCAAATCACTAATAATCACTACTATAGGAGATAGTTTTTCTGTTATAGTAGCTGGGCCTTTATATCGAGGCGCTAATTTTGAACTATATCCTTCAATTGCTTTAGATAATCTATTATCTGGGTAGAACACTAGGTCGCCAATTTCGAAGTGTAAATCATTTTTTCGGTTTTTGTTATAAACTTTCCTTTGTTTCTCACACGCTTTAGTCATTAACTTTTGAACTTTAGTACGTAAAATGTCTATACGTTTTACGCGTTCTGTCCACTTGTGAATTGTGTTATCAGTGGTTAAGTTAACATTGTTTTCGCAATTTGATTGTCCGGTACGCCTTGGTTCGCTAGCGAAGTTCAAAAATGCGGGTGTTACACCTAAGGATGAATAAACAGTCGTGTTGTAAGCAAACTGTATTTCTTCCAATAAAGTGTCTCATTCACGTTGATCATCGCTGAGAAGGCTGTCGATCATGGTTTTCAGATTGCGGTTAACGCGTTCGACAGGGTTTGACTGCGGGTGGTAAACTGGAGTTGTGCGTTGGTCAGAGCCGATTTCATGTAAAAATTTCGTAATTGTTTTGTTAACGAATTATATCCCGTTGTCTGTGATAAATGTTCTTGGTGTTCCCCATTTGTTAATTAAGGTGTGTAATGCTTTTACAATTTTTGGACCGTCAGCTTTTGTCAGGGCGAAACGTTCGATATATCGCGTGTAAATGTCTTCGCAAACTAGAATAAAGGATTTTCCTGATTTAGATCGCGGAAGAGGTCCTACAATATCTAATGAAACGATATCCCATGGTTCATTGAACTTGCGTGGATACATAAGTCCTTGAGGGGGATTGTTTTTAGGTTTGCATTTTAAACAAATTTCGCATTCATCGATATATTTTTTAATGTCTTCGCGCATGCCGGGCCAATAATAATTATTAATAGTTGATAAATAAGTCTTGTTAATCCCTTGATGTGCGGATTGCGGGGTGTCATGATATTTAAAAATAATCGGAAGTATTTCGTTTTCTTTTAACACTTTCTTCCATGCGTTGTTATCGCCTATGGTTTCCTTGAGTTGGTTTGGTTTGTAGTAATACAGTCCGCTGTTCAAGTCGAGTCTGTATAGTTTGTAGCGCGTAGGGGTATTACGTACGCGTTCAACCATCTCGTCATATCAAGATACGCTGTGAGTGTGACTGAGCTGCGAAGGGGGCGTGTCTTCCGAGACATTCTCGTAAAGGCGGGATAGAGTTTCAGCTGCTTCGTTGTTTGTACCCTTGCGGTGTTCAATTTTCGCATTATTCACTGATAATTCTAATGCCAATCTCGCAAGTCAACCTCGCTAATCTTTTAAATTTTGCAACCAAACAAGACTTGAATGATCAGTAATTACCGTAAATTCAGTGACTTCAAGATAACAGCGCAATTTCTTAATCGCAAAGATCACGGCCAAGCATTCCTTCTCGGTGGTAGTGTAATTTAACTCTGCACCTCTCAAAGGTCTGCTTAGACACGTAATGAGATATTCAGTATCTCCATCTTTTTGAGTGAGAATGGCACCTAAGCCGGTGTCGCTTGCGTCTGTATACAAGAAAAATGGCAAATTTGGTCGCGGCGGATTGAGTGTTAATGCATTTTTTAGCAAATTCTTTACCATTTGGTAAGTTTTTTTGTGTTCTTCAGTCCATCTCCACGGCACTTTGGGACTAGCTAGTTTATTTAATGGTCCCTGTACTCGAGCGATATTACGTAAATGACGGTGGTACCAATTTACGGAACCGTTAAATTGACGTAATTCTTTGCGATTACGAGGAGTAGAACGCTCAAGAATTGGATCTACGCATTTCGGATTGGGTTTAAGACCTTCTTTGTCGAGAACAAATCCGAGATATTCCACAGAAGATTTCGCGAAATGTGATTTTTCTCGGTTAATTGTCAGACCTGCTTTGTGAAGAATATCAAAGATAATGTCTAACAAAAAAATGTGTTCATCGAACATTTTGGAAATAATGATCCAATCATCGAGATACGCGTGTACTTGATCTACATATCGTTCAGGGAGATTGTTCGTGCGAATGTGTTCAACAAATTTTTCTTTTAACTTATCAGTTAATTCTTGAAAAGTGTCTGGTGAGTTAGTGAGGCCAAAGGGCATTCTAACCCATTCGAATTGTCCACGTCCGGGTACTACGAAACCAGTATATTCGCGTGAATCTTTGTGAATCGGTATATGATGAAGTGCATCGGTAAGATCAATTGTACTGATTATATTTGCTTCAAATAACGCGTCAAGAATAGTATCCATGCGCAGTAAAGGATATGCAGATTTTTTCGTATTTTTATTTAACTTTCGGAAGTCCATGCAAACTCTTGGTCTGCCATCTTATCGGTACGTTAAAATAATGGGACTGGCGAATCGACCGAAGCTTCTAATTATAAATTTCTTTTCTATATATTTGTCGATCTGACCGTTAATTATTTTATTCGCTTCTAAGCTATAACGGTGTGGTTTAAGCTTAAAAGGGGTTTGATCTGTCAATTCAATTGTGTGAGTCGCTAAATTCGTGATGCCAGTGTATTCTGCGAAATTCGATAATTTATTATCTACAAATTTATCTAAGATTTTTCTTTGTTCGGGTGTTAATTCTAATAATTGCACTGAATTAAGAAAATTCCGCGAATTGTTCGATAAGGTGAAAGAATTTCGCATTGTCGATCCTTCGATAGACCAATAACCACCTACCACGTGGTCGCGTTGAGCTAACTGTACTCCTGCGCGTGTTATAGCGTCTTGAATTGGATTAATTTTTCCAGACATTAAGGTGCGGTCGCTACCTGTGTCGAGAAGGCCTATAAATTCTTTATCACCGATGTTTATTGACATTGCAATCGTGCATCGTTTCTGTGGCGGTAAAGGCAATGCGGGCTCTTTGTGTACTAAGCGCTTGAATTTACTGGCTGCTGCTAGTAATCCAACAGCTGGTTGTGACAAGGGCTTCGACATAAGCGAGTGTATGCTTGTCTCTGCTGACTCAGTGTGGCCGGCAGTGGGGAGCTCGTCGCTTGTGTCTGAGTACTCCGTCTCAGATTCCGAGTAGCATATGTCATCGTACTCGCTGTCGGAGTCACTAGTGTAATTCCTACTGGCATGCGCTTGGTTAAGCGCTGATGAATTTTGAGGAATACACGTTGAGTCCTTCGCGGTGTGACTGCAACTGGGGATTGCACGGTTGTCAATTGTATCTCTATTTTTTATTTCAAGAATCTCATTATTGGACTTTTCCGAATTTTTAATTGAGTTAAAATAATGTTGGTTAGGGAGATTTAATCTCTCGTGGCATCTTTCTCGTTTTTTGACGAAAACGGGTTAGGGGAGTTGAAACCGAAAGTATTTAGAAAATCGCGATTGTAGTTGCCGAACCAATGTGGTACTTGGGGTGGCGAGGGAATCTGCGGAGGTGTAAATGGTTGTTGCGCGTTGCCAGGTTGGCAAAATTGCAAAAGGTAGTGATAATAATCGTAATTATTATTACCACGACCACGACGATTCAATCCGTTTTTATTTCCGCGTCCGCGATAGTTCCGATTTTCGTCTTTGCGTCCATCGTTACGGTCCTTGCTTCTTTTCGAGTCTTTGCTGCGGTCTCGAGGTTTGCGCGCTGGCGATCTACGTCCTTGCCCCTCTTGTCGCGACGACACGAAACGTGTGGAGCGAGAAGACCTAGAGAGAGATCGGCGGCGTGACTTGCGGGACGGTGGTAGGGAGACAGTTGGTTTCCTAACACTCTGATTATTTTTAGATTTCCGTTTTTTACTTGTCAGTTATTTTGCTTCTAATCGCTTAATTTGTTGTTTATAAATTTCTACTTTATTTAAACTTGTTTCTGGTTCGCTTTTATTTGCTTTTTTGTTATTTTTCGGTATCTTTGAAACGTTTTCTGCATTAGTTTCTTTTTCTGATTTACTTTGTTGAACGGAATCAGATGTGATCGAGGGAGTTTCAATTGCGTTTAATTGATTTTTACCGCGTGTATTACGGATTTTTCTTCAATCTTGTTCGCGAATTTTCGAAGTAAATTGCATTCTTGCAATTTTTTCTTCGTATTTGCGAATTTTACGAATTAAACCGTCGTAATTTGTGAAACTGTTGCGATCAAATTGCAAAATTAAGTCAGAATGAAGGGCCGAGTAAATTTTGTCGAGTTGATTTTCTTTCGCAACTTTTTGTTGTAATTTATTGTATAATGAGCCTATTCTTATAACAAACTCGATTCCTGGTTCATCTTCGAGTTGGACGGCGCGTTGAATTTTATTCGTGATTCGTTGATCATCGTTCGATTCACCAAATATCGATCGGAATTTGGTTGAAAATTTGTTCCACGTGTTCCAAGAATTGCGAAATGTTGCAAACCAAGTGTACGCAGTTTCGGCAAGTACTTGGGACGATGAATTCGTCTGCGTCGAGCGGTCCTGGGAATTTTAGGTCCCACGATTTTATAGTTTTATGCAAATTGTGATTTTGCCTATAATAATTTGTCGGGGGTCTCGTGATAGGTTCATTACTGTTTAAATTGTGTAAATCAAAATGGTCGCTTTCGGAATGTTGTGAATCAAAAATTTCTGGCTGTTCGGTAAATTGCAGTGTTCGGTTTCGATGTGTAGTGCGCACGGAAGGTGTTGTAGACAGTGGTGGGGGGAGAGCTGCTGCTAAGCCCGTACTAAGTGTCGTGTGTGTCCTTGTGTGCGTAGTTGTCACTGTAGTAATGGTACTCGTTGCTAGTAGGGATGTAGGGTGAGGTACCTGTTGTGTGTTAACGCTATAACCGGGGTCAATTGGTTCCCATCTAAAATCATGCCAAGGAGATAGTGTTTGCCTAACCTGCAGATCAGAAATTTTTTGCGAGAGAGATTCGATCGTTTTATTTACTTCGTTTCTATTTTCATTAATTAATTTGTTTGTTTCTGTGTGATTGGATTGAATTAATTGAAATGTTTCATTTTTAAGGTTGTTTAATTCTTTTTTATTATGTTTTAAATCTTCCAATCGAGATTCTTGAATTACGCGGCGAGTTTCATTGTTTAAAGAAAAACTTTATTTTTCTAAAAATTTTTTATGGTTAAAGGAAATTAATAGTTTATTCTATTTATTAGAAAAAGGAAATTTCCTTGGAAAGCTAGATTTAATCTAATACGAATAATTATTTTCGTATTTCAAATATTTTAATTTAGAGAAATTTTAATTTTATGGGGAATGACTAAACATGTAAGGAACAATAGTAAGCTGTGGATGTAACCACAGCTGTGTTTTGATCGCGTTATCAAAAAACGAATTAAGTGTTCATTGAAAATAATTTTGTCAAGAAATATTTACATTTGAGAAAGAATTATATTTCCTATGGTAGTTTTTATTGCGATTTATACAAAAATAAATTCATTTTTTCAATTTATTAAGCAGGATTAATCAAGACAATTGCGTGTGCGAAAGCAGAAAATTATAATTTTACATAAGAAAATAATAAGCAATTTTATTACATAATTTAAAAAAGCAGAAGCATTTTTTTCTTTCTACAATTGTAGCGAAGCGTGATTGTTATTGAACAAAGCAATTTGTTTATTTACAAGCATTATTTTAGAAGCAGTACCTAAATAAATAATTTATATTTTAAATAATAATTTATATTTTAAATAATTAAATATTTTATATTTTTGTTATATTGTGTTTATTTATGGCTTTTAATTTATTGATGTGATGTTTATTTTATTGACTTTAACTAGGTAAAAATTGTTTTTTAATTTTTGTTTACATGTGAAATTAATTTTTTTTAAATTATTTTGTATTATTATATTTAAAAAAAAATTTTTATTAAAGTGACCTGATGATGGTGGCGAACCTGAACACCGAAACGTCGTCTATTTTATAAGAAAGTAAAAGAGTTTTTTTCTTTTACCTTTTACATACATCTCCAAAAAATTGAAAAAACTAATCTATTAAACTATTTTGGAAGAATTTATTAAATATTTAATAAATAAAAAAATTTGATAATGTGCGAACTATTTCAATGGAGAATTTCTATTGAATATGTGAGCTTGTTTTTTTTGCGATTTCGAAAAATTATTGTTTAAAAATTTTGATATTCGCTTATTTTGTTAAAATTTTTTGTAAAATATGTAAAACGTCATTTTTGTGAAAAGCACGGAAATGATGCGACAATAATTTACTATATTAAATTAACATGCGTTGGGCGCCATTTTTGTGACAACCACACTTTTCAATAAAAATCCTCCGGGTGGAGTTACAGCGGCAGAGAGCCGAGAAAGAACGTTCGCAAGTACTGCGAAGCAATTGGCATGAGAGAAAGATAGACTTACCGGTACGCTGGCTCTCTTCGATGAATTTTCGAAATACTCCGTGTTGGAAGGCAAAAGGGCACTTTATAAAAGAACACTATTCTCGCAATAATTATTTAATATAACAAAGAACTATTTATTTAATAAAAATGGTAGTAAATTATAAAGTGATACAAATACCGCGATTAATATAATGTTTTGTGGACCTCTGAGCAGTGCTCGCCACAATCTCTTGTCAGCGTCGTTTTCGCTAAGCACGCGGTTTTGTCGTCTGCTCTCTCAGCTGCGAGAAGTATCGCATCGATTCGTACGTCGCGAGATCGATAACCGATAGTCGACAATTGAATATCGGGGATCGACGTTTGAATCTTGAATAACAAAGCAACTGTGAGTTTGCGGTCCTGAGATAAATCGTGGTATTCCTTTTTTCGACTAATTTGACTGGACTATACAATGACTCAGAGTGATCGTTAAATTACATTCTTTATTTTCATATAATTATGATTACAACGTATAAAAATTTCATTTAAATCGGTTCAGTAGATTCCGAAAAATGAATTCTCGTGTTTTTAAGTCGTTTTTTTGAAAAAATACTATTTGTGAAAATCTGGAAGTAGAGATGCAAAATTATCGGTAATTTAAACTCCGTTTACATTCTCGAGAATATGACCGAGAATATTCTCCTTCCGGAGAATTAAGAGAATTTTCTCTACATTTAAACGTATGCGCGCACTTACTTGTTTTAGAATAAAAACAAATTGAATAAATTAAAAATTAATAATAGTTAATTAAATAATTGACATTATATAAAATTAATAAATAAAAATAATTAACAATAAATAAT
Source organism: Leptopilina myrica (nomen nudum) (assembly GCA_032872475.1). Classification (NCBI taxonomy): domain Eukaryota; kingdom Metazoa; phylum Arthropoda; class Insecta; order Hymenoptera; family Figitidae; genus Leptopilina; species Leptopilina myrica (nomen nudum). The sequence continues at coordinate 37,473,179 of CM065458.1, read as the reverse complement.
TCCATAACAATTTAATTTCGTCAGAATAAATAAATAATTTAATGTTTTGAAAAAATACCTATTATTTTTTTAAATGAATGAATAAATAAATAAAGTGTTTACACACAATTAAAAAAGTTCTGTTCATTATATAAGGTATTTTTTAAATAAAAGAAATATAATTTTTTAAATTTGAGTACTATTATTCCTTGAAATTAAAATCTTTTACAAATAACAGCTATAGAATTTTGTAAATTACATTACATTAAAATTATATTTTAAATCTTTTTCTTTAACTAATTTTTATATCACATTTAAGATATTTAAAAAATATTACAGCCTTTTAATTGAAAAAATACTGATTTACGACGTTTAAAATACAAAATACTGTCTTAGAACGATTCTTGAATTCGGCTTGAATATCTTTTGTTATGGAAAAGTTTTCCATTTCCTCTTCTATTTCGAAACAATAGAGACCTCCTTTAAAGTCTTCTGTATCATTATTGTATCTATCAAAATCAAAATTATTGTTGCTCTCTCTAAAATTGTCATCAGATTCAGTCCAATTTTCTAAATCAAAATTCATTCGTATTTTTCCTTTTTTTATTTATGTTCATTAAGCAATTGCAAATTGTGTTAAATATATTTTAATACAGAAGCTCTTAGCGTTGTTAATTTATTTCTTTTGACTGTATAAATATTATCAAAAGCACTGAAACTTCTTTCTATGGCTGCACTTGTTAAGGGGAATTCCCAATATATCAACTGCAATAACTCTTAATTCCGAGCCTACAAGAGTACCTTTATACCATATTGGAGCTTTTACTGTTCCAATGACTGATTTTACAAAATCTTTGGCATAAATACCAGAACCACTTCGATATTCCGCTAAATCCTGTAAAATTTGATTTACCGAATTTTTATTGTTTCCATATTTATACATGACTCGATCATGAATAAATTTTTGGTCCTCTAATTGATTCAATCTTGTTAAACCTTTTCCGTTAAATTTTGGATCAAGTAAATTCGCAGCATAATGGATTAGTTGTAAGATGAATTTTTTTCGATTTTCAATTGACGTTTTAATTAATTGATCTTCATAATCAGAAAGAGGAGATTCTTGTAAAACTTGTCCCACAATTTCAGATATTTCGGAGAAGAAAACGGTTGCTCAACTTAAAGTACAATAGTTTCCTTCTAGAATGGTAATCCATTTCACGATACATAGAAGAACCTGATGTAAGAATTGTAATCCGTACCAAAATTCATTACTCAAAATATTTTCTCGAGTTTTCGTTGATAAACAGTGACCTATGTTTTTGGCTATAGCTAATCTTTGCAAAGGTCTTTGATTTCTCAATAAACTGTTAGTGCAAAACACTATTGAACCCCATCGAGTTTTCCCTGGGAGTTTTAAAGAAACAAAACCTGAACCTGCATGATTGGAACCTTCTTCCTAATCTTCAAACTTTACTTGTTCTTGATATTTCCCCAACGTTGCTTTTCATTTGTGTAAAAGATTAATTTCATTTGCAATCTTGTTCGCTTGAGTTTTCAAACTTTGTAAAGTTTTTATGTTCATAATATCACCAATCAATAAATTATATCCATGAGACAAACATCCATATACTGCTATATGATTATACTTTAGCTTAATTAGTTTTCTTGCTTTTATCATAGCGGCTGCATTATCTGTTAAGACCGATAACACTTTTTTATTGCCGATTTTATCTACCACTTGCAGAATAAGATCCGCCATATATTCTCCTGTATGAGAATCATCTTTTGTGTCGTAGGTATCATAAAAAACAGGCTCCGGAGTAGTTACAATGACGTTAATAATAGATTCATTCCTAAAAATAATAAAGTTTTTAATATATTCAAATAGTCTTTTTATATAAATTCATGTTAAATTTTAACAATGTATTAAACGCAAATTTAAATATTTAATTACGAATTTAAATTTTAAACAGTAAGAAATATTTAAATTAAAAAATATAAGAAAAATGAAACTGACCTTCTATTAGACCACCCATCGGATTGTATTCCAACTACACTTGCTTCTGCTACTATTGTAAAAACATCTTGTTGAACAGTTCTAAACTTCGTTTTTAATAGAGGTTCACTCAATTTGTGTCTCGAAGGTTTTTTCCAAGCTGGTCGCAATTTAAAAAAAAATCTCCCCAGTATTTATTTTCAAATAAACTCAAAGGTGTCCCAGAACTATAAATAGCTCTTGCAAAATGGTCATCAAGCTCATTCTATAAAAAATAAATTATTTAATAATTTTTTTTTAAATATGTCAAACCTAAAGAGTATGATAGAGAATAAATTTCGTAAACTTAAATTAATTGTAATAACGTTTTCTTAATATAGAATATTTACATTAATTTATAGTTTGTACCTGATCATTTGATGTAATTGAATCGAGATAGTTTTTCATAGTGAACAGCTTAGGTTGATTTGAACCAATCATTTTGTCTTTACTTTTTTTAGATATAATATTATCGCCAGAAACTTGCAAAATTTGATCGTCTTCATTTTCCGCGGTAAGAGCATTATCTGCATTAAAAATAGATATGAGAATAAATAATTCATTAAATTTTAATATTAATTTTTTAAATTAGGAGTTAACAATATTTTTAATTACCTGATGATTCAACACTGAAAAAGTAAGACATGTCACTTTTAGATTTGTTAGTTTCTAATCCAACGCTGAATATTTGTTTAATGTCTTCCGGACATTTCGAACATTTATTTAAATGTTTTTTTGTCTGGTAGCATTTTTCTAATAGAAAATATTACAAAATATGCAAGCATAACCTTCAAGGTTTCTATTTATATTTTTTTGGGTCTAAAATAATCCCAAACATTGCTTTTCGGTTTAGTCATGTTTCCGTTCGACTGAAAAAACAATAATTTCAATAATAATGAATAAAAGTAATTTTTTGGTTGTTTGACCGTAACAACCAAAAAATTACTATTATACACTGGCCTTAAAACCAATAAGATTCTACATTAATCAACTTGAATAAAGAATTTTACGAACAAATTCTCCATCAATTTAAAAAAAACCCGTATTTAGGCCTTATCATTATTAAACAAAATAATGAATAAAATAAAAGTTAAATTGTTATAAAATACTAAAAGTAACGCGAATGAAATAAATAATAGTTTTAAGATGATTGATAAATTTAGATTTTTGATGTTATGCCTGGGTCACATTTTTCTATTTATTTTTGTTACAAAAATATTGTAATCGTAACTTAAGTTCTATTTTAATCAAATAGTTTATTACAGGGCTGCTCACGTGAGTAGCCAGCGAGTAAGGGGAAACAAGTAGCAGCTCCCACCATGCCACTATATAGGCTTGTGCGACGGGCCGAGGGGCAAAGAGAAAGGCGAAGAGCCTTCATGGTAAAGTCCCCCACTCCATTCCCCTTACTCGCTGGCTACTCACGTGAGCAGGCCTGGTTTATTATCTTGTAGAAGTAGTTATTTTTCTAAATTTAAATAATAAAATATATAATAACATACATTACTTTAAAATAATTACCTTATTTTTTTAACCATTCCATTAATAAAAGCGTAGTTCACATGTAAATTCTAATCACATAAAAATAGCAGACGAAAATGAGGTAAACCAATGAATTATCCAATCACATAAACGAGATAAACTATATAAATTATGTATTGTACACAAACACAAAAATTCTCATAAATTCTATTGAAGAATTTTGGTCGGTTATATTCTTGTTCTCGTTACCGTTCTCCTGGTAATATAACCTCTTCGCATCTCTATCTGGAAGAAATATATATTAAAAAGAAAACTCGAAGGCATCCTATAATATAAAGGTCATACACACCTCATGCGTAACGCGTTTTATGGTTGCCTATCCTATATCCTATAATAAAAAGGTCATACACACCTTATGCGTATCGCTTTTTATGGTTGCTTAGCAACGGTTGCTAAGAGTCAATATTGCCTAGCAACGGTTGTTAAAGAAAATTTTTGTTGCCTAGCAACGGTTGCTAAGGGGTCAATATCGTATAACAACGATTGCTAAGGGTCAGTTTTGTTGCCCAGCAACGGTTGCTAAGTGCTATTATTTTAACACCATTGTTAAAAATTATTTTAGAAAATTAGTATGTGCCCATTTTTTATATTAGGGACACATAGATCCAATTGTGTACTCGCCGTTATATGGTCGATCATTATCGTCAAAAATTTCATTTTTTAAGTTTGTTTTTAAATATTAGTAATTTAACACCTGTTCAAAAATTAAAAATAATATAAAAAATTATGTATACACTACCGTCCAAAATTGTGCGAACGCTAACACCTCGAGCTATTAAAAAACACACCCGCACAGAAACAGTGATAACTCGGTTAAAAATGAAGCAAGATGCTTTTTTTAAATTGCATTGGAAAGCTTATTAAATTTCCAATGAAATTCCACTATTTTAAGTTGTATTGCATAAATAGAAAGCGAGATATCATGTTATGAAGACAAAAAAATAATTCTATTTTTTTCGGAATTTATTACTCTGACTTTGACTCCTGGCACAGTTTAGCAAAGATTATGAAAAAAATTGTTACTTTTACAGACTATTCCTTGTAACCTAAGCTTTAAATAGAGACCAAGAACAGCAAAAAATATTTATGGGTTCCCGAGATATTACCAAAAGAGTCGGACCGTGCAAAGCAGAATTTTCAATCAACGATTTCTCTAATTCGTCGTTGAGTCAATTACTTGTCTGTGAAAAAAGTGTCGAAAATTAATTTTACCAAGTACATTCTTACTGGGATCCATTTTTTAATTTAATTTATTCTCATATATTATTTATCAAATGAAATGAATAATTAGTCTCGTATTATAAATATTATATTAATATATTATTAAATTATTATACTTTAATTCATTACATTAATTAATAATATATTATTAGTATAATATAAGAATTTACTTATTTTTGAAAAATCTTAACAAAAATCAACATTCAAATTTCTAATTACAATTACAAACAAACATAGTTCGGCAAAATAGAAACAGATTTCCTAACTTTCACTTAAAACATAAGTTTATTTCTTTAAAATTGGAATACTTTCGGTTTTGTGGAGTATTGAGTTATTATAGCACTATGATAAAATAATTTTATGAGGTAGTAGAAAATATGGGGATTATCAAATCGCAATAATTAACTGTTTCTACTTACACCTACATTTTTCAACTTTTCTAAAATTTAGGGATACATAGAAGTAGTAATTATTTAAGTTAAATAAATTTTTTTAAAATAAATACATCCTTGAGCCTTACATCACCTACAAACAGGTTCTAAATACTTTTCTATTTTCCGATTATCAATTAGCAGCAGTATACCACACCCAACAGGTTCTAAATATTTTCCTATTTTCCGTTTATCAATTAGCAGCAGTGTATACAAAAGTATTTCCTATTGCATGAATAATTAAAAATCAAAGAAGACACTCTTTCACTTTTTTACTGGCATTTTGAAAAAACTAAACTAAAAATTAATATTAAAATTTATAATTATCTCTTATAAATACTACAATGAAAATGTTAAAAGATACGAAGAATTACATAAAAAGTTATGTTATTTACAAAATAACTAAAACTAATACAAAATAATGCATTATATAAGTTATTATGGGCAGTGTCCAAGATAGTCCCGTGAGGGGAAGCAGCTTATCCCCACCATGCGGCACACCAAGTCGAAACTGAGTCCCGAGCGACCCTCGCAGCGGGGGCTCTCGGACCCTCGACCCTCATTAAGGAAAACTCTTAATGACTTTTTATATAAAAATATAAATTTTTTAAATATTAACATTTTTAATTTTTTATTAACATATTCAAATTCCTTATTTTCTCACGATTTCATACATATGTTATAATACAAAAAAATGTTAAAATTTAACAAATTACTGCCAGTTTTAAGCCTGGAAAAAATGTGAAGGGAAAAATTTTATAAAAAAGATTTTTTTTAATGTTGTAGGGGGGGTTGGTTATGGGTTGGGTACCTTCTAGTACCAACTAGGAAGTAAATTTGACTCCCATTCTATATTAAAAAATAGCATTAAATTGATAAAAATAATATAAAATAGATTTTTTTTAAAATGTTGTAGGGGGGGTTGGTTATGGGTTGGGTACCTTCTAGTACCAACTAGAAAGTAAATTTCACTCCCATTCTATATTAAAAAATAGCATCAAATTGATAAAAATAATGAATTTGTTAAATTTTAACATTTTTTTGTATTATAACATATGTATGAAATTGTGAGAAAATAAGGAATTTGAATATGTTAATAAAAAATTAAAAATGTTAATATTTAAAAAATTTATATTTTTATATAAAAAGTCATTAAGAGTTTTCCTTAATGAGGGTTGAGGGTCTGAGCGCCCCCGCTGCGAGGGTCGCTCGGGACTCAGTTTCGACTTGGTGTGCCGCATGGTGGGGATAAGCTGCTTCCCCTCACGGGACTAACTTGGACATCGCCCGTTATTATACAACTCAGGCCTATTATGGTCACTTTATCTACCTGTACAGGCGCGTACTAAGTTCCCCCTTATAACCCAGCAGTCAATAAAGAAACCATTATATCCCTAGGGAGATAAAGGGAACATTATTGACCGCTCACAGATCAATAAAGTACCCTTTATCTCCCTTGGGCAATAATTGTTACTTTATTGACCAGCTGGCTTATATGGGAGAACTTAGCATGCACCGTTACAGGTTGCATAGAGTAACCATAATATACGCCTTTGTTGTATAAAACAAACTATGCAACAAGGGAGGTATTCTTGTTTATGACCTCGCACAATATTGTAAAACAAGTCGTAGCACTCGTTTCGCTCGTGCCACGACTTGTTTTTCAATATTGTTCTAAGTACATAAAAGAGGACTTACCTCCCTTGTTGCAAAAGGAACTATTAAAGTATCATAATGTCCGCTGTTCTTAATATCCCTGTAAAATTCCTGCGATTTTGAGGGGATATTGCTGTGACATCGAGAAGATTGAGGCGGAATATTGCTGTGATATTGAAGGAATATTGAGAGGATATTCCACAGAATTTTCGCTATAATATCAAATTTGAACTTATAGAAAAAATTCTGTGGAATATTCCCTTAACCCCTTCGCAGTCCACCTAAAAATCGCTTGTGATCCAAAAACGGTCCAAGAAAAAAAAGTTTCTAAAAAATGTGATTTCATTGTAATTAAGGTTTTTGGAGTCGCAAAATTCGAATTTGAAGTCAGTTTTTCACAATTTAAAATGGCGGATCCAAAATGGCGGACCCGAAACGGCGAATTCGAAAATTTTATCAGATTTGCTAGAAACTTGTTACTCGGGGGTTTTCGGGGTCTCTGATTACGAATCTAATGTCAGATTTTCAAAATTCAAAATGGCGGATCCAATATGGCGGTCGAGAAAATAAAAAATCCAACGGATTTGTTTAAAACTTGTTACTCGGGGGTTTTCGGGGCCGCTGATTACGAATCCGATGTCAGATTTTGAAATCCAAAATGGCGGACCTAAAATTCGATCAAATTGCATGAATCTTGAAAGTATCCGCCATATTGGATTCACCATTTTAATTTTGTAAATCTGACATCATATTCGTAATCAGCGACCCCGAAAACCCCCAAGTAACGAGTTTTAAGCGCATTTGATAAATTTTTAAATCTTCATAGTCGCCATTTTGGGTCCACCATTTTGAATTTTAAAAATCTGACTTGAAATTCGGATTCAGCGACCTCAAAAACCTTAGTATGCACTTGGTCATTGAAATCGAATTATGTTTAGTATTTTATTTTTGAGATGGACATATATGGCCACAGACGTAAAGGTGGCACGACTTTTTGTGGCCACATATGGGCCATGGACTGTCAAGGGGTTAATATCGCAGCAATATTTCCTCAATATCACAGCAATATTCCGCCTCAATATCGCCGCAGTATCTTCTAGATGTCACAAAAATATCCTCTTAATATGGCAGGAATGTCACAGGGATATTAAAAAAGCGGACATTATGATACTTCTTCAATATCACAGGAATATTCCCAATACATAACGCCATAACACTCAGGTGATACAGCGTGCTACTTGACAAGGATCAAGGTTGAAGTTTGCATTTACTTTAAAAAAATTTTATTTAACTAAAATAGAAACAGTTGATTATTGCGATTTAATGATACCCATGTTTTTTACTACTCTATAGAATTGTTCTATGGTTGTGAAATAATAACTTAATACTTCACAAAAACGGAAGTAATCGAATTTAAAAGAAATTAACTTATGTTATTAATGAAACTTAGAAAATTTGTTTCTATTTTCCCGAACTATGTTTGTTCGTAATTGTAATTAGAAATTTGAATGTTGATTTTTGTTATGATTTTTCAAAAATAAGTAAATTCATCTTTATATTATATTACAAGTTTTCTAAATAATTATTGAATTCAAGGAATTCAATAATTAATTCAACCCTATTACTTTATGAGGGTTCCTTACACCTACGGTGTACCGACAGAACCCTATTGGTAAGACTCCTGTGTCCGTAGCCAAATCATGTCCCCCCCTAGCGGCTAAACTATTTCACCTAAAGAGCTCAAATTTGGTAGAGATACGTATTTTCACACGTAGATTACAGGAAACATATAGAGAATAAGATTGAAGGTGATGGCCATAGCGTTGTCAAGGAAATAACAAGATTTTTGGCCAAAAATGCATAAAAAGTGACAATTCCCCCCCACCACCCTTAACTGCTAAACTATTCAACATGAAGAGAATTATTTGTGCCATACTGTTGTATTTTAAAGCGCATATTACAGGAAAAACATAGAGAATTTGCTTTGTGATAATGGCCATAGTGTTGCCAAGAAAAAGTAAAAAATTAAAAAAAAAATTTTTTTCTAAATTTACATTATTTGACCTAATGAGCTGAAAATTGGTATACTAGTGTATTATAACAGTCTGAAGACAAAAAATTTAATTCAGAAATTTTTTTTTTTTTTAATTTAATTAAGAAACTTTTTCAAACAAAATTTAATTAAAAAACTTTTTGAAAAAACTTTTTTTTTTAATTTTTGAGAAGGTATAAAAAAGACACAAAAAAATAATAAATAAAAAAAATTTTTCTTAACATGAAATTTTCTTTTTTCTCTAAATTTAAAAAAAAAAATTTTCTTCATTTTTATTTTATTTTTTTTTCTTAAATTTTATTTTTTTTGAATAATTTTTTTTAATATTGATAGATTTTATATATTTTTTTATTTAAATTTTATACATATGGGTGATTCTTCTGAAGGTGACACTTTTAAATTTCGGTTTTTCAATTTATTTTTTTCTTTAATTATGTGGTTTTTTCTATTAAAACTACTTAATTTTATACTGAAGAGTAATATTTTCAGGTTGCGCAAAATTAATTCTTGAAAATATTAAAGTTTTTTTTCTTTGAAAAATATTATTGTTGCTCCATTAAAATAATTTTATTTAATTCGCGAGCTTTTCTATTAAAAATCTATGCTAATATCGTTCACAAAATAGAAAATAAAATTACACTGCTTAAAAATTAATAATTTGCATATTTCAATACCAAATATATTCAAGTCAATAAAAATATAAATTTATTTAAAGTATTTGATTTAATGATAATTTGGGTTAATTTTTTCAAAGCAATGCAGGTAAATACTAAAAACAAAAGAAAAACTAGCATATTTCAAGGAAAAGCCCCCAAAACACCGAAATTTTCCTGATTTATTAAATATTTACTTGCAGTATTCGGAATATTTAATTGCAATGATTAGAGAAAATTGTGTAAAGATTTATATGTCCCGTATATATTAGTGTCTAGCGCGAAACTTTCCTGAACACTTTAATGAAATCTTCGCCTAATTATAATTATAATTAGGCAAAAATTTTTAGGAAATGTTCACACTAAACACTTATTTAATTTAATCGGGACATATAAATCTTTAAACAATTTTCATTAAACTTTTCAGTTAAATATGCTGAATATTGCAAGTAAATATTTAATAAATATTTAGGAAAATTTCGGTGCTGTGGGGGAGGCTTCGGAGATGAAAAATAAATTTTTTTTCACGTTTATATACATTAAGGCGCAATTAAAATAATTATGTTTTTTAGTAAAATATACACATCTCACATGCTCATTTTATATTACCATAGAAATATTCTGTTAAACTTACTTCTACATTCAGTTATATACATCTTTTTTATTAAAAAGGAAGGCTTCGGAGATAAAATGAATTTTTACTCAGAGAAAAATGTAAATTTCGAATGTTTATAACAGCAATAATTGTTCTCCTTTTTATAGATAAAAATATAGGAAAATTAAATGTCAGATTCTCAGCTTTTTTTAATGTGCATTAAAATTTTTGTTTAAGATATTTTCAAAGTATAAAATATCAGTAATCATTCCAAAGTAACTTTAACCTAAAACTGAAGACAAAGCATAAACATTTTTATCAAAAATAAAAGTGAGGTCTAAAAATTTTTAAAAAGCACATAATGATGTAAAAACATTGTACTTTCTGACAATATTTTAAAAAAATTTCTGAGAATTTAAAAAAACCATAAAAATTTAGTTTTATTATAGAAGTCCTATTGGAGACATGTTGAAAAGGCTTCGGAGATGAAAGTAATTTAGTTATTACGTAAATTAAGTTGGATAACATTATTTCATTTTCATTTTAAAATGATAAATAAATGCTAAATTTTCGCTATGGAAATTGATAATAATTATTAAAGAGTAGATTTTGTAAAATTAATCGAGACATCAAAAATGTCACTTTTAGAAGAATCACCCATATATATGTATATACACATATAGAATACATGTAAGATATTTTTTTTAGTTTCTACTAATAAATTACATCATTTTAAAGTAATTTAAGTAAATCACTAAGTATTCATAATTGGAAACGGTAATGATGTTCACTGAAAAAGCAATATACTTAATTTAAATAGAAAAATAATTTAAAGTGATTTTCTTTAATTGAAAACATTTTTTTCGTTCAAACCTATTTTCTGTTTTGATTTATACAACAATTATGTATAAAAGTTAATTATAAATAATAATTTAAAATCAACTATAAATTATGTTTGAATTAAACTTTAATTTGTTTGACGGTATATAGAAAAGATATTTTAAATCGAGAAAACTACCATTAACTTAAAAAAAACAGGGGGATGGAGTAATTTTGACATTGCTTTTAAGTTGTTGAAAGAGAAGTACATAAATTTATTGTTCTATTTTAAAAAACAATGTGGTTTTCATTTTTCTATTATACTTATTGAATTTTTACATATTAGAGGTAGTTTTTTCAATATAAGAACACAGTGGATGATAAAGAAATTTTGATATTGCTTTTGAAATGTTGAAAGAGAAGTACATAAATTTATTTTGTTGTTTTGAAAACCAATGTGGGTTTTTACTTTTAATATTATAATTTTGAATTTTTACATTTTAGGGGTAGTTTTTTTTCAATTTAATAAAAAACAAATTAAAGAGAAATGTGTTATTCAAATTTTTTTTACTTTAAAATTTGAAGTTAAGAGTAGTTTTCTCGATTTAAAATATCTTTTATATATACCGTCAAATAAATTTAATTTCCGCCCGCTAATGCCATGGAACCGGGCGGAAAAAGCTTACTTTCCGCCCGCTATACATGCACGGAAAGTCGAGTTTATCGCGCATGTAGGACAAAAACATAATTTATGGTTGATTTTAAATTATTATTTATAATCAACTTTTATACATAATTGTTGTTTAAATCAAAACAGAAAATATGTTTAAATGAAAAAAAATGTTTTCAATTAAAGAAAATCACTTTAAATTATTTTTCTATTTAAATTAAGTATATTGCTTTTTCAGTGAACATCATTGCCGTTTTCAATGATGAATACTTAGTGATTTACTTAAATTACTTTAAAATGATTATTATTATTTATTTATTAACAATATAAACGGGCTAAATGCCCTTTGTAAAGTGCATTATAATTATGCTATATAAATGTAAAATACTGTGAGTCATTGGCATCTACATAAAACAATAAATGTTTTAAATTTGTTTTAAAAGATGACAAAGAAACTCCAAAAAAATCTAGTTTATCTCTATAAGCATAAGCAACTCTAGTAAGTCTATTAAAAGTAGAATAGTAACCATAATTGGTTTTATTAATTGTTGAGCTAAAAGGAAAATAGTTTCTGAAATTTCTTATAGGTGCTGAAAAATTAATGCGTTCCAAGACTGATGGACACCTTCTTAATCCATTGACTATTTTAAATAAAAAAATGTGATCATTGTATAAAAATCTAGTTTCTATTTCTTGTATTTTAAGTATTTTCCGTATATTATTGTAATTATGTAAGTAATAATCATATGAAATGTTTAATTGTTTAGCTGCAAAACGAAAAAAACGGTTCTAAACACGCTCTAGTCACAATATTTGAGTACTGTAATATGGAGACGATGTTACAGACACAAATTCTATTTAAGATCTTACAAGTGAATAATAAAGAGTTTTCAAACAAGTTGCGTTTGTAAATCCAAGCAAAAATGTATTATTTGTGAGATAACAGTTACAAATTTATAAAAAACTAGAAAAATTAACTAAAAACATTAATTTTTTTTACTTTTTGGTCTTTATTGTCGTCATTTAATAAGATACGATAAAAATATTTGTAGCGTTGGAAAGATCTGTTTTTCAGCTTCAAAACAAAAAAAAATAAATTGAAATCGGTTAAAAAATAAGAAAATTATTAGGTTTTTTTGTGGATTAACTCCTAAAAAACGGTATTTTAGCTCTAAAATAAAATTTTGAGGGTGTTTAGACAATTTAAAATATACCATTTTGCTCAGTTTTTCAAGCCCTACAACTTCCACTAGGTCCGATAGAAAGTTTTTGAAGTCATATTTTTTTGTAACACAGTGTAATTCGTCATAAATTATACCCTCAAAAATTTTCAAAAAAAACCTTAAGAACAGTAATTGGTCCACAATTTCTCACGTTATTTTTATCATTATCCTTATAAACTGGTATGATAATACCTCTTTTCCATTCTAAAGTTAAAATTCTTTCCGAAATGGATTTTGTGAAGATAAGGTAAAGTGGTTCAACTAATGAGAAACAGCAAGACTTCACAAGAGCAGGCGGTATAGCGTCCAATCCAGAACCCTTACCAACGTTAAGCATTATAATTTTTTTACAAATATATTCTCTGGTAATAAAAACAGAATTAAAATCAATGGAATCACAAGGCGTCTCAGATTCGTAATAAGTATCTGTGTCCTCCTCATAAACACTGTTAAAAAACGTGGCAAACATTTCTGAAATACTAATATTATTATTCGTAGTAATGTCATCCAAAAACATAGCATTCGGTATACGACTCTCACCTCGTTGTGAATTCAGAAATTTCCAAAATCTTTTTGGATCCTGTATAATAAAATTTTAAGTATTACTTAAATAAATTACATAACAACATTTTGATAATGATTTAAATTGTGAACAAAGCCTACTAAAATTCTGATAATTTTCATTATTCTTACAACACTCATATTTTAAATGGGCATCAGATTTGTAATCATCGACCTCAATAACCCCCGAGTAACAAATTTCAAGCAAATTTGACCAAAATTTAAAAAAGTGGTCCGCCATATTGGATACGCCATTTTTAATTTTTTAATTTTGACGTCATATTTGTAATCAGCGACAAAACCCCGAGTAACAAATTTCAAGCAAATTTGACCAAATTTTAAGGAAACTTGACCAAATTTTAAAAAAGTAGGCCGCCATATTGGATCCGCCATTTTGAATTTTTGAATTTTGACTTCAGATTTGTAATCAGCGACCTCAAAAACCTCCGAGTAACAAGTTTTAAGCGATTACAATCAAATTTTAAAAAAGTACCTTTCTGCTTTCATTTTTCCCTTCACCCTTAGACAAAAACAAACCCCCCGCTCTAAGGGTGTATGCGATTGAATTGGCATAGGACTTATTTGAAAGGTCTTGTTTCAGCCTTCAATTTCTGATAATAGCAAAGTTTATATCACGTCAGGATTTTTCCCCACGATTTTTCAAAAACGGACAAAAACGCTGTTTTTAGGGGTTTCAACCCCTAATATCTCGAAAACGTGACGTGATGGAAAGTTTTTGAACTCAGATTCGTGTTCAGCATGAAAAATTCCTTCGGAAACCGTAGGACTGATCTTATTTGCATCAAAAAAATTGAAATTTGCAGGGTAGTGCTATCAATTGGAAGAAGTTCGTCTGGTCCTAAATTTAAATTACAATTATTAATATTGTTATTATTTATAAAAACAACATCAAGAATAGATCCATGGCTATTGACAAAATTATTTATTTCTGATAAATTCAAATAATTCACTGTATCAGAAATAAGTTCTACTATTTGACGCTGTGCATATGAAGAGCCTTGTTAATAACTACAACGTGGCATATTTTCCGAGTGTATATTCCACCGCGCAAATGGCATATTTAAATCACCCATAACAATAATAGTAGATGATGAATATGAAACTGATATTTCCTCCAAAATTTGACACAATATATTACATTTCTCATTCGTAGCATATGGAATATAAAAAGTACCTAATATTATTAAATCAGAATTTATTTTAAATTTAACAAAAATGTGTTCAATTGAATTGTGACTCGTATTTATTCCAACACAAGAGAAATACTTGCTTATAGCTCTCTGACGACGATCCTGAATTTGCGCCTTCAGTACAGCAAGTTCCTCCTGTTGGGCTCTTGTATTATCGAGCGAAAGCCATATGTTCTGTAAAATGACGTGACTCCCACTTTCTTTGCATCTAACAACGACCGGTGAAGAGCATGTAATTTTTCTCTGACACACACACTATCTTTATAAAGATAGTGTGTGTGCTGTAGCAGACGCGGTTTTTGCTGTATCTGTGAGGGCAAGCCAATTTTAAATAAACGTATGTCAGATAGCATATCAGGAGGAACAATACCGTCAGGAAAAGTAGTTAATTTTAACACAGAGTTTTTATTATCATTTGATGCAGCATTAACAGGCACAAGGTGCTCCGAAACACCAAACAGTATTATATTTTTCTTTCTTGATTCTCGATTCATTAATTCAGTTATACAGTTTTTAACAATATCATTTTTGGAGTTACTAACAGTACCTTCAACTTTAGAAACACGATTATTTAAGTCCTGAATCCTATCCTCGTTGTCAGCAACTCTGTGCACCACATTATCGAGTTTGCCTTCTAACACATCAATCTTTTTAGAAATTGAAGTATCAAGTTAAAGACAAGCATTGCCAATAAAACGCACAACATCACTAGCCGTCAATTGAGAATTAAGACTAGTTGAAGGATTAATATTTGTTGGAGTAGTTGATAGAGGTTTACAACATTTTGTTAAATATCCAATGTCAAGTTTGATAGTATTGTTAGCACAGCCCGGATGATATAACGCTTTACATCCTGGACAATTTACAGAATCTCTGACAATATTGGATTTACATCCAAAACAAATTCTGTCACTTTGTGAACTGTCTTTGGACACTATCACCAATTTCACTTGTTTACAGTATATGCACGGTGGTCTTGAATCAACTTTGAATGAAATGTCTTAGCACATCATTTTTTTGCTGATTTGGGTTATTTGCATTCTAAATAATGTGTAAAAAATTTATAGCCCATAACTTGCCGAGCCGTTTTTATATTTATTATATATAACCTTTTCGTTAATTTTTTTCTGTACAGTAACTGGTATAATTTCCGTAAATTGGCAAAAATATGTGCCTTAACATGTATTGTAATATTTAAACAAAACTGACTTATTGTGTCAGAAATATTATTTAAATTGTTATATTATATTATTTAAAATTAAAGAAAAGTATTAGGGTCAGTTGGGGTAAATCCGGACAGAGGGCAAATACGGACAAAAGGTGTTGGATCTTAATTTACAAATTAAAAATTCAGTTCGACGTCAATATTTTAAGCTCAGATCCTTTAAAAGAGATTCTGACTACTTCCATGATTTTATCTCGACAATTGTGAACAGGATAATTTGAAAACTTAGGGTAAATCTGGACAGAGCTTCTATTACATTTTAAAAAGTGGTGTAAGTAGTGTAATTCGATTAATCTTTAAAAAAGTCCGGCATATTGGATCCGGCATTTTGAATTTTCAAAATCTGACTTTGTATTCGTATTCAATGATCCCAAAAACTTTTCTTTATCAAGTTTTATTAAAATCCATTAAAATTTGTTAAAGCTATATATGTTTTGATTATTACTTTTTCAATCGTTAATTGATTAACTTTTATGATACTACAACACTTAACTGATTCAATTTTTGTACATCTAGTATGAATTTTTTTCAAGTTGTTCTATCCCTTAATAGAGTAGTAGATTTAAGATAACTTTATTTTAAACATTTCTTAGAAACTAAGCTGTCAGGATTTACCCCAAATTTAAAGAAATTTTCTGAATCTTGGGGTAAATCCGAACAATAAAATGTAAAAAATTAAATATAAAATTTTATAAAAAATAAAAAATTAATCTAGGGACCTAAAAAAAATAATGCAGTATAAAACGAAAGAATTGCCTTTTATTATAAAAAAACTTACGTCATTTGTGAAAAATAGGTATTTTGTCCGGATTTACCCCAACTGACCCTATTTTAATTAATATTATGCTTAAATCCATAATTTGATACAAATATGAAACATTTTAAATAAAAAACTGATGATTTTTTTTCAAAATGAGTTTTCTCAAAACCGGCTCGACAAGTTATGGGCAATAAATTTTTTACACATTATTTAGAATGCAAATAACCCAAATCAGCAAAAAAAATGGATGTGCAAAGACTTTATATTCAAAGTTGATTCAAGACCACCGTGTATGGTCACTAAATTGAGGTTATGTTAACCGGTGAAAATTTCACTTAAAATTTACACTTAATGATAAACTACACAGGTTTACAAATAAAAAACTTTTTTTTGCCAATCGAACAAAACAGTTTTTTTTTCGATTAGTAGATGTTTTCTGAGTAAGAAAATCATAGTTTTAATTTTTTTCCCTCGTGTAGTTTTTTTGTAGCTTCAAATTTTGTATTTTTGAGCAGCGACGGCACTTAAATTTACCTGTAGGAAAATCAACTCGTTCAAAAATGATGAATAGAATGTCGTTGAAAAGGTAATTAAATTATCTTTCAATCCAAATATTACAGAATAAAATTGAATGAAAATTGAGAGAGCTACAGTCGATTCAAGTTCAAATTTCATGGAAATTTCGATGATTTTTAGACACTTGACTAACTTTTGTTAATTTTTTCCACAACAAACAGTAGAAAATATTTAGATTTTAAATTTTTTATTGATAGCTTATTCCATTGAGAAACTTTTGAGCCCTTGTGGACCTTGATTGGATTAACCCTCCATCCGTCGCATCTTTTTTTGTAACGCGATCCGTCGCAGGTGAGGAAACTTCTCACCCATCATAAATTAATCCTAAATTGTTATAAAATGCCAAATTTTTTTTGGAATGTTCATTATAATTTCCAAACAACATATTGCAAGTAAAATGAACTTTCATTTTCTGTTAATTATTTAAATAAAAAATTAATGACAAATGAAATTGAGTAAACGCTGTCAGTCGCACGGTGAGAAGTTTCCTCACTTTGCATAAAAAATTCTTGACATTTGCTGCTTAAAAATTTAATTACAAAAAAATTAAAATAAATAAAAACACAAAAATTGTTTTAAAATAAAGAAGAAGAGTTTTGAGAAAGGTACTGAGAATATGAAATTATAATTTTTTGTATTTTAAAAGTTATAAATAAAAAAAGAAACTGGGTGAGGAAGCTTCTCACCATGCGACGGATGAAGGGTTAAAAATGAAAATTCTACACTATATTTAGTGAACGAAACTACTTTGTCATTTTTAGTATACTTTTAAATATTTGCAGCAAACATGCAAATAGTAAAATTAAGTTAAGTGATAAAGTTACTATAATCACACATCAAGAAATTCTAGAGTTGCCCAATTCGAATACAATGTCAAATATCAAAATTTCAAAATGGCGGATCCAATATGGCGGACAAGTTTTTTTAAAAATCGATTAAATTTATGACAATTTCGTTACTCGGGGTTTTTCGGTGTCACTGATGACGAGTCTGATGTCAGATTTTAAAAATTAAAAATGGTGGCTTCAATAGAGTAGACGAGTTTTGGCTCTCTGATTAGGTCTCTGATTACAAATTCGATGTCATATTTTGAAAATTCAAAGAGGTGGATTCAGTCTGTGCGAACATATTTTGAAAGTTTAAATATAAACTCATGAAAATTAATACTTTGGGATTTCTGGGGTCTCTAATTCTAAAAAGAAAAACATCGGTTTTAAAATTTTTAAATTGATGTTATGTTGATGGAATATAAAAACTTTAGGGGAGACTGGGGCGAAAAGTTAAATTTTGCATAAGTGATTTTTTTGCAATATAATCCGCTTAGATGCAAATATTTGTATATCAATATTGTAGGGCAACTTGTCTTCTACAACTTTCAATAAATAAGTTGCTGATATTTTCGCATAAAATACAGGTTTTGTCCTTTTTTGAAAATTTTGTTTATTTGAACTTTTCGCCCCATGCTGGGACGAAAAGTTAAATTCAATTTTTTAGCCTACTAAAACTATTTTCTAGTAGGTGATAAGTATTAGATAAGTTACAGTATACGTAAACAAGTAATTTAGTAAATAAAAGATCTTTGTTTATTTAAAAAAAGCTTTAGAATAGTTGTAAAGTTAAAAAATTAAAATTTCAAAAAAAAATTTTTTTTGTTTATTTCATGTGAACGGTCTTGTTTTTTGACAGAGTACTTGCCCAATGTTAAATAAATAATTTTTAAACAAACAAACCTAAAAATACGAAAAATAAAAAAAAATTAAATACATGTAAAAATACATTTAACTTTTCGCCCCAGGGTGCGTTTTTGTCTTTCACAACAAATGTAGAAAATCTAACTAAAGATATTTAGCAAATACCTTTAGGTATCTCTTTAGGGGACCCAAATAATGAAGTAAAAAAATCGCGGTAAGGAAAATGCAAAAAATATACTTAAAAGTTGATATTTTCTTTTTTCGAAAAAATTTTCAAAAGTAGGTTGAAAAAAAACTTTCAATGTAGACACCACAAAAATTAATAGAATTGCACACAACTCCGGAAATTTATTTAGGGTGATAATACCCTTCTATAATTAAAATTACAATGCTCCAATTATTCCCGTTCGAAAGATAATGAACTTTAACGGTTTTGTTAAAATTAACTTTATCAAAGTACATTTAAAAAACAAAAGTTTTTAAATAATAAATTAAAATTATTGTTTTTAGTGTTTTCGAGCCCTTTTACATTCTTCATCCCTCTCCTTGATGTTTTCAGTGTCTGTGTTTTCGAATAAGATTTAAAATCTATTGCAGTTAAAAAGTTATAAAAATTTATTGAAAATTAGAATTAAGATAGTTTATTGCAATTAGAGTAAAGTTTTTATATTCCATCAACATAACATCAATTTAAAAATTTTAAAACCGATGTTTTTCTTTTTAGAATTAGAGACCCCAGAAATCCCAAAGTATTAATTTTCATGAGTTTATATTTAAACTTTCAAAATATGTTCGCACAGACTGAATCCACCTCTTTGAATTTTCAAAATATGACATCGAATTTGTAATCAGAGACCTAATCAGAGAGCCAAAACTCGTCTACTCTATTGAAGCCACCATTTTTAATTTTTAAAATCTGACATCAGACTCGTCATCAGTGACACCGAAAAACCCCGAGTAACGAAATTGTCATAAATTTAATCGATTTTTAAAAAAACTTGTCCGCCATATTGGATCCGCCATTTTGAAATTTTGATATTTGACATTGTATTCGAATTGAGCAACTCTAGAATTTCTTGATGTGTGATTATAGTAACTTTAGCACTTAACTTAATTTTACTATTTGCATGTTTGCTGCAAATATTTAAAAGTATACTAAAAGTGGCAAAGTAGTTTCTTTTACTAAATGTAGTGTAGAATTTTCATTTTTAATCCAATCAAGGTCCACAAGGGCTCAAAAGTTTCTCAATGGAATAAGCAATCAATAAAAAATTTAAAATCTAAATATTTTCTACTGTTTGTTGTGGAAAAAGTTAACAAAAGTTAGTCAAGTGTCTAAAAATCATCGAAATTTCCATGAAATTTGAACTTGAATCAACTGTAGCTCTCTCAATTTTCATTCAATTTTATTCTGTAATATATGGATTGAAAGATAATTTAATTACCTTTCCAACGACATTCCATTCATCATTTTTGAATGAGTTGATTTTCCTACAGGTAAATTTAAGTGCCGTCGCTGCTCAAAAATACAAAATTTGAAGCTACAAAAAAACTACACTAGGGAAAAAATTAAAACTATGATTTTCTTACTCAGAAAACATCTACTAATCGAAAAAAAAACTGTTTTGTTCGATTGGCGATTTCACTGTAAACCAGTGCTATTTACAAGTTACAAATAAGTGTCAAATGTAGAAAAAATTCTAGCACGCATATAATATAAGAATTTTAGTAGTAAAAACCAATAATACTCATAAAAACACGAAAGATAAGAGTCGCTATAAGCACGTTTACTTAAGAGAAGCCAGGGACGTATCAATATAGTAATTTATTAATAGAAACTAAAAAAACATCTTACATGTACTCTGTATGTGTATATACGGTGTAATGTTTATTTCAATAATTTTTTACTCTTAAACAATTAAACATACTAATTTGACAAAGTACATTTTGGAAAGGTTTTTTCATGCTCTTTCGATTGGAAATAAGCATTTAACAAAAAAAATTTTGACCCAAAAAAATCAAAATTAAAGATAAATTTCAATTTTTGGGGGAGTGAGATACGATTTTATTTAACGAAATCTGAGGTTTTTTCCTATAAGGACATGTAAATGATAAAGTGGGACTAGAAGGTTTAAACATTGAAAAAAAGAGTTTTCTACTCGCCGGAGAGTACAAAACCCGGTTTTTAGCTCCGTTTAGGAGAAAATTCTTTTTTTTAATGTTTAAACATTCTAGTTCCACTTTATCATTTATATGCCTTTTTAGGAAAAAACCTCAGCTTTCGTTAAAAAAAATTTGGTCTATCTCCCCCAAAAATTGAAATTTATTTTTAATTTTTATTTTTTTGGGTCAAAAAAATTTTTTTTTTCAATCGAAAGAGAATAAAAAAACCTTTCCAAAATGTACTTTGTCAAATTTGTATGTTTAATTGTTTAAGAGTAAAAAATGATTGAAATAAGCATTGTACTGAAAAAGACAAAAATTTAACCCCCTCCCCCTCGGAAAATATTGGACTAGTTAAAAAAATATTTTCACGAAAAATTACTATCTATGAGTACTACAAAAGCCCTAAGTTTTTCTACGATTGGAGGAAAATTTTTCTCCACCTTGATCACTTGACATGGGATGCCCATATATATATGAGACGTTTCACGTTAAGCGGGCCACCACGATGGCCAAAATTGAGAGCTTCCAAAAAAATTGATTATATTCAAAAATTATTCATATATATATATAAGTACTTTCGAAAAATATGTGGCCTTTTCCAAAATCCAAAATGGCTGCCAAAATATAACCTATAAATGTGTCTAAATTCAAAAACAAAGGCCTAGAAGTGCTAATAAAGAGAAATTAAATAAGGAAATCACCTATGTATTGGCGGTAAAATTAGCATTAGGATACATAATTTATATTCCATAAGCAATAACGGTAATTTGATATCGGTTTTCAAAAAATAAATATGCCGGATCTAATATGGTTGACAACAAATTTTTTAATGCATCGGATTTACTTGAAATTTATTACTCGGGGATTTTCGGGGTCGCTGATACCGAATCTGATGTTGATTTTCAGAAAGTTTTCTACGGTGCGTTAAAAAATGTTTTTTTAAGTTTATAATGTGTTAGGTAATTCTTGCCAGTATTTGACATTCAAAGCGACGAGATTGAGATTTAAGATTGAAGCAAGTGCAGAGAGGTCTCAACGAATCTCCGAACAAACCAACAGGAAAAAGTCCATTTGAAACGCTGTACGGATTTATAAATCGACATGATGAAAGTGAACTAAGGAAGCTCACGTTAGACGACGACAGCCGTTACACACTTTCCGAAATCATCCAAAACGAAATTCGAACCAAGATTGAAGAAGGACAAAATGAATATATAACACGATTCGACAAAAACCGAGTGAAAAACGTCAAATTCGAAATAGGCGACATAGTCATGATGCCAGCAGCAAAATATGCACCGGGATAATTATCGAAGGTTCGAGCAATATACAAACAATTGGTCATAACGAAAGTTAAACCAGGCGACACTTATGAAGTCGCTACACTCCGAAAGGATGGCCGAGGCCGAAGATACGCATCAACCTCACACGTTAGCCAACTAAAAATGTGGAAACCCGACAGCTCAGTGGATTTGATCGAGATGCGTCAAGAGCAATTCGGAAACGGAACCATCGAAGACCAAATCGGACAATGATTAATCGCGTTCAAGACCAAAAAGATTGAGAAAACCCCTGAAACGTATAGGCATTAACGATTAAGAGAAATAAAGAAAATTCTTATTTAATGAATTTTAAAAATGTCAGTTAGTAAAAAAAATATCATATGTTTCTTTAAATCAAAACTATGTTTTATTATGTTTGTTTATAATTCTACGTTAACCATTTTCATTTATAACTACGATCTCGAGGTCGAGATTTAAATTTTGGATGGCTGAATGTTAGGGACATTGTAGCAACTTGGAACTTACATAGCCGGAAGTAAGCGTATAATTTTCAGTTCCGATTTAGTCGGCGTCATGGAGAGTCATGACGAATTGTGCACATCGTGTATACCATTTCATTATAATAAATATAGTATTTAGTCTTTAACAATAATTTTAAAGAATGGTTGTAACAAATCTAACTTTATGTGTTATTTAATTTGTTTTATTAATATTGATTTATATTATATATTGACAATATACATGAACAATAAGAAGTGAAAAAATAAGTTTTTTTTCATTTTAAATATTGTTAATAAATTATTATTATAATTAATTCAATTAATTTATTTTGCCAAATATTTGGTTTAAAAAATATAATTAGACTGTGTTTTAGCCTGAGTCAATTTCAATATATTTTTACATGTTATACATTTTTATACCTTCAAGTAACAACTTTCAACGAAATCTGATAAATTAAAAAAAATTTTGTCCGCCATATTGGACCGCCATTTTAAATTTCTGAAAATTAACATCAGATTCGTCATCAGCGACCCCGAAAACCCCCCGAATAATAAATTTCAAGTAAATCCGATGAATTAAAAAATTTGTTGTCCACCATGTTAGATCCGGCATATTTATTTTTTGAAAACCGATATCAAATTACCGTTATTCCTTATGGAATATAAAGTATGTATCCTAATGCTAATTTTACCGCGAATACATAGGTGATTTCCTTATTTAATTTCTCTTTATTAGCACTTTTAGACCTCTGTTTTTGAATTTAAGAGAATAAATGATAGATTGTTTTCTCCCTTTAATTTTGTAACTAAAAATTAGAAAAAAGTAGACAAGTGTGAGTTGTTCTCGCACTAAATTGGCGGGTTCCGTACAAAAATATAAAAACAGTACTTGTGATATTGTAACAACAATTAGTTGGATTTTTTTCACTTTTGTATTATTTTGGTTAGTTGAATTTTAGACAATAGGTTAAAAATAAATAACAAAGAAAAGTGGAAGTATAACATATTTTATATTATATGCAATAGGCGCAGAGGAACCAATTTTTTTTTAATTTATTCCAAAATTGGTTCCTCTTCGCTTATTGCTTATAATGTAAAAAAAATAATACTTCCATTTTTTATATTTATTTTTAATCTGTTGTCAGTACAATACAATTTCTCTTTTTTTCTAGGAAGCGCAAAACATAATTTGTTATTAACAATTTGTAAAGAAATTATATAAAAAACTATTAAAACTTATTTTTTTAAACAAATATTATTTTTAAATACTTTGTTTTATGAAAAAGAAAACCCCTTTTGTTATTTTAAAATCGGTCAATTGGATTTCCAGAAATAAAAAAATGATGTGTATGTAAATGAAAAACAACATTGGAATAAAATTTAGTGATACAAAAAAATTGTATTCAACTTAAAAATAGAAAATTCGTTTTTCTCCCATTCAAATGAGGTTCCGGATCTGAAACGGACACTTTTACTAATTAAAATCAATGCTGAAAGTGCCCTTTTAAGATCCGGAGCCTCAAATATTTACCAAGAAAAATCATTTGAATGAAGAATAGAAATGAATTTATCATTCGTAATTAATCTAAATAGGTGTATAAAAGACCTTTTTTCTTTTTCGATTTTTCTTTGTTTTTTTTAATCCTTACTCAATAAATTATTGTATGTGTGATTTTTAATGAAGTTAAGAGGATTTCTATAGGTACTTCTTGTAGTTGAATATTCTTTGACATGCACTTTGAAATCGACAACGACAATTCTTTCCCACATGATCGTTGGGATTTCAATGAAATTCAGCAAGATTCTTCCACCTTTAGAATCAGGCAGAAGTAGAGAGAGCGGGAGAAAAAGAGCAATAAATCAAAATGATTGGTACAAAAGCTTTTGCTGGTGTTCTTTTGAATGTGCAGCATCGAAGGCAAAATCTGGCGAAGAGGTAATTTGACGTTCTTTTGTTGTTATTCAAATGGAAAATTGTTCATTGAAACCGAAAGTGAAAAATATGCAGAAATATTCCGAGTGAGTTTATTTTAAGAACACCCCCATTGGCAAGTAATCCACATTATCAATTTTAATAAAAATAGCTGAAAATTGAAGTGAAACATCGACGACGGTTAAAAATAGTAATGAAATATAAATAAGATATGGTTAAAAAAATAAGTTATACTAACTACCACAACCGAGCTAAGATGGTTGAAACACATCTGTTAATAATAATCCTCCGAAGGATTGTCATAATCAATCTGAAATGTACATAATGGAACAAAACTTTCATAGATGTTGTTACCCATCTGTTTTTTAAATACAAACAATATTATGTGATTAATTTTAATCGAGCTTCATGTAATTACGTTACATTGTGACATTTTAACCGAGTAATCATCTTGACGATATATCGTCAGTCTCTTCGTTTCGTCTTTTTTGGAGAGAAAACCTGTTTCCCGAGTATGTTTTCATTTCTGAGTGAGAACAGGTATAAAATTATAAATATTTAAAAACAAAAACTTAAAATATTGCAATTTTGACAATAAGGATAGAACATATAACGGCGAGTACACAATTGGATCAATGTATCTCTGGTATAAAAAGTGGGCATCAAACTACTACACATACTTATTTTCTAAAATAATTTTTTCAAATAAATTATTGTCAAACTAAAAATGTTCCCTCTAAAGAATAATCTTCTTCATCATTTTAAATACATTTTGTGTATAAATAGTGTATTCTGCAGTAGTCAATAAGAAAATGACCATTAGCAATCATTGCTATACAACGAAGAATTTTAAATAAAATTGTTGCTATCCTATGCAAGAAATTTAAACTTATGTTTGCTACGAGACTGTAGCAACCATTTATAGGAAATACTGGCCCTTAACAATCGATGCTATACCGTTGCAAGGCAACAAAACTGACCCTTAGCAACCGTTGCTACACGGAAAAAAGAATATCACAAGAGATGCGCCATACAGTAGGACAAGTCGTGTGCTTTACTTTAGCGCGTCTGGTGTGCCTTTTAGAAACAGTAGACATACTTAGTTCGGCGCAGGCACTGTGCTTTGAGGCTTGTACATTTTATAAGCACAGCGTCTGTGCCCAAAAAATTTGTCTGTTGTTCCAAAAAGGCACACCAAACGAGCTGAATTAAAGCACACGACTTGTCCTACTGTTTGGCGCATCTCTTGTGCTATTATTTTTTCCGTGTAGGCAACAAAAATTTCCCTTAACAAACGTTGCTATGCGATATTGACCCTTAGCAACCGTTGCTATACGATAGGCAACCATTAAAAGCGTTACTCATGAGGTGTGTATGACCTTTTTATTATAGGAAAAAATATATTATAAATTAAAGTGAAATAAATCTTTTACATGATTCTACATTATACGATGTACGTTATAAAGGTTAAAAATATTTTATTCCATTTGAAAGCAATTTGTTTGATTAAAAAAAGGAAATTTAAATTACAGAAACTTTAGTTATCTTTGAATTAGAACATAAACAAGGGAATATTTTGTTAATCCAAAACAATATTTTGATCGAATTGGGTCGCTAAAATTAATTGACCAGGGTTTTTATTATAACAGAGTTAATCGACTATAATACTCAACTACTCAATTTGATCGGTTGCTGCAAATAATTCACATTGCAAAAGCTATATTAGCAGCATCGATGGGTTGTTTTTAAATAAAATTTGGTTATATATTTAACCGTTTATTCTTCTCAGTGTACATTTAGTACTCAAACTATTTATTAAATAATTTATTTATTTGTGTTAAAAGATAGATAATTTATGTGTACAAATTATCTCAAACAAATTTTAATGGATTGCCCTGAAATTTTGCAGGTTAATTGCAGTCATTAATACCTAAAATCTGACACAAGTATTTTCTAGTTTATCCACAAAATTTTTTTTATACAATTTCTTTAAAATTTGAAAAAAAAAATTTTGTATTTTTTAAAATAACTTTTTTATTTCTTAATATTTTCATAAATTATTCTTAAAATTACATTCCTTACAAGAAAACGAATCGATTGATATATACAAAGTGCACATTTCATCAAAATTTATAAAATTAATCAATATTTTTCTTTTCACAAAAAATTCAAATTTTGCGTTTTTTGAAATATTACCTTAACATATTAAAATTAAATTAAGCAATTGGTTTATGATATTTTGATGAAACGAAATGGTCATGAAATGAACAACTTGTTTATTATGTAAAGAATTAATTAACCAATATTATTAACAATATTAAAGACTTTATAAAGTATTACAATTTCAATTGAATTTATTATTTAAGAAAAACATTTTTAGAGTTTTCGTACTTCTATTTATAATCTTTTTTTAACAAATCAAGTTATTTATTTATTATGAAATTACTGTTTATTGATTATATCTATATTTTATTTCACATTATTAACTAACATTATACACATAACACTTAAAACCAAATTTGAAAAATCTCGCACGCAGGAGGGCTCGAACACTGAACCTTAGGGACGCAAGTCGAATACATATGTCACTCATCCACGCTAGTTTGGAAGATATTTCTCTTGAACTACACCTTTTAATTTTTGGAACTGTGTTGAACTCTTTTTATCTCTTACTCTATCACTCTTTATCTCTCAGTTGATCTCCTTTCTAAAGTTTTAATTTCTCTTTATTTATTATGAAACCGTCACGTAGCTAATTCAATGTACAGGAAGGAAATACAGTGCAGTCTATTTGAACAAATTGCAATTGAGTTAAAGGAATAAAAGTGATAAGTATTGTATATACTGATATGTAATTGGTATTAAAAAGCAAAAGAAGAGTATAAGGGCTAAAAGGAGCATAATAAATAACAAAATTATTGAAATAAAAGAAGAAAAGGCCTTTTTCAATCGAATTGGGAAAAAATAGACTGATATAGAATCTAGGGGATAAAAAACAGTATAACATTAGAATAAAGTTAAGATAAAAAGGAAAGAGAGTGAATAGTAAAAGAATTAATATAGAGATAAATTAAAGGTTATTAAAAGAGATTGAGCAGAAGTAGGTGATGGAAAGAGATTGAAAAGAATCGAGAGGTGATAGACTAAGATTAAACCCAAAATGTAAATTGTGATGAGTGTGTACTGAGATTAAAATGTAGAAAATAAGTTGTTCATTTCATGACCATTTAGCTTCCTCAATATATATTATTATATATAATTTTAAAAGTTAAATAATTATAATAGTTTATTAAATATAATTAAAAAACCGGGTAAAGTACCCTGAATAAATATTAATTATTCAATTTTTTATTATAGAATAATTATTTTAAAAAGTTATAATAAAATGTCAAAAAATACAAAATTTTAATTTTTTGTAAAAAATTAAAATATTTATTAATTCTATAAATTTTGATGAAATATATACTTTATATACATGAATCGATTCGTTTTTATGTCAGGAATGCATTTTTTACAAGAATTATTAAAAATTTTAATATAGAAAAAAGTTATTTCAAAAAACCAAAAAATTAATTTTTTCAAAAATTAAAAAAATGTTGAAAAATTTTTTTTTTTTAATATTTTTGAAAATCCTTCTGTCTGATTCTTGGTATTCATGACCGTAATACACCTACAAAATCTTATCAAAATCCATCAAGATGTGCAAGAGAAAATTTGTCTACAAGAATCGGTGACATACACACACACACATACATACACACACACATACATACACACATACATCCGGACATTTGTTCCTCTCGACGAATTATGTATACTACACTTGAAAATTTGTAAAAATAATTGATTTTAAAAAATTCGGAAATCGACATCACTATAAGGCTTCCTTTATGAGGAAGAAAAAAGAGAGAAGTACAAGGATAAAAAATAGAACGGTGTAAAACAAATATTATTTATAAAGATAAGGGAAAATGTAAATACTAAAATTCAAATGAGGATAGAAAGAGAATGAAGTAAATAGTAGAAGGATGAACGATGAAGTAAGGATTATTAGAAGAGATTGAGAAAAAATATGAGATAAAAAGAGATTTGAAGGATTAAAAAAGGAATAGGGATAGAATAGAGAATAGTAAGAGAATAAAAGGCGATAAAGTAAGGGTTATTAAAAGAAATTGAATACAAAGGGAAGATAGAAAGAGATTAAGGGGAATAAAAAAGGGATAGCCTGGGATAGAAACAAGATAATTAAAAGAGATAAGTATATTCTTAGATGGAATTAGATATAGAAAGAGATAGGTGTGGATATTGAAAGTATTAAAAGAGATGAAATAAAGGTTACTGAAAAAGATTTATACAGAAGGAGAAATAAAAAGTTATTCAAGTTATAAAGTGGGGATAGACTAAGATAGAGAAACTTTATCTCTTTCTATCTCAGAGATAAAAAAATATTCAAAGAGATAGGATTTCTATCCCTTTACTTCCAGCAGGGAAATTGTCATATTAGAAAAAACCGGAGAAGTGCGAGTGGAACTCGTACTAACACCGAGGGTTCCGTACCCTTGTTTATAACTTCTACTTTTTTTCTAAAAAATTATAAAGATCAACTCGAATATTTTTTACTGTATTTTTTCTGTAATAAAACATTAATTTTTGTTTATTTTTGTTTCCTTAAATACTTCACATAATTTATGAATGGCCTTTTTAAATAAACATTAAAGAAATTAAAATAAATAATTTTTTTTAAATATGATTAAACGATTATAAAAAAAATATTGAATTAAGAAATTTTTTTGTTTATAAAATATGAAACATTTAAGATTTTTTATTGTAATCTACACGTGAAAATACAAAAGGTTACTAATTTTCATCTCTTGAGATAAAAAACTGTGGGCGCTAGAGCAAAAAACACGCTTTTTTGCCGAAATTTTTAAAAACTTTGAATTTTTCGCTGAAAAAAATATGAAGATCAAATTCATTTATGTACGGTGTATTTTTTTGAAATCTACACATAAAAATACATAAAATGAGCCAAACTGTAGTCCAATAGGCCAAAAATTGTGAAAACCAAGGGGAGAATACACACTTTTTTCTAAATCAAAAAAAATTTCTAGTTTTTTGTAAAAAAATATAAAGATGAACTACAATAATTTTTTTTGTACCAATTTTTAGCTCTCTTAATGAAAAACTGTGAGCGCTAGGGGGGGGGCTACATGGTCATTTTTCGTAACCGTTTTAATAGGGTTCCTACCGGGGTACGGAACTCTAAAAGGTAAGCTTTTCATTGGAATACCTTAAAAAATCAATTTTAAGACATATAGAAATTAAGAATTTCGACCACGAATTTCGAGGTCAAATTGTATATATATCTAAATAAATAAATAAATTGAAAAGTATGTATTTTCATAAATTATTCTCAAAATTACATTTCTGACAAAAAAATGAAACGATTGATATATACAAAGTGCACATTTCATCAAAATTTATAAAATTAATCAATATTTTTCTTTTTCACAAAAAATTCAAATTTTGTGTTTTTTGAAATATTACCTTAATATATTAAAATTAAATTTAGCAATTGGTTTATAATATTTTGAGGAAGCGAAATGGTCATGAAATGAACAACTTGTTTATAAAAGTTACTGCAAAATGAATTTTTTTCAAGTCTTTGAACACAATTTTATTGTTCCTAAATAAATAAACCGATTTAAATAAATCAAGCTTGAATATAAAGGGAATAAGATATACTTTCGTTTAGAATTAGATACTTTTTAAAGAATCTTCTTTTTAAAAATTATTTAATAAATTTTTTATAAACAAATTTTTTTTATTCTCTGCGCATATTAAAAATTTGAAAAAAATTTCATAGATGACAACGCTTTGGCCATTATACATAGAAAGATTTCTATATTTTTCCTGTAATATTCGCGTTAAAATACACCAGTATGCCAAATTTTAGCCCTCCATGTTGAATAATTTAGAAGTCAAGGGGGAGAATGGTCACTTTTTATGCATTTTTGGCCAAAATTCTTGTTATTTCCTTGACAACAAGGTCTTATAAAATCTTTTTTATATTGACTTTTTGTGAACATTAAATAGGTTTTTCAATCTATTTTTATTACATGGTTTATTTTCATTGTTGTAAATATAATTTGACGTTAGTTTATCAAGTTTAATAATTAAAATATACAATATTTTCGCGCATGTCCAGGGCTACCCGACAAATTGTTGAAGGTTAGAATTTTAATACTCATATTTTCCCTTATTTTTTTCCTAAAAGGTTTGATTATTTTACAAATAAATTTATGCTAAAGATTAAAAGAAATATTCTGTTTGATATAAAAAAATTTAATTAACATTCTAAAAATATAAAAACAAATTATTTATCAAAATGCTTAAGTTTCTTTGGCTACCCGAATCTCCCCTAGATGTAATAATTTTGATTTCCTCCCTACATTTAAATAATATGTAAACAAAAATATTTTCTCATTTTATACTAAAAATAGTTTTTTACAATTAACTTAAGTTTTTTTAACTCAAGATATAATAGGAAAAAAGGTTTTGCAACACTAACCTGTAAAATTGAAATTAACACACTTAAAATAGTGCTGAAAGTTTACTTCTTCTAGTGTTGCAAAAAATGTTGTATAACAACATTCGTTTAAAAAAAAGAAAATTAAAATTACACAACAACATAATTATAAAAAAGAAATGATTTTTAATAAAATTTTAAATAAAAAAAATTTTATTGTCATTAATTCTATAAATTCAAATGCAATGTATAGTTAATATATACCAATTTTTCTTTTGAGGATTTTTTAAATTCTATCAATTCATTTTGAGATATTATTATGATAAATATATATAGCAATATTTAAATAAATTCGTTGAAACATCTTAAAGTTATCGTGTTCACAAAAACGAGATCCACACACACACAAAATTACATACATCCGGACAATTGCTTAGGGACTTAAATAACATAGTCCTATGTAAAGAATATTTGTTTCAAAGATTTTTAAAAACTTTGTAAATTAAAAGTCTACAAAGCTTCCTCCACGAGGAAGAACTAATAAATTTACCTCATTTAAAAAAAAATTGTTAATCTATAACTCTAACAAAACTGTTTTTACATATTTTAAGTGACCTGTATTGCTATAATCAATTTCAAAAACTAATTTAAATAATAGAAGAATATATCTTATAATTTTCATACTTTTTATTAATAATAATAATAATAATAATAATAATTTTTTTATTCACGGGCGAGAAGACAAAAAAATGCATTTTTGCATGTCCAGGAAGATCCCACTTGCCTGGGGTATGTCGGACTCACGCACAAAATTCAAGGGTAAAAAAGTAAACCTTGCATACCTGCTTAGGCAATCACGGATACCGACTAGAAATACTTCTTGATCCCCCGGGTTTCGAACCTATTATCCATCTACGGAACTACCTAATGGCTTCAGACTTCGTAGATGAATGGTCCCGTTTAGTCGCTGACGCGACTCTTCCGTGCCGCTCTTGTTCTGGCCTATTTCCTTCTTGTTCTTAACAGGGTCTTCTTAGCTTCCTCTAGGGCAGTTCTGAAGACCTTGCATACTCCTGATCCAGCAACATGAAGGATGTTCTCCTTCTCGCCGAACTTCGCCTTGCATAAGAAGCAGCATGGGCTCTTCTTACAACCTGCTGCCTTATGGCCAGCTTCTCCGCACTTGAAGCACGCAGCCGACCTATCTACTGCTTGGCAATCTCTGCCTATATGGCCATAGTCAAGGCACTTGTGACACCTTGTGACCATAACTCTCCTGCTGACTCTGCAGGACACAAAAACGACCTTAATGTGCCCCATCTTCTCTAATCTGGCAGCGTCCTCCTGAGTGGTGACCGCGACAGCGAGCTTCATACCTCGCTTATTTGGTCCGAGGACCGTCACCTTCCTGCTTCCTGCTGGTACCGTAGAAACTTGCTCCAAGGCACCCAAGACGTCTTCTTTCTCAGTAAGGCTGTCCATATCGCGGATTTCCAGCGTAGTTTGCCGGTCCGCCATCTGCACCTTACCAAGGTCACCGATCACCTTAGTCACCTCCTCGGTGAACAGCTTCTTGTTTGAAGACCTTCCAATTTAATTGAGAAGGTCTCCCTTTTTAGTGGGTAAAGCTCCCACAACCCTTGTATGGGTGGCCTCCAGGTCAGCTTCTCTTCGAACTTTCGCCAGCACGTCGGCGAAAGTAATTTCTTCGGACACTTTGACGATGACTGTGGCTCTTCCCTTCTTTTCTGGAACTGGCTTTGGTACCGTTTTGGTCCCCTTGCCTGCAGTCTTTTTGGGAGGTCTCTCCTCCTTCTTCCTTTTTGGATCCTTCGTAAGCTCAGGATCACTTCGCTTTCGCTTCTGACTCTCCAAGACAACGTTTCTCAGCATTGCTGCGTTGAAACGGTCACGTCTCGTCCTACGGGCTTTCCGTGCTTCTTCTGACCAAGTTAATCCCTGGTAGAATTTCTCATCTTTTCTGGCGGTTGCTGCGTGCTTTTCCTTCACATCCTGTATGAGCGACGTCAGACTTCTCAGTCCATCCTTGATCGCCATGTTGACATTCTTCTGGACCTCACATTATTCCAGCATCTTGCTGATCTCTTCCTCCATTTTTTGATTGGTAATGTCAATCGCAGAAGCATTACTGAAGACAGAAATGCAGCTGGCTTGACTGGTGACGCTGCTCGTACTCCCTCGTCTCTCCACCTTGTCCACGATGATCTGTGGAACTCCCAACGCGTTGTTGCCCTCCTGCATCCGTGGGCCACTGGCCATCGCCCCCGCGTTAACCGCTTGACAATCGGAACCAGTGAGGGATTTAGCCGAAGAATTACCTCGCAGGTACTCTTCCATGCATCAGGCTGCGGGAAGAGGAGGCGGCAGGCATTCAAAAAATGGAGGAAGAGATCAGCAAGATGCTGAAATCGTGTGAGGTCCAGAAGAATGTCAACATGACGATCAAGGATGGACTGAGAAGTTTGACGTCGCACATACGGGATGTGAAGGAAAAGCACGCAGCAGCCGACAGAAAAGATGAGAGATTCTACGAAGGATTGACTTGGTCAGAAGAAGCACGGAAAGACCGAAGCATGAGACGTGACCGTTTCAACGCGGCAATGCTGAGAAACGTTGTCTTGGATGCTCAGAAGCGGAAGAGAAGCGATCCTGAGCCTACGAAGGATCCAAAAAAGAAGAAGGAGGAGAGACCTCCAAAAAAGACTGCAGGCAAGGGGACCAAAATGGTACCAAAGCCAGTTCCAGAAAAGAAGGGAAGAGCCACAGTCATCGTCAAAGTATCCGAAGGAAATACTTTCGCCGACGTGCTGGCGAAAGTTCGAAGAGAAGCTGACCTGGAGGCCAGCCAGACAAGGGTTGTGGGAGCTTTACCCACTAAAAAGGGAGACCTTTTTATTAAAATTGGAAGGTCTTCAAACAAGAAGCTGTTCACCGAGGAGGTGACTAAGGTGATCGGTGACCTTGGTAAGGTGCAGATGGCGGACCGGCAAACTACGCTGGAAATCCGCGATATGGACAGCCTTACTGAGAAAGAAGACGTCTTGGGTGCCTTGGAACAAGTTTCTACAGTACCAGCAGGAAGCAGGAAGGTGACGGTCCTCGGACCAAATAAGCGAGGTATGAAGCTCGCTGTCGTGGTCACCACTCAGGAGGACGCTGCCAGATTGGAGAAGATGGGGCACATCAAGGTCGGTTTTGTGTCCTGCAGAGTCAGCAGAAGAGTTATGGTCACAAGGTGTCACAAGTGCCTTGACTATGGCCATATAGGCAGAGATTGCCAAGCAGTAGATAGGTCGGCTGCGTGCTTCAAGTGCGGAGAAGCTGGCCATAAGGCAGCAGGTTGTAAGAAGAGCCCATGCTGCTTCTTATGCAAGGCGAAGTTCGGCGAGAAGGAGAACATCCTTCATGTTGCTGGATCAGGAGTATGCAAGGTCTTCAGAACTGCCCTAGAGGAAGCTAAGAAGACCCTGTTAAGAACAAGAAGGAAATAGGCCAGAACAAGAGCGGCACGGAAGAGTCGCGTCAGCGACTAAACGGGACCATTCATCTACGAAGTCTGAAGCCATTAGGTAGTTCCGTAGATGGATAATAGGTTCGAAACCCGGGGGATCAAGAAGTATTTCTAGTCGGTATCCGTGATTGCCTAAGCAGGTATGCAAGGTTTACTTTTTTACCCTTGAATTTTGTGCGTGAGTCCGACATACCCCAGGCAAGTGGGATCTTCCTGGACATGCAAAAATGCATTTTTTTGTCTTCTCGCCCGTGAATAAAAAAAAATAATAATAATAGGGGAGTGTGGGGCAAACTGGACCTGTGGGTAAACCGGACCCCCCTCAATATTTTCGAAATAACGAAATTGTCAAAAGTGCTATTTAGAAATTTAAAACAACCTAGTGCAGTATACCTTATTTTTCAATTTTACATTTTTTACTTTTGTTTGTGCAACGCTGGGAGCAAAAGTTTTTTTAATGGTTTTTTTCTACACTTTTCCGAATTTTTTCTTAAGAAAATTCTGAGGAAATCGTGTAATATTTCTAAATATTAGGTCTTGGGTTTTGAAGGTACACACATCAGGAATATTTACCACTAAAAACTTTGATAAATTTGCAAAGCGTTTCTTTTTGACAAACATTTATTCTCAAAATGAGCCTGTGGGGCAAATAGCACTTTTCAGGGACAAAAGTCTAGCGCTCTTACAATTTTTAACGGATTTTGTTATTTTTTTTAATAATCTTGAGTTTCCGCAGAATACAATACGTCTGCTAATAATTTATTTGAACTAATTGTTTATTTTGTTATTTAACAACAATGTGGACGAAAATTATTTTCTAACTTATTTGATAGACATTTAGTGTCCTAAATTTGAATTTTAATTAAAATTGACATTCAGAGATGTAGTTAAACATAATTAATAAGTTTATACTCACTAGAATGGTAATAAAAAATGTAAATATTGTTATAAACAAATTATATAAACAAATTATTAGTTTGAGAAATGACTGCACTAGATTTCGACGAAACTGATTACTAAAGAGTTTTTGAGGTCGCTGATCACGAATCTGAAGCTTGTTTTTAAAAATTCAAAATGGCGGATCCAATATGGCGGACGACATTTTTAAAAAACGATTGAAATCACATGAAACTTGTTACTCAGGGGGTTTTCGTGGTTGCTGATTACGAATCCGTTGTTGGTTTTTAAAAATTCAAAATGTCGGATCCAATATGGTAGACGACATTTTTAAAAAACGATTGAAATCACTTAAAACTTGTTCCTCGGTGTGTTTTCGTGGTTGCTGATAACGAATCTGTTATTTGTTTTTTTAAATTCAAAATGCCAGATCTAATATGGAAGACGACATTTTTATAAACAATTTACTTTATTCGAAATCTGTTACAATGGGGTTTTTGTGGCTGTTGATCACGAATTGGTTATTGGAATTTGAAAATTTAATAGCTGGTTTTTAATATATCAGATAATTTTTTTAAATTTTTTAAATTTGCATAATGAGGTTTTATGAATTAAATATTTTATAAAACATGTTTATATATTTAAAAAAAATTTAAAAAAAAATCAATAATAATGTATAATTAATTAGTGTTACATAAATTTTAATTTAGTGAATGGTATCATTCTAGCCATAAAATATTTTTTCTATTTTTTAACAAAAAAATGTAGTTGTTTTAATAGAAGTTACTAAAAGAAACTCAAATTAAATGAAACGAATGAGATTTAACTTTAATTAATTATTAAAATTAAAAAAAAAACTTTTTTATAGCAATAACAGTTATTAAATTTATTCTTTCAACATTCTTTTCTGTAGACATACAAGAAAATAGGCGCGTGACAGAATAGAACTTAGAAATATTTTTTTATTACATATAATATAATATAATAATATAATATAATATTTGTAATTTAATTAAAATTGTAAAGTACACAGTATCAGTTTCTTTGAAAGATATGTAATAAGTTTATGTAGACTGTAAACATTTACAATTTTTTAAATTAACATACTTAAAAATATAAGAGAAACAATAGAAATGGTTGAAAAATTACAATATTTGTTTAATACATATAAAGCGTTTATAATTCTAGTAAATTTTGAAACTGCCTCATCAAGAACTCGACTTTTTTTAAAAGGTTGGATTCGAATGTAAGATATAAAAGGATTTGATGTACACAATAATTTCTTGAAAACATCTTCGTTAGTTGCAGATCTAGAACATTTTCTAGAAGAATGTAATCTATTGTTTTTATAATCTTTATTTTTTGGCTTCTTGTGCTTCTTCAGATAATTGTCCAAGAGGTAAAATAGCATTGTATTTTATTATACTTTCGCCATGAATTAGAACTTTGTGAACGGAAGAGGGCATGTAGTACCAATTATAATTACTTACAAAAATTTGAGCTGTATCGCGTGTGTATTCACCAAACTTTCTTGCATCAATTCTTCTCCCACAAGACATAGTTTGAAGTATAATATAAAACCGTTTAATTAAGTCTTCATTTACACCAGTTATTTCGGAGGCACATGTAAAGTTAGAAAAGAATCTCCTTGCAGTATTTCCATCATTGCTATTACGACTACTTTGACGAGGTTTGTCTATTATTAAACCGAAATCTTCACGGAAACGAGTTTGAATATATTTTTTCTTAACTTCCTTTTCTTTTTTATTTTCTGCGGTAGTCGCTGACCATTTTTAAAATGAGGAGTTATACGATATATGAAGAATCAACTCCATAAATCGGATCCATGCATGTAAAGTAGAGAGTCCAAATCTGAATGTTTCCTCTCTTTCTGGCATATTAATTACACGTTCAAGATTATTAATTTCAAATGCCTTTGCTAAACACACATTGCAGGTGGCACAAGATGGTGTATTTGTTAAAACTTTAAATACTTTCCCATCTATCATTGTAAAGTATAAATTGTGGTTTACTAAAAGAATATTTTCATTTATAATTATCGATGAAGGTGTCAGAGCAGCAATTTGAAATTCAATGTCACTTACAATGCTTTTTGTTTTCTCAGAAGTTTCTTTTGCAAACTCTATCAAAATGGGGCGACAAAAACGTGTTGATGAAGGTGATGGATTTTGCCAAATAATATTGCTATTCTCCTCATTGACCAGTTTAAGAGGCACAAGCGAAGAGATCAATAAATTAGAATCAGATATGAGTTCACTTTCTCCTGATAATATTTGCTTATATTCGCTTTGTCCAGAAGAACCAACAAAACCCCATTTGCTATATAAAACCAAATTCTGTCCACTCTTAAAATTAATGGAATTAATTTTTAATATCCTACTAACAGTTTGATTTAAAAGAGATTGCAACTGTACCTTTGCACTTATGTCAGTTACTTCTATGTTCTCAGGGTAACATTCGTTTTTAGCTTTTACCATTTGCTTATATGTCGGAAACAGATTTATACTTTTTTTCATGATATAGTTCCGAAGATACTCATATTTTTGTTTTGATAAATTTAAATCAAGCAATATTGCTTAAGCTTCATCGTTGGAATACGGATCCATACGCATATTTTCTTCTTCTAAATGCATATAAACGTCATCTAAGGTTTCTGGTAATATGAAGCGTAATTTTTCAATTACAGCAGCTTGTTTTATTTCGCCAATAGATCGTAAACCTTGTATGTAAGAGTAATGAATTTGATCCATTCCAGATTCTCTAAATAATTTTATAGCCTTTCTGCGTTTGCTTTTATCTGAAGATATTTCATATTCCTTGCATGGTCTTCCCTTTTTATTTCCGAAGATGTAGAAGGCTCTTCTGCATCTAATTGTATAGAGATATCTCCATTCAGTCACATTTCATTATTACTCAAAAATATATCTTTTCTTCTTCCAGCTTTATTCCATCGTTCCTTAAATTTATGTATAAAATTCTTATTAATCCACATTACAACACAAGTAAAGTTTGCTTCATTAATTGTCGAAAATTTTTCTTTAATTGTACTTTTCTACAGTAGATATATGTTTTTCGTGTTCTATCATTGTGTCACATAATTCACGTTTATTAATATTTACGGAACCCATTTTACGTTTTTTCAAATATCAATTTATAAAACTTTATTAAATTAATCTTTAAGAAATTTTACAACTGAACGTTCCTTAACTATTCAGAAACTTTTATACTACATTAATAGATAACATTCAGGATACTTGTTGGTTTGTGGTAAATTATTTTCAATATATAAAGTCATTCAAAACAAGTTAATGATTAAATCGTAACAATAAAACAAGTCTTAAAGGAAACGTGTGGTTTGTGGTATACTATTTTTCATTCTTTGAAGACAATAGTTTAATATAATCATTCAAAAAAAAAATTTTAATTTTTGTTTACAATGAAACGGCTTTTTGAATTTTACAAAACCAATATTCGATTAGTATTTAGCAACCACAAAATCCCCCCTTGTAACAAGTTTCAAATAAAGTGAATTGTTTATAAAAAATGTCGTTTGCCATATTTGATCTGCTATTTTAAATTTTGAAAAACAAATAACAGATTCGTAATCAGCAATCACGAAAACCCCCCGAGTAACAAGTTTTATGTGATATCAATCGTTATAAAAAATGTTGTCCGCCATATTGGATCCACCATTTTGAATTATTAAAAACCAACAACGGATTCGTAATCAGCAATCACGAAAACACCCCGAGGAACAAGTTTCATGTGATTTCAATCGTTCTTTAAAAATGTCGTGCACCATATTGGATCCGCCATTTAAAATTTTTAAAAACCAACAACGGATTCGTAAGCAGCAACCACGAAAACCCCCCGAGTAAAAAGTTTCATGTGATTTCAATCGTTTTTTAAAAATGTCGTCCGCCATATTGGATCCGCCATTTTGAATTTTTAAAAACAAGCTTCAGATTCGTGATCAGCGACCTCAAAAACTCTTTAGTAATCAGTTTCGTCGAAATCTAGTGCAGTCATTTCTCAAACTAATAATTTGTTTATATAATTTGTTTATAACAATATTTACATTTTTTATTACCATTCTAGTGAGTATAAACTTATTAATTATGTTTAACTACATCTCTGAATGTCAATTTTAATTAAAATTCAAATTTAGGACACTAAATGTCTATCAAATAAGTTAGAAAATAATTTTCGTCCACATTGTTGTTAAATAACAAAATAAACAATTAGTTCAAATAAATTATTAGCAGACGTATTGTATTCTGCGAGAAACTCAAGATTATTTTTAAAAAAAAATTAACAGAATCCGTTAAAAATTGTAAGAGCGCTAGATTTTTGTCCCTGAAAAATGCTATTTGTATGTATGTGTGGGTATGTATGTGTGTGTGTGTTGGTGTATGTATGTCACCGATTCTTGTGGACAAATTTTCTCTTGCACATCTTGATGGATTTTGATAAGATTTTGTAGGTGTATTACGGTCATGAATACCAAGAATCAGACAAAAGGATTTTCAAAAGTATATTGAAAAAAAAATTTTCCAACATTTTTTTAATTTTTGAAAAAATTAATTTTTTGGTTTTTGGAAATAACTTTTTTCTATATTAAAATTTTCAATAATTCTTGTCAAAATTGCATTCCTGACATAAAAACGAATCGATTTATGTATATAAAGTATATATTTTATCAAAATTTATAGAATTAATAAATATTTTAATTTTTCACAAAAAATTAAAATTTTGTATTTTTTGACATTTTATCATAACACTTTAAAATAATTATTCTATAATAAAAAATTGAATAATTGATAATTATTTAGGGTACTTTACCCGGTTTATTAATTATATTTAATAAACTATTATAATTATTTAACTTTTAAAATTATATATAATAATATATATTGAGGAAGCTAAATGGTCATGAAATGAATAACTTGTTCAAAATGTATTTAAGTATCATAATTTCAAAAATTCCGTCAACAGGGGTAATTATGGAACAAAAAACGCGATTTTTGTAGTTTCTTCTTCACTAAAAATCTAAAGTAAATAAACAAAAAAAATTTTATTAACTGTTCAAATATATTGTGAACATTTTTTTAAAGATTTCCTTCAAGTTCCATTAAACAAAATTTTTTTTGACGGATTTATTTAAACATAAATATTGCTCCATAATTGCTTTGCATTTGGGGAAATTGTAGAACAAATTATTATAATTCATTATAAAAGCAAGTATAACAAATTTTCTTTGTGTGTATATTAAGAAAACTTTATTTAGTACTGCAGAGTAAAATAATAATAGGCAAGTTGTTCATTTCTTGACCATTTAGCTTCCTCAATATATATTATTATATATAATTTTAAAAGTTAAATAATTATAATAGTTTATTAAATATAATTAATAAACCGGGTAAAGTACCCTGAATAAATATTAATTATTCAATTTTTTATTATAGAATAATTATTTTAAAGTGTTATGATAAAATGTCAAAAAATACAAAATTTTAATTTTTTTTGAAAAATTAAAATATTTATTAATTCTATACATTTTTTTTCTCGACGAATTATATATACTACACTTGAAAATTTGTAAAAATAATTGATTTTAAAAAATTCGGAAATCGACATCACTATAAGGCTTCCTTTATGAGGAAGCAATAATAATTGTAAATTAAACGCGAATTTAATTCCAAGAAATTAGTAGATTTTTACACTTTCTTGAAATAACCTTTCCACTTCTTCGATGTGTAATAATTATCTTCTCGTTGCCAATAACAATAAAAATATAAACATCTGAGTAACTTTGTAGTAATATATTAAACTATTATATACAACAAGAACCAAATTAAAATAATTCACCACAAAAATTTTACATAAAAAAGAATTACGCGTTCCATATTTACCTCTGTTGTTCCATAATTACCCCTGTTGACGGTACCTCGCAATTTTTGATAAGAAAAAAGTTCTGTGAATAGCATTTTTCCTAAAATGTTAATTCTTTTAATGTGGAAATAAAAAATTAGTGTTGCTTTTATTATTCAACTTTGGCGCGAGCGACTGATGATGTCCCCCACTATGCTGCCTAGAGCAGCTTCAAACGTTGCATACTTTTTACGAATTTTTTTTTAACAAGAAGTGCATAGATGTTTAGATTAATTTTTTATAATTAGTATGACTAATCAACTAAAAAATTGTGTTAAAAAAATTAAAAAATATTAATAATTCAAGGCTCAGGTATTTAAAAAAAATTATGTCCCCACCCTTTTGACCTCGATCAAAAAATTTTTTTTGTATAATTTGCAGGAAAGAATAAGTAATCAAATGGCGTTTATGCCAAATTGTTAATGTAAAAATTGTTGATGTAGTGTTTATTTGTTTATAAGTCAAAAATTCCTTCTCCAACAAAAAAATTGATTTTCATATGGCCAAAAATTTAGAAATTCCATATTAGAAAATCATGTATTTAGTTAATAAATGAAATTTCTCATAAACTATTTATCAAATCGAATTCAGATTTGGCACACATCTAAAGCGACTTTTTAGAGGCATATTTTTGGAGAATATCGAAAGAATTTGTTAACTTTTGTTCATGTTATTAAACAAATAAGAAAGTTCCATTTTTAGTGGTTTAACTTGATTTGCAAGTAAACAAATGAACCAATTTTAACATATGACCCATCATTTTAAAGGTATTTCCGAGCTCTATAACTTTTATTCATAACTTTTCCCCCTATAATTTGATGGGAAAGAACGGTCATCAAAAAACTGTTTTTCGGCACCTTCAAAATTGTTTATAACGCGCAGCTTATAAAATCTTGAGCGGGAAACATATTCATACTACCACCTAACACTATATGAACCCACAATGAGACTTCAGGTATCAATTTTGGCACGAAAAAATACAGGGCGACTGGACTATAGATACATATGTAGTTAAATGAAGTGATAATACAGTTGCATTAATTACTTTTTTTAGTTAAATAGGAACCAATGACAGTTTTGCAATAAAATTAACTACTTATTTGTTGTTAAAGTTACTAAGATAACTCAGTAGTAAAAACAACTATTTAAAATGGTAAAATAAAATTATTTATAATTTATTAGAAATATTATTAAGTTAAATTTTTTTATATTTTCCCCTGCTTATTTTGGTTTACATATGCCTTATGTATTTAATTTTTATATTTCTAACTGAGAAAAATATCTAAACGTTGGGAGTTGAATGCTCGACCCTAATATTCTTAAACCAATAACCTAACCACCTAACCACGCTCGCC
The DNA here is from genome assembly GCA_032872475.1 of Leptopilina myrica (nomen nudum). Taxonomy (NCBI): domain Eukaryota; kingdom Metazoa; phylum Arthropoda; class Insecta; order Hymenoptera; family Figitidae; genus Leptopilina; species Leptopilina myrica (nomen nudum). The sequence continues at coordinate 37,430,131 of CM065458.1, read as the reverse complement.
TGCTACGAAGACTTGCGTAATACTAGAGGGCATTCTTGCCATAGTTGAACTGATAATCGACGTAGTTAATTTTACTACTTAAAGTAGTTGCATTTATAACTTTTCACAGTTGATACTTTTCTGTAAGAGTCTGTAACAAAAAATACATTGAAAAGTATTTAACTGCTAAAAGAAGTAAAATCTACTGCAATATTAGTCTATCGAACTACTTCAAGTAGTAGAATTTACTACTTTCTGTAGTTTTTTATGTAACATATACCTGCTGCTAAAAATTTATTTACAAATTTGCTTAAATTTAATTAATGTTTTTTAACTACATAAAACAGTAAAAACAAGTATCAATAATAGTCAGACTAGTTCTTTTTATTCATTTTTACTCTACTAAGAGAATGTAATTGAAAATTTCTCATGAATTTTTCTCAGTGTGACTATTATAGAAAAGTAAAGTACTAAAGAGTAAATTTTACTATTTTCTAATTTTGATCCAACTTTAATTCTCAGTAGTATCAAATGTGACAATTAACCTACAAGTTGTTCATTACTTTTACTTATATCGGAATATTGATTATACTCACGAAATGTCAACTGAAAATTTCTTATATATGGCCAGATTTTCTTACAAAAGTCTTACGAAATTCGAGCGATTTGCGAATGGAATAATCAAATTTTTTTACAAAATTCTGCAGCAAAATTCATATGAATTTACGAACGAATTATGAGCTAAAAATTTCTTTAAAAATATTCGGACAGATTTCCTTACAAAATTCATACAAAATTTGAACGAGTTGCGAACGAATAAATATAACATTTGTTTAAAAATATGTAAAAAAAACCTCCATTATCTACATGTTTTAAAAAAGATCGGCTACAATATACTGACTCCTCGCCAATGAATAGTTCGCTGCGGATCAAACTCAATCAACTGAGACTACGTATCGGACACGCCACATCTTTTTTGAGCCCCTAAATAATTTATTGGTCTTAAAGTTACTACGACTTTAAGGTTTACATTCTCATCAATATGTGTTGATTTGCAGATTATCATGACATTAATATTCTACTTTCATCGAAAGAAAAACAAGTTGTTCATTTCATGACCATTTAGCTTCGTCAATATATATTATCCTTATTAATAAAATCAGACGTCTGTCTGTACATTGCTTAAAACTTAAAACTTTTAGCATAAACAGTTGTTATTGACATAAAGGATTCCAGAAAATTGGATGAATAAATAATAATTCAAATTTTACATTAAAAAAAAATGCTTTTAAACTTTCTGTAATTGAGTATAACATGTTTTTAAGTCATTATTCAAAATAATTTTGCCAAAAATAATGCCTTATAACCAAGATGTAAGTTTAAAAATGTTTTCAAAAAATTAAAAAAAAAGAAATTTTTCAAATTTTATATTTTTTAATGAATTGCTTTTAAAATAAATTCTTTATTTATTTATTAAGTGGTTCTAAGCAAAGAATATAATATAAAATAGTTAATTAATATAAAATACTTTAAAGAATTCAAAGATTTGGTTGTTTTTCATCACGATGTCCGATTCAGCCCTACACAGTCATCTAATAATTAACCTGCAATATATTTTTTCTTCGTAATGTTTTTCATTAAACTTTTTTTCTACTAAACTCAGTACACCTTGAGCTAAAAGAAAAATGGCCGTATGATATTTGCACTTTATTTTGAACGATAAAAACCCAAAAAAATGGAAAATTTTTTTTTTTACTTTTACCTCAAGAAATGACATTTTTGCATATTAACGGCAACTATTATTACAAGAAAATTGACACGTCCCTAAAACCTCATGCAGCATATGCATCACGAAATTGCGCGTTCATACGTTATTTACACGATTTGAAATTCTTCACGGTTTCGGAAATATTTGACTTGTCCGGTTTAGCTTCGGACTCCCCTACATGTTATTTAGTCAAATTTTAGCATACTTTTTCAAAAAATTGTGTCCTTTAACTTACTTGTAAATATAAAAATGTTTTCAAAATATCGAAATTTTTTAAATTTTACATTTTTTAATGGATTGCTGTTAAACGCTCTTTACTTGAGTTTTACACGTCATTTAGTCACATTTTAGCATCATTTTGCAAAAAATACTATTTCATATCTAAGATGTAAGTATAAAAATGTTTTCGAAAAATTTAAAAAACCAAAAAATTAGAATTAATAGCTCCAATTAATAATCAATTAATATTTTTATTTAATACTTATTAATAAAATCAGACGCCTGTCTGCACATTGCTTCAAACTTAAAAATTTTAGCATAAATAGTTGTTATTCACATAAAGGATTCCAGAAATACTCTTAGAAATTTTAGTGTATGTATCATGGATTGTTTTTAAACTTTTTTACTTGAGTATTACATGTTATTTTGGCACACTTTAGTATAATTTTGAAAAAAATACTATCCTGTAACTAAGAAATTGTAACGAAGCATTTCGTTATGATTTTCCTTTTTGGTCATTTGGGTTATTATTGACATTTAAATATTCGCGGGTACACTGTAAAATTTTTTTTCGAAATTTTTCGAAAAATAGTTTGCCAGTTTTATTTCGTAAAGGCTAGAAATTTTTGGAACCAATATTGTCGAAAAATTTCGAAATGCGTATCGAATTTTTTCGACCAAAGTGTTGAGAAAAATTTCGAAAATCATTTCGATATTTTTCTCAACGTGTTAAGAAAAATTTCGAAACTCAGTTCGAATTTTTTCTAACCAAACGTTAGGAAAAATTTCGAAATGCGTTTCGAATTCTTTCGACCAAAGTGTTGAGAAAAATTTCGAAACTCATTTCGATACTTTTCTCAATGTGTTAAGATAAATTTAGAAAATCCTTTCGGCTTTTTTCTAACCAAACGTTGATAAAAATATCGTCAAGTTATTGGATTTTGTCGAACAAAGTTTTAAGAAAAATTTCGAAAATATGATTTACTTTTCCAGCAACGATGTAAGAAAATTTTTTACTAAAATGTACATGATTTTTTTCTAACTATAGTACCGGTGAAAGTAGTAAGTTCACCTATTTTCAAAGGTATGAAAAAAATTTTTAACACAAAATTTATGAAAATTAAAAATTGTTCAGTATATATTTTTTAAGACGATAAAATTTTGAAAAGAATGAGACCTTACAAAATTCATTTGGCTAATTTTTTTTCAAGAAATTCATAAAAAATCGACATTTTTAATGTTTTGCAAATATTTAAATATCTTCTAAAATAATGAATACTTTTTAATAATCTTAAGCTTATTTTAAAGGTCATTCTCTACAGAATAAGAATTACTTATAGGCTTTAACCTGCAATTCTTTTCTTAGAATAAAGAGAATGTTAAAGTAAGACAAAAAAACTTCAAAAAATTTGAAATAATCTTATTAAAAGAAAAATATTATTTTAAAGTCAAACATATTTTTTTATTAAATATTCTTCAAAAATCTATATCATATCATAATTTACATATTTTCTAGAACAGTTTTTAGTACAAAAAAATTATTTCAAACTGTTCGAAGTTTTTTTGTCTCACTTTGTCATACTGTTTATTCTTAGGAAGAATTACAGCTTAAAGCTTATTAGTAATTCTTATTCTGTAGAAAACGACCTTTAAAATAAGCTTTAGATTATAAAAAAATTATTATTATTTCCTTAATTTGGAAGTTATTCTAAAATAATGGAAAATAACAAAAATCTAAATTTTTGTAAAACATTGGAAATTACCAATTTTTAAGAATAGTTAAAAAAATATTGGCCAAATGACTTCTGTAAAGGCGCTCGCACAGCTGTACTGCCTGCCTGCAGATCGACTTGGTAACACATAAGAGTAAGAGAGTCATAAAATTCAAATTAAATGTTTTTTCTCCCTTACTCTCATTGCGCCTGCGCAGGCAGGCAGGCAGTAGAGGTGAGAGAGTACCTTAAGGCCTTTTTTTTAAATTTGGATGTCTTTTAAAATATTTAACGTTAAAAATATTAGTTTTTATAAATTTTATGTTAAAAATTTTTTTATTCCTTTGAAATTATGGGTGGACTCACAACGTTTTCCGGTACTGTAAAAACGAAGAGAAAATTTTTAAAACTTTAAATTTTTTCTAATCAAGAATTTAAAAATATTTCTTAATGTTATTAGAATGATTTCTAAAGAAATAGAAGTAGAATGCTTTCTTTTCTTTAAAAAGAAAGAAATAATATTTTTTTTATGTTTATTCAATATATTTTTTATTGATATTTTAATTAAGTTAATTTAATCCGAAAATAAGAATTTAAAAATTTCTAACAAATATGTCAAAAAGTTACATTTCAACACTTGCATCACAATTACAGCATTCAAACATATACACTCACACCTTAATAATACTGTTACCTATTACATATTGCTCTTAAAATGTTTTTAAGTTAAATACTACTATTTATATGTTTTGCAATGTTATTTATGAATTTAATCGCACGCGAATCTTCTTCATTAATCCGTAGACATAATAGCTTAGAATTAGCAAAAAAACTCCTTGTAAAATATTTGAAGTTCTCATCAAAATTGTCTCTTCAACAATATTCAAGCATTCAGCAGATTCGTCAAATATTGTTCTTCCTAAAAGTAAATTTAAATGCTCAGTTATTTATGTAATATCATAAATTATTATTTTAAACTTTTTACTTCAACATGATAAAAATGAAAAAATTACAAACCTTTAATGATGAGAACGGGACGAGTGGTGTCATCAATTTTTTTAACTTCATCATCAGAGGCATTAATGTCCTATAAATACAAATGTTTATTAGAAATTTATCTGAAGGGGGTTCCACAGTCGTTGGATTTTTACATTGAGGTTTAATGCGAAAATCGCATCGACTTTACAAGTGGGTGAAAAATTCATATATAATTTTAATTGTGAATGACTAATCCATCAGGTGAATTATACTTACAACTAATTTAAAGATAGGTTCTTCTTTAAAAAATGTGTCAAGTAATGAAAGAAATCCTATTGTTTTTGGAAATGAAGATTCGAAAGTAGCGCAAGTATTTTTTATTTCTCTCAAAACTGACGTCAATGATGTAGCCATTTTTGGCTTCACTGTTGTTTTTGTATATTTTAAACAATAATCTCTGAAATATTCATAAATAAACGGATTAATATTTACTCTTAGTGTAGAGTAAGTTAGGTCAAAATATTTTGCTTCTTCTTCTTCGGTCAACTTCATCTCTGGGTTTGAAATTGAAAGAATTAAACTATTTTTCATTATCTTTTTAATTTTCATTTGTTTCATTATCAGGAAGTGGGGGTTCATATGCTACATAGCCGTAGGTGTCTTGGTTTTTGCCAAATCTATCTGATGCTTTTGCCGTACTCGTGTTTCCTTCTTCTTCTACTTCATCTTCTTCACAGTCCAAGGGACATGGACGCTTTTGTCCACCTTGCTTCATTTTTTAATGCGGTCATAAACTCTTTTTTGCAAAGACTTTACACCACATGACATGTCTAAACGAACATCGTTTTCAGTCCACACGAAAAAGCCAAAAACGAGAGGAAATTTTTCCACCATCAATTCTGCTACACGCCCTGCAGTCCTAAATGTTTCATCTTTCAATACATCCGTCATGTAATCAGCCACATTTCTTATAAACTCTAAAACATAACTAACTGGATTGGATTCCGTATTCTTAAGTTTCTTAGGGACAATAGTATCCCATGGAAGAGCTGTTATTCCCGCGGCACCAGACGATGTATGTGTTTGGCTGACACCTTCTGCAATATTGACTGATGTAGAGGAAGAAGAAGTAGTTGCAATATTTTGCAGACCTTCAAAAAATGAATAATACATAATAATAATTTACTATTCCGTATTATAATAAATAAAAATTAAGCACAATTGGGAATTTACGTTAGAAAATCTTACCAATAGTTGATGAGTTTATAGGCAAACTTGACGACAGAGTCTCATGAATCGGCTTCCATTGCGAACCGTCATAAACGACCATTAGGTGTAAAGGAACATTTGGATATTGATCGGCTAAACTTTCCAAAATATTAATTTTTGCAACATTTGTTCCGTCTTCTTCAAGAACAAACTACAAAAAATGTTCAAATGTTACAATTGAAATTGACATAAGTTCTCAATATTCTAAACAATTTTATCTAAAATATGCGTTAACTATTACGTGCATATACATAACCTAATCTTGCAATAAGCTTAGAATGTGACACCTATAGGAACTTTATATGTGAGCTTATCACAATATGATATTATAATATTAATATATATATTAATTTTATAGAATATAATTTTTGCTTTAAGCAGGTATACATGTAAGCTTACGAAAATAATGCAGTAAAATTACAAGGCAATATTGCAGCAAGCTTTTCGTGTAAAATTGTAGTAACCTTACATTGCAATCTTCCTACAGGTGGGATATTTCAAGCTTGCACCAGTCGTGCTGCAATATTATGTGATATCTGAGTATATAAACGTAAATAAAAATACTTTGCAAGATGAGTTGAAAACAATATTAAAATTTTTGCAAGCATCAGTAATTAATTCTTCCAAAGAATCACCACGGACAAGACTTTTGCTACTTCTGCTTGGGTTGGTAACTTTGTATACTTTTGGAGCCATAATAATTCTAAAAGAATAAGGTTTGTTAGATATTAGCATAGAAATTTCAATGTTTGTAATATATTTTAATTCTTTTGTAGAAAGTTATTTATATAATATTTTTAAAACTGATTTTTCCGATTACTTATTGTCCCCATAGTATATAAAATGTTATGTTTAAAAACAGTTAATGTTACATAATTTGAAAAATCGTAACAAAATACAGGTTATTAGCTTAAAACTGTTACTTACTCATTATGTAAAAGGTTAAAACGGGTAAATTTGTTTAAAGACAGAAACCAATGACTTTAGAATTGACATATTTTTATGTAAAATTTAAATAAAGTTATATTAAAAAGTATTATTAAAGATGTGATGCAATTGTCATAAATTAAATATAGTTACATTTTTTAAGTCCAGTCAAAACAATTGTGTTGAAGCTAGAGCATGGTTTAGTTTTACAAATTGTCTTGTACCTTGGGTATAAATGTGTAAAGGGTAATAACTTAACAACTTTTCAACAGGTAGACATTCATATCTTAACCGCTTGAGCGGCAGGGCGTCAGAATTGGCGTCAGCGTGCAAGTGACAGAAGCGGCAAAAATGCGAAAAAGGCGTCGAAATTTGACTACTATTTTCTCATTCTGTAAGGAGATTTATAACATCACAAGAAAGTATTTTTGTTTTTTAAAGTGAAAGAACAGACCTGTAAACAAAAAATGTTTTTTCAATATTTAAACAATTTTTTAATTTTTTAAGTTAATAATAATTAATAGATTTATATTAGTGGCGTTTCAGTTTCTACCACAAGAAGTCATTTTTTTTTCATGAAATCTTGCCAGAATTTTTGGGGGTTTTCGGTTGACAGGTCTGTTCTTTCACTTTAAAAAACAAAAATACTTTGTTGTGATATTATAAATCTCTTTACAGAATGAGAAAATAGTAGTCAAATTTCGACGCCTTTTTCGTATTTTTGCCGCTTCTGTCACTTGCACGCTGACGCCAATTCTGACGCCCTGCCGCTCAAGTGCACAGTGGGCCAGAACACCTTGATTACTGGCCAAAAGTCGACTTTTTGAACTTTATCTTTTGTTAAAGTAGTTTATGACATTCTAATTAGTGATAGTTCTGGCATCTTTTTCATTAATGACACGGTTATTTATAAATATTTAACACGTTAATAATTATGTAAAATTTAAAAATATTTAAAATTTTCTCTTAAAAACTCAGAGGTTTTTGAGGTTGCTGATTACGAATCTAATGTCAGAGTTTGAAAACTCAAAATGGCGGATCTAATATGACGGATGACTTTTTTAAAAATTAAGGGGGGAGCCTACATTATATGGTGAAAAAAATCAATTTTTTTTGCTTAAATCGTTAGAAATTTTAATGAATGATGGCTTGTTTTACTTAGTATTAATCCCTCTTCTACTTAAACTAAAAAAAATTGAAATTTTTTTTTAACAATTTTGAGAACCAGTTAAAGTCATTATTTTTTTCAAAAAATGATTTTTCTGTTTTTATCACTCAAAATTATCGAATTTCACTATTTCTTTTGAATTTTTTAGTTCAAATAGAAACTACATATGTTAACTTTAAAATTTTTCTTTATTTTTTTGTTTCAAACAAGAATTGCGGTCTATATCGTGCCCACCGTTTTTTAAGACCAGATGTGCACCACTATCAACAATTAATTTTAACTAATCTATTTTTTAATATTTCATGTCAAAAATTTTATCACAAATGCTTTAAATATGTACAAAAAAATCTCAAAAAGCCCGGAGGTCTAAATTATTTTTCTCCTTCCTAAAAAAATTCTTAAAAAAGCGCTATTTTTAAGCCTTCGAAAGTAGGCTCCCCCCTTAATCAGATCCACTTGAAACTCGTTACTCAGGGATTTCCGGGGTCGCTAATTACGAATCTGTTATTAGTTTTTAAAAATTCAAAATGACGGATCCAATATGGCGGACGAGTTTTTTAACTGCAGATAAATTAAACCTTTTTACTTTTAAAGCCTGAATATGAGGTTTAAAATTAGCAACATTAAAAACCCCTAGATATGCAATTACAAGAAAATCTATTAATTTTATTGCGTATCGTTTTTCATAAAGACATCCGCCATCTTGAATCCGGAATTGTTAATTTTTGAAATCTAACAACAGATTCGTAATCAGCGACCCCGAAAACCCACGAGTAACGAGTTTCAAGTGGATCTGATGAATTTTTAATAAAGACATCCGCCATATTAGATCCGCTATTTTGAATTTTTAAAAACTAATAATGGATTCGTAATCAGCGACCCCGAAAACCCCCGAGTAACGAGTTTCAAGTGGATCTGATGAATTTTTAATAAAGACATCCGCCATTTTGAATTTTTTAAAACTAATAATGGATTCGTAATTAGCGATCCCGAAAACCTCCGCGTAACGAGTTTCAAATGGATCTGATGAATTTTTCATAAAGACATCCGCCATCTTGAATCCGGAATTGTTAAATTTTGAGATCTAACAACAGATTCGTAATCAGCGACCCGAAAACCCCCGAGTAACGAGTTTCAAGTGGATCTGATAAATTTTTAATAAAGACATCCGCCATATTGGATCCGCTATTTTGAATTTTTAAAAACTAATAATGGATTCGTAATCAGCGACCCCGAAAACCCCCGAGTAATGAGTTTCAAGTGGATCTGATGAATTTTTAATAAAGACATCCGCCATATTGGATCCGCCATTTTGAATTTTTAAAAACTAATAATGGATTCGTAATCAGCGACCCCGAAAACCCCCGAGTAACGAGTTTCAAGTGGATCTGATGAATTTTTAATAAAGTCGTCCGCCATATTGGATCCGATATTTTGGATTTTTAAAAACTAATAATAGATTCGTAATCAGCGACCCCAAAAACCCCCGAGTAACAAGTTTTAGGCCATTTGAAATATAAATTGACTTTTGGCCACCGAACAGGTTCTCTTGGCCCACTGTGAAGTGGTTAAGCGACAACCTAATTCGTATAAACGAAGATTTGGATGAAAATGTGTATCCATAACATCAACAACTAAGTACAATGAATCTTCATTATTGCATAAAATTAAAGCAATTTTTCCCATCTGAACATTATATTCATATGAGTCTTGTCTAATAGGAACAACATTTTCCTTTCTGTATTGAGTACCTCTATAAGAAGCAACTGAACATTCAGTAATTTTTCCATATAAATTTGTATCGCATATAACTTTTTGAATTTCTTCCGAATACCGAAACAGATGAAATTCATGTTCTTCTTTCAAATGAATCTCACATCTTAATCCACCTCCTGCACGCAAAAACTTTGTAAAAGTTCATGTTTTTCTGCTAAAGTTAAAGTGATATTTTTGAACCATTTTAATTGTCTTATTGCTCTTTTAAAAAATGTATGTTTACTTTCAAAACGCAAAGTAAAAACTTTTATTAAAGGACCAAACTGAAGGATCAACTCAGGGTAATGAGTTAAATAATGGTGTTTAGGTCGTAATTTTATATTAGGAAATAATCTTTTCCTATTACAGAGATATTCATCTATAAGAAATTTTAGGTGAGGAACAAAAGATTTATGAATTTCCGTTGCACATACCAATTCCGTAATTTCTGTTAAATTCATTAGACACAACCAAACATCATCTTCAAGATGTACTTCATTTTCTACGAAAAGAGGAAATAAACGAAGAAACACTAATATTTGACAAGCCCCACCAACTATTCGTTTACCTTTTTCTTTCTCTGGTACTTTAGTAGGTTTATCTCTTCCATCAGACTTAGAATATTTAAAAGAATCTATTTTTCTATTAAGAGATTCAATAGAAAACCAACCTCTTTCAACAAAATTCATTATCATTAAATATAGATCGAATGCTACTATACCTTCGAGTAGGTCATGAGCAAAGCATGGTGGTAAACCTAGTTGGCAAACATGGTAACTTTGCAAGCGATTAAAAACAGAATTAAACTTTACTCCTTCATAATGAACTGCATTTCTTTTTTTCTTCTTTAATGATTGTTTGTAAGATTCAACTGTTCTTGGTTTACGAGATATAGAAATATAATCCGTACTTCTAACTTCTTCACTTTCCTCTTCTTCTTCATCAACATCTTCTTCACTTGCGTCATCTCCTTCGGATTCTTCTTGTCCTTCATTTTCATTCATGTCAGTATCTTCTTCATATTCTACACCTTCTTGTATTTCTTTATTATTTATGCAACCAGATTCTTCATTGTTTTTTTACTCTCATCTTGAACTACATGTTCCTCATTTTCTGTTATAATATTACATAGCTTATTTTTGTTAAATTCTTTTCTAGTAATTACGCAGAATCTACAAATATACTCTGTTTTACTAAAGTTTTCAACAAATCCTCCTAATCCATGACCTCCTAAATTATCTGTACAAATAAATGCTACAGTCCCCTTTACATAATTATTGGGTGCAATTTCAATCCCATCTCGTTCAATTTTAATTAAATCGTTAACAATCGTACCGTAAACTATATCGTGGTTAAAAAATTTTTCATTGCAAAGTGCTACAAGTTGTATTGTATTAATATGCGTACGCAAATAATCGGGTAAATTACCTATACTTAAATAAACAGCCAAAAGTTTGTGCTTTATACGTGCTGGGTCGATTGGATTTACTACTTCAAAACTATCTTGATACAAAATAAGTTTAAGTGAAATTTTTTTTTTTAAAACTGTTATTTAAAAACACACTTCCATTTGTGAAATCTGTACTAACATCTACATTATTTATCATTGGAGTTTCTAAATGCATTTCAAATAATTTATCCTGAAAACAAGCTTTTAGAGTTTTTATAATAGGAACATAATGAAAAAATCTTTCTTTCCCGTTAATAATTCCTAACGAACACTGTACTGGTTGCACATATGTAAAATGATCTTTATATAATTTTTTCCTTAAAAAATTAGTTTTTAAATGAGAATGACAATTATTAAATGGATCATTAGTCGTCACCGCTTTTACAATTTTCTCTATTTGAATATTAGAAATTTCTAAGGTACGAAGATGCTCAACTAAACGATTTCTTAGAAGATCCATTCTTATGGTGTCAATATTTTTAGACTCAAGAACAAAGTATTGAATTGTAGTAGCAGGTACCAAAAGCTGAGCTTCCAGTTTTAAAAACATTTGAGCCATATTAATTAAATATAAATTTTCGAAATCTTCTCTTCCTGAATTAGGCATCATAAATGTGTCAATTCTTTCTTCCGTAATAAAATCTTCATTTATTGGATGATTAATAATCTCATCGCATTCTATACTCAAATTTTTATCTGATAGTTCATTTACTTCAGGCTCCCTTTTGTTATCAGATATAATATTTGATGGTGTATATGAATGACATCTAGATAAATGCGATGTGAATGGATTTTACTGGCAATCAGTGATTGATTTTTTGCTTCTAAATCAGTTATTTTTAACTAATTGTTAGTAGAAATATTACTATTTGAATTAGTGATTTTTTGTTTCTAAATCAGTTATTTTTAACTAATTAAAATTTAAAGAGAACATAATTTAGAAACCATCATTTTATACATCTGAATGTAACCTATACTTAAGCAAAAATTTCTAATCAGCTGAATGTAAAAATAATAAAGACTCCTTTAACTGTTTTGACTCGCATTTGGAAAAAAAAATAATAATAATTCATTCTAAAATTTATAATTATCTCTTATTAATACTACAACAAAAATCAACTTTGACTTTTTCATTTTGCAAACTTTAATTGAAAATAGGAGACTGTTTCTAATTCCCCTTAAAAACTAAAAATTCGAGGTTAATAGAAACAGTTGATTATTTCTTACAAAATTTTAAAAATATCAATTTCAAGTATGAAAATGTTAAAGGATACAAAGAATTACATAAATAATGGTATGTTAGTTATAAAATAATTCAAACTAATATTCTCTAAATCTGAATGTGTGAAAATTCACTTATTTCTAAGTTATAAGTCGTCTTCTGGATCAATAAGTACATGTATACATTTGTAATAAGTGAAATTTCACTCAAAATAAGTGAAAAATTCACTTTTTTAAGTGTATATGCACTTATTGATCGAGAAGACGACTTATAACGTAGAATAAGTGAAATTTCACATATTCAGATTTAGAAAGTCAATAATAATGTATGATATATATATAAATTGAAAAAATAAACTATGCCAAAAGTTGGAACACATTACACACATAAAGGTTTGTTCTCTCCTATTTTCTCTTATTTTTTCCCTTTCTCTCTTCTTTTCTCTTATTATAGTGTTGTAGTTTCATAAAAACAATTGTCTTAACAACACATGTCTTAAAGGACCCATGTTTATGACAGTGGTAATGAAGTAAAAAAAATAGAGGCAATAAAATATTTAAATATTACAATAAACAACATTTTAATGATATATTTGTAATCTATTAATTTTGCCGATTTAGTTGAAACATAATTTTTTTCCAACTATAGGTAATATTGAATATTTTCTATTGTAAAATACATATCATAAAAAGTGAAAATTAAATGTTTTAAGTGTAGGGTCATTTGGGGTAAATGTAAACGGTTTATCTATTTTTTACAAAAAACATCAGTTTTTTTGTTAAAAGGTAAAATGGACGGATTTTTTTTGCATGAACTTGTTACTAGAGCTCCCTAGAAAAATTTTATGAGGTTCAAAAAAATATTGATGCACCTGAATCGTCTACAACTGACTGTTTACATTTACCCCGAGATTTTGAAATTTGCCTAAAATTCGGGGTAAATGTAAACACTTCTGTAGTTAAGCGAGGTTTAAGAAACAAGTTATTTCAAGCATACTACTGTCTTAAGGGATGGAAAAACTGAAAAAAAATTATTCGTAGACGTATAGTAAATCAACCAGTTGACTGATTATGTATCATATAAAATAAACAATCAATTATTACAAAATTAGTACTGTAAAAACTTGAATAACTTAAACAAATTTTAATAGATTTTCATTCAACTTGGTAAAAAGAAGTTTTTAAGGTTGCTGAATAAGAATCTAAAATCGAATTTTTAAATTTTAAAATGTCGGATCTAATAGTTTATTCAATTATTTTCTTTTAAAATGTAGTTGGAGTACTGTTTACATTTACTCCGAGTTTTCGAATTCTCGGGGTAAATGTAAACACTTAATTATTTATTAACTAAATTGACGAAAATCAAAAATCAAAGTCAATTTTTGTTGGGGCATGAATAAGGAAGAATTACATATTTTTGTTTGATTTTAAAATTTATTTTTATTCAAATGCGAGACAAAATACTGAAACAGAAAAATTTTCAATTTCAAACTTTTTTGCATTAAAAGATAACTTACACTAGGCCATTGCCAATTGTCAAAATTGGCAATGCCCACATCTTGTAGGTGAGCTAAGGTAAAAATATTGCCGTCGGACTTATTTTTTAATTTGTAAATTTAGCTGAAACCCTATATATTTAAAATGATTTATATATTTTCAAGAATAAAAAAAATTTGAAGTTGTTTTGAAATATAATTTAAAATAAATTTTTTTTAATTTTATGTTTAGAAAAAAAATTAAATATCAATAGAATCAGCAAAATTGATAGATTCTAAATTTGTTAATTAAAATAAATTAATTGTAATATTTTAATATTTGGAATATTTTATAGCCTCTATGTTTTTCTTTTATGAGTACCGTCATAAACATGGGATGCTCGAACATGTGTCGGGAAATAATTCGTCTTCAGAGGTTTAAAATATAAGTGTTCAGTTAGCAAGCATGATAATGGTTGCAGGACTTTTGGAAAACACAATTTTAAAAATTTTCTCCCCCCTTTAAAAAAATTCTCTCGTACAACAGAGTATACTTGATAAAAAAAACTATTTTATTAATTGTTCTATTAAAACTACACTTCTTTAATTAAGAATATGTAGAATATGAATAATTGAGATAATAAAAAATTAATATAAATACCAGAAAAGGAGTGGGGTCATTTTTGCATCAACTTGTAACTTTACTTCCCTAAAAAAATGTGATGAAGTACAAAAAAATATTGATGCACCTGAATCGCGTAAAACTGACTGTTTACATTTACCCCGAGATTTTGAAATTTTTCTAAGTAAATATAACATCACTGTAGTTAAGCGAGGTTTAAGAAAGAAGTTATTTCAAGTATACTACTGTTTTAAGGGATGGAAAAACTGAAAAAAAGTTCTTCGTAGATTATAGAAAAATCAACCAGTTGACTGATAACACAGGCCAACAAAATTTTGTGGCCTAACCAATAGAAGCTGATTTTTATAGGATTTTGTCCATAGAATACGAATTTGACCTTGAAAATATTGGATTGGCTCCAGTTTTTAATCAATTTACGTTTCATTATACAAAATATGCATTTTTGGCATTTTTTGAATGATTGTACAACAATACACAGAAACAGTAAATTTGTCCGCATAACACCAATTGAAAGCTTAAACACTGCTCTTGAATATCCAAAAACAAAAAATGTAATTTATGTACACTTTAACCTATAATGACCAAAAAAACATACGCTGTTCCATAAACGTATTAAAATTAATATTACTTTTGACCATGTAAGGTAATTCAAGTAAAAATTAGTGTCTCTGGCGTTTTTATAATCGCTAGTTACAAATCTGCTATGAAATATAAAAATTACAAGTGGCGGACCAAATTTTTAAAGATAATTTACGCCTTTTATGATAAAAATTTAAAATTTTTTAAAAAATCTGCCATATTGGATTCGCCATTTTGAATATTAAAATCTAAATACAGATCAGTAAGCAGCGACCATAAAAACCCCTAGAGATTAAAAACTAGAGCCAATCCAATATTTTCAAGGTCAGATTCGTATTCTACGGACAAAATCCTGTAAGAATCGGCAGTAATATTTTAGGCAACATGCAGTTGATTAAAATTTGTCGGCCTGTGTAATGCATCATATAAAATAAACAATCAACCATTACAAAATTAGTAATTTAAAAACTTAAATAACTTCAACAAATTATAATAGATTTTCATTCAACTTGGTAAAAAGAAGTTTTTAAGGCTGTTGAATAAGAATCTAAAATCAAATTTTTAAATTTCAAAATGGCAGATCCAATAATATATTCTCTTATTTTCTTTTAAAATTGTCAAAATAAAATATTGGCAATACTCAGAACGTCTTGTAGGTGAGCTAAGGTAAAAATACTGACGTAGTACTTATTTTTAAATTTGTAAATTTAGCTGAAACATCTACTGTTTACATTAACCCCTTGTTTACATTTACTCCAAATGACCCTAGACATTTGTTTGGTACTGGCATGTCAGTATTGTTTTCTTTCGTAATATTGTGCTGGTTATAAATATAGACTTAAGAAATTTTTGCCTAAATATTTAAAAAAAAAATTTTAATTTAATAGTAATTTCATAATAGATTTTTAAATTTATGTAGTTTTTTCTAAACATTTACTTCTCAGGAGATTTGAAGATACAGTGCCGCTCAATAACTTTTGCCCACCCTACAGCGATTGAAGACTTTACAAAAAGTTTTGTATTTTGATTACTATTGAAGTTACAAAACTCAAAAAAATATTATTTGAAAGCTTATATCCTCAGCTTTAAAGGTGATAAAACTAGCTTTCAAATGATATGTTTGTCATGAAATTGTGATGATTTCCAATAAAACTGTATCACATTAAAAAACATAAAAAACAGAAAATTTTATTTTGTAATAACATTATTTACTCATTAAAAAAATATTTTTTTAATTTCGATTTTATGCAGTGTTAAAGTTAAATACAAAACTTTTTGTAAAGTCTTCAATCGCTGTAGGGTGAGCAAAAGTTATTGAGCGGCACTGTAATTTTCCAAATAAGAATCCAAAAATAATTTACTATTAAGTGAGAATCATATTGTATAAACATAAGCCATATGACCGCAGAGGCTATAGGATTTCCCCAATAACTGGTCCTTAAATTGTATATTTGAAGGTAAAAGCAGGTATACTTATACTACAGTTAGATATCTCTAGTACTTCCAAATTTTTTGTACATAGAATTCTGTACATAAAAATTATTTACCATTCTGTATAAAAATAGTATACTAAGAAAACAATATATTTGAATATACAGTTAACCAAAAATTATCTTTGAATTAAATATAATAATTTTGATTCAATACATAATAAATTTGATTTAATAAAAATTATGTTTAATTCAAACATATTTTTTGGTTAACTACTTACTTTTGAATAAAAAAAAATTTTTCTCAGTTTAAGTTTTTAACTTACAATACATTTTAATATAATCAACAATTTGACCGTCATTATAAATTAAATATTTAATTGTAAAAAATTATCATTATTATTATTGGATGTGAATTGAAAAAGTCAAGTAAATATAAGTTTTTTAAATAACATAAGCCTACTTCGAATAATAATTTTCAATATTTGCATAATATTAATTTTCAATAATTTCAATTTATTACCTGCCTATTATCAATTAAGCATTAATTAATTAAATAATCATCAATAATCAATAATTAATTTGTTAAGAGAACAAAAAGAATTGTTGCAATAACACATCAGATTTGTAGATCTATATTATAACAATCCCTTTTTCTCCGTGTATATATATTATATATATATATATATAACTCACTAAGCGCGGTTGCAAGGGATAATATTAGTCAGGTATCAGTGAGCGCCTCTGGGTCACACACTGCTACCTGACTGGTATTATTCCTTTCGATGGCGCGCTTGGCGATTTCTTCTTCCTATCCCATATATATGTATGTAATATATATACTTTCATACATAAGTTAATTAATATACTTAATTCAAATAAAGTATATTTGAACCAGTAAAATGTATTTGAAGCAAATAGTTACCAGAAAATGATAAATGTAAAATTCAAGGCATTTTCCAGTCTTTTCCATGCTAAAGCTTATGCAAATTCTCTTTTGTAAGTTCATTTATAAAGCTATTTAATTCAGAAAATATTTATTTGATATTAGTGAAGTAATCAATTACTTGAATGTAATTAAATGTCACACAAGTTTAGCAACAGCGAAAGAATGCTTAAGAAAAAATATATTTTTAACGTTAATTGTTTTTAATTATAATAATTGACATTTTTATTAAACAAATATTGTATCGAATAAAAAATGAGAAATAAATTGGTCTAAAATACTATATTATTATAGATAAATATATCATTATTCAAATTATTATAGATAATAAAAATTAATCAATTAACTACTTAATTATAATTAAATGTATATAAAAATGTTATTTACCTTTTTACATTCTAGATGTTTTAATATTTTATTTCTTTGCTGTAAAGTAAACATATTTTACCAAACAAATTTAAAGTAAAATTCAAAAACATTTTATACAACTCAATCGTTTCTAACAATGCATATTTACTATTATTATAAAAGATTTTTGCAACAGTTAAAAAAAATTAAAACTTTTTCTTATATTAAAAATAACTTATTTATACTAAAAAGTAATGTTTTAATTTGTTTGAATTAAATGAAATAAACTTATTCTTTAGTTCAAGTGTTTTAGTAAATAAATAAGAAAAAGGTGTAAAAATGTTCTTAATAATAAAAAAATTTAAACTTCTTAAAGTAATAAATTGTAATTAAATAGAAAAACATCTACCTTTTTTTGAAAAATCAATTTCGAAATAAACATTTAAATTTTTTCTACATTATTAAGAAAATTTTCGAAATGTCTATAAGTAAAATATCGAAACTTATTAGAAAAAAATCTAAATTCGTCCGAAAATTCAATTTCGAAATAAAAGTTGAAATATTTTCTAAACTTTTCGTTTTAATTCTTATTTCTTGGCGAAAATATTCGAACAGAGTTAGAAAAATTTCTAATACTTTACGAAAATCACTTATTCCTACCAACTTTTCGAAATATTTCTTAAGAGTTTAGAAATTATTCTACATTTTTTGAAAAATATCGAATTCTCTATAGAAAAGTCATTTTCGTAAGTGTTTTCGAAATATTTCTAACAGTATTGATAGAATTAATTGCTTTCGAGTCAGTTCGTTATTAATTGTAAAAGTAATAGTCAAGTCAAGTTTATACCTTGCCTGTAAATTCAATTATTCAGTTTAAAGTGTCGTTTAAAGGATTAATAAATTTGTGATAACGAGTTAAATTCGTGTTCAGTTTAATCATTATTTAATTGTTTGTGTGCTGTCCAAATTTCTCCTGTTAGTGAACAACATTGGTAAGTCCATGTTTCATTTAAGAGGCCTGTCGTTTTGTCTCGCCGTCGTCGCATCCGTCGGTTTGGTTCCGGGGCGGAATTTCCCCTGAGGTTGTTTTTGGTCTTGAGATTAATTGTGCAGTTGATGCAGTTTAATTGTTAATTAAATTAATATCTGTCACAATATAAATATAAAAATATTTTCAAAAAATTGAAAATTACACATTTTTTAATGGAAAGCTTTTAAAATATCTGTTTCTGGAGTCATTAATGTCAATAACAACTATTTATGCTAAAATTTTGAAGTTTGAAGCAATGTATAGAGAGACATCTGATTTTATTAATAAGGATGGTAAATGATATTATAAAATATTAACTCATAGCATTGAAATTATTCTTCAATTATTAAAAATGAAGATTTTTTATGATAAATTAGATACTGCAGAAATTCAAGAATATCTGTGATACGATACTTGGATTATGCTACTGGGAAAAAACTTCGATAATAAAATGTTTTGTTATTTTAATTCTAGATTTAACTTTTAGAAATTTTTTGAATATTGTAAAGGCAAAAGTTAAACAGGGTGTCTATTATTATTTCTGTTTTACAAACTATCAGGTTTTTCCAAGCTTAGTCAAAAATTTTTTAGGTGTATTTTTTTTATTAAATGTAAATTTTCTTGATAAGTATTAACGATAAATAAAACTTCAAATGGCTACAAAAATTCACATATTTTATAAAAACACTCTTTGATGGGTTTTTGTTTTTACTAATACTTTTAACAGGGGTTCTACCAACTGGAAAAACGGGAAATATGCAGGAATTTAATTTAATCGGGAAAAACTGTGAATTCAGCTTATGCAATATAGGTCTTATTTTAGATTTTAGCAATTATGATACAATTAGTTCGAATTCGACTTTTTAGTCGAATTAGTTAGTCGAAAATTAGTAGAAATTTTGGATTAACTTATAATACTATAATTAAATTTCTACAAATAATTGACAAAAATTGTTTTCTGCATTTTAATTAATTAAAAATTAATTATTTGATGATAAAAAGTCAATCACTGATTTAAAATAGTAATATTTTTCTAATGAAATAGTTTATGGTAGCTAATTATTATTTTTTCCGGTGAAATTAAATTCCCCACTATTTCCCATTTTGGAGACTGGTAGACACAGTATTGAATGTATTTGAAAAAAATAAAACCCATCGAAGACGGGTACGACAGCTAGTTATATATAATTTTAAAAGTTAAATAATTATAATAGTTTATTAAATATAATTAATAAACCGGGTAAAGTACCCTGAATAAATATTAATTATTCAATTTTTTATTATAGAATAATTATTGCTTCCTCATAAAGGAAGCCTTATAGTGATGTCGATTTCCGAATTTTTTAAAATCAATTATTTTTACAAATTTTCAAGTGTAGTATATATAATTCGTCGAGAGGAACAAATACAAAATTTTAATTTTTTGTGAAAAATTTAAATATTTATTAATTCTTTAAATTTTGATAAAATATATACTTTACATACATAAATCGATTCGTTTTTATGTCAGGAATGCAATTTTGACAAGAATTATTGAAAATTTTAATATAGAAAAAAGTAATTTCCAAAAACCAAAAAATTAATTTTTTCAAAAATTAAAAAAATGTTGAAAAATTTTTTTTTTATATATTTTTGAAAATCCTTCTGTCTGATTCTTGGTTCTCATGACCGTAATACACCTACAAAATCTTATCAAAATCCATCAAGATGTGCAAGAGAAAATTTGTCCACAAGAATCGGTGACATACACACACACGTTTACACACACACATACATCCGGACATTTGTTCCTCTCGACGAGGCAATAGCAATAATTCATTTCCTGCAATTTTTTTTAAAATTTAAATTGGTATAATTTATATCTTATTAATTGTCTGGTCGTCAAACTAACTTATTTTGAACTGAATTAGATTATGTGCATTAACCGAATAAAGAAATCGGTCTCCAGTGATGTCCACTTTAATTTCAAACAAAAAACAATTAAATCGGTTATAAAATTTTAGGCTATACTCATTTCAGAACAGAAAATTATTTCACAGAAAAAATTAAAAAATATATATATTTTTTATAGTTTGAGTTCTTTTTTGTTCATAATTTTTTATATTTACCTAAATTTGTCATCTAAAAAAAACAGAAAGTTTTTATATATTTTTAATGTTTCTTCATGTTTCGGCTAATGCTTCACTCACTATAAATCTCAATTTTTTGCACTTTTTTGACAAAAAAATTCATAACTGTCTTGTTTTTTGTTGTACAAAAAAGTGACTACAGGAAAAGTTGTTTGTTTTTGTACAAAATTTAAGAAACAAAATTGAACAAATTTTTTTTTGAAAATTGTGAAAAAAACCAAAATTTTAAAAATTAAATTTTTTTTTTAAATTCATAACTTTTTTGTTGTACAAAAAAGTGACTAAAAGAAAAAATGTTTGTTTTTGTGTCAAATTTTAGAAAAAAAATTAAATTTTTTTTTTGAAAATTGTAAAAAAACTAAATTTTGTATTTTTGTTGTTTTTTGACGAAATGGGCTGCCCAACGAACTCGAGCTTCATTTTTATGGACTAAAAAAATCCCCCAAATTGCAAGTCGATTCATAAAAATTTAATCGAGTTATCGTCGAGACAAAAATTTCTACAGACAGACTGACAGGCAGACACTTCTCTAAAAACCATTTTTTTTAATCAGGGGGTCATGAAACGTAAAGATTTATGAAAATTAGAAGTTTCTCAAAACCGCACAAATCCAAGACTTTCTCATTTTTGATGATAATGTAATATTCGGACAGATTTCCTTACGACATTCATACGAAATTAGAGCGAAATGTGAACAGATTAATTAGAAATTTTTTTAGAAAATTCTTCAAGAAAATTCGTATGGATTTTCGAACGAATTGTTAGCTAAAAATTTCTTAAAGATATTCGGACAGATTTCCTCACGACATTTATACGAAATTAGAGTGAAATGCGAACAGATTAATTAGAATTTTTTTTAGAAAATTCTGCACGAAAATTCGTATGGATTTCCGGTCGAAATGTGAGCTAAAAATTTCTTAAAAAATATTCGGCCAGATCTCCTTACGAAATTCATACGAAATTCGGACGAATTGCGAACCGATAAATATAAAATTTGTTTAAGAATATTCTGCACTAAATTTCGTATGGATTTTCGAACGAATTGTCAGCTAAAAATTTGTTAAAAAATATTCTGCTCGGGTGTATACGCACAGGTCCTTTCATATTGAATTCCATATTTCTTAATTTCCTTAGAAATATCTGTGTTGACCATCTTCAATCCGTTATGAATGAGCCACACAAATATGCATGAATCAGCTCACATCTTTTATTCGCTCTTGATTTACTTGACGCAAAGGGAAGTCTGTGTTGTTTATTATTTAAAAAGTTCATTTTATAAAGGTTACCTTGTCTCTCGGATACGGCTGCAATTTCGTCCTTTTTATTTAATAACTCACACTTTAATTTATTTGAACGCATTCTATAACCTTTATCCAATGCTTTACTTAAAGAAAAGAGGTTGATTGCCAGGTCAGGGACAAATAGTACGTTGTGACGCTCCGTTGTTATCCAGCTGTTGTTATTCCAAGCCAGAATCTCGATTGTTCCGGTCCCTTGTATTTTCAATAGATTACCATTTCCCACTTTCACGTGTTTTTTATTTGTTAAATTTTGAATTGATTTAAATATTTCTGGATTAAAGCACATATGTTCACTCGCACCACTGTCTAACCACCAACTTATTTCGTTTAGATGTTCATTACTCGCTACCACTGCTGTTTTGGGAGAGTTTATTATATTCGTAGTAGACATGACCGCTTGATCAATTTTGTTTTCCGATTTCTTTTTGATCCTAAACCAACAATCCTTAATTAAGTGGCTATTTTTCTTACAATAATTACAGAATTTGTATTATTGCTTTGTTTTAACTCGGGACAATTTTTCTTCAGGTGACCTTTCTTATTACAGTTATAACATTTCATTTCAGATTTTATTTTAACGAATTTACTTTTCGTTACAAGTGCCACTGTTTTATTATCTGATTTTTTTGTATCCTCTTCTAGCATGAGTCTTGACGTTAAATCGATTAGGGTTTGTTTATCTTCGGGTGTTGATTCCCAAGCTGATATTAAATGCTTCATACTTTCTGATAGGGACATTAGGACCTTGGTTATCGTCTGTTTATCACTAATTTCTTCTCCTAGTTGTCTCAGGTTTCCTTTAATTTCTTCGATTTGAGATATGAAATGTGCGAAGTTTCACATGTTACAATATAAGTAATTGTTTTGTCGTCGAGTCTCCAAACGATCAATTCTTGTGCCTTAGCATCTTTGTTTTCCCACTCTGTTGCGTTCGTCGCCGGTTTTGTTATTGTTCCACCAACAATACCATAATAACCTTTTGATTTCAAGGTTATCTCTATTTGAAATTTCCAGAGCGTCCAATTTTCTCCGTTAAACCTCACTATGTTAGTTCCGGATGATTCTCCGTTCTTCTTATCCATTTTGCGATGTTTTTTTAAACAACCACTAAGATATAGTCTTCTGATTTTTTTAAACTTAACTGTTTCAGAATATTCTTATTCCACACTTTTTTTGTACTGTGCACTCGCAAAATTTTCTTATCACTTTATGAATCTACATTCACTCACACTTTAGGCTTCCTGGGCCCATAACCTGAAGGAATTTATATGTGGTAAATAATTATAACTGTATGATAATATTTGAAATAGTTTTATAAGAATAAAAAAAGTGAGTATATAAAGATTAGTTCGAGATCTAATTTAGAACTGCATAAAAAACGTGGCCTGACAGTATCGCCATATTGAAATTACTAAATGAAAGGCTTAGTTACTTTTATATTTTCATGATAGATACCAACCTAATGTATAAAAATAATTACTTTGCTTTTAACACGTATGAATTTCATGAAGAGATTAGGCCGAATATTTTTTAAGACATTTTTAGCTCACAATTCGTTAGAAAATTCATACGAAATTCCGTGCAGAATATTCTTAAACAAATTTTATATTTATCCGTCCGCAATTCGTTCGAATTTCGTAAGAAGATCTAGCCAAATATTTTTTAACAAATTTTTAGCTGACATTTCGTGAGAAAATTCATACGAATTTTCGTGCAGAATTTTCTAAAAAAAAGTTTATTTAATCCGTTTGCAATTTGCTCGAATTTCGTATGAATTTCGTAAGAAAATCCGGCCGAATATTTTATCAGAAATTTTTAGAAGACATTTTGTTTGAAAATTCATACGAAATTCCGAGTTAAATTTTTTTTTGAATATCCATACTTAAAATTCGGGTAATATTCGAACGAATTTTTGTGCGAAAAAACGTTTCAAAACACCGCACGAATTTTACTAATAATTTCATACGAATTCAATAGGAAATCTGTACGAATCTGGTCGGATTTCTGAACGAAATTCGTACGAATCATTTTTACCTAGGCTAGCACTTTCGTCCGAACGCAGATCGAGTTATTGCCCGCGGGAGCTCAATTCAATATTATATAAACGATATGCATACTTTGTACTTTGAGTATCTTTGTATTTTTCTAAGTTGATAATAAAAATATTTCAAATTTATAATAGTCTTAAAATGATATAATATTAACCATATTCTATAATGTGACTTTCTTCAAAGGTGCTGTTACTTTCCTCCTCGGGGGTTAGGAGGAAAGTAATAAATGCAAAGGTCGTGAAAAAGTCATGCTGTGAACTGGTTATTTAATTCTTAATGTCTAATGCAAATTTTACTTAACAGGTGAAAGTCCAAGCTTTCAGTTAACGTATTAACAAAAATTATTCGTTAAATTAAAAATTTGTTAAAATAATTATCAAAATGTATTAAAAACCGTTATACCTTGATCTGTAAATTATAAAATAAATAAATTCAGCTAGATAAACTTTAAAATTTCAGTAAAACTAAATGTCTGTTAGTATACTACGATAAAAGTTTATAATCCAACAATAAATTGTTTAAACAAATAATGATTATTATTGTTATGAATTAATTTGTAGAATGATTTATTATCAATAATTATATTTAATTTTAAGACTTTTTTATTATAATATTAATATTTAAAAAAAAATTGGAAACCCAGCTGATCCCCACACGTCGCAATAAGCGAACTCTTACTTTTCTCAGTTTTCAGGTCGTGTAACCAGAACTTTAAATAAATTGTTGTTTCTTAGAGAAAAAGTCGAATCAGATCGGATCAAGACAATTTTGAAAGGTTAGATCTCAGAATCCTGACGATAGAGATATTTTGCTGCCAGTTTTAGATTCAGGGTGACAGAATACTTCGGAAATGACTTGTCCGGTTTCTGGGTCTGACAAAATTCTACATTTTGTAGGCCTGTGTAATTATTAGTATTCAATAAATTGCTCGCCATGCTTCCTGGAAGTTACCAGGAAGTTTTCAAAAATTATTTTAAAAAATTTTTTGTGAAATTATTATTTAAAAAGAAATATGAAGATTTCGACTATAAATGCATATTGATCAATGTTGTAACACTTTCTTAATGAATCTGATATAAGAATATTAGAATTAAGAATAACAATTATACAATGTAGATTTAAATTTTGAAAAATGGTTTCGTTTTCTCGTTATGACTTTCTAGGCATGTTCTGAGTTATTAATTGCTCAAAACACATGCTATTCAAACACTATAAGTTTTCAATAATTTATTTCAAAATTTTGAATCAAGTTATTGCAATTAAGAATAAGGCAAAACAGTTCTGAATACAGATCTTGAACCATGTACACAACTAAGAAATATGCTGCAGCTATCTAGCTATCTATCTTATCTTTATCTTAAAGAAATTCGGAGGAAATCGTGTAATATTTCCAAATATTAGGTTTTGGGGTTTAAAGGTACACACCTCAGGAATATTTACCACTAAAAACTTTGATGAATTTGCAAAGCGTTTCTTTTTGACAAACATTTATTCTCAAAATAAGCCTGTAGGGCAACCGGACAGTTTTCGGTGGGACAAACCGGCCATAGGATATTTCCATTGAAATAAAGTTTCATAAAAATTATTTTAAAATAAAATGTTTCTTTCTTTAAAATATTTACTTACAATGAAAAATAATTGTCTTCTAAAGAGAATTGGGTCCCCTAAATATTATTTCTCTGATAATGACAAACATTTTTATTTTTTTATTTAAAAACATCTTTATTCAATTAAACTTCAATCCCAAATTATTATTTTCATTACTACAAACATTTTTTACATGATTCTTTGTTTTTTATTATTATAGATTACACAGGGCTACAAATTTCTGACCCAGAAACGGGATAGGTCATTTCCGATGTAATTTATCACCCTGAATCCAAAACTGACAGCGAAATTGCTCTATCACGTCAGGATTCTGAGATATTCTAACCTAAAAGAGTGAAAAAGGCCATTTTTGGCAACATTCGACTCTCAACGAAGTCTACAAAATAATTTTTTTATCATTGGAACAAATCTTAAAAGAAAGTACAATTAATCACCTTTCAAAATATTCTACACCCAATTTGATCCAACTTTTTTTCACTATGGTACAACAATTTAAAGTTTCGGTTACACGACCTAAAAACTGAGAAAAGGAAAAATAGAATAATTGGAAAGTACTTTAACTTAAGCATCTGATTCTTAATATTTTTGGATAGATGTTGAGAAAACCGATGTTGAATTTTGAAATTCAAAATGGCAGATCCAATATTGCGGCTGTCAAAATAAAAATTAATCGGATTCGCTTGAAACTATTTACTCGGCGGTTTTTGATGTCGCTTATTACGAATCTAATGTCAGATTTTCGAAATTAAAAATAGCGCATGTAATATGGCCACATATTTTTAATAAATTTAAAGGATTCGCTTAAAACTCTTCACTTGGGTGTTTTTGACGTCGCATATTACGAATCTGAAGTCACATTTTCGAAAATTAAAATGGCGGATCTAATATAGTATTTAGCTTTAGTAAAGAAAATTAAATGTTTTATTTTTCTTTATGAACATTTACACTTTTTTCTTCAAAGGATCTTCGTATAGTTGGTTTTGTTTTCAAAATATAATACAGAATCACCCTTTTGTTTATTTCTTGCCTGTAAATACATCTTTTCTCAATTTAGATATAGGTGTGGAAATTATTTTTTCAAGCAATCAAAAGTGATTCTGTTTTACATTCTAATAAACAAAGGCCACTACGATGATCCTTTGAAGAAAAACGTGTAAAGTTTAATAAAGGAAAATAAAACTTGATTTTCTTCTATAAAAGAGTGTATGAATCATGCCCTTAATGTTCGAATTTCATGTTTCTCGATTTTACTAACATCTTTCGATTAAATAGACTACAAAATTTTGTAATAAATGACCGGACAAAAAAAACAGCCTAAAAATTAAAAGTTCCCTATTTTTAAAATTCGACATCGGATTCGTAATTAGCGAACAAAAAAACCTCAAAAGAAATTAATTATAAGCAATTTAGATAAATTTTTATAGAGTACCCACCATATTAGATTCAATATGTCGCCATATTAGATCCGCCATTTTAAATTTCGAAAATGTGACATCAGATTCGTAATATGCGACCTCAAAAACACCCAAGTGAAGAGTTTCAAGCGAATCCGTTAAATTTAAAGAAAATATGTCACCATACTACATCCGCCATTTTGAATTTCGAAAATCTGACATCGGATTCGTAATAAGCGACCTCAAAAACCCCCGAGTAAAAAGTTTCAAGCGAATCCGCTCAATTTTTTATTTTGACAGCCGCCATATTGGATC
The DNA here is from genome assembly GCA_032872475.1 of Leptopilina myrica (nomen nudum). Classification (NCBI taxonomy): domain Eukaryota; kingdom Metazoa; phylum Arthropoda; class Insecta; order Hymenoptera; family Figitidae; genus Leptopilina; species Leptopilina myrica (nomen nudum). The sequence continues at coordinate 37,402,436 of CM065458.1, read as the reverse complement.
TGCCATTTTGAATTTCAAAATTCAACATCGGTTTTCTAATCAACTATCCCAAAATATTAAGAATCAGATGCTTAAGTTAAAGTACTTTCCAATTATTCTATTTTTCCTTTTCTCAGTTTTTAGATCGTGTAACCGAAACCTTAAATTGTTGTACCATAGTGAAAAAAGTCGGATCGGATTGGGTGTAGAATATTTTGAAAGGTGATTAATTGTACTTTCTTTTAAAATTTGTTCCAATGATAAAAAAAATTTTTTGTAGATTTTGTTGGGAGTCGAATGTTGCCAAAAATAGCCTTTTTCACTCTTACAGGTTAAAATATCTCAGAATCCTGACGTGATAGAGCAATTTCGCTGTCAGTTTTGGATTCAGGGTGATAAATTACATCGGAAATGACCTATCCCGTTTCTGGGTCTCACAAAATTTTAAATTTTGTAGGCCTGTGTTATGTAAATGCAATATTATAAATCAAAAATCAAACGGTCCGGTTTACCCCAGGGGGTGGGGCAAACCGGTCCGTTTGCAAATTTTTTTTTAAGTTAACACAGCAACTAAACAATAAAAGATGAAGTATAGGTGTCTCTGGAAATAACTTGCGCAATTAAATTATCTTTCAAACAAGCCATCGAAAAATAAAATCGGTTGATTCGTTTAGTCACAAGAGTCAAAAAACCGTTAGGGGGTCCGGTTTGCCCCACTCTCCCCTACTTATAAGAAATTATTATGAAAAAATCTTTAAATTCAAATACTATTCTAAAAACTTGGTTAAAATTGAAAAAATGAAGAATGAAGAATGAAGAATGAAAACTATGAAGAATGTTAAAAATTAAAACAAAAATATTTTTCCATATTACAAAACAATTTTACCAGGCGTAAGCAATATCTTACCGTTTTAAAATTTTATGTGATCTTAGAAACGGAGTAAACAGAGTCAGATTTTCTTCCTGTACTTAGTTAATAATATCGAATGATAGTGAAACGTCGAATTGAGTGGTTTTTTCCAAATATAGGTGATGCATTTCACGTCAGAAATATCACGATTTGCAAAGGGTACGCCGATTTTCGAGGAACTTCGTGGGATTATAGTTCTATGTAAGAGACTTCTTTTCTCAAATTATTTTATAAAAATTCAAAATTGTCGAAGATACGCCATATTTAATTTTAATATTAATTTTATAAATTTTTTTAAATTTTCACACTATGAATGAATAGCAATTCTTTATTAAACATTTATTACAAGTTTACATCAGCTTGTCGTACCGCTTGTAATAAATCAATCAATTTCGACGATATTTAACTAATTAATTTTTCAAGTGTTCATGAGGAATATAAATTGTTTGTAATATTCCCGTGAAATACACAGTTTTCATGTTTTACATATTAATTTTTGACAAAAATAGAATTTATATCTTTATTAATTTTTACTCGCTGACCTGATAAAGACTGCAAAGTCTTTTCAACTGCATTGGTTTTACCTGCTGACATTTTACATTTTTTTGTGGTGTGGTTCATTTCGTGATGTCTGAAATGATACTCTAACTGGTGGTTTAGAGGTAAAATATTGATCTGCTTTTGGTTGGTTATGGCACGAGATTTTTTTGTTTTTTGCAGTTGTGCATTGAGGTATCAATGAGAAAGGTCCTTTTAATTCATTTAATTGATCCATTGAATTTAGTACCTACTCAAAATTCATTTTGAAAATACGAAACATCGACAAAATGGGTACTCTTTTAAAAAGAACATTTTTTATTAATAAACCATTTCTCACAAGATTAATAATTTTACTGTGTTTTTTAAAAAAAAGAACAAATACTGAATTTTAACTTGACAAACTTTTATAGTAATAAACTATTTTTCACAAGATTAATGATTTTATTGTGATATTTAAAAAGCAGTAGAAATACTTAATTTTAACTTGACAAACTTTAATTTAAATATGTTTAAGGAGAGTTAAACTACAGCTTTCTTCAGTTTTGACAAATATTGTCGATCCTCAATAGAGTTAATTTTATATCTACTCCAAATTTTTTTTGAATAGATGTAAATCGATTAACCAACTTGTTACATCACGTCAAAATTTATATCAAACTTGACCAATTTTTTCATCGTCTGAGCGGTTGATATAGTCAAACACTTTAATTTTTCGCGACCTAAGACTCTGCTTCTCTTTGCGCAGACCATACTAAGAATGCATTAAGTCTGTTTTCGTTGCCCGCACTTTCTTACACTTTAACACCTAACCTGCACTATGCTGTTCTCTTTGCCGGATGTGACTCAATTTTACCAAACATTTTGCTACACTTTTTGCACCTACTCTTGAGGTGGTGTAAAAGTTACACTTAGTGCAGGCAACGAGAACAGACCTATTGACAGCACCATGGGGAAGTGCGCATTTTGTTTTACAATTTTATTAAAGAAAATGTAAATTTAGATTTATGTACAAAAATGGGACATCGTGCAAAAATGCTTGTGAATATCAAATTAATTTCCCGTCAAATAAAACTTGTGTCAATTTAAATATATGTCAAGCGAGTTTGATGTAACATAAAATTCAAGTGAATTGAATTTTTACGTTAAATGGAAATTATTCTAAATGACTTTTATATCAAATAAAATATATGTTGAATTTATTCTATGTAAAATGACATATATGTTATGTAAATTTTATGTCTTATGAAATATATGGGTGATTCTCCGCGTAGCGCACAATTTAATGTCCCTAATGTTTTTTAAGAAATCAGTTTCATATATATTCTAATAAATTTAACGTGGATAACTTATTTCCATGGTAACTAATAAAAGTCTGTAGTTATTTTTATTTAAAAGTTTATAATTTTACTTAAAAAACTGTTTTAAGGTGCCAAAACGTCATAGTCTAATCAGTCCCCACTGCCATTTCATATGGGTGATTCTCCTAAAATGCACCTGTTTTTTCCAGAAACTAAAAAAATATTAATTTTTACATTTTTTAAATTTTTTTTTCATGGGTAGGTTGTAAATACGTTTAAAGATAAAAATCTAAGTTGTGCAAAATTAATTTTCAAAAATAAGCCTTCCGGCATTATTTTAATGTTAAGTGTTTTGAAGGTTAAATATACTGTAATCAATGTTGGGGTTTTTGTAAAAATTTCCTTTGAAATTTAATTTCTTCAATTTATTAAACTTTTAACATTATTTATTTAAAATTAAATAAATTGCGTATTTAATAATTTATTTATAACTATTTTATCTTTTCAAAAATAAGTAATATATATTTTTTTATATTGATATTTTCTATAAAAAAATTTTATTTTAATTATAATTTTGTTATTTATCTAACTTTCTACTTAATATATTATATTTTTAAAAATTAAAAATATTTTATTTTAATTAAAACGGAAATTTTTTTTATAATTCAAAGGTTAGGTATTTGAAAATAATTATTAAAAAATTAAAATATTTTTTTAAGTCAAATACAATAATAAATAATTATAATGAACATTAATATTTTTTTCTTGTCTAAGTTAGTGGAATTGAGAAAAACGAAACTATTACGGAAAAACAATGAAATAAATAATAATTTATATTTTACCTCAAAATAAGTTAAGTAGTATAAAGTAAGTGAAAACAAAAGACGTGGAAAAAAAATTTTTGAAATCGATGATAATTTGCTAAAAAAATTAGTTTTTCATATGCGTCATGGTCTAATCACTTTTTCATTAGTAAGACTTTTCTGTATTAAACTGTGTCACTGAAGCACTCATAAGTGTAAAGAAAAATTTAAAATCAGGTAAATAATGAGTAAAAAAATTAATTTCTATAAATTGCAGCATAAATTTCTATAAGTTACCACATAAATTTCCATAAACTACCGCATGAATTTCCATACAATCCCGAATTTTCTTTTTTTAATTACTAATATTGCAACACTTTACTGTTCATTGTCGCACAACTTTCTATAAATTTTCATAAATTACCTCGAAAATTTCCATAAATTACCAAATTCCAAATTTTTAATAATAATGTAAACTTTACATATTTTTTATTAATGTAAACTTTACATATTTTTTATTACTTATCGCGACCGTTTCTATAACTTTCCTTAAATTTCCAGAAATTTCTATGAATTCCCATAAAATACACAATGCAAATAAAAATTAATAAAGAAAGAATCATAAAATTTAAATAATAAACTAAAATTGAGAATTAAATTACAATTAATAAAAATAAAATATTTAAACAAGTGAAAATTTAATAATAACAAAAATGTAAAATTTAGGCGCGTCCGCCATTTCACACCCTCTCATCCAAATCATTCCTCGCCGTTCTCGATCTCGGTTGGACTGTAATAAAATTTTACTCCTGTTATTTTATATTAATTTACAAAATCTATGACACTAAAAGTTACCGGGTTGATTCTAGAATTTAACCCCCAATTATACGCGCGGACGGAAACTAGGGTCGTGCACGCTAGATCAGAATTTTAGAAATTACCGAAAAAAGAACTAGATATCGAACTGCGGTCGATATTCATGCCCGTCGCGAAATTAGTGTAAGTTTCATGTATGTTCTGGACATCCTGACCTGATTAGCTCCTCAAGGCCAAGTTGTCAATGTGTATGTGTCATATCTGTTGAACGATTAGCTCCTCAGTTTAACAGGGGAAAATTATGTAAAAGTGTGTGTATAAAGAGGATGGTAAAAATAACATGGATGTCTCAACGTCCCGGGTTAGCGCCCCACGTTCAGTTGAGACTAAGGTGGAAAGAGTACAGAGACTACACGGTGGAGCTCCACACGGTCTTCTCTGCACCAGGTAAAAAATTATAAGAACGAAAACGAAGGATGTTACCAGGACTCGTTAGCGCCCGAAGTCCAAGTATAACTCCTTCTAGGAATTTGTAAGAGCTGGTGAACAGGTTAGCTCCTCATGTTCACCTTCTCAAACGAGGAAGATCATCCCCTGGCCAGGATTAGCGCCTCTCTGGACAGAGAATAGATCGAGGGGTGAGAAAGGAAAGTGAGCTGCTGTCGGTCGGCCTCGGAGCAAGCCCCGAGTCCGGTCGTAGGCAGACTGAATGAATCGAAATGTGCAACCAAGTATTATAGATCGCTGGCTCTCCTCTGGTATGACGAGAGGTAAGAGCGACCTACGTCATGCGCGGCAGTGAGTGCGCCATCGGTACTTCTCTCTCGTCAGCCAGGCAGTGAGCACAGCAATATATATAGATATATTAAACGTATGGAAAATGAAATGAATGAATCAACGCGGAATAAATTTGAATTTAAAAATTATGCTCAACATTACATCCCCCCTACTTGAAAAGCGAATTTTAATGAGCGTTTTTTTTAGGGGAAGAAAAGAAAAAAAAATAAATTCTAGCTAAGTATCACTTACAAAAGTTTTCGAGCTTTGTAGATGTGTCCAGTTGATGCTTGGAGATGCAGAACCCACTTATGATTCTCCCAGAAAACTCTGTATCGCTTCGTGAGTAGTGGAACATGGATCCATGGTCCACCGGGCAATTTAGCGACCACAAATTCTCTACCCACCATATTTTCAGGAAGAACAATCGGATTATCGGCGCTACTTCCTTGACGATTGTTATTATTGTTTTCAAGTTCTCCGACAGCCACATTCTCGGGCACGACAATTTGATTTTCCACAATGACTTCTGGAGGAATGTTGTTGTTCACGTCCGCTTCTTGTATAGTTTTTTCCAATTCGTCGAAAAGTTTCTGATAAGAATTTACAGCAGGAGTTGGATTGTTAACCAATTTAATTGGTACGGTAAGTATTTCCTCTTTCATTATTTTTGGTTTTGAAGAATTTTCTATAACTTTTTTAACCTTTTCTTTTTTTTCAGATTCAGCGATGGTCTTCTTCGATTTACTTTTACTCTTCGTGACTTTTTCTTTCTTTTCAGGAGCAGCGACGGATTTTTTCGACAAGGTTTTTGTCTTGTTTTTCATTTGCTTGGCAATCTTCTCTTTTGCAACCAAAGTCATGTTAGATAATGGTGTTGAAACGATTTTTTCTGGTGTGATTTTGGTTGTCTTAACTTTTTTAATTGGTGGATTTATAGGCGGAATGACGCGAGTTAACGGCACAATTGGTAATTTTGTTCTTGCAATTCTTTTTCTAAATGAAACTAGTTTTTTCTTCTCCAACAATTCTTCCTCCTTTTTACAAATCGCGATAAGTGTGGATTCGAAATCATTTTTCGAAGTAGAAGGTGGAATTTCAACTTTTTTCATTTCTACTTGAGAAATTCGCGGTTTAGAAGAAACGACTTTCGATAATTATCTATTTCTTGCAATATCCGGACGAAGAGGAACATTTATTGAATTAATATTATTGGATTCTAATAAATTATTTTTAAACATCTTTTGGTAATTGAAATCGAATTCCGGAATACTCAAATTTAAATTTGCTAAATCTAACGCGTCGCGTTTGATAGCTTCACGTTTACGTTGAGCGATTTGTTTTGAAGTTTCCATTGTCGGTGACTTTGAAGAACTGTGTAGGTAATTCTACGAATTCAGATTTATTTTCTCGAAGAGGTCGATGACATTAATATTTTGGAGGGAAAAAATATTATTGGTTGGAAATAAAAATTTTCAGGTCTTTTAAATGGACATGACGAAAAATTTTTCCCTGTTCATTTACAAGATCAAAAATGACTGGTGAAATTTTTTTCTTAACAACAAAAGGTCCACTGAATTTTTCTAATAATTTTGCGCTCTTTTTTTCCATCTTTTTAGAAAGATGAAAATTTCGTTTTAAAACTTTATCTCCAATATTAGGCTTCCATTCACGTTTTCTCAAATTATAATATTTTTGTTGAATATTAAAATTTTTAGCCAGATTAATTCTAACTAATTCCAATGCGTTTTGTAATTTTTTTATTCTTGTTTCAGTTGCAGTGTTCGTATTAAAATTCAACCGCGTCTCTTGAAAACCAGGCGGGAGAATTTCACGACCGGCGGTAAGGTAGGCAGGCGTGAAACCCGTCGATGAGTGCTTGGCGGTGTTATAGGCGAACTGAAGTTCCGATAGATGGCGGTCCCAGTCCGGTTTCTTGCTATCCAAGTATTGTCGAATCATAGTTTTGACTACTTTGTTGACTCGTTCTACTGGATTGCACTGCGGGGAATAGGGTGGTGTAAGACGATGTTGAATACCGAAATCTTCTAAGAATGATTTGAATTCTTTATTTATAAATTGTCTACCATTGTCTGAGACAATTTTCTGAGGACAACCGAAACGATAAAAAATTTCTTTCAATGTTGAAATAACTAACATTGATGTTGCTGTACGTAATGGTTTTAATTTAATCCATTTTGTAAAACGATCCTGAATTACACATAAACTTGTATTTCCTGAAGTTGTTCGAGGCAGAGGTCCAATGAAGTCGATAGAAATCATTTCCCAGGGCTTTTTTACTAATGTGGCATGCATAAGATTTGCTGCCGCTTGTTGTGAGCTTTTGTTAATTTGACAATTTTTACAATTTCTCACATATTGAGCGCCTTCACGAAGCATTCCGGGCCAAAAGAAAAATTCTCCGAGCCTAGCTAGTGTTTTAGCTTTCTGTTTCAACATTTCCAGGGCTTCCTGTCTCATATGTTCCTGTGTTGCTGGATTTCTAGGTTGGTAACGTTGCTTGATTGGTGAAGAATCTTCCAGACGAATTTCATGCTTTAATAATGGTGTATGTCCTTTTATATCTTTAAATAAAAGATTCTCCTTGTTAATTAAAGCGTTTAATTCCCGTTCTAGATCCTTATTTAGTGAAACTAATCCAGATGGTCCAATTTCACAAACTTCAACTTTAAATGAGTTTTTTAATAATCGAATATTAAGATTATTAAGCAATAGAGAAAAGTTGAATTTCCGAAGTAAATCGATACCGATAAGCATAGGTTGCAATAAACCAGGTAACACTAGGAACTTATGCTTCACTTTAGTTGAGCCGGCCATAATTTTCATGTCGAAACTAGTTTATACCTTATATTCTGTGCCATTAGCTAGACTGACGATGATTTTTTCTAGGTTAGCGACTCCTCCAAGTTTAACAAGACGATCTGCTATGTGGATATTAATAAAAGAACTCACTGCTTCCGTATCCACTAGGGCTGGAATGGTGATGTTCTCACAATGACACTTGATAAAAATCCTGGAGTTTGGTGTTGATGAGGCCGAACTTACTCCTGTCGTTCGACCCTTTTTCCGTTTCCCGGCTTTTCACAGTGGCAATCTCTGGTAAATACTCATTCTTTCCCACAATAGGAGCAAAATTTAGAGCAGAATATCTTGGCGTTATTTCTGCAATAACGGCGTCTATGACCAGGTTGACCACAACGATGACAATCTGTGGTGGAGTCAAAACGGTGTCCTGAGGCGTTGGATAGAACTGGTCGATTTCCCAAAAAAAATGGTTCTAGGTTGAAAAAGCAGGTTTCCTTCATATCAACCTGTTCTTCATAGGTCATCCTGCCCCAGGTGTGACTATTATTCTCTAGGTCCGCCTTTAAAACCATTTCAGGAAAAACTCGTAATAACTGCTGGTCTGTTATTTTGAATTTCTCCTGTTCTTCGTGGACCTTCTCCAAAACCTCTATCAGGGTTAAACCAGGAAACGAACTCTCCCATTTCCCTATCTTCCAATAAATGAAGTTGTTGAGCCCTGATGTCGCCATGATGTCTTCTTTTTCTTTCTTAAGTACAAAATAATTTTTGATCGTTGCCGATGAGTGATACTGATCGACTAGACTACTTAAAGGGTAACGCATTAATATATACTACTATTTTACCCCCACTCCTACGGGATTGAATGAGCGCCCCCTATACCGATGAGGACAATGTATTCATATAGTAAAGAAAAATTAAAGAAAAAGTTAAACCTTTCTTAAAATTTTTTTTTTTTAAATACCATTTTAATCTCACAAAAATCACCGATTTCTCTTATAAAAAAAAATGTTGACTATTTTACTTAAACTTCTTTGTTAAGAAAAATTTATAGTCCCTGTTCGGGCGCCATGTAATGCTCTTAATTTTTGCAAATAAGGATTTGCTTGCCGGATGGAGTCCGGGTCTCTAGATTGGTAAATTCTATCAATTTACAGTGACGCAAGCGCCATCTATTATAAATACTAATTTAAGAGAAATTTGTGAAAAGGTAAAATCAAAATAATAAAACATAATTTAAACATTCGAAAGTAAATAGATTTAACAAAATAAATTAGAAATAATAACAAAATTAGCTCCTCAAGGCCAAGTTGTCCAGGTGTATGTGTCATATCTGTTGAACGATTAGCTCCTCAGTTCAACAGGGGAAAATTATGTAAAAGTGTGTGTGTAAAGAGGATGGTAAAAATAACATGGATGTCTCAACGTCCCGGGTTAGCGCCCCACGTTCAGTTGAGACTAAGGTGGAAAGAGTACAGAGACTACACGGTGGAGCTCCACACGGTCTTCTCTGCACCAGGTAAAAAATTATAAGAACGAAAACGAAGGGTGTTACCAGGACTCGTTAGCGCCCGAAGTCCAAGTACAACTCCTTCTAGGAATTTGTAAGAGCTGGTGAACAGGTTAGCTCCTCATGTTCACCTTCTCAAACGAGGAAGATCATCCCCTGGCCAGGATTAGCGCCTCTCTGGACAGAGAATAGATCGAGGGGTGAGTAAGGAAAGTGAGCTGCTGTCGATCGGCCTTGGAGCAAGCCCCGAGTCCGGTCGTAGGCAGACTGAATGAATCGAAATGTGCAACCATCTATAGATCGCTGGCTCTCCTCAGGTATGACGAGAGGTAAGAGCGACCTACCTCATGCGCGGCAGTGAGTACGCCATTGGTACTTCTCTCTCGTCAGCCAGGCAGTGAGCACAGTAATATATATAGATATATTAAACGTATGGAAAATGAAATGAATTAATTAACGCGGAATAAATTTGAATTTAAAAATTATGCTCAACATTACAAATTAAACAAAAACATGATTGTAGTACATTTTTCCCAAAATACGATTTCCCAGAGGATATTTTTCCCAAAATCAAATTTCCCAAACTATAGTGGTTTCCAAAGGACATTCTTAACAAAATCAGATTTTCCCAAATTAATACATATTTGTGCAAGTATTTAGTTCCATTGACAAATTTTAATAAAATTTATAAGAATAATTTCCATTTTTGGAGAAATTGAAAAAAATTGTACGTGTACTTAAAGTAATTAAAATTCTGACAAGAATTGTATTAAAAGTTTTTAAAATAAATTAATTTCGGAGAAAAATATTTTATTATTTATAAAGATAATTAAAATGTTGACAAAGAATTCTGTTAAAATTTTATTACAAATAATTGAAACTCTGCAATGAGTTTTATGATTTATGAAAAAATTGAATTCCTAAATAGAATTTTATTATTTATAAAAGCAATTGAAGGATTGCTCAAAAATTTGTCAAAAATTTATAAATAATTGATGTTCCTTTGCAAATTTTATTTTATAAAAATTATTAAATGTTTACATAGAATTTTATTAAATTAAAAAAAAATTAATTTTTTTGGACAATCATATTAAAATAGTAGATATTAAAAATCATTAAATGGAAGAAAATTTTCAAAAGTATAATTCAATTTCGGAGATATTTTTTTATTATTTATAATGATAATTGAAATTTTGACGCCAATTTTTGTAAATTTTTTTGAAAATAATTATGGATTTTTGTTAATTGTAAGAATTTATATTACTTTTAAAAATAATTAAATTCTTAAGACAAATTTAAAAAAAATGTTTTTAAATAATTGAATTGTTTTGTGCAATTTTCTTAAAATAGAAATGATATGACTAGATTTTTGCAAATTATTGGTTACAACATGCAATTCTAAATTCTTCATACATTCACAATTTTATATTATTTTATTGAAATTATATTTGTTTGTTATTATTTTATAATTGATTTATTTATATTTATACACTGGACATATTAAAAAAAATAATTTACATTATAACTAATGAACAATTTTATTTTGGGAAAATATGACTTTGGGAAAAAAGTATTTTGGGAATGATACTTCTTTGGGAATACGATTTTTTGGGAAAAATCTACTTTGGGAAAATGAGTTTAAGAAAATTGATCCCCTACCAACAACATAATTATAAGAAAGAAAATGTTTTTAATAAAAGTTAAATTTTTTTAAATTTTTCTTTATTGAGATTAATTCTATAAATTCAAATGCAATGTAAAGTTAATATATACCAACCAGCTGTCGTACCCGTCTTCGACGGGGTTTAGTTTCTACAGATACATTCAATAGTGTGTTCTATCAGTCTCGAAAAACAGGAAATAGTGGGGAATTTAATTTGACTGGAGAAATAATAATTAGCTACCATTAACTATTTCATTATAAAAATATTACTATTTGAAAACAGTGATTGACTTTTTATCATCAAATAATTTATTTGTTATTAATTAAAATGCAGAAAACAATGTTTGTCAATTATTTGTAGAAATTTAATTACAGTAATATAAGTTAATCCAAAATTTCCACTAGTTTTTAGAGTTATAGTAAAGTCAAATTCGAACTAAATGTATCATAATTTCTTAAATCTAAAATAAGACCTGTATTGCAGGCTGAATTCATAATTTTTTCCCATTAAATTAAATTCCTGCATTTTTCCCGTTTTTTTCCAGTTTACAATGCTTTACAATGCTCAAAACATCCATAATAGTTAAACCTAGAATTAAAATAACAAAACATTTTACTATCTATGTTTCTCTCCAGTAGCATAATGCAAATATCGTTTCACAGGTATTCTTGAATTTCTGTAGTATGAATTTTATCATAAAAAATCTCCATTTTCAATACTTTAAAAATAATTTTAAAGCTAAGAATTAATATTTTTTTAATATTGTTTACCATTCATCATTTACCGTTTTTAATATTTTTGAAGTTTTGTAATTAAAATTTTTTTGATGAATTGGATAAACAAATTATTCTCAATTCCAGTATTTTTAGTTCAAAAGTTTAAAAGATATACATTAAAAAATTAAAAAATTTCCATTTTTTAAATTTTTTGAAAAAATTGAATACCTCCCGTTCTAATTATATGTTTAAAAACTGTAAATTTATTGTTTATAATTATATATCTCACGAAAGCCATACCTGATTAATTTACTGCAATATATCAAAATGTAAAAATTGTTTTGCCAAAAATAATGTCCTTTAACCAAGATGTAAGTATCAAAATATTTTTAAAAAATTAAAAAAACGAAATTTTTCAAATTTTATATTTTTTAATGAATTGCATTTAAATGATCTATAATTCATTATTACATGTTATTTGTTCAAATTTTAGCATAATTTTTCAAAATATTGTCTCTTATAAACAGATAATTTTTTCGTTTTTTTTTAATTTTTCGAAAACATTTTTATACTTACATCTGAAATATGGAATAGTATTTTTGTTTAAGCTAAAAGTAGGGCTTAAATTTTGACTCGGGTCTGTTGTCATAAATATTACATCAATAAAAGTTAAAGTATAAAGCAGTTTTTAAAAACAAATTAATATAATAAAATTTTTTAATTTCGTAAGAAAATTACAGATTTTTCCTGGTCAAATTAAATTTCCGCGGCTATTTATCAGTTTTCCCGCGCAATTCGTAGACACTTTGTTAAATTTATTTAGGTTATACACGGGTTTACAAGTGATACCCTTTATAAAGTTAAAAAGTAATACAATAGAAAGAAAATTTACAATAAGCGCATGTGATCTTAATAGTTACAACAATTTATTGCTTATGTAATTGGAGAGTTCGTGTGCGAATTTGCTCCTCGAACCATTAAAAAAATCGATACTCTCTGCATGATTTGCTTCACGACAAAGGCGTGAAAGGGGCGAGTTGCTACCGAGATTTGTGCGAGAAAAAGGCACTTTAAAAGTCGACCTATTTCTTAACGAAATGTACGGAACCGACAGCGAGATTCCGGACAACAATGCCGGGCAGTCCACATCACCATTAAGAATTTTACAAAAGAACTGCAAATCGAGTTTCAGAAATCTATCCCCAATGGAAGGTATTCTTAATGTTGATCGTAATTCCGAGTAATCGTGGCTAAAATAATCATATGGAATGCCGAGCTGTCTAGCAGCAAATCTCAGGAAAATGTTCTGGACTCTCTCCAGTCTCAATTTCTGATACTCATACTGCGGAAAATAAATAGTTGAAAGAAACTCTAAGTGAGGTCTGGACAGAGAAAAGAACAAAATCCTAAGAACAGGGAGACTGAAAAATATTGAGCCGGATCTCACTATTTGACCGAGAGCTTTTAAACAATTTTTTACAGCAAGTGCAGTATGGTCGTTAAATGTTAGAGCGGGGTCCAGCATCAGTCCCAAATCTCGCTGCCGATTAACCCTCTTAAGCAGCGTTCCACAGATATTATAATAGAAATTTACAACTTTCGCTTTTCTATGAAATGTTATTACAGAGCATTTACAAATATTTAACGGCAAAAAATTCTTAGTGCACCACAGATGGACTCTATCAAGGTCTTCTTGTAAATCGAGAGTACAAGACTGATCAATAATAATTTTAAAAAACTTTAAGTCATCTGCGTATGTGAGAAAGTTACTATTAATAAAACAATTCTTAATGTCATTTATGTAAATCAAAAAAAGAAGAGGGCCGAGATGAGAACCCTGCGGTACACCTGACGTTGAAAAAAATTCATACGAATACACACCATTAACTCTGACTACCTGTCTTCTGGCATGAAGATAAGAAGATATCCATTTCAATGCCATATCGGAAACGCTATAGGCACGAAGTTTACACAGAAGAATACCAAAATCGACTTTGTCAAACGCCTTGGAGAAATCAGTATAAATCGCATCAACCTGCAAACCTACATCCAAGGCGCCTGACAAATACTGCGTATATAAGCACAAATTTGTTAAAGTGGAACGCCCCTTCCTAAACCCATGCTGCTCCTCAATCAAAACATGCTTAAAGGCCGGGTACATTTGGTCGTAGATTAAACTCTCGAACAACTTAGGAATCGCGCTGAGAATAGTTATCGGTCTATGGTTCTCAACATTAGAACAATCACCAGCTTTATATACGGGAGTGATAATGCCCAGCTTCCAGTAATCCGGAAAGCATCCAGTTCTCAGGGAGTTATTAAATATAAATAATAATGGCTCGATTATGGACGAACAACAAGACTTTAGGAAAGAGTCTGGTATATTATCGTGTCCTGGTCCTTTGTTATCATTCAAAGCGCGTATTTTGACCTCGATGTCTCTCGCAGTAATCAGATTAAAACTTAGGTCAACATCACTCACAAGTCCAATTGAACATACAGCATCGTTATCAGATCGATTATAAACAGTTTTAAAAAAGTCAGCGAAAAGATTAGCTATACTTGAATTATCAGATGCCGTAGATCGACAATAATGCATTTCGTTCGGGAAGGTTGTGCGTTTTTTGTTCTTGTTAATAAAATTCCAAAAGAGTTTTGGATTGCGCGACAGGCTCATTTCGGTATCAATTATATACTGATTATAAGTTATTTCTGAAAGTTTTTTATATTTTGCACGTAAAGTTGAAAAATGTTCATAATCACGCAATTCTCTAGTGCGCTTATAGTTAGCATGAGCTATCTTTTTTATAACAATTAAATTTTTTAATTCCTTCGAAAACCAAATTGGATAAGTTAAGGGACGATTACACTTAGTAGGAACAAAATATTTGAACGCACGCTCAATGTGTTTACAAAAAATCACAACCATTCTATTTACAGCATCATATTTACTTTGAAGATTGCATAGGGATTCTAATTCATCTAAAACATGCAATTCATTTTCAAATTCAACACTCCAGTCAATCTCCAGCAAATAATTATTAATAGACACAAAATCATCCCTTTTAAAGTTTAAATTTATAGAGTAATTAGGTAATTCGCGGATGGCCGTAGGTACTTCAATTACATAAGCAAGGGGTGGGTGATAAACATCCACGGGTAGTAGTGAGTCATCTGATAATTCTACAAAACTATAATCAAAGTCCGTCAATACGAGATCAAGAATAGAGTCGCGATTATTTCTAACTAGATTAAGTTGTCGTATGTTAAGAAAATCTAAATTGTCCATAACTAATAGAAAAATGTCATTCTGAGCTCTGGTATGGCCAGGTTTTAAATTATGCGGGAGATAAGACAAGTCGCTATTATCGTTACATGTGTCCCATTCAATAAAATGTAAATTAAAGTCACCTAGTATATGTAATGGTTCATTCGGCATATTATTACGAATCAAATCAACAGTATTGAAAAACTCTCTATAAACAGTAATACAAGAATTTGGTGGAAAATATACTGTACCAAAAATGTGCCAAGTATTAAATATCTTGACTCGAACAAACAGCATCTCAATTGTATGACATGCAACAGGTATGTGAACACTAGAAAAAATATTATTCACTGCGATAAGTACACCACCACCACGAAGCGAAGAACTAGTAGAAGAGTTTCTATCCATCCTATAGACTGTGAAGCTCGCGAAGTCCAGTTCCCCACTATCAATTCCCTGATGAAGCCATGTTTCCGTGATAACGTAGATATGAGCAAAAAATGAAGGAAGAGATTTATGGAGGTCTAGAATTTTAGTACGCAAGCCCCTTATATTTTGATAGTATATTTCGAAGGAATGTGTGCAAGGGGTGGCGTCTGAAGGTGGTTGAACATTTGTCTGTGGAGCGGGAATAAACACATTGTTACCGTAGTTATATTCTATGTTGGTGGTTGTGTAATAATTGACTTCTTTCTCTTCAGGATCTTCGGCTCTCCTTCCACATTCCTGATAACCAAGTCCCGCTCCCCCCTCTCTTGACGTTCCTTCAATTCTGCATGGGCTTCCTTCTGACGCATTCTCTGTAGTAGGGTTAGATCCCTGGACAGTGAGATAGTTAGAACATTCTTCCCCGCCAACCCACTTTTCTTCTTCCAATAAGAGCGTAGCGTTTCCCACATCAGAGCCTCGTTGTCATAAGAAATTCGAATCGGACGAGGTGACGGCATATTCTGTTGGTATTTACCAAGTCTTATAAATTTAATATGGAGAGGGTCATGCTTATCATTAATATATTTAAAAAAGCTATGGACTTTATTAGAATCTGATTCAACGTCAGCGCTCTTACTTTGATTTCCATCAATCGACGATTCAGGACAACCAAACATGACAAGATTGCACTTACGTTTTAATCTGTCAGACACCTCAGCAATGCATTTTGAGGAGATAGAAGCTTCTAGTGCAGTTGCATTATTATTGATGTTTTGCAGTCCTCGAAATCCGTCCTCCAGATTCTCAATTCTCTTCACAGCATTATCCAACTTGGTTGAATAAGAAGTAACAGTGGATGTCAAGAGTGCGATTTTTTCATTGACATCACCAATTCTACCACCAATGAATTCCTTGGAATCAGTCTTAGCCTTGGCGTAGTGATCTTCCAACATTTTGCTCAGTTGTTCAATAGTGATGCTAGCAGAAGGAGCTGGAGACAAGGACCTTGTGGTTGGTTTAAATGAACAGCACCTTCTTTTACCAGTCGATTTGCTCACGGCAAGATTAATGCACCCAGGATGAAAGAATGCACCACATGGACACGAGCTGGCATCTCCGACCACAATAGAACTACAGTGACGACAAACGCGTGGATCTGACATGTTTACTTCACCTCAGCTGAGCGTATACCGGGCTCTGTCAACTCTGTACACAGCACTGAACTTGGGTCAACTTTATTCGGCTGGTTAGTACACCACAAAATTTGATAAAACTTTATGTAACAAATTATCAAAAGAAAGACCAGGAGAAGAGCCGGCGATTGTTACACAAAAAAGTAAATGGCTCAGACAATCCAGGAAATGCAAAACTTAAAACAGAAAGTCACTTGGAACACGATAAAACACAAATGCTAAAAGAGCAGATCACAGCACGTGCTTAGTACATCGCGGCCATATTTTAATGTATCTACAACAAATGTATTATAGTAGAAACTAAAACCCGTCAAAGACTGGTATATAACATAGTTTTTCATAACACATTTTCTTAAAAAAGAGTATTTTCATAAAATAAATCAATTTTTGTAGCTATCTGCAGGTTTATTTATGGCTAGAACTAAAAACCAAGTATATTTAAATTTGTGCAAATTTGAGAAGGAACATTTTTGACGTTAGTAATAATGAAAATAACAATGAAAAATAAAATATTTAAAGTCTAACGCCCTTGATTTGTTTTCTATTGTTAATTTGATTTTAATTAGTATTGTGTTTTTTGTTAAGTACAAAATTGTACAAAATGGTCTAGAGCCTGTTTATAATGAAAATAAAATAAAATCATAAAACATCTCAATTTCTAGAATTTCTGAAGTTCTTTTAATTAATGAATATTATGAATGAAGTGGATAAATAATTATGAATTGCATTATTTTGATGTCACAACCTTAATCAAAGATCACAAAAATACTACTGAATTAAGCTTGATAGTAATTAATAACAATTATAATTTTTTCGATTTTTATATATCCTTATTAATAAAATCAGACGTCTGTCTGTACATTGCTTAAAACTTAAAACTTTTAGCATAAACAGTTGTTATTGACATAAAGGATTCCAGAAATAGTCGTAAAAATTTTAATGTATGTATGTATGTATGTGTGAATGTATGTATGTCTGTCACAGAAGCTTTGTTCCCTAATAACACAAAAACGCTTCTACCGATTTGAAGTAAATTTGGCAGAATGTTAGACCTTAGGCCAAGGAAGGTTTATAAATTTACAGATTTGAAAAATATTACTTAGAACTGGAGATGTTCAATTTAAAAAAAAATAAAAAATCAAATTTTTCAAATTTTACATTTAAAAAAAAGTGCTTTTAAACTTTCTATAATTGAGTACATGTTTTTTAGTCATTATCATTATTCAAAATAATTTTGCCAAAAATAATGCCTTATAACCAAGATGTAAGTATAAAAATGTTTTCAAAAAATTTAAAAATGAAGATTTTTTATGATAAAATAGATACTGCAGAAATTCAAGAATACCTGTGATACGATACTTGGATTATGCTACTAGGAAAAAACTTCGATAATAAAATGTTTTGTTATTTTAATTCTAGATTTAACTTTTAGAAATTTTTTGAGCATTGTAAAGGCAAAAGTTAAACAGGGTGTCTATTATTGTTTCTGTTTTACAAACTATCAGGTTTTTCCAAGCTTTGTCAAAAATTTTTTAGGTGTATTTTTTTATCAAATGTAAATTTTCTTGATAAGTATTAACGATAAATAAAACTTCAAATGGCTACAAAAATTCACATATTTTATAAAAACACTCTTTGATGGGTTTTTGTTTTTACTAATACTTTTAACAGGGGTTCTACCAACTGGAAAAAACGGGAAATATGCAGAAATTTAATTTAATCGGGAAAAACTGTGAATTCAGCTTATGCAATATAGGTCTTATTTTAGATTTTAGCAATTATGATACAATTAGTTCGAATTCGACTTTTTAGTCGAATTAGTTAGTCGAAAATTAGTAGAAATTTTGGATTAACTTATATTACTATAATTAAATTTCTACAAATAATTGACAAACATTGTTTTCTGCATTTTAATTAATTAAAAATTAATTAGTTGATTATCCCGTTCTAATTAATATTTTTCAAATCTGTAAATTTAAAAACCTTCCATGGACCAAGATCAAACATTCTGCCAAATTTAGTTTCAAACGGTTTAGCCGTTTTTAAGTGATTCGCGAACAAAGATTCTGTGACATACGGACATACATACATACATACATACATACACGAAATTTTTTAATGGCATTTTTGAAATCCTGGATGATCAAAACGAATAATTACGTGTAAAATTTTAAGTTCTGAGCAATGTACAGACAAAAGTCTCATCTTATATATATATATAGATTTTTCTTTTGAGGATTTTTTAAATTCTATCAATTTATTTTGAGATATTAGTATAATAAATATATCTAGCAATATTTAAATAAATTTGTTGAAATGTCTTAAAGATATCGTGTTCACAAAAACGAGATCTACACACACACGTATACAAAATTACATACATCCAGACAATTGCTTAGGGACTTAAATAACATAGTCCTATATAGAGAATATTTGTTTCAAGGATTTTTAAAAATTTTGTAAATTAATGGTCTACAAAGCTTTCTCCACGAGGAAGAACTAATAAATTTACCTCATTAAAAAAAAAATTTTAATCTATAACACTAACTGTTTTTACATATTTTAAGTAACCTGTATTGTTATAATCAATTTCAAAAACTAATTTAAATAATAGAAGAATATATCTTATGATTTTCATACTTTTTATTGCTAATAATAATACATAATAATAATAAAAATAATAATAATAACAAAATACAAATACAGAAAAATAATATGTTAAAATAAATAAAATAATAAAATTCGAATACTGACGTTAAAATTCAAATAAATAATTAAAAACAAATAAGTTAAATTTCAACCGAGCGAGCGTTAGCGAGGGAGGTATATGTCGCTAGTATATATATATAACTATATTTTATAATGCTCATACATATGCACACTACACATAACGTGTATACGCACACATAATCACTCAATTCATACACATGTATACTCACACATATACACTACAGTGTGACCAGACTGCAGACGCAGATCCCCCCCATAGCGCCACAGTTACCCTTTCTTTTCTCCACTAACACAAAGACACACGGTCCGTTTCAACTCGTACGTGAGCCTCTTTTTCGTTTTTTTCGTTTTTCTCTAATTTCTCGACAAATGTGGCGCGAAATTTAAAAAGGATAATTCTCCGAGAATTATTATTTCAAAGATATTTATAATAAATATTGCACGTTTCATCAAAATCTTTAATGTAAATCCTTTAACAAGTATTTCATATTTTTTTCATAATAGAATATATGCAATGTAATTATTTCGACCTGTTAAACATTTTCTGATAAAAATATTACCTATAGTACAATTAAACTCAACAGTAAATTAGATAAAAAGATTTTTTACGACAAAAATATTATTAATTTGAAATTTACATGGAAAAATATATTACTATTAATTATTAATACATTTAATATTAGTTGACTAACCTAAAAATAGTTAATTTTTACATTTTAAATTATCTAATTTTTTTGCAAATTACAGAATTATTTTTTATTTTCAAATATAAATTTTAAAATAATTTAATAATCAAAATTTTTTAAATTATTATTTATTTTGTGCTTATTAAGTACAAAATAAATTTTTAATGTTTATATTACCAAAATTTTTAAATTCTTTGCAAGAACTGAATTATTTTTATATAAATAAAAACATTCTTTGGAAGAATTCAATTATTTTTATAAATAGTAAAATTTTTTGCAAAAATTCCATTAGTTTTAACAAAATTTTAATAAAATTTCAGAAAAGAATTAAATTAACTTTTAAATAGTAAAATTTTTCACAAGAATTGAAATATTTTTACAAATATAGTCAAATTCTTTGCAGGAATTCAATTATTTTCAAAACAATCTTAATTGAATTCTTTAGCAGAATTAAAATATTTTCAATTATTTACTAAAATTTTAATAAATTCTTTAAAAAAATTTAACTTTTTTAATAAATACTAAAAATTCTTTGCAGGAATTAAATTATTTTAAATCTAATTTAATTAAAATTGTACGAAAGAATTTAATTATTTTCACAAATTTTCATAAAATCCAATTTCAATAAGAATTTAAAATTCTCTAAAAATAATTCAATTATTCTCTAATATAAATATTTTTTAAAAATTCTATAAAAATTAAATTACTTTTAATGCAATTTTTAAATATTTTTGTCAAAAAAATTGCGAAAGAATTTAATTTATTTAAAAAAAATAATAAAATTATTCTGATGAATACAATTATTTTGAATATGCTTAATTTTAATAAAATTCTTTACAGAAATTTAATTATTTTCGAAACAATTCAATTTTTACTAATATTTTAAAAAACTTTCGATCATTTTAATTAGTTTTATAAATAGTAAAATTCTTTGAAGAAATTCAATGATTTCAAAAACAATTTTAATAAAATTCCTCTAAAGAATTTAATTACTTTCAAATATTTACATAAAATTAATTAATTTCCTGAAATTTTTATAATAAATTCTTTGGTGCAAGTCAATTATTTTTATAAATAGTAAAATTCTTCGCAAGTATTATTTATTTATTTTATTTACAAAAATAGTTCAATTTATTAAATTATTTTTATAAATAATAAAATTCTTCTCAGAAATTCAATTACTTTAAATACAATTTTAATAAAAATTTTGTTCATAAAATTGAATTGCTTTCAAATCTTTCAATTATAATGAATAAAGAAACACCATTATTTAAAAAAAAATTCAATGAAACTCTTTAAAAGAATTTAATTAGAATTTTAATCAAATTCATAGCCAGAACTCAATTACTTTCATAAAATTAAACAAATTGTTCTTTGTGTTAGTGGAGAAAAGAAAGGATAACTGTGGCGCTATGGTGGGGGGGATCTGCGTCTGCAGTCTGGTCACACTGAATTACACTAAATTCATACACTAAATACATACACATGTACACTCACACATATGCACTCAATTCATACACATGTATACTCACACATATACATTCAATACAAACACATGTATACTAACACATATACAATCAATACATACACATGTATACTCACACATACACACTCAATTCATACACATGTATACTCACACATATACACTCAAGTCATACACATGTATACTCAACCATGTATACTCACAGATATACAATCAATACATACACATGTATACTCCCACATATACACTCAATTCATACACATGTATACTCACAGATATACACTCATTACATAACATGTATGAGTATAAACATATACACATATTCATATATGGGGCATTTCATGTCAAGTGATCAAGGTGGAGAAAAATTTTTCTGCAATCGTAGCAAAACTTGAGGCTTTTGTAGTACTCATAGATAGTAATTTTTCGTGAAAATATTTTTTTACCTAGTCCAATATTTTCCGAGGGGGAGGGGGTTAAATTTTTGTGTTTTTCAGTACAATGCTTATTTAAATAATTTTTTACTCTTAAACAATTAAACATACAAATTTGACAAAGTACATTTTGGAAAGGTTTTTTCATGCTCTTTCGATTGGAAATAAGCATTTAAAAAAAAAATTTTGACCCAAAAAAAACCAAATTTAAAAATAAATTTCAATTTTTGGGGAGAAAGACCCAATTTTTTTTTTAAACGAAAGCTGAGGTTTTTTCCTAAAAGGACATATAAATGGTACAGTGGGACTAGAATGTTTAAACATTGAAAAAAAGAGTTTTCTACTCTCCGGAGCTTAAAACCGTGTTTTGAGTAGAAAACTCTTTTTTTCAATGTTTAAACAGTCTAATCCCACTGTACCATTTATATGTCCTTTTAGGAAAAAACTTCAGCTTTCGTTTAAAAAAAAAAAAAAAAAATTGGGTCCTTCTCCCCCAAAAATTGAAATTTATTTTTAAATTTGATTTTTTTTGGGTCAAAATTTTTTTTTTTCAAAATGCTTATTTCCAATCGAAAGAGCATGAAAAAACCTTTCCAAAATGTACTTTGTCAAATTTGTATGTTTAATTGTTTAAGAGTAAAAAATTATTGAAATAAGCATTGCACCAAAAGACCCCTTGATCACTTGACGCGGAATCCCCCATATACATAAACATTTACACTTAATACATACACAATCTCTCGCATGGATTTGCAAAAATATATCGAATTAGTTAAAAGATAAAAATTCTAACGGCTTAAAAAATTAAAATTTCTAATTTTTGACCATCCTATATATTTTACAGTTAAAAATGATATAGGAAAAAAATATAACCTACTTTAATAATTAAAATTTAAAGGTGTCAAAGTTAGGGGCAAAGCCTCTTCTTAAAATGTCAAACGTGTTCCCGATAGTTGTACTTAAAAAATATATGCTTGAAATTTGTTACTCGGGAGTTTTTCGGGTCGCTAATTACAAATATGAAGTCAAATTCCAAAAATTTAATATGGCGGACTAATTTCTAAAAATTGATAAAATCTGATTGAAATTTGATTCTCAAGGGTTTTTATGGTGGCTAATTACGAATTTGAAGTCACATTCAAAATAGCGGATGTAATATAGCATACTCGTTTCATAAAATTTACTCAGATTTTCTATGCACAAAAAGTACAGAATTTGGTTCCCGGTCAAATTTGTTTTAGGTTTTGGATATAAGTTTGCACACAGAGAACTCAGTGTTGTTTTTGATGCGGGTGAATTTCGATAGGGTAATTTTAGTGAGGATAAATTTTCTATAATAGAAAATTTACTTGGGTAAACCCGCGCACAGGAAAAACCCGCTCAATAGCGATTTGACGCTATAAACTCAACTTAAGATGGAGATATTTGTACTGTGAATAGTACTTAACATACAACCAATGTTAACAAACTTTTGTTTAGTTTCATGAATTCGTCATAAAATCAGAGACGGTCAATTGTTTTTAGAAGTGCAAAAAAGAAAAAATGATCTTCGGATTTTTAAGTTTTTCGATTATTATATTTGAGACTTAATTTATTCGACAAATTTTTTTTATGCTATTGGATGTCCTTTTTCGAAATATATATGTAGTTTTGTTTGATTTTAAAAAGATTTATTTTAATTTATTCTAAAATCTGAGAAATACATTCGGGGTAAAGTCGCTCACTTATTAAATTTGTGTAAGAAGCCGAATCAGTATTAACAGTATTTGCGTTTTTTTTGGCGATCTTAAAATTTTTAATATTAAAAATATTTATTAAAAGATAAATAATATTCATTTTCTAATAATGTTATTGAATTATTCGGTAATTAGTTGAATATTTAACATTTTGAATGTCCCGCATTTCGCTATTTGTGGCGATTTTTTTAAATAGATGGCGCCGAACTATCAATATTTCTTGTCATTATTAGTGATTATTAGGTTATAACGGTTATAACAAACAACGCAAACAAATAATCAACATTTGTCCCTGTCTTTTTCGGCTAAAAAAAGACATAAATCTAGTTTGTTGTCTTCGTTTAGTTCACGTTTTATCATTGTTTATTTTTAAATTTAAATTTTCATTTGCTATATTTTATCAATAATAAAATCTATAACTTGGTTACATCCAGAAATGTATCTACATTTTAATTTTCCCTTAATAAAATATTATTTAAATTCACAGTTGCAATTCATCAAACTTATACTTACTATTTAATAAACCAATATTTATTGTTTATAGAACTCATAATTTATCATTAATAAATCATACTGAAGACGGAAATAAGGAGAAATTTAATATATATACAAAATAAAACTGTCGAGAATACCTTAAATTCTTTAAAAAATTAAGTGATCGGGTTTACCTCGAGGGGTGAGCGGAGTTACTCTGGAAAATTGTGATTTTGAAATTTGGTATATGTGTATTAAAAATTTTCCTTAAGTAAAACTAAAACAGATAAATCAAAAATTCTTTTTTATTTTGTCAGTAGAAATCATAAGCTTTCAAATTATATAAATTAACTTGGATTTAGAGAATAATTTCCTAGGTTTTTACCGTTCTGAAAAAAAGTGAGCGGGTTTACCCCAGTCTCCCCTACTTTTTGTGCGTCGTCTTTGTTACTAGGGGGTATTTTGGCTCGGGGGAATGTACGGTAATCTCAACTAATCTATATTTCTCAATACATTTCGAATTCAATGAGGTAAAGATTGGAACTGTGAAGAGTACTTAATTTTTTTCTAAACCTTACAGGTTTATATTTTATAAACTGTTTCAGAACTAACCTACCATACCCTATTTTGAATTTTTAAAATCTAACTTCAGATTCGTAATTAGCCACCCCAAAAACCCTTTAGAAACAAATTGAATTAGATTTGGGAAAGAGACTCAGTTCAACCTTTTCTGATTACCCAAAAACTGATTCTACATTGCTGATTTTACAAAAGAATATTCTCCATTCAATATTACTCTCCATAGACTTATTCTACACAGGGCGACTCTATATAATAATAATAAATAACACACATAACAAATGATCGATTCTTCGTTGACTGATTCTCCTCAAATAAACTCTCCAAAATTAATGAAAAATATTGTAACTCTCCACAAACTAACTCTACACGAACGAACTCTCCAAAATTAATGAAAAATATTAAGACTCTCCACAGACCGACTGTAGAGGAACCAACTCTTCAAAATTAAGGAAAAACATATTGTAACTCTCCACAGACCGACTCTACACAAACTGACTCTCCAAAATTAATACAAAAAATTTGGTAACTCTCCACAGACCGACTCTACACGAACTGACTCTTCAAAATTAATAAAAAATATTCTGACTCTTAACAGACCGACTCTACACAAACTTACTTTTTGGAGGTGGTGTCTACACTTCATTTTTGGCATCACTTTTCTTTAATCGCTTCAGGTGCAAACTTATTTTTTATACTATAGATAAAACAGATGAAACAACAGAAGAAACTTTTGAAATTGCAAAAAAGAAAAAAACGCGGTTGACCACTCACAGAATGTGACAATGTTAAGATAAATGAAAAATCAAAAATGCACCTAAGGCGATTAATGAAAAATGATTCCAAAAATAAGGAGCAGGCACCACCTCCGAGAAAGGAAAGAAATAGAAAATAAGTTTTGAAAATAAATTTTTTTAAAAGTTTTAGTGTTTAATGATTTTATACCTGTTTATCTTTGTTTTTTAAACTTCATAATGTATTTTACATGTTCACAAAATTAAAAAAAAGAATTTTTTTAAAATAATTTACTAAACTTTTCTAATTATGTTTAAAAATTAGAGAGTTAAATTTTTGTCATTAATTTTTGAGAGTTTGTCCGTGTTGAGTCGGTCTGTGGAGAGTTACCAAAGTAGTATTGCTAGGCCGGTTCTGGATAATGTTGATGGTAATGCAGATTTCTACTTATCTACAGTCGGTAACTTACCCGCAATCTGCAATACCGACATATCGGGTAAGTTGTTGATCGTTCCTGTCGCCAGATGGCGTTGCTTGCAGAGGGTCTAATTTGCATATATTTAAATTAGTTAACCCTTTTTTTAATTTGCATATATTTAAATTAGTTAATTTGCATACCACCAAATTTTACCCTCTCTCTTTCAGTTTATGCAAATACCACCCACTTTTCTCCCTCTCTCTTTCAGTTAATACAAATACCACCCACTTTTCACCTAGCTTCTTTAAGATGTATGCAAAATCCACCCTTTTAGACGTGGAATATATAAATACCACCCACTTTCACCCCCCTCCCTTTTACATTCTACCAAACCTGTATACATCTTGTACTTTGCAACCACCCCCTCCCACCCACTCACCCGTTACTTATGTAAAATACATTACTTTTGCGGTAAGCCCCAGTGCGCAGCAGAGGTGCGCGTACGGTTACCGCGTTGAGTGAGTGGAGAGTTCCATGCTGTCCGGTAGGTTAAGTTACCGACCGTTCGTTGAAAATAAATGTGAAAATGCATAAAAAGAATTCTTCTACTTAACTTCTGTACAATCGAACCGTTTGCGGATACCTGCGGCCCTACCATAACAATACCTTAAACTTTCTAATTTGTATAATCTTTATGCATGTAGTGGGAGTAAATTTTGAAAATTTTCCGCATAGGCTTTAAGTTTACCTGTCATTGTGAAAACTGTTCTCTTCGTGAAAACTTGTCTTCCCTGAAAAATCAGTGTGTGCTTTAGTGAAAAAAATGGTGAAAAGGGTAATCCTATCAATTGAAGAAAGTTTAAGATTGAGAATGCTTGATCCTCGAGTGAATGCAAGAAGAGAAGTGATGAATTCGAGAAGAATTGATCCGGATATAATGGAATTAAGAAAATTAATCATAGGAGTCATTTCATCAGCACCTGCAATAATAATGACATCATTGTCATCATATGAACCATGATCAGTGGATTATGATGATATTAATAGTCCCAAACCTAAAAAAAGTAGGTAGGATGTTCCACCACCAGCACATTCACTACTAACAGTTACCTTGATAGGAGGAGCGATTGGAAAGAAAAGGATTTGGACAAGTTTCAGCAAAAAGTTCGTTGAGAGAAGGGATCTTAATAGTCCCAAACCTAAAAAAGTAGGTGGGATGTTCCACCACCAGCACCAACACCAACAGTGCAATCAACTTCTGAATTCGTTCCCCTTCGCAAGCCGACACGTCCCCGAAAAATGGGATTTATAAGAAAATTTAATAAAAATTAAATAAATAAATATAAATATATATCTATTCTTAATTTTTTTTAAATGTATGACAATCTTTTGTTTCCTATATTTTGTTATTAAAATATATGTTAACATTTATTAATAAAGATTACATTTATATGAATAAAATTGTGTCACCTTATTTCTTTTTATTCTAATATTTAAAAAAAATAAATAAAGAAAAATAAATATATTCTTTTTATTCAAATATTTTTAAAAACATAAATAAAGAAAAAAATAAATAGAAAAATAAAGAAAAATAAATATAACAAAAAAAAATATCATTTATAATTACATAACCTTACCAAGGTAAAATAATCATTTGTAGATAAATTTACCATTCATTGGTTTACATACAGATGTTACCATCACATTTCTACTTTACCTTCAAAGTATTTCATCATGTCTTTGATATTTTCCGTCTACGGCGGTAGTGTCATTTACCATTCATTGGTATACATAGAGATGTTACTATCACATTTCTACTTTACCTTCTAAGTGTTTCATCATGTCTTCGATATTTTCCGTCTACGGCGGTAGTGTAACAGTGGATGAAGTGTTAGTGGGAGAAGTGATAGTAGTGGGAGTAAGGCCTGTGGAAGGGAGGAAGGTTACCTCAGGTAGTCCCCAAGCCAGGGGCCGTTATTCTGTTACAGGGATCACCTTCAGCGACATCTCCAGCTCCAGCAGCAGTACCAGCCAGCCAGCTCCAGCAAGCCTGCCAACGAGCTAGAGAGTCAGCCAACGAGCCCAATAGCCTACTCGAGAGCCAGCCAACGAGACAGACAGCCTGCCAACGAGCGAGCCAGCCAGTCAACAAGGCAGCTAGTCACTACAGTTATAAGAGCAGTCTCAGTCAACTGGTCCGCTGTCGCTGTAGTAGCAGCCCGTTGCAGCATTGATACGCAGAGATATCAGTTTGCTTGCTTGTATGAGCATTACCGAGGTTGCTGTGTACCCGAGAATTGAATCGTTGGAGTGATATATATTATATCAACCCTCTCTTTGTGTAGGTCTTGATATTAATACAATATGTATCACATTTCATTAGATTCTCTATTGTCTTCAATTATTATAATTGTTCTTTATTATGTTCCAGATTCTCAAAGATTGTCTTTCAAATATCTTGGTACTTTTTCCTATGATTACACTAGTTTACAAAGATTTTGACCAGCGACATTTCAATATCATTTTATATGTAAAATTTGCTCCTGAATCCGAATATGAAATCAGATATTAAGAAAGTAGAACAGTTTTCGAGATATAGCTAAATTTCATTTTTTTGAGTATCGACAGAAAGATAATTCACTAACTTACCATTTTTTCTGACTGTAGTGGATCGATTTCAGTTTTCTTTAAAACAAATTAAAGGTTATTAAATTTTCCATAAAAAATATTTACAAGATTTTTAATTGGACTGACCATTTAGGATCAATTTATGCATTTGTTTGAAATGTTTCATTATACATAACAAAATTTTTGGAAACAATTGCCTTTTTTGTTTAATTACGTCATAAAAAACGTGTTTACTTCGGGGTTTCTTTCACTGACGTCAAAGTTCAATTGGTTAGGAAGAAAATAAACCATCGCAGATTAAAATTGAACTGAAAATGTAGAAGATATAAGCACCTAAAGGGTCTACGCACTTTAGACGCGCTAAACAATGCTACTTTTGTAAATTTTATTTAGCTTTAAATTGTAAATATTGACAAATAATATGAGGTTTTACTCATAAATGAATACACTCTTGAAGTGCAATAAAAAACCTGCTTAATTTTTTTAATTTAAAAATAATATTAAAAATGTGAGCCGTTGATGAAATTTTTGTCTTGGAAGGTCGAAAATAGAATATCCTAACGGCATTAAATTCATCATGTTCATAGGCATAGTGCAAATCCAGGGATTTAAAAATGTTGGTTACCGATATAATACTGCATACCAGTAGTGGCGCGACATTGCAGTAATAATGTCGCAGTTCTATTTAGATATGCAAAAACAAATAAACATGTAAACTATTACCGTTCCTTCCATGAAATGCACAAAAAGACCTTTTTTTACACGTTAGCCCTCTCCTTAAATATAATAATAGTACAATAAAATAAATTTTTTGATAAAATAATTTTAATTTCTTCCAGTCAGTACTGCGCCAACATTGGGTCAGTACTGAACTTCCATTACTGAAACAACTATATTGGTGCAGTAATGGTGCATTATTGCAACCATTTCCACGTGAATTTAGGCACGCCAGTGTTGGAATTACATGGCTAGTGAGGTACTAAACCATTTGTCAGCAATTGTACTAATACGGGATATTTTCATTGGTATTAATCTGATAACAAATGGACAGTAAAAAACTGTAAATAATGAATTTGACTTTAAAAACAAAGTAAAGTCAACCAAAAAAAATGTTGTTTCAATAGACAATCTAAGAAGCATTGCCACTATTTACTATGAGTGAAATAGCAAACAAATTCATAGAATTATGTAAAACGACATTTTCTATATTTTAAGTTAAGTGCTTATATCTTTTACATTTTCAGTTCCATTTTGATACACAATGGCTTATTTTCTTCATAAAAAATTGACGTCAAAAAATAAAACCCAAAGAAAACACGTTTTTTGTAACGTAATTAATTAAAAAATACATCGTTTTCAAAAATTTGGTTAAAAATAATAAGAAATTTAAAAAAAATTCATAAATAGTTACTAAACGGTCAGTCCAATTCAAAATCTTGTAAATACTTTTTTATCGGAAATTCAATTACGTTTAATTTGCTTCAAAGAAAACTGAAATCGATCGACTACATTCAGAAAAAATTGTAAATTACTAAATCAACCCTTTGTCGATACTCAAAAAATTGAAATTTATCTATATATCTCAAAAACTCTTTCCTTTTCCTCGTAACATCGGAGACACGGACGAGGCAGAGTCAGCTGTGGACAGTGTCTCACAAAATTTCATTGACGTTGTTGATGTAGAATTGAGATCTATTCGATCCAGAGAAAGCAATGATCGTATTATAAGTGCATTTGAGTGGCATAATAAATGTAAGACGAATATTGCTTTAGTAACAAAGTTCTGTCGACGTTTTATAATTGAGGGTTATCAAAGTAAACGAGTTGAAAATTTGTTATTAAAACTGAAATATTCATGAAACGTGGAGCTTTATAGATTTACCTGAGTTTATTCATCGAAAAAAAGTTTGCATTAATGTTCAGAACAATGATAATGAATGCTTCAAGTGGTCGATACTTTCCGCGCTCTATCCACCTCAAACTGCGAATCCCAAATATATTAAAAGTTATATAAAACATAAAAATGTTTTAAATTTTAAGGGAATTAACTTCCCCGTTTTCTGTTGCTGAAATTCCAAAGTTTGAAAAACAAAACCCTATTTCCATTAATGTATATGGTCTTGAAATCCCTAAAGAAAACAAACGATTTATAAATAATAGTAAATTTAACGTAGTTCCATTACATATAACTTCAAGCAAAAAAGAAAAGCATGTTAATCTTTTATTAAATCAAGATAATTTTAATATTCATGAGGTGGATAAAGCGCAAACTAAATATCACCATGTTTGGATTAAAAATTTATCACGACTTGTAAGCTCTGAATTATCTCAACAAGAACATAAGAAGTATATTTGCGATCGCTGTCTGCATTATTTTCATAGTAAAGAAAAACTTTCTTTACATACATCAGATTGTTCCCTTTTAAATAAAACCAAAATTATTTTACCACAAGCAGATCGAAGTAAATTTAAATTAAAAAATTTTTCAAACAAGGAGCGTGCTCCATTTATTATATATGCTGACTGTGAGAGCTTATTGCTTTCTAAAACAGATTTATCATCTGTGGGAGATAATACAGAAATTGTTCAAAATCATAAACTTTTGAGCATTGGATATTATCTAAAATTCAATGAAGAAAGATGTAATAATACAAAATCTATATACAAAGCATCCGCCATTGATGAAGAAGATTTATCAAAATGGTTTGCTCATGAATTGAAACAAGTTGCTGAGAGACTTGAGCCTATATTTAAAACTATCATTCCGATGGAAGTTTTAAGTGCTAAGCAATAGTATCTTTTTCAAAAAATTAATAAATGTCACATTTGTAAAAAATTGATTAATCAGGGAGACACTAAGGTTAGGGACCACTGTCACCTAACTGGTAAATATAGAGGCGTAGCTCATCAACATTGTAATCTCAACTATCAGGAATTGGTTCCTATTGTTTTTCATAATTTGAGTGGTTATGATGCTCACTTAATTATAGAACCCATTGGGAATGAGTTTGAGGGAAAAATTGATCTCCTTCCTATTACCAAAGAAAAATATATTAGCTGTACATAACATTTTCCGAAAAATGGTATAAAATTTAAATTCATTGATTCATTTCGATTCATGGCATCATCTTTGGACAAATTGGCATCATATTTATCAAATTATTCAATAGTACATTCCGAACTTGAGTCTTATGATGGTAATAAGATTCAGTTATTAACACGCAAAGGAATTTTAACGTATGAGTACTTGGACAATAGATTGAAATTAAATGAAACACAACTACCTGCAAAAGAAAAATTTTACAGTACCCTAAATGATTCTCATGTAACCGATGAAGATTATAGTCATGCACAAAAGGTTTGGTCTGCTTTTAATTGTCAATATCTCTACGAGTATGTATATTTATACATGAAAACTGATATTTTGCTACTCGCAGATGTTTTTGAAAATTTCAGAGACCAATGTCTTGATGCATATGGGTTAGATCCAGCTTATTATTATACAACACCTGGACTTAGTTGGGATGCCATGTTAAAATATACAGATGTAGAGTTGGAACTTCTTACAGATATTGATATGGTTATGTTTGTGGAACGTGGTATTAGAGGTGGGATTAGCCAATGTTCAAACAGATATGCTCATGCCAATAATCGGTACATGAATAATTATGATGAAAATGAAGATTCATCTTACATGATATATTTGGATGCTAATAACCTTTATGGTTGGGCTATGATTCAAGCACTTCTCTATGGTGGTTTTGAGTGGGTAAAAGATGTAGATAGGAATTTTAATTTTAATATTACAAATGATTCACCCTTTGGTTATATATTAGAAGTTGATTTAGAGTACCCACAAGATCTACATGAAAGTCATAGTGACTTACCATTTTGTCCAGAACACTCAAAGCCACCTGGTTTAAAACAAGAGAAATTGCTCACTACCCTCCTACTAAAACAAAAGTACATTCTCTATTATCGTGCGCTTAAACAAGCAGTAGAAGTGGTCTTGTAGTCACTCAAATTCATCGAGTTTTAAAATTTAATCAATCTTCATAGTTGAAAAAATATTTTGATTTTAATACCCACATGCGGACAAATGCAAAAAATGAGTTTGAAAAAAATCTTTTTAAACTTATGAACAATGCAGTTTATGGTAAGTCAATGGAGAATGTTCGAAAACGAGTTGATGTAAAACTTGTAACAAAATGGGAGGGTAGGTATGGAGCAGAGGCTCTCATCTCAAAACCAAACTTCCACACAATTGCTATTTTCAATGAAAACTTGGTTGCTGTGGAACTTAACAAAACTGAAGTGCTTATGAATAAACCAATATTTTAAGTATATTCGAAAAAAAGAAGGGTTAAATATTATTTTTTAAATATTTTGACCACGCCATTCGAAAGAGCGACCCCAAAAATAGTAGGATATGGACTTTTGAAAACTTTTATAGATTTGTTCTGATAATTCTAAGAAATTTAAATTTATGTTGAAAAGCAGCACACATCTCGTCGTTAAAGGGTTAATATACGCATTTTGTAAAAAATTCATATTAAGGTGCATGTACTACTTATATTATATAGTAACAGTAAAGATGCTATTAAATAAATAATAAAAATTAAAATATTATAATAATATTGTGAAATAATAAATATATATGTAAGCAGAAATAAGTATATAACGCTAGTATTTTATAAATTTCTAAAAAATAAAAGTAAATATGTAAAACCTATTCTCAGTTTATGTGAACAATAAGAAAAAAGAGAATAAACAATTACAATGTAAAAATATGGGATCGGGTTGGGACCACCCTCACTATTTTCACTAAATGTTTTGCAAATCACTTATATCAATGGAATCAATTTAATTTGAATGTTGTGCGTTGAAGTTAAGGCCATACACAACCAAAATTAATTTCGTAAAAATTTTCCTGTATTCAAAAAACACTGTTAGCTTGAATTCCGTATAAGTCAAAAATTAATTTAACCAATGCTAAAATCTAATATTGCTTGAATCTCCAAAATGAAATAAACGCATTGACAAAACCTGTGGCTCACAATCAGTTGTTGGTGTAAAAGTGTTCGATTGATGGTACTGACGAATTTTTTAGTGGTACCATCTTTGAGAAACATAAGGGTGACGGTATGGTACGAGGGGTTGGTGTGGGACCACCCTCCCCTACAGTTTCAAGAAAAACAATTTTTTTTTAATTTCAAGAAAATTAGTTTGTTAATATTGAATTGACGAATTAAATGCAAAAAAGTTGTTCATTAAATGTTTGCTTTTGAAATTAATAGATACCGAAATTTTCAAATGTAAACTATAAACAGCAATATTTAAAAATTAACAGTAGAATAATATTTAAATTGTTGAAAATTAAATAAAAATATACCTGTTTCTAACTAGACATACAATTTTTTAGCGAAATTTAATAATTATATGAGACTTTATTTCCCAAACGCCCCAGCCCAAATTTGAAAGTCTTGCGATTGGCTTGATTTTTTGATTGTTGTCCTATATGAAAGTAATAAATTTGTAAAATATTAGCTCTTTAAAAAAAATTGTAGAAGGTAGTGGGGGTAAAACTTTTGCCATTTTTAGTAACACTGTCATTTTCAAAACCATATAACTTTTATAAAACTTTATCGATTTTGATGTATTTGTAATCAATTTAAAGCATTTTTCATCTACTTTCTAACAATTTTACAAAAAAAAATTTAATAAAATTTAGCCCCATTTTTTTAAAAAATAAAGTTTATTTTTCAGTTTTGACTCTAATAGGTATTTTTAATTTTTTTAAAAAATTTTATTGGAAAGCTGACATTTTTTCCGAAAAAAAATGATGATAGTTTGATAATCGGATGACCAGAACTTTAGAATAAAATTGAAAACAAAGTCTGGGGTCTCTAATTCCTATACCAACGTCGGTTTTAAAATTTTTAAATTGATGTTATGTTGATGGAAAATAAAAACCTTAATCTAATTGCAATAAACTATATTAATTTTCATTTTCAATCTTTAAACTTTTAAAACATCTTCGCACAGACTGAATCCACCTCTTTGAATTTTCAAAATATGACATCGAATTTGTAATCAGAGACCTAATCAGAGAGCTAAAACTCGTCCTCTCTATTGAAGCCACCATTTTTAATTTTTAAAATCTGACATCAGACTCGTAATCAGCGACACCGAAAAACCCCGAGTAACGAAATTGTCATAAATTTGATCGATTTTTAAAAAAACTTGTTCGCCATTTTCGATCTACTATTTTGAAATTTTGATATTTGACATTGTATTTGAATTGATCAACTCTAGAATTTCTTGATGTGTGATTTTAGTAACTTTAGCACTTAACTTAATTTTACTATTTGCATGTTTGCTGCAAATATTGAAAAGTAAACTAAAAATGGCAACGTAGTTTCGTTCACTAAATGTGGTGTAGAATTTTCATTTTTAATTCAATCAAGGTCCACAAGGTCTCAAAAGTTTCTCAATGGAATAAGCTATCAATAAAAAATTTAAAACCTAAATATTTTCTACTGTTTGTTGTGGAAAAAATTATTAAAAGTTAGTCAAGTGTCTAAAAATCATCAAAATTTCCATGAAATTTGATTTTAAATTGACTGTAGCTCTCTCAATTTTCATTCAATTTTATTCTGTAATATATGGATTGAAAGATAATTTAATTACCTTTCCAACGACTTCCTATTCATCATTTTTGAACTAGTTGATTTTCCTACAGGTAAATTTAAGTGCCGTCGCTCCTCAAAAATACAAAATTTGAAGTTACAAAAAAACTACACGAGTGAAAAAAATTAAAACTATGATTTTCTTACTCAGAAAACACCTACTAATCGAAAAAAAATGTTTTGTTCGATTGTCAAAAAAAAGTTTTTAATTTGTAAACCACTGTAATTAATTTTGGAAAAAAATATTGATGTTTTATAAGTTTCTATTTATTATTTAAATGTTTCTTTGGTTTTAAATATTACCGCGTTTATTAGTTTCTCGAGTTCTTCCTAGATGTCTGTGGCTTTTCTGAAACTCGAAAGAGACATTGATCTGTGTAGGTATAAGAGGCGGACTGTATTTTTAAATTTTTTTGTTCGCAAAATATATTTTGTGAATATTCTGCTTCAAGAATCCAACAAAAAATGCAACAAGAAATCTAAAAAATAATCAAGTTGTTCGCATATTAGATTTTGTAACAAATGTCGTAAATTAATAAAAAAAATAATTGAATCTTAGGACTATTTAACATTAAATTTAAAAAAATTAACCTTTTAAAAATATTCAATTTCTATTTAACTTAAATCTTAGATTTTTTCAATAATAATTATTTTAACTGATAATTATTGTTCTTTATAAAACTTTAATCTTTCTTTTTCAAAATTACTTATTTTAATTGATAATAACAATTGTAACTTATAAGACTTTGAACATTCTTCTTCAAAATTCTCTATTTCAATGTTTTTCGGTAAAAGTAATGCAGGCATTATTTTAATGGTAGTCTCAACCCTGTTTAAATGCAGAGAGCTATTATTGAAAAAAATGGGGCTAAATATTTTTGTAAAATTGTTAGAAAGTAGATGAAAAATGCTTTAAATTCATTACAAATACATTAAAATCGATAAAGTTTTATAAAAGTTGTATGGTTTTGCAAATGACAGTGTTACTAAAAATGTCAAAAGTTTTACCCTCACTACCTTCTACAATTTTTTTAAAAGAGCTAATATTTTACAAATTTATTACTTTCATATAGGACAACAATCAAAAAATCAAGCCAATCGCAAGACTTTCAAATTTGGGCTGGGGCGTTTGGGAAATAAAGTCTCATATACTTAATGGTATTAAAATGTAGAAGTGTGAAAAAAGCTCGAAGCTCGGTCAAGTATTTTCGAGCTTTTTATTTTTCGAGCCGGGCCTAATCAGTTCGAGCCTGAGCGGAGTTTAAGCCGAGTCTCATAAAAAGCTCGCAAATTTTCGAGTATTGGAATGAATTCGAGCACAGGATTATTTCGAGTCCTCGAATGAATTCGAATACTCGATTGTTTCAACAAATTGACAATTGTTTAAAGATTCAAACAAAAATTGTTATTAACAATTTTCCGAATCTTAATTTTCTTAAGTGTTGTTTAAGGGGAGATTCCACTGATTTTTTTTTGAATACCGAAATTATTTTTTTTTAATTTTTGGTTAGTATGATTATCTAAAAATACGGAAAAAATAGTCTGAAGCGATAAGAATAGACTCGCGAGCAGGAGAGTAGGAATAACATCACCTTTTCACCTCGAAAATTCATGTTTTTTCATTAATTACCTAACTGCAATTTGTTTATTTTAAAATTTACATTTTTTCTTTTCGCACCGCTTGAAAGAGTACTTCTTAAGTAATAAGAAATGTCTACTGTTACATATCAAAGGTTATGTATATAACCTTAAGTTAAATTTTTGTATATTTGGTCCTTCAAACTTTAAACGCGTTTTTTTCGAAACTACACATTTTCAACTTGTTTACACTCTCATTTTTACAATTTTCAACGAAATAACTTGCAATTTGGACAGCATGTTCCTTGAATGTGTAGTTTTCGTGTAAACTAGGATATTTAAGATCCATTAATATTTATAAAAGTTATAAACAATTTAAGTTGCAAAATTATGGTCGAAAAATGACCGAATTAATATTATTATGAATAGGTTAATATGGTTAAAAATATTAACCTATTCATAATAATTTTAATTTCTTTTGTTTTTATCATTGTAAGTAAAAATTTATGAAAATTTAATTTCTATTTTTTATTAAAAACGAGTTTAAAAATAGTTTACAGGAAAATACTTTTACAGAACTGTGTAAATAAATTTACCTGATTTTATTATTAAAAAACTCAATTTCGAAAAATTGTGGCTTGACCCCTTTTGATATGCCACCCTTCAAGTCTTCTTTTCAGTGGAGTTTTCCAAACCTGATAAAAAAAAGAATTTTACATCTTTTTTAATGGAATTTCGTATGAACAAAGTGTGTAATGTTGGCTTTAAGAATATGTATTACAAAAGTTTATATGTTTGTATATAAATAAAAATCATAATATTTATTGATTAATATTAGAATTTTATTTTGGTGATCTTTGAGCGCTTCGTTTATGGAGGAAATTTTGAGTTAATAAAAACTTCCAGTGAAGAAATTGTTCAAAATAGTAGTAGCAGTAGTAAGAAATTTTTCTTTTTATCAAAAATATCATTCAAAGAAAAAATTTCTTTCATTAAAAAAACCTCCAAACTTGTTTTTCGTAAAAGTAAAAAAAACTTTTTTAACTCAAACAAATTTTATCTTTCATTCAAAGAGAGATTTTTAAAAATCGATTTCTTTGCTTCAAAGAAATCTTTTTTCTGGGGCTAAAATAAACTACATATCACATCAAGTTAATAACATCTGCTTTTGAACGTATGTGAATATGCGTGCTATAGATTCAATAGCACTTTTTTCTCAGTGCAGTAATAAATAATATCAATATTTTATTGTTTAAATAAAATTTTTTAAACCCGTTTTTTTCGGAATCGAGTTTTTAATGATAATTGTATACTCAACTCGCTACAAAATTCACAATTTAACATATTTTTGAATGGAATTTTGTATAAACGAACAGTGTAATCTTCTTTTTAAGAATATTTGTATTACAAAAGTTTATATGATTGTTTATAAATAAATTACATAATATTTATTAATTAATGGTAAAATTTTGTTTTCTTAATCTTTAAGCTCTTCGTTTATCGAGCAAATTTTAAGTAAATAAAAACCTTCCAGTAAAGAAAGTGTTTAAAATAGTATAAATAAGTTTTTTGAAAAATATTACTTCATAAAATTAATTAATTGATTAAATTTCATTAAATAAATTATCACAAATTTAATCATTTTTTTTAAATTAGGTAAATTTACAAAAAATATTTTTCAAAACTTTCAAAAAAAAATGGATTAAAAATGAGTAAAAGAAATAATTCGGCAAACGGGATAAACACGAGAAGTAAAACTAACGCGTCTCAAAACAAAATGTTGCGAACACCACCAATCGGTATACAACAACCAGCGGAAACAGATCAACGAACCTCACCTCCCGTCGTAAACCCAAATAATAGCGCCGAACATACAAGAGACCAACAAAGCAATTCTGAAACAAATACCCTCCCTCTACAATCAGGTACAATACCTAAAATATCAATTACCACAAAACGCGGAAAGAAACAGAAAAACCCAATAACACCTATCATAACATCTTAAATGAAACAATTTAATTCCCGAATCGACCTAGCTACAGCAAAATAGCAACAGCAAAACCTCGAATTTAAAGAGCAAATGCACTACACATTTGTTCGACATCTAGAAGAATCGCGTGAGCAAATGCAACAACTGCATCTAGAAAGTCGCCGCGTAATAAAAACATTGAGAAACGAAACAACAACAAAATTATTAAATCATGGGATTTAAAATTCCCAGACAAATTAGACGCGGATGAATTTCTTGACGAGTTTGAACGTAAATTAAACGTATTTTCCATCAATCCTGACGACGCGCTCGCGACAATGTTACAAGTGTTTTCCGATACAGCCTACACATGGTTTTCTACATTTAAAAATACTTGGCAAACGTGGCAAGAATTTTCATTAAAATTCTGAAAAACATTTGGTGATTCTAACGACGATCAAAGAGTCATAAACAAAATCCAACGCGCGGTACAACTCGAAACCGAAACCGGTATCGAATTCCGAGAAAAATCAGTTAGACAAAATTTACTTCGCTCTCCACTCCGAATTAATTTTGCAATTCGATCGCGATAGTTTTTTAACATACGACGGTCTAATCGATAAAATTCGGAAATATGAGGAAAAAATTGCAACAATGCAATTAACAACAAAATTAAGAGAAATCGATTTTTAAAAAAATCTCGTAACACGCGTGGTAAAAATCAACTTAATGCGGTCGAAACACCATCGCCCTCCTAACGTTGAAAATTCGTCAACCACCCCCGTTACAGAAGCGAAAAAAGAAGCAATGCAAAAAGCACCCAAGAATACAAAAAAGCAAAATAAAAGCGAAACTAAGGTAGATTCGTAGAGGTAATAATAATCGCGGACGCGGTTATCAACACGGATATTACATTAATCACGGTTATCACAATCATGATTATTATCAACACGGTTCCAATTTTCCCCCACATTGCCAACTGAACTGCCAGTGTAACGCGCAAGCATCTCAGCCAAATTTTCCGCCGAATGCACCACCGCCGCAACACCCGATGCAGTCTTGGTACGGAAATACCAACCGTAATTATCCAGACAATTTCGGACAAAATCCACACAATTCTCAAAATAATTGCCACTCAGAAAACGAGAAGGACGCCAGGAGAGAATAAATCTTCCTGGCAAACCCGTTTGTAATTCAGAAAAATCGATTTACGACATAGACAAACAAATTCCGACAACCAGTTGTCATAATAATGCTGACGAATCCACGTGTCTTCCCTGAAATGCATTAGCGCTCCACAACGCGCATGCCGGTGGGAATTTCACTAGCGATTCCGAAAGCGACTATGACGATTGTTGCTACTTGGAATCCGAAACCGAATACTCGGCCTCTGACTCTGATGAGGAACCTCCCCCCACCAATCCTACGCGATTACCCGGTTCAAGCATTTCCTCACTATCGTAATCGCCTTCGAATAATTTTCCAAACCACTCATTCGCGTTAGAAAATAAATTCAAAAATAAAGTATTCAAAGGGCCCGCATTGCCCTCACCGTTTCAAGAATGTCATATTATTTCAATTACTGTAACAATAGGAAATCACAAATTCCCTGCCCTCCTTGACACCGGCAGTGACCGCACGTTCATGTCAGGAGAATCATTCGATAAAATAAAACCATTTTTGAAATGTGAACCCGTTCACGATGAAATAACACGCGCTGGCGTACAGCTCGCACACCGCGACCATGTGGCCACGCCCCATTATTCAGCAAAGTTTGAAATTCAAGTCAATGACTGTTATGGTGAAGTTTGGTTTGCAGTCCTTGATGGACTCACCACCCCCTTCATTTTAGATATGGATTTTTTAAACACGTGGAAAGTCATAATTGACGCCACTAGGTGTTATTGGTCCATAAAAGGGTCAAAAATACAGAACCCTTTGAGTTCAGTAAATAATACGCGTAACTTCCTAAATTCAATCCAATTAATTGAATTAACAACGGATTAGAGAAAAACTCTCAATGAATTTCTAGACGAAAGATTGTCTCCATTTACCGAGGGAACAGGCGTCACAAATTTAACTTCGCTCGTTATCGAGTTAATAAACTTGACTCCTTTTAAATTGAAACCATATCGCCGTAGTATGGAAGCGAACAAAATTATCGATAAACAAGTAGATAAGTATCTCGCGAAAAATTTTATAGTTCGAAGTTATAATCGTTTCGCGAGCCCAGTAGTATTAACATACTGTAAGGACGGCAGACCAAGAGTCTGCATGGACTATCGCAAGCTGAATAAAAATACAAAAAAATCAGCTTACCCCTTACCCCGTATGGACTTAATACTAGACGCGTTATCAGGTGCTAATATCATTAGTACGATAGGTCTCACTGACGCTTTCCACCACATTCCTATTGATCCGAAGTCACGAGAATACACAGCCTTTGTTATTCCAGGACGAGGACAATTTGAATGGGTAAGAATGCCCTTCGGTCTGACAAACGCGCCGGCCACGTTTCAAGAGTTAACAGACCGGTTAAAAGAAAAATTCATCGAATACGTTCAAAAAAACAATTATCCTGAACGGTTATCGACCAAGTACACGCTTATCTAGATGACTGGATAATCATCTCTAGGACGTTTGAAGAGCATATCTTGTTGTTAGACATTGTTTTCACAATTCTTCAAGATGCAGGCTTATCGATAAACAGAGAAAAATCTCACTTCGAAAAGCCTTTCGTAGAATATCTCGGTCTCCTCCTCTATACAAACGGTCTCAAACCAAATCCTAAACGCGTAGAACTTATTCTTAAGCATCCAACCCCACGAAACCGTAAAGAATTGCGTCGATTCAACAGATCCGTGAATTGGTACCACAGACACCTGCCGAATATTGCACGTGTACAAGGCCCGCTAAATAAATTAGCAAGCCTCAAGGTCCCATGGGAGTGGGCTGACGAACACGAAAATGCGTATCGAGAAGTAAAAGAAGCATTGAAAAATGCTCTAAACTTAAACGCGCCGCGCCCTGAATTACCGTACTTCTTGTACACGGACGCAAGGGACACAGGGATTGGAGCGATCCTCACGCAAAAGGGCGAAGATGGTGAATATCTAATTATGTGTGTAAGCAGACCACTCAGAGGTGCACAATTGAACTACACCACTACTGAGAAGGAATGTTTGGCCGTAATTTTCGCGGTTAAGAAACTTCGTTGTTATCTCGAAGCTACTGAGTTCACGGTCATAACCGACCACTCAAGTTTAATTTGGCTCCAAGGTATCAAAGACCCGCGTGGGAGGCTCGCTCGATGGTCTTTAGAATTGTCGGCCAATCGCGTGAAAATCGAGCATCGAAAAGGTACTACGAACAAGGCACCGGACACCTTGTCACGCCTTTACGAAGACATTTCTGAAGACACGCCCCCCTCGTAGGTACTACTTATTCGTAACATGTCTTGGTACGATGAGATGGTAACACGTGTTTAAAGCAATCCCTCGCGTCACAACAAATACAGACTCGACAGCAATAACGCGTTATACTATTACAAGCCGAATCATCTCAAAATATGCATTAGTGATAACAATGCATGGAAAAAGATTTTACGCAAAACAGAAATAATTCCGATAATCAAGGAATATCACGACACCCCCAATCAGCGCACCAAGGAATTAATAAAACATATTTACTAATCCTAAAGAAAATTGAAAAAATAATGGCTAAAGCTGTCAAGAAACAGAGCAAAAATTACAATAAAAATCGAAAAGAAAATGTTGATCTTGAGCTCGGAGATTACGTGTTCTACCCGAACAATACTTTATCTAACGCAGCTCGCGCCTTTAGTTTAAAGCTGGCACCGCGATACAAAGGACCAGCAGTAGTTATTGAAAAATTAACTCCCATAGTAGTCATTATTGGCGATTTGAATGGCGAAAAAATTGGCAAATATCATGTCAACGATCTAAAAATTGCTAGAAAAAATCTTAGTTCGCGTACTGTCATGTAACAATTTTTCATATATTATCATGTAATCGAATAACGAGTTATCCCTTCCATCCGCTGCTGAGACCAAAATCATCCGTCTTCAACTGACGTCAGCTGACTCCAGTTCCAACGACCTGATTCCAGTCTTATCAGAAGAAGCCTCCGGACTTGTCCTTATTTGAAAATAAAAACTAGAAGGAATACTCTCATCCTTTGAGTCTACTAACACACGGCTCAAAAAGGCCCTCCAACACGCGGACAACCTTCAGAAGGTCTTTGACGAGTTAATGTCAACGTCTTCAAGGAGTAACACTCCTAACGAAGGACTTGTACAAGCACTTCGAGAACAATCCAAAAAGCGTCAGAGTATGTACGAGAAACTGGAAGCCACTCAAGTTAAGCTACAGAAATCCCAAGAAAAAGTTGAGGAACTTCAAGCAGAACTTAACGCGTTTAATTACGATTGGGACAACCTATTCGCCGATCACAAGAAAATCCAACCATTGGCTAAGCTGAGTAAGCACTATAAAAATTACTTCACTCAGAAATTAAGCGAGGTCTACCAAGCTCAGGCCCAGCTTCGAGAACCAGCCCTAAGGCCCAAACCACCTCCTGGTTGTCTCAACTGCGTCGAGAGAGGACACCCACACTACGCTTGCCCAATAGAGTACAACGGTAAATTTTGCCAAGAATGTAATTGTACCGACTTCTCCACGCGCGAGTGCCCCTGGCCGCATTTCGCCAATGCCGAGCCCAGCTTGCCCGAACACCTCAAGTGTAGAAGATGCAGGTCACCGAGAAATATGCCGGACCCTCATTGTTCACTGTGTCGAAAGCAATTGGTAGAAAAGGCAATTACTACGCTGAGAAAGGTTGCTTTAGAAATCGAAGCCGACTACAACCGCCAACCATTTGCAGCAACTAATGTCAGACCTTCAAGATCATATCAGACGCGTTCAGCGCGACCGCTAGGACCTTCTGGACTTCATACCATAAGACCATTAGGCCCAACAGTCGAAGCAGTATCATCAACCGGTAGCTCTTCTAAAGACGACATGGAATCAGTATCCTCCCAACTCAATCATCTCGCTATGAACAATCAGTCAAGCATCAAGAAAAAAAAGAAGAAACTGAAATTGCACCACCTGGTGCTTCCAAAGAGGAGAGCAGTCCCCCGTCGAACCCTTAGTGTCGCGTTGTTTCAAAACATTATATTAGTTACAAAAAAACAGTTCTCTTTCTCTTAACCAAAGTGTTTCCAAAAAGAAAAAAAAGGGATTTATATATAGGGGAGACCGGGGCTAAACCGGACACGGGGCTAAACCGTACAAGTCAAATATTTCCGAAACCGTAAAGAATTTCAAATCGTGTAAATAACCTATGAACGCGCAATTTCGTGATGCATATGCTGCATGAGGTTTTAGGGACGTGTCAATTTTCTTGTAATAATAGTTGCCGTTAATATGTGAAAATGTCATTTCTTGAGGTAAAAGTAAAAAAATTTTTTCTTCATTTTTTTGGGTTTTTATCGTTAAAATTAAAGTGCAAATATCATATGGCCATTTTTCTTTTAGCTCAAGGTGTACTGAGTTTAGTAGAAAAAAAGTTTAATGGAAAACATTAAGAAGAAAAAATATATTGCAGGTTAATTATTAGATGACGGTGTGGGTCTGAATCGGACATCGTGATTAAAAACAACCAAATCTTTGAATTCTTTAATTTATTTTATATTAATTAACTATTTTATATTATATTCTTTGCTTAGAACCAGTTTATAAATAAATAAATAAAGAATTTAATTTAAAACTCGAATTCGCAAGCGAGTTGCTACAAACAGACAAGCCTGAAAACTGTAATTCATTTT
Organism: Leptopilina myrica (nomen nudum); assembly: GCA_032872475.1. NCBI lineage: Eukaryota > Metazoa > Arthropoda > Insecta > Hymenoptera > Figitidae > Leptopilina > Leptopilina myrica (nomen nudum). The sequence goes on along the minus strand of CM065458.1, from coordinate 37,357,720 downwards.
ATATTATAATTATTACCGATTTTACATATTATACTATATTCTTTGTACAGAACTATCTACAAATAAGTAAAAGAAGAATTGATTTGACTTTTTTACCAAACAAAAAAAGAAAATTTGTATCTCATTCTTTAATTAATTGGCCGTGTCCGATTTAGCCCCACCAATTTTCGGATTTTCGTTTTTGAGGTAGTCACCTTTAAAGCAATATATCTCTAAAGCTATTGTACTTTTTTTAAATCGAACAAGTGCGATTTGTAGGTGAAAGTACAAGCTTCAAAACGGTATATTACACTTTAGCAAAAAGTATGTTTTTGTATGAGTTTTCTGGTCAAAGACCAAATCCGTCCGGTTTAGCCCCGGTCTCCCCTACGTTTATTTAATCTTTTTTCTATCACGCGTTTATCTCAGTCATATTCGCTCCACGAAAGCATTGCTAAAACTACATAGTTGGTTTTATAATTAATAAATTACAGTATGTTGTGTGTATGCTTATAGAAAGTTAGATGAGATACTTTAGTTATCATTAATTACCCAAAAAAAAATTTTTAATGTAAGTCACTATGTCTTTTTTTATCATTGAGATATTATTACTTTACTTTAAATACTTTCAGACGAATAGATGCCGGACGATTGATCGGGCTTGATAACAAAGAGTAACTACAATTTAGTAAGGGGGAATGTAACGGTAAAATATTACGCGTTTCCCAAAGTTAATTCTGTTATGTTTAATTTGTCTTTACTCTTCGTTACCCCTATTATTATTGTTATTACTATTTGTTATTTTTAAATATCCCGCGTGTCAGGAGTTGTAGATGGCGTACGCGTCACTACCAGATGACACGAACCTCGTGTTCGACGACGAAAAATTGCCGCTGAAAAACGGCAGAGAAAAGATAGCGACGAGCTTGTACTAACATCGTGCTGCGACACGATAATTTCTCCGTCAAAAACGCGTAACCATACAGTGTAATTCTAACCAAATTAATAAGTAAATAAATTCTATTTCTTTACGTTTATACTGTTTTCTTAGTGAGTTACCAGCCTATCTTGGGATTAATTTGTTCTCATCGATTGGTTAATTATCAATTTCATCGACAATTCAACGATTGGTAAATTCGATCCATCTTCTTTGCCTATTCGTCTCTGCATGACGACTTACACTCGTAGAGTGTGTAATTCATCTACACTGGAAAATCTCTTCACTTTTTGTGAGCTTCGTTCTCGAGTCCAACCCACGTTTTATTTTCTATTTAACTAACTAAATTAAAATCTCGGGAAAGTCTTCACAATTTTAATCTTAAAAAGCACCAAAAATAATTTGTAAATACACATTTCTTATGTATCTTGAATCCCTCTTTCGAATGGCGTACTCAAAAAAACTGAAAAATGTTGAATAAACAATTTATACAACATTTTTTTAAACACGATTTTTTAAGAATTATGTTTGGTTTTTTTAAATTTTTAATAGTTAAACCCTTGAACAAACCTTCTACTGATAGAAATATCGCGTCAAAAATAGAAGGAGTACAACATAGGACCATTTTGGATATTAAATTTTTAAATGGCTTCCACAAAATGGCGACTAAAGTTACTTTTTTAAAACAATATTATAAACAAACGGAGAAAATTTTTAAAAATAGTTTATTTCGCTTGAAACTTGTTACTCGGGGGTTTTCGGGGTCGCTGATTACGAATATAACCTAAGTTTTCCAAAATTCAAAATGGCAGACAAGAAATTTCTAAAATAGTTAATTTTGCTTGAAACTTGTTACTCGCGGGTTTTAGGGGTCGCTGATTACGAATGTGATATTAGTTTTCAAAAATTCAAAATGGCGGATCCAATATGGCGGACGAAAATTTCGAAAATTGGTTGGATTCTCTTACAAATCCGTACTCGGGGGTTTTTGGGTTCGCTGATTACAAATCTGATGTTAGCTTTTTAAAAATAAAAATGGCGGATCTAATATTATGCAATTATTATGCTAATAATAATTATTACATTTTAGAAAACTGAAGAAATAAGAGAAAACTTCCACTTACCTCTGACAAAACGAAAATTTCGTTTTATTTAAAAAACAAAAGATTCCTACTCTTATATATTTCATAATGCATTTACATACAGGGAGAAATACAACTCTACAACCTGACGGACGAAAAGGGAATTATAACGAAAAATGCGCAAATTTATAAAAATGATAAAAACTTTACATGTAAAAGAGTACAAAAAAAATTTAATTAATATCAAACAAATAATTTGTTGTCATTAATATTAATACATTCTTCTTCTAATCTAATCTATTCAATTACCAAGATCAAGCTGGATATTCCCAAAAGGGAAAGTTGGCACTTAGATTAGAGAATCCATTGTACCAAGCTTCAGCTTGCTTGTTTACAACAACCCATTAGAGTCCTGTTCTTCTCCAGAAGTCCAGTATTTCCTCTATAGATAGGTTGCTCACCTGCATAGGGTCTATAATTGCTTGACCCCAGCTAGAAAGTCTGATCCTAGCTAATGCCGAACATTCAGATAAAATGTGAGACGACGACTCGTCACTCGTCTCACACAGTCTACACATAGGTGAGACTTTATTTCCTATTTTATGATTATGATAATTCAAAAGCACATGTCCTGTTAAGAGGCGAACAATGGTTTTAACCAGGGAGTAAGACTAAGGAGACTGCTCTAATGCTATGGAAGTGAAACCATTCGTCGCATTGAAACTATACGTAAGAACGAAAATTATGGTTTTCGCGCATGCGCAGATGTAATATATTTGTCTCTGTCTTTCTCACTAACCCAGACGGCTGAGAAAATCATAACAATCTACAAGTTGAGAAGGTTTTGTTTAATGTTTGTGAATGTTGTGCGTTTTAGGAATATTATTAATAATAACTATTAATAAATTGAAAAAAATAAATTTACTAAATATATATGTGTATAGAAAAATATATATTAAAGAGTGTATATTTTTCAGTGGTAAGTAATATATTAATAATATAATTAAATATTTATATATGTTCAGAATAAATTTATTTTATATAACTACAAAGTGTTTTATTCTATGTAGAAACAATTAAAAAATTGGTAAATAAATAATATTTACGAATTTGTAATTTACTTTAATTATATACTTTATAAATAAAGAAAAACAATCATAACCTTTTGATATGTTTTTGTTTTCTCACGTGCATATATTATACGATTTAAAAAAAAGGAAATATACGCATGTAATGCGCATGCGCGCAGAGTATAAGTTTTGTCATTCTGCGAGTAGAGTTCCCCTACAGAAAAAGGTTTCATTTCTGAGAGACTTCACACAGTCAGTTCCGTCTCCTTAGTCTTACTCCCTGGTTTTAACTCTGATCTTATCGAGTTTTAGGAGATCGGTCGCTCGCCTCTTGTTGGGCACTAAACCCAACAGAGCCTTCGCTTGCCTCCCACCCCAATGCTAGCCCAATACTTTTCATGTTCTCTTTGACCCCATCTTTTAATGGCTCCCTTAACCAGACACGGCATTAATGCCACTGCTGGTTCGGGACCTAAAAATACCGTTCAGAACCCATTTTTGTCAAAACGTCCACCCTTTCATTGCCCTTGATTCCCGAGTGGCCCGGTACCCAGATCAACGAAAGTTTATTTACTGAACCTAACTCGTCTAGTACACTACGGCATTCCCAGTCAAGCTTCGATTCTATTGTGGGATTCTTTAGAGCCCTTAGGGCCGCCTGACTATCCAAACAAATACATTCTTGTTACTACTTAATAACACTGGTTTACAGTGAAATTGCCAATCGAACAAAACATTTTTTTTTCGATTAGTAGGTGTTTTCTGAGTAAGAAAATCATAGTTTTAATTTTTTTCCCTCGTGTAATTTTTTTGTAGCTTCAAATTTTGTATTTTTGAGCAGCGACGGCACTTAAATTTACCTGTAGGAAAATCAACTCGTTCAAAAATGATGAATAGAATGTCGTTGGAAAGGTAATTAAATTATCTTTCAATCTATATATTACAGAATAAAATTGAATAAAAATTGAGAGAGCTACAGTCGATTCAAGTTCAAATTTATGGAAATTTCGATGATTTTTAGACACTTGACTAACTTTTGTTAATTTTTTCCACAACAAACGGTAGAAAATATTTAGATTTTAAATTTTTTATTGATAGCTTATTCCATTGAGAAACTTTTGAGCCCTTGTGGACCTTGATTGGATTAAAAATGAAAATTCTACACTACATTTAGTAAAAGAAACTACTTTGCCATTTTTAGTATACTTTTAAATATTTGCAGCAAACATGCAAATAGTAAAAATAAATTAAGTGATAAAGTTACTATAATCACACATCAAGAAATTCTAGAGTTGCTCAATTCGAATACAATGTCAAATATCAAAATTTCAAAATAGCGGATCCAATATGGCGGACAAGTTTTTTTAAAAATCGATTAAATTTATGACAATTTCGTTACTCGGGGTTTTTCGGTGTCACTGATGACGAGTCTGATGTCAGATTTTAAAAATTAAAAATGGTGGCTTCAATAGAGTAGACGAGTTTTGGTTCTCTGATTACAAATTCGATGTCATATTTTGAAAATTCAAAGAGGTGGATTCAGTCTGTGCAAACATATTTTGAAAGTTTAAATATAAATCATCATCAAATATAAATCATCATTTTTGAACGAGTTGATTTTCCTATAGGTAAATTTAAGTGCCGTCGCTGCTCAAAAATACAAAATTTGAAGCTACAAAAAAACTACACGAGGGGAAAAAATTAAAACTATTATTTTCTTACTCAGAAAACACCTACTTATCGAAAAAAATGTTTTGTTCGATTGGCAAAAAAAAGTTTTTAATTTGTAAACCTGTAATTATTAATTTTCATTATTATGATATTCACTTTAATAATTTTTTTATTATTTTTTTTAATTCAAATATTTTATTAAATAAATGTAATAAAATGTAATAATTATTATTACCATAATAATTGTATAATATTAGATTTGCCATTTTGATTTTTAAAAAACTAAAATCCTTTTCATAATCAGTGACCCGAAAATTCCCTGAATAAGGATTTTCAAAAACATCCGACAGAAGTTTGAAAATTTTGTTCACCATATTACATCCGCTATTTTGAATTTTGGAAAAATAATGTCAGATTCGTAATCAGCAACGCAAAAAAACTCCGAGTACGGATTTGTAAGAGAATCCAACCAACTTTTGAAACTTTCGCCCGCCATATTGGATCTGCCATTTTGAATTTTGGAAAACTAATATCAGATTCGTATTCAGCGATCTCGAAAACGCCCGAGTAAACATTTTCAAGCCAAAGTTTAAAAAAATGTATATCGAGCATAAATTCTCAAATTTTCAAAAAAAAATTATTTTTTAGGCGCCATTTTAAAAAATCAAATGTTTAAATTCAAAAAGTCAATATATTTTTTGAAAGTATAACAATCGATTGCACGATTTATGGTAATATTAGCTGGCAAAAAAAATTTTTTGACTTTAAAATTTAAGAATTTGTAATAAAAAACATTTAAAAAATTGTACAATTTTTTAATTATATGCAACAAAATCAACTTTGTTTTCTAGATCGAGAGCGACTTTAAATATAAAATCGGCCGAGATGGAGTTTTATATGTGCAATAGCCAGAATTATCTGTCAAACTTTATTCGCTGATGATGACTAAAATTAAAGACAAGGCATCCAAAGATTTGCTTGAAACACTCTCGATTGGAACATTTTCTGAATTTCACATCAGTTTTATACTATTAAGTGTCCACTCAGATCATGTCGACTTCGTATTAGATGTTTTTAACTCTTATAATAAAAATTTAAAACTTACTTATGAATTAGAGGTTAATAATCAAATTAGTTTTCTCGATATGACATTGATTAAAGACAATAAAAATCTTATTACTAATTGGTTCTAAAAACCATCATCTTCTAATAGAGTTATAAATTACTTTTCAGGCCATCCAATCCAACAAAAAAGAAACATTATTTATAATTTGTTGGATAGAGCTATCTTATTATCACATGAATCTTTTCACAAATGTAATATAGAAAAGGTGATCCAAATTCTGCTTAAGAATGATTATCCATTGGACTTTGACTTCAGTTGTTAAATTAGGTAAAGATTCAACTAACAAATGGAACCAAACTTACCAGTTTTTATTGTTTACTTTAACTGTAATAATTGTTCCGCTACTTACATCGGTGAATCTAAACGCAGTTTGGAAAAAAGAATCAAAGAACCTAAAAACAAAAAAATTGAATCTGTAGTTAATGAACATCAAACTGCACTTAATCATTCATTCAATTGTGATGAAGTAAAAATTGTAGATTTGGAATCAAATTATAAAAAACGATTAATTTCTGAAATGTTATATATTAAGTTTAACGATAATACGATCAATAAGAAAGAAGATATACAATTTCTAAGCAATACTTATTTTCCTCTATTAAAAAAACTAAAAGAGTGAACTTATCTCGATTATTTTGTTTTGAGTTCATTGACTCCACACGTGCTGTTTATATGACGTGGAAAATTGTCTCCTTCAGATTTTAGTCTTGTTTTGTCACTCGTACGAGATGTCCGTGTTCTGTCTTTACTTATTCGTTTTTAATTTTCGGACGTATTTTATGTTTTTAAGACGTGTTACAAATGTAGCTAATGTAACAAATTATTTATTTAAATAATTCATTAAAATTTTTTGTGATATGACTAGGTAGATATTAATTTTGTGTTAATTTAATTTATTTTACTTTTTTGAAAAAAAAATTTAAGTATATTTTACTTGTAAAAAATTTTATATTAAAAAACAATTTTCATTGTTTAATAAAGTGGCCTGATGATGGTGTCAAACCAAGCCACCGAAACGTTGCAAAACTAATGTAACATTGTTTCATTTATTACTCTTCCGATAATCGATTTAAAAAGGATTAATAAATATCATTAATATAATTTACATTATTCAGATTCCTGGCCATGTCGACAAACTAATAAGGGAAATGCGAGAAAAATATGCAAAATTTGGATTAAAACTTCAACCTTTTTTAATCGCAGTAGGACCATCGTTATCGACGGTTCGTCATTTCTACGTAAACATTGACGATACAAGGTACTGTTTCAACAGCATTTTAGCAGCTATTGACTTATGTTTTAAAAGTTTCCACGTTTTACACGCTCAGTATCCAAAACCCAGTGAGTCTGTTTGGCTTTTTCTTCAAAAGTCGATTTACTCTATATCTACTAAGTAGGACAAAAAATACCCTGTGTCACATCTCTTCTTTCTTCAGTAGCTAACAAGTAATGTTCTTTATTTAGTTAAATGAAATGCACAGATAGGAAATACATTTTTACTTTATCCGTTTTGTAACGATTTTTTTTCAAAGTTAAATCACCAAAGGCTTTTTATATACATAAATTTAATTACAGTTTTTCAAATAACTTCAAAAAAGCCACTTAAAAATGTTTATTTGTTACGTTTGTGGGTTAAAATTAGATACTCATCTGTTTTAGTGCGTCATATAAAAATTTCAAATTTTACAGTTGCTCACAACAAATTTATCTGTAAACAAACAGGCTGTATTAGCGAATTTCAGGATGCAAAAGCGTTTAACAAACATCACGATAGAAAACACGAAAAAACAAATAGAACAAGTTTACCCGGGACTAGTAATTTTTCAAGTAGAGAGACAAATTTTGCTTCTATCACCGAATTGACACAAACTCCTATTTTACGACCTTGTAATAAAGCAAATTCTTTAAAAGATGTAAAAAATAAAAGTAAAAATGTTAAAGATTTTTTAAAAAAATGCTGCAGAACTTTATGTCTCTCATTTGTATAGTGAAACAGCAATTCCTCGACGTGTCGTTCAAAATTGTATTTCTTTTACGCAAGAATTTTTTCAATGTGGTATTTTTAATAAGATAAGAGAAATAGTTTTTAATTTTTTGGAAAAAAAAATTCTTTTACTGAAGATGATAAGATGGAGTTAGAATTTTCTTTTAGTATTGTTGACGATCCCCTGAAAGATTTTGAAACGGAGTATAAAAGAATGAAATATTTCAAAAAATTGGATGCTTCATAGAATCTCAGTCATATATAATTGGTTAATCTAAAAAATACAAATTAATTGATGGCATCAATACCGAAGTGACAATAAATATCGAAGGGCAGTTTATTCCAGTATCGCGTGTTCTTGAAACATTTTTAAGCTTGCCTGGATTTTTGGAAATTGTTTTGAATCATTTGGATTATTTGTATAATGAAATTGGCAAAGAATATATGTGTAATATTGTTCACGGAAAATTATCGGGTGAAATACGTGAAAAAGACGAGAGTAAAATAGTACTTCCACTTGCTCTTTATTTCGATGAATTTGAACCTAATATCTCTTTAGGGTTTTACACGGTGGTTGATAAAATTGGGACAACCTATTTTATGTTACCAACTCTTTCACCGCAATTTCAATCGACATTGAAGCATATATTTTTAGCATTATTATTTCGCAATTACGATAGAAATTTTTTTGGAAATTTTGCTGTTTTGTTAGATGCTTTAATAGATTTAGAAGTAAATGGGTTGCTTATTAATGGTGTTCGTGTTTACTTTGTTTGCGTCGTCGTTACTGGTGATAACCTAGGAATTCATCAAATATGTGGATTCATTGAAGGTTTTTTAGCAAATCATCCTTGTCTCGTTTGTATTAGTAAAGAACAACTTCGAAATGATACGGTGGAAAATTCTAGTTTATTGCGAAAATATGCCGATTACGAAAAAAATCTTCAACTTCATGTTTCAGAAACAGGATTAACTAAATATTGCATATGGAATTATTTGCCTTCTTATCACGCCCAGAAAAACTTTTTTTGATTTAATGCATGACTTGTATGAATTAATTGTTCCAAAAGATATTTCTGAGATAATTCTTCATTTGATTTCGAAAAAAATACAAAATTTCTTTACAAGATATAAACGACAGAATTGTCGCGTTCAACTATGGTTGTATTGATAAAGGGGATGTTGCCCGGTTGTTAACAAAAGAAAAACTCGAACAAAAAAAACTGGGATTCTCGGTTTCAAAAAACAAAAATTTTCTAAAATATTTTGGAATTATAATTAGCGATTTGGTTCCAGAAGGTGATGAGTATTGGGATTTATATTTACATTTGAGAAATATCAGTGACATTCTAAACTTAAGATATTTTCGTAAGGATAATATTGATCTTTTAAAAACCCTGATCACTGAACATCACGCCTTGTTTGTTAAATTATTCGGTAAGACATTAAAGCCTAAATATCATTTCCTTTTGCATTACCCGCGAATTATCGAACTTTTGGGTCCCGTTGTATTGCTTTGGTGCATGCGAATGGAGGCTTAGCACAAACCGTTTAAAGTCACTGCTCACATATGTAATTCACAGATAAACTTACTATACACGCTTGTTTTAAAAAATCAGTTACATCAGTGTTATGATTTTATGTGTAAATATACTCTTATCGAAAAGATTAAATACGGTCGTACCGTATCATTTAATGACCAAGAATTACAAAAGTTAAGTTAGTTACTGGACACGAATTTTTATTTGCATTCTGAAGTTCATTCAGTTTCATGGATTACTGTAGAAAATGTTACATATAAACCATCAATGGTAATTACGGTAGGATATAAAGATTATTTGCCATTTTTTTCGGAAATATTAGACATATTGTTAATGATAAACAACAATGTGTTTTCTTATTTAAAAAAATCATTAATAATGGTTGATCATCTCACTTCTGTGCATTTTAAGTTCAGTTAACTAAGTCAATATTTTCAATTAATTACGAGAAATTGTTTAATAAATTTCAAACGTGTATTCAAACCTCTGGAGATGGAAAGTAATACATTATTTTTACTAAAACGTAAAAAGTTTGTTCTTAAAAATATAAAGATTTTATAATGTGTTTGTTAAGCAACAGTATTATTTATGTCTATGAGGCAACAAATTTGTGATATTCTAACACAACATATGTAAGTTGGTAAATTTTAAAAGATAAAATTTTTTATAAAAATCATTATAATGATTGTATAATATATTATTTTTGAAAAGATTTGTGATACATTAATAGTACAATTAATACTGATTTAAAAGAAATGTAAATCATGCGTACTGCTTAGTTTGTAAGATGCGTTTAAAATGATCTAATAAAATAATCATTGACAAAAAATGTAATTGCATTTTCATTTTAACTATTTTTTTAAAGATTAAACTTTAATTTTATTACAAAATATAAAATTAATTAAATGTCTTTATGAAATACATTTAAAAGCAGTTTAAAGAAATTCGATTAATTAAATATTTTTAAATTTTCAATAAAAATATGCCATCTAAAGTTTTGAAGCAAAAATAATTTGTTCTGAATTTAGAAAATAGTGTTTAAAACAAAGGAATATTTTTGAACATTTAAAGCTATTTTTTCTTTAAGTTAAACAAATTATTTATTGAAACTAAAAAAATATATCTTTCATTCGAAGAAATTTCCACATTAAAACAAAAAAAATGTTCATTAACTTAAATAAAAAATTTCTTAAATCAAAAGAAATATTTTTTCGGCATGAACAAAAATTTCTTAAATTTAAAGAAATATTTCTTTGACTTAAAAAAATGTATTAAATTCTAAGAAATATGTCTTTCAGGCAACAAAAACAGTTGAAGAAATAATTTCTTTAAATCAAAGAAATTTTTTTATGACCCTATAACAATGCACAAATTTCTTTGATTCAAAGAAACTTTCTTTGAAACAAAGAAGTTTTTTTCTGGGTGTATAGCACTGCTTTTAAATAAAAAAATTACTTCTTTGATTCAATAGCGATGCTATAAAATGAACTACATTTCGCATTAAGTTGATCACATCTGCTTTTGAACGTATGTGAATATGTGTGCTATAGATTCAATAGCATTTTTTCTCAGTGTGTTTAAAGTGCATAATACTTATAAAAAATAAAACATAAAGTTATTGGGCACGTCAAAAACGTCCTTATAAACTTTAACATGTTTTTTTCTTTAGTGGATTGCAACAAACATTGACTTTAGACATGTTTGCTTATTTTAATAAAATCGTTTTCGTGAAATAATTATTAACTAAACTCAATAACAATCAAATTAGAAATTCATTTTGTGATTTTTCACTTTTTAAAAATTGTTTGTAACTAAAAATATTATATTTTCTAAAATAATAAAGAACCCCACTTTTTTATTGTTTTTAAATAAAATCTTTAAAATGTTCTCTATTTGAGTATAAAAAATTTTTTTTAAATATTGTTACGTCATCGTAACCTATTTTTCAATAATAATAATAATAATAATAATAATAATAATAATAATAATAATAATAATAATAATAATAATAATAATAATGGGAATAACAATTAATAATTGTTATTAACAATTATAAACAATTATTAATTATTGAAAATAGTAATAATAAGAATAATAAATAATAATTAAATGTAAACAATAATAATGTTTAAAACCGAATAATTAATTATAATAACAAAATAGTAATAATTAATAACAAAATAAGAATAATCAGCAATTGTAATAATAATAACAAGATAGTAATAAAAGTAACAACAATAATAGTTAATAATAACAAGATAATTACAATTTGTATCAATAAATAATAATAATTAATTTTAACATTAATAACAAATAATAATAATTAATTTTAACATTAATAGCAAATAAGAATTAATTGTAACAAGATAATAATAAAATGTAACAACAAAATAATAATTAATAATAAGTTAATAATAATTTGTAACAACAAAATAACAAATAATAGTTAATAATAACAAGATAACACAGGCCAACAAAATTTCGACAACTTCATGTTGACTAAGATATGACAACCGATTCTTACAGGATTTTTAAGGTAGAATCTGAATCTGACCTTGAAAATATCCGATTGGCTCTATTTTTTGAGCAACATGAGGTTTAAGGTATCAAAAATCGCGTTTTTGGCACTTTTTGAACAAATATAAAAGAAAAAAATTATGAAATAAAAAAGTCTACAAAGGATTAAAAAAGAAAGCTTAAACATTACTCTTTAATATCCAATATCAAAAAAGTGGATATTCGATAATTTAAACAACTGGGAACAGTTTCTGTGACCACGCGTGCACGAATTTTGTAGCATCCGTTCATGTGTATTTCCTGTAACATAGAACGAAAGCAAACAATTAATCAAACATAATTTTTTGATTATTTTTAAAATACGTAAAAGTGTATTCACAGTGTCAACAAAGCAGTGACCTCTCCAATAGATTCATGGGAGTCATGGGGATCACGAAATCTCACCTGTGCCCCCCTGGACCCGCGTCTGAGTAAACTTGTAAAACCTTAAGTTTTTTCAGATAATTACAGAAATAATTTATCTTCAAATAAGAAGTGTATACACTTTCATGCAAAAATGTGCCATGTTGGTAGCGTCATATTTTATGTCGTTCAATACGAACTCATTTTGAACTACATCAAAAATTAAGTCAGATTTTTTCTGTAATTAAAAATTATGAGAAAACTAAGCTTGTAGGTGAGGAGTTTCATATGAGATTGAGGGGTCAACTCTCGGATTTTTTTCAAATTTCATTTTTCAATAGAGTTTGTTTGCCTATGTAATTATCCCAAATATTAATTAAAAATATTTAATATTTTGTTAGATATTTGCATAAACAAATTAATGCAATATTTTTTTTAAACTTGAATAACTTTTTTATTTTTGCTTATAGAAAAAAGTTGTCTGAATGTTTTTTGTTTAGAATGAATCAAATTTTTTGAAAAAAAAATTAATTAAATAAAAATTAACTTTTTTAATAAATTTATTTAAACAATAAATTTATTTTTTAATATTTAAACCTGTTATCGGCCTTCAATCAAGCTGAAAAAAAAGATAAATATTGCTTACTATACTACAAAATAACATGCCAAATTTGGCGAACACGTTATTTTTTGTTTTTGAGAAAAAAATTTTCAAAACTTGAAGTGCAGGTAGCGAGCCGACTTAGCTGACACGACAATGACTCCTGAGACGAAAATTTCCCATTGTCGCGTCAGCTAAGTCGGCTCGCTACCTGCACTTCAATTTTTGAAAATTTTTTTCTCAAAAACAAAAAATAACGTGTTCGCCAAATTTGGCATGTTATTTTGTAGTATAGTAAGCAATATTTATCTTTTTTTTCAGCTTGATTGAAGGCCGATAACAGGTTTAAATATTAAAAAACAAATTTATTTTTTAAATAAATTTATTTAAAAAGTTAATTTTTATTTAATTAATTTTTTTTTCAAGAAATTTGATTCATTCTAAACAAAAAACATTCAGACAACTTTTTTCTATAAGCAAAAATAAAAAAGTTTATAACGCGACAATGACTCCTGAGACGAAAATCTCCGATTGTCGTGTCAGCTAAGTCGGCTCGCTACCTGCACTTCAAGTTTTGAAAATTTTTTTCTCAAAAACAAAAAATAACGTGTTCGCCAAATTTGGCATGTTATTTTGTAGTATAGTAAGCAATATTTATCTTTTTTTTCAGCTTGATTGAAGGCCGATAACAGGTTTAAATATTAAAAAATAAATTTATTGTTTAAATAAATTTATTAAAAAAGTTAATTTTTATTTAATTAATTTTTTTTTCAAAAAATTTGATTCATTCTAAACAAAAAACATTCAGACAACTTTTTTCTATAAGCAAAAATAAAAAAGTTATTCAAGTTTAAAAAAAATATTGCATTAATTTGTTTATGCAAATATCTAACAAAATATTAAATATTTTTAATTAATATTTGGGATAATTACATAGGCAAACAAACTCTATTGAAAAATGAAATTTGAAAAAAATCCGAGAGTTGACCCCTCAATCTCATATGAAACTCCTCAGGTATATGTTTTCTCAATAAATATGAAGATGAAAATTTTTTCAAACTAACCTGAAATAATAAGAAGGACAATTAACTTTCCGAAAATACTTTTCGATAAAAAGACTACATACATTTTAAAAGCCTTTTAATAATAATCTTCATTTATTTATTGTTTTATTATCTTTGCAAGCTTGCATTTAAAGCTTTCCGTGCAAAGTTGACATATTGTAATGTAATAATGTACAAAATTCGTGCGCGCGCGGACACAAAAACTGTTCCTATTTGATTAAATTATCCAATATCCACTTTCTTGATATTGGATATTAAAGAGTAATGTTTAAGCTTTCTTTTGATCCTATATAGACCCTTTTATTTTATCCCTTTTTTCTTTTATAGCACTTCAAAAAGTGCCAAAAACGAGATTTTTTACACCTTAAACTTCATGTTGCTCAAAAACTAGAGCTAAGCGGATATTTTCAAGGTTAGATTCACATTCTACGTCAAAAATCCTATAAGAATCAGCTGTCATATTTTAGACAACAAAATTTTGTCGGACTGTGTAATAATTAATTGCAACAAAATAATAATTAACAACAAGTTATAATAATGTAAACAATAATAACAAATTGTAATAACAAGTTAATAACAAAATGTTAATAACAAATTGTAATAACTATAAATAATTAACAAACAACATAAAAATATAATATTAAATTGTAAAAAACATATAACTCAGAAGATGTGAACACGTGCGATCTAAAAGCTGAGTCAACGCAAGTGTTTCTCTAACAATAGGTTTCTCAAATGCATGGCAAAACGTATAGATGCCTCAAATACATGGTAAAACGTATAGTTGCTTCAAATACATGGTAAAACGTATAGTTGCTTCAAATGCATGTCAAAATTGTAACAATTCTTCAAATACACAGTGAAATTTGGGTATAAAAAGAGCCAGACTATCAAACGATCTTCAGTCTTAAAAATGTAGTCAACAGAAGAATTTACCAAATGGCAGTCTTAAAAATGTAATCGTCAGTAGTAGTCACCTGGACTACTAGTCTTAATCTTTTAATCATAACAAGTGGTTCTCTTCGTGATAGTGCTCGCAACCCCAGTATAGTAGTTGTCCTGATCTTTACGTGAATTTCTAAATTCAGTGAATCTTGAAGTCAAATTTGGTGTTTTGAAAGATCGTTCGAGTTGTGACAAAAGCTGAAAGAAACATAATACCTATTCAACTGCCTAATTTACGAGTGTCGTAAATCATCTACCTGCACTACTTAGTAACCCATTAACGCACAATTGCCATTGTATCTCATCGGTGCCAGCCAGGACCAAAAACTTGCTGATCTAAGGTAAACAGAAAAACCACTTAAGACTCACTTTTAGAAAGCTAGTGCTCATTTTATCTTTCCATAATTTTGATCTCTTTTAAATATACTGTGTTCAAATAAATTTATTCTTGTAATTTATCCAACCTCGTCCAAACTTTAATTTTTCTAAATTAAAGTTAAATCGAGAAACACTAGGGAATATAATAATAAGGTAAGTCATAACATACCTCATTATTTTTGGTGCATCGGCCGTCGTGAACGGATAAATGCAAGGATAATTTAATTTGAGAATATATCGTTATTTTTGGTGTATAGGCCGTCGTGAACGGATAAATGCAAGAGTAGTTTAATTTGAATATATTATTATTTTTGCTGCATTGACCGTCATGAACTGATAAATGCAAGGATAATTTGATTTCAAATATATCATTATTTTTGGTGTATAGGCCGACGTAAATGGATAAAAGCAAAGAAATTAGAATTTAAAAAAAAGTTCATTATTTTTGGTGCAAGAGTAGTTAATTCGAAATAATATAATCCTTAATTTTTATAAATTTACGCCGTAAATTAGTAAATACAAGAGTATAATTATTTTTGGTGCATATAAATTGTCATATTTAAACTCAATATTTTTGGTATATAAAAAATAGTAAATTAATTAATAAAAAGTAGATATTCTTATTTTTACTAAATTAGCTATCTAAAATCAATAAAACAGTTTTATTTGCACAATTATTTTAGCAAATGAATAAAAACAGGAATAATTTTATTTGAATAAATACCCATTTTCCATACATAAAAATACAAGAATAATAACAATAAAATATATTTAAATAAATAATTTATTACACAAAATTGCTCAATTTTTAATAACAATTAAATAAATTTTTTATTTTGAACAAAGTAAAAATTAAAAACATTTTTATGGTTTTTTAAAATAAATATTATATAGTGCATATAAAATAATAATTTTTAAACATTTTTTTTAATAACAATAATTTTTATAAAAAGTAATAACAATAATTTTTATAAATAATAACACTAATTTTTATAAAAAGTAATAATAATTTTTAATAATAACAATAAATTTTATAAAAAATATTAACAATGATTTTAAATAATACAAAAAAAATAATAAACTTAATTAATAATATTGATTCATTTGTTAATAAATAATTTTTTTTAACAAAATAAAAATTTATAACATTTTTTCAAATTTTTACATTTTTTTAACTAAAACTTAACATAATTAAATACTTTTCCTAATAATTAAAAATAATTAAACAAGAATAAAATAAAATTAATAATAATAAATTAATAACCATCAATAATAATAAAAATTAATAACAATTTTCAAATTCTCACATTTTTGATAAACAAATTATATAAAATTAAATAAATTGAATACCATTCTAAACATTAAACAAACATTAAAAATTATAAATAATAAAAATTAATAAACAACAATAATAATAATAACAATTTTTTAACATTTTTTTTTTCTCAAAATTTTTTCATTTTTGCAAAAAAAAATTTAAACAGAATTAAATAATTCAAATTTAAAATAAATAAATAATAATAACAGTTTTAAACATTTTTATAAATTTTTGTAAAAATAATAACAAATAAAAATTATAACGGTGTAAATAAAAAAAAAATTTACCAATAATAATAAACTCATTTTTAATACATTTTTAATAGGTGTCTACTCAGCGATCATGGCCCGAAGTTTACTTCCGGTCCATGGGAGAGATACACCGACCTTCGAGGTCCGAGTTTCTTAGCTCACCTGACACTGGATATCATAGACGTCGCATCAATGCTTCGGCAATGCTATAACGTCTATGTAACTAACGGAGGCGGTTCAGGGCCCATCCTGGCCAGATGGTAGTACCCTGTTAAGGCCCGATTGTCTCTCGATACGAGACAAAACACCAAGTATGAGCGATTGTAAAAACAAGGAAGAGTACCTGCGGAGTAATGCTTCGGCTGAATCTCTCACTGGTTCCGATCGTCAAGCGCTTTCGAGCGTGCGGGCGGTGGCCAGTGGCCCAAGGATGCAGGAGGGCAACAACGCGTTGGTAGTGCCACAGATCATCGTGGACAAGGCGGAGAGACGAGGGAGTACGAGCAGCGTGACGAGTCAGGCTAGCTGCATTTCTGTCTTCAGTAATGCTTCAGCAAAGGACATTGCTAGCTGCAACAAGGACCGAGATGAATGCATAAAACTGCGGGAAGAAGAGGCGGTATGCATTCTAGCAATAGAAGAAGAGGTCAGTAAGATGATAAAGTCCTGCGAAGTCCAAAGAAATGTCAATATGACAATCAAGGATGGACTTAAAAGCATAACATCGCTCATACAGGAGACCAAATTGAAGCACGCAGCAGCTACAGAAAAGGACGAGAGCTTCTACCAAGGATTGACCTGGTCGGAAGAAGCTAGACAAGATCGCAGAGTTAGAAGAGATCGTTGTAACGCAATCGTGTTGAGAAACGTCGTCTTGGATGCTCAGAAGCGGAAGAGAAGTGATCCTGAGCCTGCGAAGGATCCAAAAAGGAAAAGGGAGGAGAGACCTAAAAAGACTAGAAGCAAGGGGATCAAAACGGTTCCAAAGCCACATCAGGTCAAGAAGGAGAAAGCCACAGTGATCGTTAAAGTGGCTGAAGGAAAAACTTTCGCCGAAGTACTGGCGAAAGTTCGAAAAGAGGCTGACCTGGAGGCCAGTCAGACAAGGGTTGTGGGAGCTTTACCCACTAAAACGGGAGACCTACTTATTAAGATTGGTGGGTCTTCAAACAAGAAGTTGTTCACCGAGGAGGTGACTAAGGTGATCGGTGACCTGGGTAAGGTGCAGATGGCGGACCGGCAAACTACGCTGGAAATCCGCGATATGGACAGCCTTACTGAGAAAGAAGACGTCTTGGGTGCCTTGGATCAAGTTTCTACGGTACCAGCAGGAAGCAGGAAGGTGACGGTCCTCGGACCAAATAAGCGAGGTATGAAGCTTGCGGTCGTGGTCACCACCCAGGAGGACGCTGCCAGGTTGGAGAAGATGGGGCACATTAAGGTCGGTTTTGTGTCCTGCAGAGTGAGTAGGAGAGTTATGGTCACAAGGTGTCACAGGTGCCTTGACTATGGCCATGTAGGCAGAGACTGCCAAGCAGTAGATAGGTCAGCTGCGTGCTTCAAGTGCGGAGAAGCTGGCCATAAGGCAGCAGATTGTAAGAAGCGCCCATGCTGCTTCTTATGCAAGGCGAAGTTCGGCGAGAAGGAGAGTATCCAACATGTCGCCGGATCAGGAGGATGCAAGGTCTTCAGATCTGCCCTAGAGGAAGCCAAGAAGACTTTGTCAAGGACAAGAAGAAAATAAGGCCAGAACAAGAGCGGCACGGAAGAGTCGCGACAGCGACTAAACGGGACCATTCATCTACGAAGTCAGAAGCCCCTAGGTAGTTCCGTAGGTGAATAATAGGTCTAATATAAATGGGTTTTTAACATGGTATGGTCGATGTGAGTCCTGATGTCTAAAACAAAAGGCAATCGATTGAGTCCTGTATGATTCAATTTAAAACAAATTGTTTGTCTATAAAAGATTTTACTGTTTTCATAACCTTTCCAATTGGATTTATTCGGTTGTAAAGTTTATGTTAGCTACCCGCCAGAATGCAAAAAAAAAAAATACATTTTTAATAAAAAAATTAATAAATAATAAATAATTACATTTTTTTTATTATAAAATTGATTTGCAAATAAAATAAAACTAAATATTTTAATTCAACAAGAATTAAATAATTGTTATAAATTGTCAAATAGCAATATTTTATAAACAACATTTAAACACATATATTATTAAACAAAATATATACTAAAAATTTCTTTTTATTCGGTAAATTTTTTTTTATTTTTTAAAAATATGGATCTGCCAAATAATCAACAAGTCTCATTACGCGATGCTCTAGAAATAGTTTCTATTTTCGATGGAAAAAACTTACCATTATCCATCTTTATCGAAAGTTGTTTAGAAGCAAAATCTATGCTTCCTGAAGTAGCACAAGTTCAAACAAATTTAGTAAAATTAATTAGAAGTCGAATTTCGGGAGAAGCAAGGAGAATTATAATAGGAAATAACTTTAATACTGTAGAAGAATTAACGGAAAGACTAAAACAAATTTACGCACCAATAAAATCTGTATGTCAATTACAAGGAGAACTAGCAGCAATGTATATGTGGGAACATGAAAATGTAATTTCTTACGGTTCAAGAATTGCAGAAGCAGCAGAAAGAATATTAGATGCATATATTATTAGTAATGGGAATAGAGTAGATGAAGCATTTAGAAGAAGTTTAGATGAAGCAACTATCGATTGTTTTTCGAGAGGACTTACACAAGAAATAGAATTACGAATTGGAACAGCTGATACATTTCAAGGGATAATTAATAAAGCTATAGAAATAGAAAGAAGATTATCATTACAACGTGAGCTACGAAGAAGTGAGAATAATATTGAATATAATGCCCATCTTAAAAATAATAAAAAGTTTGCAGAAACAACAAAAAGTAATATGGTTCAAGACAATGTAAGCACTTGTTCATCTTGTGGAAAAACGGCCATGTTGTATCAAACTGTACTCAACTTAATAAATTACTAAGACTTAGAGGAGAAAACCGCTTTCATTCAGGCACTCAACAACATTTTGCAAACCCACATCAAAATCAATTTAATAACAAAAATCAAATGTTTAATTAATTTCAATGTCAAAATTATTACAGAAATCCGCAACAAAATCAATTTAGAAACGTACCACAAAAGCAATTTCACACTCCATTTCAAAATCAAAGGCAAAATCAGCATCAAAAATTTTTGTAAAGTCAACAACAAATTTTTTTACAAAATCAATAACAAAATTCTTTACAAAATAAACAACATTATTCTCGGTATCCACGAACTAACATTGCAACAAACTTCGGAACTAAAAAGGAAAATATAACTTGTAATTACTGCAAAAAATTAGGACATATTTCCACTAATTGTAGAAAAAAGATATGGGATGATAACAATAATGACAAGTTTATAAAAATCATAAACCTTTTTAATTAACCTTTACAGAAGGATATACCCCTTTTTCGACTGATAATCAAGAAAACGCATTAAATAAATTAATAAATAATGTTTGTGAGGAACCACCTTTACAAAAACCAGATTTCTGCCAACCAATTATATTAAAAACAGACGATTCAGATATTGCAGTAGGAGAAATTCAATCACAAGAAGTAAATAAGGATCAACTAGTAACCGAATATGACATTAACGTGTTTTACAAAGCAAGTACAAAAAACATCAACGCTGACGCCTTATCTACAAATCCTATTGAGGACATTATTGAAAATAAAGTGCAAAGAATAAAAACAGACGAACTTCAAGAAACTCAGGAAAATATTACTCAAGAATATATTAATAAGTGTGTGCAAGAAAAAATCGAAGAAATTTGTAAAGAATACTTAAATTGTGTATCAAGTGAAAATAATTACTCAAATTTGGAGGTAAAAAAAATCTCCGCCATATTGAAAAAATGTTATATAATGAATGCTGCAAAACAGAAAATTACGATACACGTAGTAGAGCTTGTAATGTTGTTACAAGAAATTAACAAGGAATACAAGAAAACAATAATCAAGAAGAAGAAATATAAGGAAACAAAAATCAAGAAACACTGGAAATTTAAGAAGAAAAGAGGAATCAAGAAATTCAAGAAGAAGAAGCACATGAAAAAAGAAAACAAGGTAAAGCAAAGAAACAAAGCACACGTTTTAATACTTCCTTAAACAAGAAGAGAGGAAGACCGAAAAAGGTATGTAAAACAAAAAATAAGACACTTTATAATGAAAATTATGCTAATGAAATTGAATCTTATCCTGAGTATATTAAACAGAAAACAAAATTAAAAAAACACGATGAAATTGATCAAGGCTACGAAACCTTTAATTCTGAAGAAGAAGATAACCTAGTAATAAAAGAAGACTGCAAAAATTTTAATCAACAGAATATACGTATTGCAGAAATAAAAAATGTAACTTGGAGGGAAATCCTTTCAACAATAAAATCATCTTTAGAAAATTCGATTGTGAAAGTTGCTCCATACAAAGGATGTACAAAATGTCCTACTAAAAATTATATGCAATTAATCGAAGAGGCTGAATCATTAGACAATACATATCGACCGCCTCCAGAACCAACTCTCAGTAGAGAATAAATTATCGAATACAATTAAATTTTAAAAAATAATACAAATAAACAATACCTCAAAATTATCTAAAAAAATTTATATCTTTTGCAGACAAACTAAATAAAATATAATTAATAACAAACTAAAATTTTCACCTTACAAATAAAATGCAATATTAAGAATAGTTATTTATTAAAAAGTAATTTAAATATACCATACAAATTATATAAACTAACTAACAAATCACTTTTCTATACCTATGCACAAAAACATACATCATTCAATATAAATGTTTTTTAGAATTTACTATTCTTTCCATTTTCAATTTTACACTCAAACACAACTATCTTCTTCACTTAATATTCTTTTTAAATTTACAAATAATATAATTTATTAATCAAGTAAACGTTACATCTGAATCCATATATTCCACTTTAGTACATGATGAACAGATAATCTTATGAAAGTACTGTGAATTAAAATATTTAAATGACCTTTTAATAAAAGATGTACGAAGTTAAAAAAATTTTTTTTGAGTAAAACAACACTTTAAATAATTATGTTAACGAATAAGAAAATAATAAACAAAATTTTAGAAAAAATTCAAATAGACAAATTAGATATTACTTCTTACAATTTAGTAACAAAAGGACATTACCATATTTCGGACAGTATTAACAAATCTATTTAATTTAATAACGAAAACTTTTAAGTCACTTATTGCATTAAAATTGATGTGATTTAATCGTTTAATAATTTCTTAAACAATTACAAAAATTCTTTAATACATTTTCACATTCTTGGATCAAAAATTTAAGAGAATCCATATATCGTAATATTTTATATTTAAAAAATATCTGACATAATAACACTTTTAATTAAAAACAAATGGCATCAAATTTTACAAACATTTGTATCTAAACAAGCTTTTTAGTATCAGATTACATTAAAGGCTCTAAATCCAAATACAAAAAATTAGATATTTAAATAATACCTACAAATATAATTTTGTTTTATAATTATTGTTTAATTACCTTTAGTACGTCTATCATTTTATGTAAACAAAACTAATAGTATGAGAAATGTACTTTAAAAAATCTATCAGTACTATTTTATTTTTTTTCTAAACGCAAACTTGTTAAATTACGCATGTTAAAGATTAAATTAAAGTCAATTTAAAAAATTAGAAAATAAAAAAGAGACAAAAAGAAAAGGACGAGAGCTTCTACCAAGGATTGACCTGGTCGGAAGAAGCTAGACAAGATCGCAGAGTTAGAAGAGATCGTTGTAACGCAATCGTGTTGAGAAACGTCGTCTTGGATGCTCAGAAGCGGAAGAGAAGTGATCCTGAGCCTGCGAAGGATCCAAAAAGGAAAAGGGAGGAGAGACCTAAAAAGACTAGAAGCAAGGGGATCAAAACGGTTCCAAAGCCACATCAGGTCAAGAAGGAGAAAGCCACAGTGATCGTTAAAGTGGCTGAAGGAAAAACTTTCGCCGAAGTACTGGCGAAAGTTCGAAAAGAGGCTGACCTGGAGGCCAGTCAGACAAGGGTTGTGGGAGCTTTACCCACTAAAACGGGAGACCTACTTATTAAGATTGGTGGGTCTTCAAACAAGAAGTTGTTCACCGAGGAGGTGACTAAGGTGATCGGTGACCTGGGTAAGGTGCAGATGGCGGACCGGCAAACTACGCTGGAAATCCGCGATATGGACAGCCTTACTGAGAAAGAAGACGTCTTGGGTGCCTTGGATCAAGTTTCTACGGTACCAGCAGGAAGCAGGAAGGTGACGGTCCTCGGACCAAATAAGCGAGGTATGAAGCTTGCGGTCGTGGTCACCACCCAGGAGGACGCTGCCAGGTTGGAGAAGATGGGGCACATTAAGGTCGGTTTTGTGTCCTGCAGAGTGAGTAGGAGAGTTATGGTCACAAGGTGTCACAGGTGCCTTGACTATGGCCATGTAGGCAGAGACTGCCAAGCAGTAGATAGGTCAGCTGCGTGCTTCAAGTGCGGAGAAGCTGGCCATAAGGCAGCAGATTGTAAGAAGCGCCCATGCTGCTTCTTATGCAAGGCGAAGTTCGGCGAGAAGGAGAGTATCCAACATGTCGCCGGATCAGGAGGATGCAAGGTCTTCAGATCTGCCCTAGAGGAAGCCAAGAAGACTTTGTCAAGGACAAGAAGAAAATAAGGCCAGAACAAGAGCGGCACGGAAGAGTCGCGACAGCGACTAAACGGGACCATTCATCTACGAAGTCAGAAGCCCCTAGGTAGTTCCGTAGGTGAATAATAGGTCTAATATAAATGGGTTTTTAACATGGTATGGTCGATGTGAGTCCTGATGTCTAAAACAAAAGGCATTTTCAATTTTACACTCAAACACAACTATCTTCTTCACTTAATATTCTTTTTAAATTTACAAATAATATAATTTATTAATCAAGTAAACGTTACATCTGAATCCATATATTCCACTTTAGTACATGATGAACAGATAATCTTATGAAAGTACTGTGAATTAAAATATTTAAATGACCTTTTAATAAAAGATGTACGAAGTTAAAAAAAATTTTTTTGAGTAAAACAACACTTTAAATAATTATGTTAACGAATAAGAAAATAATAAACAAAATTTTAGAAAAAATTCAAATAGACAAATTAGAAGCAGGAAGGTGACGGTCCTCGGACCAAATAAGCGAGGTATGAAGCTTGCGGTCGTGGTCACCACCCAGGAGGACGCTGCCAGGTTGGAGAAGATGGGGCACATTAAGGTCGGTTTTGTGTCCTGCAGAGTGAGTAGGAGAGTTATGGTCACAAGGTGTCACAGGTGCCTTGACTATGGCCATGTAGGCAGAGACTGCCAAGCAGTAGATAGGTCAGCTGCGTGCTTCAAGTGCGGAGAAGCTGGCCATAAGGCAGCAGATTGTAAGAAGCGCCCATGCTGCTTCTTATGCAAGGCGAAGTTCGGCGAGAAGGAGAGTATCCAACATGTCGCCGGATCAGGAGGATGCAAGGTCTTCAGATCTGCCCTAGAGGAAGCCAAGAAGACTTTGTCAAGGACAAGAAGAAAATAAGGCCAGAACAAGAGCGGCACGGAAGAGTCGCGACAGCGACTAAACGGGACCATTCATCTACGAAGTCAGAAGCCCCTAGGTAGTTCCGTAGGTGAATAATAGGTCTAATATAAATGGGTTTTTAACATGGTATGGTCGATGTGAGTCCTGATGTCTAAAACAAAAGGCATTTTCAATTTTACACTCAAACACAACTATCTTCTTCACTTAATATTCTTTTTAAATTTACAAATAATATAATTTATTAATCAAGTAAACGTTACATCTGAATCCATATATTCCACTTTAGTACATGATGAACAGATAATCTTATGAAAGTACTGTGAATTAAAATATTTAAATGACCTTTTAATAAAAGATGTACGAAGTTAAAAAAAATTTTTTTGAGTAAAACAACACTTTAAATAATTATGTTAACGAATAAGAAAATAATAAACAAAATTTTAGAAAAAATTCAAATAGACAAATTAGATATTACTTCTTACAATTTAGTAACAAAAGGACATTACCATATTTCGGACAGTATTAACAAATCTATTTAATTTAATAACGAAAACTTTTAAGTCACTTATTGCATTAAAATTGATGTGATTTAATCGTTTAATAATTTCTTAAACAATTACAAAAATTCTTTAATACATTTTCACATTCTTGGATCAAAAATTTAAGAGAATCCATATATCGTAATATTTTATATTTAAAAAATATCTGACATAATAACACTTTTAATTAAAAACAAATGGCATCAAATTTTATAAACATTTGTATCTAAACAAGCTTTTTAGTATCAGATTACATTAAAGGCTCTAAATCCAAATACAAAAAATTAGATATTTAAATAATACCTACAAATATAATTTTGTTTTATAATTATTGTTTAATTACCTTTAGTACGTCTATCATTTTATGTAAACAAAACTAATAGTATGAGAAATGTACTTTAAAAAATCTATCAGTACTATTTTATTTTTTTTCTAAACGCAAACTTGTTAAATTACGCATGTTAAAGATTAAATTAAAGTCAATTTAAAAAATTAGAAAATAAAAAAGAGACAAAAAGAAAATTAGCAGAAACAATGCTAATAATATTAAAACAAAAATATGATTTTAACGAAAGAAAAGAAGCAATAGATATTTGGAGTGATAAAATCTAATTAATTAAATGGAGCCATTCTTGTGAAAGATTTTTCGGAAGATATCATGTAGCAAAAAATTGCCTAAATTTCAAAGAATAATAAAAATTACAAACATTAACAAATAAACAAGTAAAATATATCCATGCTATCTTCTAAACATTTAGTCATATATAATAATTATTAACTATTTGGTCAATTAACAAAAATTATATCTATCTTAAAAATTGTATGTGTGAAATTTTTTTTTTAATATAATAAAAAAATAATAAATAACAGGAATAATAATAATAAACAAAAAAATATAATAAATAATATGCAGAAAAACATATTTTTTTAAATGTATGTTTTACGCTCAACTTTTACTATTGGAAGTTTTGGAGTTTGGGGCGTCAATACGTTGACGTACTCGGAGTCGGTTTTCGTTCTGAATCTTTTCCTTTGGGGGGAGCAGGGCAGACGTCGCTCGACGGGCGGGCTGGCCCGAGACTCTTTTGCGATTTCACCTTAACCAAGAAACTATCCGACACTTACACTCACACGAAAACACCCTTACACGCACATGACTGACCCATGTAACAAATGAGACGCATGTGTTGCATATAAGACAGACATTAATAAACTTCCATGCACAAACCTCCGCGCACCCTGCCTCGCGGGGTAGTACATTGCGGGGTTTACACAACACTCTCACTCACACACCACACACTTATATGCACCAAGAAACCCAAACTAAAACAAACATGAATTACGAGATCATAGAGAAAATGGTTACCCAGCAGGGGAGTTCGGATGCCCCAGTGGCGGCGCTAGATCAGAGTGAGAAAGCAGGCTCTGAAGCGTCGAAATCACGCAACTGCAGTACTGCATCAGTGGACCACTTGGCTGATGCTGTATTTTATACGACAAGCGAAGCCCCCAAGAACATCGTGGAGCAAGCGGCAAAATTTAAGGCCAACTTAGAAAGATCAGATGGAAACATCTCTGTATCGCTAATAAAAGCTCAACAGATTTTAAATAAAATGACCTCCGCCACAGAGAAACAGAGAAATGTTAGCCTGGATATCAAGGACAACATTCCAATTCTCAAAGAAATTGTGGATAAGATCATTGAAGAAAGAAAAGTATCAAAAAAAGCCAGAGATAATTTAACAGCGTTAACAAGACCACAACTTAGGCGTGGAAGTTTAAGTACCCCGAGAAAGTCGAATATACCGACCCGGAAGAAACGGATACAGTCATAAAACGTGTGCATGAAACAAAAAATGGAAATGTTCTTGTTCAATTGAGCAAAGACTCCAGAGAAAAAAAGGCCTTTACAGCAGCTTTAACTACGGCAGTGGAAGAACTAGGCACGGTGGAAAACAGAACGCCAAAAACCTCTGTAGAGATTCTCGATTTGGACTGCATTACAACGAAAGAGGAAGTAGAAGAGAAGATTAAAAACGTACTACAAAACCCGCTGGCAGAAATAAAAGTTTTTCTAACGAAACCAAATAGCAGAGCAGAAGTTATGGCTATAGTGGAGTTAGGCGAACAAACAGCAAAAGATCTTTTAAAGGCAGAGCGCATAAAAATAGGTTGGGTCAATTGTAGAATTAGAAGAAGAACCTATGTAGCAAGATGTTATACATGTCTAGGCTATGGACACCAATCGAAAACCTGTCGTGGGCCAGATAGAAGAAACTTATGTTTTAAATGCGGACAGGCAGATCATAAAGGAAAAGCATGTACCTCTATACCACGATGTGTGTTATGCGAACATCTGAAGTTGGAAGAAGAGACGTTAAAACATATTCTCGGATCAGGAAAATGTCAGACCTTCAGAAAAGAATTGGAAAGAGCTAAAAAGAAGCAGAGGAACTATTAAATATCCTTCAAGGAAATCTGCATAGGAGTAGAATTGCTCATGAGCTATTGAGACAAATTCTGCTCGAAAAAAAGATCGATTTGGTTATACTCAGCGAACAATATAGATTTGATAAAAATGTAAATTGGTTCCAGGATAAATCTGGCACGGCAGCTATATGGATAAGGGATCTAAATAAATTCCAAGTAGAAAAGCACGGTTCAGAATAGGGTTTTGTTTGGATTAAGAATAAATGGTCATGCTTACTATTGTAAACGCACTTTTTCCAAAGCATAAGAAACTTAAAATAAGGAAAAATTACAACTCGTTTGATGTAAAGATTCCACTATTTACATTAAAAGAGATAAAGGAAGCTGTAAGGGCGCTACCCTGTAAAAAAGCACCCGGACCGGACAGTTACCCGGCAGAAGTATGGAAGACAGTGGAGAAACATAACCCGATACTGTTACTCGAAATGTTTAACAGCTGCCTAAAAACGGGATGTTTTCCAAGAAGATGGAAAAAACAACGCCTGGTTTTAATAAACAAGGGAAAAGGCGATCCTAACTCTCTATCATCTTACAGACCTTTATGTATGTTGGACACCGGGGGAAAACTATTAGAGAAATTAATAAAAAAGAGGTTGTTAGCAGCAATTACTGAGGCAGGGGATCTGTCCGAGCGACAATTCGGTTTCCGAAAGAGAAGAAGAACAATTGATGCAGTCAAACTTATAGTAGATGAAGGAAAAGCAGCAAGGAAGGGGAACAATTGAGGGGCTGGATGCTATAATGTGTTACACGCCATTTATTTAACATGGCGCGTAACACATTATAGCATCCAACCCCTCAATTACTCTCGCGGTATTGTATTACTGGTAACCTTGGATGTGAAAAACGCTTTCAACTCGCTTAGATGGAAAGATATAATTATAGCACTTCGAGATCGTTTTCGGGTACCGGCATATCTTTTAAGAATAATTAAAAATTATCTGTTAGACAGGGAGTTACTTTTCGACACGCAAGAAGGACCACTCAAAAGGCAACTCACAGCTAAGGCAGCTCAAGGATCTATCCTAGGGCCTGATCTTTGGAACGCCTCTTACGATGCAATACTGCGACAAGAAATGCCTGAAAATTAATTCCTAGTTGGTTACGCGGATGACATTGCGGCAGTTATTAAAGCAAAAAATCTGGAACAGGGACAATTGTTGTTAAACCAAGTGATGAGAAGAGTGTGCGGCTGGATGGAAAGTCACGGTTTGGAACTAGCTCTTCAAAAGACGGAGATTTTAATAATGACGAATAAGAGAATTGATCTTGATGTGTATCTTCAAGTCGGAGATGAAAATATTAAATCGAAGCAAGCCATAAAGGAGTTAGGTATACTAATAGACTCTAAACTCACATTCTGGCCACAAATACAAAGTGCAGCTGACAAAGCAGCAACAAAAACAGCCGCTTTAAGTAGATTAATGTCAAATGTTGGAGGACCAAGACAAGTCAAACGGATACTACTTATGACAGTCGCAATGTCTATTATGATGAAAAGGCCTTAGTCAGAAAGAATGCTCGAGAAGAATCAATTCAAATTTGGCAAGACAGATGGGAAAAGGAAACCAAAGGAAGATGGACAGCATGTCTAATTAAACAGATCAGACCATGGTTAGTTAGAACATTTGGATATGGCAAACAGTCCTTTCTGTAGACACTGCCCTTTAAATATTGACAATGCAGAGCACACATTTTTTCACTGCTCAAAATGGAAAGAAGAAAGAGAAAAAATTAAGACGAAGATTGGAAGCTTTTCAAAAGATGAAATCATTACAAAAATGCTACAAGGTGAAACTTACTGGAATAGTGTTCAAGAGTACGTCGAGAGCATACTGCGACAAAAAATGATTGACGAACGAAACAATTCAGACAAAGCAACATAGAGAAATACTTTTTAACTGTATAACGATATATTTGTTAAGTTACTTGCATTTATTTATTTATAATCCAAGCAGGAAGAGAAAGCCGAAGCTCGGCTAAGAGTCGCTGACGACCTCCAACCCCTGAAGAAATGCGAAAGCGGATACCGGGGGTTAGTTGGTAGGCGTAAATGGGACACAGTGATCTTCAACCATGTTTATGTTTACCTAAAATTACGTCAAAAACGGAAAACACAGCTTTATCAGGACTTAATTAAAGGTCAAAAAACTACTTGATTTAAAATCGAAGCTGCTTGTATTTTCGAAAAATCAGGAAATTAGTTTGTTTAAGACGTAAGTCATATTAAATATTAGCAGCGCGTTGCTTTTTGTCTCTAAATTTTTTATTACTGTAGATTGCATGGAAAGAAGAGTTATATAGTCAATGCTAAAAAACGCATTTAGTGAGAAACTGACATGGTAAACGATAGTGGCGAATCTAGCGGTTTAGTTGGTCTTTAGTCACCGTAACTCCTACGTTCATATTGTCTTACTATGCGTTATTAAATTAACTGATACTAAATATTAATAATACTTTTTTATATTATTGTTAGATAATACAAGGCAAGAAAAACTTTTATGACGCATGTCGAAGTAGGCATCTGTCAAAGAGTATGTCCAGTTGCTTGTATGTTACAAAAAATAAAATTATTAAGTGCACATGCAAATAAAATTAAACTAAATTCTCTTATGATTGTATTTCGTTAACATGAATCATAAGTATGGCCATAAAAAGAACAGGAGAATAGTTTGTGGTCCGTGTGGCAAAAAAATTGTTTTCGAGAAAAGAAAACCTGAACAATTTTTTTAACTGAAAACTTCAAAATCTTGTGAAAAATTTTGTAAGTAGCAATTATGATATTTTAAATCAAAGGTTTCCTCTAAGCAATTGCAATACGTATCGTTTCGCTCTCCTCGATTTACAGCAAATGTCTTATTATGATAATAATTTGCTGTAAAAAAAGAAACCAGGAGCAATACAGATTTCTGCAATTATTACATATGCTTAACATGAAGGTATTTTGGTCATACAAAGAATGATGAAGGTAAAGGTCACGTAAGAGATGTGCGTAATGTTATCACTGCAGCGAATTGTCACTATACTTCTTCAGATGTTTCCAAATTTAAAGAAAAGACTCAACCACTGAAAGTTGACATGCCCAAAAAATTTATTAAGACATACACAATTTGTTTTTAAGAAATTAGTAGAGCTAAAAGGTATTCTTGTAATACCAAAAACGTAAAATAGATGAACCAAGTGATATCAGTGATAGTCGACGTAATAATATTGAGTTAAAATTATCTACCAAAGGATTCCAAAAAACTGTTGTTGTAAATAAAAAAAAGGATGTGGTCTTTTCAATAAAAAATTTAGACAACTTTCAAGTTGTCAAATCAAGTTCAGGAATATGAGTGTATCATCAAATCAGATGAAAAAAGTGACAAATTTCTTGAAATCTAACGCTGGTAAACAGTCTGTGCCTGCATTTTATAACACGAAACATGTCAAAAAGTCTAGAAAATTAGAAGATGTGTATAAAGAAGACGTGTATTTGATTTCGATATTGGCAAAAATAAAATAAAAAAGGAGAAAATACCTGTCGTTTGGGTAGATGCCGAGGAATTATTGAATGCTTTTCTAGAAGAAAGGGGTGAAACTGGCAACGTTCTTATCAAAGTTATGGCTGACGGAGGTCAAGATTTCTTCAAGATTTGTCTGACAATTCCTAAATTTTTTAACTAATTATTTCATACAAAATAAGAGTCATAAAATTATGGTACATTTTGCGTCCTGGTGGGCGTTAATGGGTTAAAAACGATTTGTGATTTTGAAATTCATTGCGTTAATGAAGATTTGAATTTAAAAAATAATTAACATATAAAACAAAAATAATTAAAAAGTATAAAAATTCTGTTTTAAAAAGTTCGAAAAAATGTTAAATTATAAAAAAAATTGAACCAGAAAACTATCATGTCTACGTTGTTAGTTCTGGGCAAAGCTAAGAGTGGTAAATTAGAGAATTAAAATTAAAAATCAAAAATTATACATACTTTGCTAAGTTGTTAAAGCAGGTGAAAATAAAAAATGCTAATTTCCTGATTTCTCGAAAATACAAGCAGCTACGATTTTACATCAAGTAGTTTTTTTACCTTTAATCGAGTCCTAATAAAGTTGTGTTTTCCGTTTTTGACGTCATTTTAGTCAAACCTTAACATGGTTGAAGATCACTGTGGGGGGGGTTTAGTGCGGTAAGGGCGGCTACAGAAAGTAGGATTGACTCAGTCCCACACAGTCCTAAGATAATAGGGAGTGCATAAAGCATTTCACCTCCTCCTTTCAAAAAAAAAATAATAATAATAATAATAATTGTTATTAACATATTATTAACAATTATTAATTAATGAAAATAGTAATAATAAGAATAATAAAAAATAATTAAATTTAAACAATAATAATGTTTAAAAACGAATAATTAATTATAATAACAAAATAGTAATAATTAATAACAAAATAAGAATAATAAGCAATTTTAATAATAATAACAAGATAGTAATAAAAGTAACAACAATAATAGTTAATAATAACAAGATAATAACAATTTGTATCAATAAATAATAATAATTAATTATAACTTTAATAACAAATAATAATAATTAATTTTAACATTAATAACAAATAATAATAATTAATTGTAACATTAATAACAAATAATGATAATTAATTGTAACAAGATAATAATAAAATGTAACAACAAAATAATAATTAATAATAAGTTAATAATAATTTGTAACAACAAAATAACAAATAATAGTTAATAATAACAAGATAATAATTAATTGTAACAAAATAATAATTAACAACAAGTTATAATAATGTAAACAATAATAACAAATTGTAATAACAAGTTAATAACAAAATGTTAATAACAAATTGTAATAACTATAAATAATTAACAAACAACATAAAAATATAATATTAAATTGTAAAAAACATATAACTCAGAAGATGTGAACACGTGCGATCTAAAAGCTGAGTCAACGCAAGTGTTTCTCTAACAATAGGTTTCTCAAATGCATGGCAAAACGTATAGATGCCTCAAATACATGGTAAAACGTATAGTTGCTTCAAATACATGGTAAAACGTATAGATGCTTCAAATGCATGTCAAAATTGTAACAATTCTTCAAATACACAGTGAAATTTGGGTATAAAAAGAGCCAGACTATTAAACGATCTTTAGTCTTAAAAATGTAGTCAACAGAAGAATTTACCAAATGGCAGTCTTAAAAATGTAATCGTCAGTAGTAGTCACCTGGACTACTAGTCTTAATCTTTTAATCATAACAAGTGGTTCTCTTCGTGATAGTGCTCGCAACCCCAGTATAGTAGTTGTCCTGATCTTTACGTGAATTTCTAAATTCAGTGAATCTTGAAGCCAAATTTGGTGTTTTGAAAGATCGTTCAAGTTGTGACAAAAGCTGAAAGAAACATAATACCTATTCAACTGCCTAATTTACGAGTGTCGTAAATCATCTACCTGCACCACTTAGTAACCCATTAACGCACAATTGCCATTGTATCTCATCGGTGCCAGCCAGGACCAAAAACTTGCTGATCTAAGGTAAACAGAGAAACCACTTAAGACTCACTTTTAGAAAGCTAGTGCTCATTTTATCTTTCCATAATTTTGATCTCTTTTAAATATACTGTGTTCAAATAAATTTATTCTTGTAATTTATCCAACCTCGTCCCAACTTTAATTTTTCTAAATTAAAGTTAAATCGAGAAACACTAGGAATATAATAATAAGGTAAGACATAACAATATGGAGAACACAATTTTTTTAATCTCAAAAATTAAAAAGTTAATTTATTCAAACAAATTATATTTTTTAATTAAAATTTGGATCATTTATCTAAAGTATAATTTTTCTTTAAAGATCGAAACATAAGAATGAAAACAGTTCACCGACTCAACAAAATTTATGGGGTCACTTCAGGAATTCTTACCCATGTACAATAAGTTAATTTCTATTTATTAAAATTATGAACTTTATTATTAAAAAGAGAGGAAAACTAAAAAAATGTAAAACCACTTTTATTTTAAGGACAGATGAGTGAAATATAACTTTTTTATGTTTATATGTAAAAAACGTGAAATGTAAAAAAAATTCTTTTTGATTGATATTGAACTGTTAAATTCTTTTTTTTAAATTACATGCCCGACCATTATATATATTTCCTTTTTCAATTGAATTATTTAGTTTTTGTTTTTTGTAAGACAAATATTGAATGAAATATTAAGTAGATACAGCATTGTTAAGTAATACCCGCTGTTGAGAATGGTCTATAGAAACTGGAATTTAATTATTGAAACTCAGAGAAATGAGAATTCTTAGACTCTAGAGTGGGATCTTATTTTACGGGCAAGGAATTCAAAGTAAATTTTTCTTCGTAAAAAAAGAAAGAGGAATAAAAGAGGGAAACGAAAGAAGAAAGTTATTATAAGATAGACATTGGCATTTGCAATTTTCAAAAATTCAATTTCGTCTGACCAAAGTTTGCCTTCACTAACGATTTTCACTTTTTTATTATGATTACTACTATTTGAATTAGTAAATTACTTTTTTTGTCAAATACTACTGTCAACTAATTCATATTAAGAGAACAGTATTTGTTAAATTGATGTACTTTATGCGTTTGTAGTACTTTAATTCTAATTCATTAAAAATTAATCCTAAATTTCTACCAGATTTTGGAGTTATACTGATTCTCATTCGAACTAATTGTATCGCAAGTAGACCCTGCGTTGCGACTTCTAAAATCTAAAATATCACATATATACTACAAAATTGGTGCCAAGGATTTTTCTCACGTTAATTAAGTAGAAATATTTTTTAAATAAGAATATATTCTTGAAGTAAAAATATTTCCAACTTTATGTAAGTGGGCTCCTTAACACCATTTTAGTATATATTCTTAAATTAAGAATATTTTTTTTCAGTGATAGAAACAAAAATCAGTCTCACTGAAAAAACCTAGGTTCAAATTGAGTAGCGTATGCTACTCAATTTGAAACACAACGAAAATGAACATCATAAGCGGCGCTACGTTATATGGCGTTTAACATGGGCTCATTTTCAGTTACAACAAAAATTAACTCAGGTTTTTTGTGTGCTTCGATTTCATATCGGAATCTGTAGACTGAAAAAAAATATTCCTAATTTAATAAGATTATATACTGAAAAATCCTTTGCACCAATTTTGTAGTATGTATTCTTTAATTAAAAATATTTTTTTCAGTTTATCAGAAACCATGTAAAAGCCCTTTACATAAAGTAAACCATGTAGATTCCCATTTAAAACCGTATGGAAAATTAAGACTATATAAGATTTTATATGATGATTATATGGGAATTCATTTGGTTTCTTATGTGGAAGTAAGATTTTACATGGTTTTTTATATAGAATTCTTGGTGGGTTTCCATGTTGAGATTTTCAATAGTAAACTAATCAAAACTCGTGAATCGATTCATTCGTTTTTTCCTAATGTCCGTATAGCATTTTGGAGAGCAACAACTTACTTAAACATTTCTAAAATTCAAGAAAAAAATTTAAAACTGTAAACCTTAAAATATTAGTACATAACTTGTTTGCAAAATCACGTTAATTGATTTTACAAAATTTGTATTAGACGCCAACTTTATGACTAATCTTGTTAATAAACTTAATATAATAAACATAAGATAAATTTTAAAAATATCAACCAATAGGATATGGATAAGATTCTAAGTTAGACTAATAGCTGAGAGACTGCCAAGTTTCGTTCTAATCGGTCAAGCCGTCTTTGAGTTATTAACGAATAAAATATTCCGGACAGACATACATATATACACACATACATAATTTTTTTATTGTCATTTTTGGAATTCTTACTACTTAAGTAAAAAAACTAAACATGAATTTACAAATTCTAAGACTGTGGAATTTAATTATTAAAATTAAGAGAAACGAGAATTCTTAGTATTGGCGAAGGGCGATGTTATTTTAGTTGGTGAAAGAAGAATTTAAAGTAAATTTCTTTAAGTTAAAGCTGCGTGGAAAAAAGAAAAAAAGATAGGTGGAGAGGTGGCCTGGCACGAAGATTGTAGAGTGATCGAATTTTTCTTCCTTTTTCCGACCATCTTGAAAATGTCTACAAGCTTGGCCCTTCGCTGAGGAAACGTCCGTTCGTCTTTGTCTTGTTTCCGTGAAACTCTATTATCTTTGGCTCTATCTAGGCGCGCAGAGCTTCTGCTAGTGGAGCCATAAATTCTTGTGGAAGTCGAGTTAAGACGTGGTTGGGCCATTTTGGATTGGAAAAAGAATGCTGTTTTCCTTGGACAATTTATATATACTAAGAATCTTCAATCACTAATAAAAGCCATGAGATTATTTCTTCATCAAGAGCTCTCTGAGTACGTATTTCATTTATACAAATATGAATATATAAATAAGATAAAAATATAGAAATATTATTAATTATTATTTAAAATTATTAAATACTAGCTGTCATACCCGCCTTCGACGGGTTTTAGTTTCTACTTATCTTTTTAAAAAGGGTGACAACCAACCAAGAATTCAATTTGACTGGAAAAAAACTAAGAATAATTATAATTTATTAAAAATTAATCCTAAATTTCCACAAGTTTTTGGAGTTATGCAGATTCTAATTCGAACTTATTGTATCGCAATATATTAATTTGTATAGTTTTATGCTCACTTGATTGTCAAGAAGAAAAGAGGATACACGAATCAAATGTTACCACAAAAGTTGATATTTAGCGGTTTATTGTCTGTCAAGGTTATACATTTTGGGTTTTTATTCCCTTTGCCGGGAGAAAAAATTAATTTTTATTTTACATTCTGTTATAGTTTCAAGTTCTCTTTTGATGGCCTTAACGACAAAAGGTCACTTTATTTTTATTGAAATAGTGTCATAAATTTAATATTGGTTCAGCATGGGACACCAATGTTTGTCCCATGCTCGATTCAAGACTCAGTCAACCCTCGTGAGTGAAGCTTGAATATCTAATCTTAATTGAAGCTTGAATAAATCATCATAATATTTATGTTAATTATATAGGATTCATATAAATAAAGTTAAATTATATATTATTTTTTTCTTACACAGTGTCAAATTAATATTCTTAAAATTCAAGAGTTTCGTTTGTCTAAAAATTTTTCAGTGATCAAAAACTTACTGTGTAAAAAATGTTCATTAGGGTGAAATAAATATTTATGCTAAGTATTTTTACACTAGGATTAATCGTTTCGTAAATATTATCAAAATACTATTTTTTGTTAAACGCATATGACCTTGCGACTCAGCGTAACCAACTCAACACATGCTTTAAACTCTTGAGTTGGCAACGCTTAGCATAAATATTTATTACACCCTAATAAACATTTTTTACACTGTAAGTTTTTGATCACTGAAAATTTTTCAGACAAACGAAACTCTTGAATTTTAAAAATAATAATTAGACACTGTGTAAGAAAAAAATAATAAAATTAAACATATTATCAAAAAAAATTGTAATACTTAATAATTTATAAATATTTATATTTAATATTTTTCAGTGCACACGGTAATAAAGAAAGTGAATATTGTATCTTCACTCAAGAAGATTAACTGAGCCTTGAATCGATCATGGGACTATCATTGGTGTCCCATGCTGAATCAATGTTGAGTGACAGTTCATGCAGAATATACGGCTTTGGAATTGAAATAGTAGATTAAGCAGGATCCCTTCCAACCTTCGTTGGCCGCGCGGTTTAAATAGGTGCGTTTATATAGAGGTGTCGGGTATGCGTCGGGGTGTTTGAACCCACATGCGAGCGAATATTTTTCAGTTTTCGTATCTAAGCGATATATAAAATAATAAAATTGTGTGATGCATTGTAAATAAAGAATGTGAACACGTTTGTAAATACACTGAACTCTTACTGTAATGGACTCGAATGTGCTGTGGTCCATTACAGCAAGAGTACCCTCCCCCCGCCTGGTAGAACGTAGTTTCTTTAAATTCTATTAAAATGCATTTTTACTACATAAAAACATAGCCTAAATAGAAATAAGTCAATTAAAACACAATAATTATTTTTTTGCTTATTGCAACCCTACTAAAAATAAAATTACAAAACTTCAAAAATTTAGTCAGAATTTCTGATGATTTGGGACTGGATTTATTACAATTACAACCACAGAACGTCAGGCTTGAGTCATGTTTAACCAGAAAGCTTCAAAAGTAGTCAGGTTTTTATACAAAGTCGACACCCTCTTTTATCTGGAAAAAGGTCAACTGACCGTCATAAAATTGAAGGGGAATCTTATTATTTGTTTACGTTCATATTTATTTGAACATTATACTTTTTTTATCGACTTAGAACTCATCTGACAATATGTTCGTATTATTTATTCAATAATATATCCTTTATACCTTTAATTAAAAAATGATATCAGTTTTTATTTATTAATTACGGTTTTCGAGATATGTTACAGTTTTTTTAAATGTTTTTTAAAATAAAATTTAGATATTTATAATCGTGGAGATTTCTAAAATCTGAATTTATATTCAGATTTAGACCTGAAGCTCCTAACAATAGACCCAAAATTCTATATTTGTGAAAAAAAGGCTACACAGAAATTTAAATTTATAACGGTACTTTACATTTACCCACTATAATTCGGTGGGAGGCTGTAAATAAAAAAAGATGAATTCAATGAGAAATAATCACAAACCATAAAAATCAGGATTTAAAAGGAGCATAAAAAACCCTGTAGTCAGAACTATCTAAAAGCTTTAGAAAACGTCAAAGTAGTCACAGAACATCAAAATTTTTGTCGTTTTTTCATTATTCCTTAGTTTATTTTTAGCAGAGAACATTAAAATCTTTCAACATAAATCTTATTATAATTTTTTTTTCGAGTTTGGAATTACTCGCGCTATATCAAAAGTAGCAAAATAAACAATATAAAAAAAACTACGTAGTCATGGCTTCAACCCCTCTCCTCCCCCACGTAGTTTACCGTCGACTTTCTCTGAACCCCCCCCCCCCATCCCCTAAGCTGTCTACGTAGATTATGGACGATCCCTAAGGAATGGAAACATAGTTTTGGAAAATATTCTTTTTAAAATTGACTAAACAGCTCATAAAATTTACACACAAACAGATTTTATGTAAAGAAACTGTGCACCCGCAAAATTTAGAAAATAATACTTTGTTGGTGGCGCTCGTCGTCGAGCTCAGCGTCCCCGTTTCCCCCCACACCACTTCATCTACAATCTAGTCCATTACAGCAACGTCCATTACAGCAAGAGTTCAGTGTAATATTAAAAGTCTGTTAAAAAATTAAGAAAAAATGTACCTATTAAAGAAAATATATCTTTTTTTACTAAAATTATTTTTTTAATGTTACTATTTCAAATGACATTTATTTTTAGTCACATATTATTTACATGAAAATAATATAATTGTTCTAATAGTATACTGTAATTAAATTTATACGCACATATAATGAATAAAAACAATAACAATAATATTTATTATCATTATCAATTAATATTTTCATATCACATTGAATGAGCACGAGAAACGCGTAAATTTGGGAACAGTGGAAGCAGTCTCGTTTTATTCCTGAATTAGGCTTCCGCAGCATTGAGTAAAGATTGAACGCCAATCTTCAACAAAGATGCGCGTCACCGACTGAAATTGGTGTTATATTTATAGACTCAAGCAACCTTGCATCGGCCGTCTTACCCAGCCTCAATCAGGCTACGTAAAGCCTGAACATGCCGTCAGTTCTCACCTGGGATAGGTAAAAATTGCCCTACCCTGTGTATAAATTTATCGTTGAAGAATATGAGAAACTGACTAGTTGCGTTAGATTCTGTCTATGAAGTTGAAGGGTTTGGGGCAGAAGCGAAATAGGAATGTGACGCTTGAAACATCTAGATTATATGCAGGCCAGCTGTCTAGTCTCTCTCCAATATAATAGAACGTTCCTGGACAAATCTAGGATATTATAATATACTGTTCCAATAAAGGTTAAATATTTATATACGTTAATAATAATGAACTTATATATTATGTATATTCAAAAAATCTTTATTATTACAAATAAATTACAAAATTGTTTCTTTCATATCACAATTTGCAATATGCAATATGCACTGATTTTCCAGCGTATATATGCTGTTTGATCAGCTGCATACTCTGGGCTGGTGAATCAGCGACTTTTTGCTGATTCAGAGAGTGGACCTGAAACTTAACCCCTTGGTTGTCGACGAGATTTCCACTGTTTTGGCCAAAAGTGTGTTGTAAATTTTTTTTTATTTTTATGAAACTTGGTATCCTAAGGTTTTAGGGATCGCTGATTACAAACCCACGGTCCGTTTTTCAAAATTCAAAATGGCTGTTCAAAATTACTAAAAATAGGCGGATTGGCTAGAAATAATATAATTTAAATTTTAATTAAAATTGATACTCAATTTATTGGGTATCAGCTTTATTTTCAATTTTGATAATGTAAATTGAGATTTTTAATCAGAAAGGCTAAAAACTGATGAGCAGTGAGTTCTAAGCAAATCCATACAATTTTGCTCTATGATTCTATCACATTGAAGTCGCCATTTTGAATTTTAAAAAACGGACCTTGGATTCGTAATCAGTAACCCCGAAAACACCCCAAGTAAAGATTTTCAGGCAAACTCGAGCAATTTTTCAGAATAATGTTTGCCATATTAGATCCGCCATTTTGAATTTTGAAAAACTGACACCAGATTCGTGTTCAACGACCCCCAAAACCCTCCCATAACCATTTTCAAGCGAATCCGATCAGTTTAAAAAAATTGCCCGCCATATTGGATCCGCCATTTTGAATTTTAAAAAACCGACCTCGGATTCGTAATCAGCAAACCCGAAAATCCCCCAAGTAGAAATTTTCAGGCAAATCGGATCAATTTTTGAGAATGATGTCGGCCATATTGGATCTACCATTTTGAATTTTGAAAAACCGACCTCGAATTCGTAATCAACAAACCCGAAAACGCCCTACGATAACTCTTGAAAAACTTATTGCATCAACTTGAAACTTTGCATGCACAAAGTTAGTGTTAAAATAAAGATCAAGTTCGTTAGCCAGCCATTTTAATCGAAAACTACGCAAACTACAGTAGTTTCAAAAATTTAAAAATTCAATTTTTTCAAGTTTCATTATTTTTAACTTTATATTACTTTAGATTACAAAAATATATTTTGTCCTTTCTGAAGGACGGTTGCCGTACTGCCGACAAGACGCCGTAATGTGCAGAGGCGCGTCCTGCCGGAAGGCCCTTCCGAAAGTTTAGGCGCTTGGACCTTCTTTTAAAAAAATCATGCAGAAAATTTATCTAATTGTTCATTTTTAAGTCTTCAGTAAATTTAAAGTTTTTCTTATAAGAATTATACTATCACATCCACTCTATCCGGATTTACATGTTTTTAATCATTCATTTGATATTATTTACAATAATCACATATATAGGGTGAATGGGACATAATATCTAAGGGGAGTAATGAATAATTGTAATTTATTTAAAAATCGTAAATTGAAATGATTTCGCTCCAAAGACAATTTGATGTACTGCAAGTTTCTACAGAGTTTGATTATTTATTATTCAATCACTGTTGTAAGAAATATAGTAGAAAAACTGTATTTCACATATGAAAGTAACTTTTCAAAATTTTCATTTTTTCGTTCTAATTTTTTAAAAATAACTTTAAAAAAGAAACTAAAATCGCTATTTA
Organism: Leptopilina myrica (nomen nudum); assembly: GCA_032872475.1. Classification (NCBI taxonomy): domain Eukaryota; kingdom Metazoa; phylum Arthropoda; class Insecta; order Hymenoptera; family Figitidae; genus Leptopilina; species Leptopilina myrica (nomen nudum). The sequence continues at coordinate 37,316,399 of CM065458.1, read as the reverse complement.
AGCTTGAAACATTTTTTGAGGGTTAATTTGAGATTTTTGATTCACACTTACTGTATTGATAAAAATTACAAATTATTTCCCAAGTACCCCTAGAGCGGGTTGGCTAATGCAACACGCTATGCATAAAGTGCAACCTATGTCCAAGTAAATCAACAAAGTGAAAAGTTAGCCATTCCGCTCCGGTCTACACTACACAAAAAAATTAATACTTTAAGAATATTTTAGCTGCTTCTGCAAATCATGTTTCTGCTAAAAGAGAGTTAGTATAATTAAAAATAACTTCACAATTTTAATCATCAAGACCAAAAATATACATTTAAATCCACTTAATCTTGCAATCATCAGCAAACACAAACATTTGATGAGAATGTAATCCTTAAGGTCGTAGTAACTTTAAGAAAAAAAATGTTTTATGAAACATATAAAAAGAAACAAGAACACAAATAATGCACAACAACTGCAGACCACTGCGAGCGAAGTGAGCCATTTGCGCGCGAAGCTTTAGTTTCATGGACTAAAAGAATCCCCCAAATTGCAAGTCGATTCATAAAAATTTACTCGAGTTACCGTCGAGACAAAAATTTCTACAGACAGGCAGACAGACTGACAGACAGACACGTCCCTAAAACCTCATGCAGCATATGCATCACGAAATTGTGCGTTTATAGGTTATTTACACGATTTGAAATTCTTCACGGTTTCGGAAATATTTGACTTGTCCGGTTTAACCCCGTGTCCGGTTTAGCCCCGGTCTCCCCTATTTTAAAATCTATTTTCAAATTTGTAAGAAAAATATAAGTCAAAAAAGGATAAAATTATTTTATGACCATTGAATTCCTTTCAATAAATTTAGGCCTCGAATATTATGACTTTTTTCCGACTGTTTTTAAATAATGAGACTTTTATCGACTTATATTAAAAAATTGCGATTTTTTCGACTTTTCTTCAAAATTTTGAGACAAAATAACATTTTTTGAGTATAAAATGTAACTTATTTCGATTTTATTTAACACTTTTTTTCATTTACAATGTGCTACAATGTTTAAATAAATTCCGAAGATTGTTTACTCGACAATAGGAACCACCCTCGACAATTGGTACGTTCACCCTACAATTAAAAAGATGTTAAATAATTGAAATTTTTGAAAATAAACTATTTCTTTAAGTATTTTATTTCAAATTTTGATAATTAAATTAGAAGAATTTATATTAAAAATTGTAGAATAATAATTGAGTTCTCGAATATTTTAACCCTTTAACGACGAGATGTGCTGCTTTTTAAAATGAATTTCAAACGCCTACAATTAGTAGAAAGAAGCCATAAAATTTTTCAAAATTCCATATCCTACTATTTTTGGGGTCGCTCTTTCGAATGGCGTGGTCATTTTTTTCGATTCGATTTTGAATTTAAAATGGAGCTTGAAGGACAAAAAAATTTCCTAGTTTTACGTAAAGATTAAAGTTTTTCAAAATTACTGAAATCTAATTGAAATTTGTGACTCGGGGGTTTTGGTGGTCGCTGATTACGAATCTAAAGTCAGATTCAAGAAATTCAAAATGGCGGATCCAATATGGCGTTCGAATTTTGTGAAACTTATTGAATTCAGTTAAAACTCGTTACTAGGTGGTTTTTGGGGTCGCTGATCACGAATCTGAAGTCAGATTCAAAAAATTCAAAATGGCGGATGCGCAATGGCGACTTAGTTGTTCAAATTATTCAGATTTGCTTGAAATTTGTTACTCGGGGTTTTTTTTAGGTCGCTGATTACAAATATAAAGTCAGATTCAAAAAATTCAAAATGGCAGATAAAAAATGGCAGCTCAATTTTTTAAAATTACTGAGATTTGCATGAAATTTGTTACCTCTTTGCTCATTAGAGAAAAATTTCATTTATTGAAATATAATTTTAAAACTTCGGTTTTGCGTGCGATCAGTATGACGATTGCTTGTCGGAAAAGTAATAAAGTGAAGAAGATTCCGTAGATTCATCTAAAACTGAAAATTCCTCCAATGAAACTGAAAACGAAGATGAAGAATATTCTGAAAATGAGGTCACATCAGATAGTTCAGAGAGTGAAGAAACCTTTAACTTTGGCCAACACTTTGTCAAGTTCATCATGAAGCAATTTATTATGAACCTTTCGCAGTCTCTATTTTTTGTAGAATGCTTGAAAATGGAATAGATATTGAAGGAAAACATTATCGTATATCCATTAAGTGTTTCGTTTGCGACACACCTGCACGGGCTTTCTGCAAAAATATAGTGGGCCATAATTATACATTTGGTTGTGAACGCTGCATTGTAAAAGGCACCAAACGTGGTTTTAATCAAACTATTTATATCGACAAATAGTACGGAAAGAACAGACGAATAGTCTCGAAATCAAAGACAAATACATAATTTGTTGATTAATTAAGATTAATTAATTAATCTAGATTAAGATCTAGATTAAGACCTCGAAGTACAGTTTATGAAAACTAAAATTTTTTTTGGTTTATGTTTTAAAAGACGATACAATTTTGAAAAGAATAAGACCTCACAGAAGTCATTTAACAAATATTTTTTCAAGATATTCTTAAAAAATCGTAATTTTCAATGTTTTACAAAAATTTGAATAACTTCTAAAATAGTAAACGCTTTTTAATAATGTTAAGCTTATTTTAAAGGTCATTTTCTACGAAATAAGAATTACTTATAAGCGTTAACTTGTAATTTTTTTCTTACGCAAATTTCGGCCAAATGACTTCTGTAAGGTCTTATTATTTTCAAAATTTTATCGTGTTTCAGAATATAAACCGAAAAAACGGACAAAAACTTTCAAGAAGTTTCCCGTGGGAACCTTGGAAAATACCCTTGGTAACTTCCTGGAAATTTTGGTTTATTGTGGGCCTATTATATTAAAGAATATTCTCTTAAAGCGTTTATACAAACATTTTTTACTGCTTCACTGCGCGTGCCGAATTTTGAGCATGGACAATATTTGTATTCGCTTAAACGGATTGGCAAAAATATTTTAGTGCAATTTGTAAAAGGAACTAAAAGTTTTTACGGAAAATCTTCCCTGACAATCAACCTACATAACCTGCTCCATATAGCTGACGATACCAGGACAATAAATTGTAGTCTTACAAAAATTTCATGTTTTCCGTTTAAGAATTTTCTTAGAAAATTAAAAGTAAAATTAAGAAGTCCCTTGAAGCCATTAGCTCAAATTTGTAGACGGCTTCATGAAGAAGCAAATGTCATTAATCAAAAAGAAAAGGTTTCTCCTGCAATATATGTTCTGAAAGCAAAACAGAATAATATTCTAAAAATAAAATTTAAGGAGTACACATTAGCAGCTAAAGAGCCAGACAACATAGTTTTGTTAAAAAACAGACAATTTTTGAAAATAAAAAGAATCATTAAAAATAGGGCTGATATAGAACTACGGGGACAATACTATAAGGAAAAGAATCCTATCTATGTGTATCCTTTCAAATCAACTGCTTTAAACATGTGGGAAATTTATCCAGATTCATTGGAGGAGTTGCTTACTTTCGCTTTATCATCATTTGATAAAAAGGGTATGAAGCTTTCGGTATCAATAAGAGATGATGCAAATAAGCGTTACTATCTCTTACCACTAATTCATTAAAAAAGTGTTAAAATGTAATTGTTTTAAAAAATGTAGAAAAAAGTAAATTAAAAATTAATTCCAAAAAATTATATTAAATGTAGGTATATCTTTTATGACCTTATAACTTCAATAAAATAAATATAATGAATAAAGAATAAATATAATATTATATTATTCCTATTCTAAATAAGTAATTTTTATTAAAGTCGTATTAAAAGTAATTGCATTCCTACAAAAATAATAAATAAATTTAAACATTCGTACATCCAGTGATATGTATATATTTAATAATAATTTTCAGGAAATACTGGATAATCATTTTATTTAAAATAATAAATCGTCACTCATGACGTTTCGATATCAACGTTGATATCCTCTTCAAGTGAAAAACATCTGTTAAAAACATTTATAAATTTAGGTAACAAAACCACAATTTCTCATGATATAAACAATGTCAAAATTTTACAACTCAAAAAAAGAAAAAACTGAACTTACTATAATCTTATAACATAAAAACATAATAATTATAAAGAACAAGCATCTTTTTTGGGATGCTCATTCTTATTTATTTAAATACTCACACATATACGCACAATACATACACATGTATATTAACACATATACACAAAACACACACACTCTTCTAGCTGGTGCTACTGATGATATATATGTAAAGCGATTGATCAAAGGAAAGTGACAATAGTAGTGTTCTTTGATTTTAGTAAGGCCTTTGACTCGGTACCTCATACTATCTTGCTATTGAAACTTAAAGCCATGGGTTTGTCGGGATCAGTCATAAGATGGTTTTCTTCGTACTTGTCAGGTGGAACCCAGGCTCTTGTGGGACCAGATGGAGAGTTATCTGAGTGGGGATATATCAGAACTGGAGTTCCTCAGGGATCAGTACTTGGCCCTGTATTGTTCCTACTTTATACTAATTACTTTAGGGGTGTTCTTAAGTATTCTAAGCATATGTATTTTGTGGATGATCTGCTGATTTATATACACTCTAGTTTGGACGACTTGCAGAATAATATGAGGTTAATGAATGAAGATGTTAAGGCTGTATTTGACTAGGCAAAGATAAACATTCTTAAAATAAATTTTAACAAGACTTATTCAATGATAATCGGCTCTACTTTGTACGTTAACAAAATAAACTTAAGTGACTGCTCTGTAAGAAACATTAATAATAATATCATCCTTTTTGCTGATTTAGTTAAAAATTTGGGTGTTATCTTTACGCCAACTCTTTCTTGGGATAAGCAGGTTGGCAAAATGTGCAAGAGCGTCCATGCCACCTTATCACAATTCAAATAAAAAAAGAAAGCCCTTACAGTTAAATTGAAAACGAATCTTGTTACATCATTGGTTTTCCCTCATTTTGATTATTGTTGTGTTGTATATAATGATATGATTGAAGAATTAAATTATAAATTTGAGAAACTCCTAAATTCATGTATAAGATTTATATTTGATTTAAAGAGGGATGAACATGTAACTCCATATAGGGTACATCTAGGTTGGCTTAGTGTTAGTAACATACGACTTTGGTACATCAGATGTCTTACACATGTAATTTAAAACAGTAAAAAACCTTTGTACCTATATGAAAAGTTTGTTTTTAGAGAGGAAATTACTACTAGAAAGTTAAGATCTTCTTGCATTTTTAGGCCTCACACATATACACTCAATACATATTCATGTATACTCACACATATACATAAAATACATACACATGTATACTCAAACATCTACATTAAACACATATACATGTATACTTACATATATGCACTAAATACATACACATGTATACTCACACATATACTTTTTACACAACATTTTATTGCTTCTAAATGAATAAACCGATTTAAATAAATCGAGCTTTAATATAAAGGGGCTATGATATACTTTCTTTTAGAATTAGAGGCCTTTTAAACAGTTTATTTTTGAATAATTATTTAAGAAATTTGTTATTAACAAATTTTTTTTAATTTTCTGCGCCTATAAAAAATTTTAAAAATATTTTAATATATTTAAACTATTAGAAATCAAAATATATATTGCAACAGGACTATACTTAGTTTTTGATTAATTTTATGATTATATAAATATTATCAAACTCGCATCTCCGCTCTATAATAATTTTACTTGTAACTTTTTAAAAATTGATACTTATAAATGTTCTCAACAAATTTTGATTTCTTATAGTTTTAATTTTATGTTAAAATTAAAAAAAAATTGAAAGAACGCAGAACATTAAAAAGAATTATTTTTTTATAAAAAAAAATTATTAAATAATTATTCAAAAATATACTTTTTAAGAAGTCTGTAATTCTAAACAAAAGTATAATTATTTTATCCCTTTTTATGTGCCCGCTTGATTCATTTAAATCGGCTCATTCATTTAAGAGAAATAAAATTTTGTTAAAAAACTTGCAAAAAATTCATTTTGTCGTAGCTTTTATAAAAAAAATTTGTATTCCTGTTTTTTGTAAACACATTCTTAAAGTTAAATAGAAATATTTTTTTAGCATTTAGATTAAAAAAATATACTTTTTATTTTTAAGGAAAATTTCACAAATTCTGACCCAATATTTATTAGATCAATACACAAAATTTATTATATAATAAAAATAAATTATTAAATATATATGTGGCATTTCACGCCAACGTAAGACCCCACGCTCCCATTTATTAGTCTTAACGGAAATAGTTGTATAAGTACTTAAAATTTAGGTAATTACATCTACTTTCATTTTCTAAGTGGCAGAGTAAAACATTCAAGATGGCGGAACCAATATGGCGGAAAAAGTAAAAAAAAATGTGCTTGAATTCACTTAACACTTCACTTGAAACTTTACTCGGGGGTTTTAAGGGTCGCTCAACACGAATCTGCCATCAGATTTTTAATATTCAAAATGGCCGATCCAATATGGCGACTGATTTCGAAAAATCATATCGAACTTTAATAAAACTAATAACATGGGATTTTTTTGTGTTCTAAAGTTATCTCGTTGGTTTAAAAGAATCATGTGATTACACCTTCTGAATAATACAAGAAGGCAAAATGAAAAATTTAAAATAGCGGATCCAACATGACAGAAGAAAAATTTAAAAAGTGCTTAAATTCACATTAAACTTGTCAACTTACTAGTTGGAAAATTTCCACTCTTTTTTTATTGGCTGGAATCTACGCGACTTACCTTTACTAGTTTGGCCATTACACATTCTTCTTTTACTAGTTGGAACATTTCCACTCTTGCCTTTATTGGCTGGAACCTACGCGTCTTGCCTTCACCAGTTGGTCCAGTACACATTCTTACTTTTACTAGTTGGAACATTTATACTTTTGCCTTTACTGACTAGAACCTACGCGTCTTACTTTCTCTAGTTGGGCCATTTCACATTCTCACTTATACTAGTTGGAACATTTCCACTCTTTTTTTATTGGCTGGAACCTACGCGTCTTACCTTCACTAGTTGAACAATTACACATTCTTACTTTTACTAGTTGGAACATTTACACTCTTGCCTTTATTGGACAGAACCTACATGTCTCACTTCCACTACTTAGGCCATTACACATTCTAACTTTTACTAGTTGCAACATTTCCACTCTTTCCTTTATTGGCTCGAAACTACGCGTCTTGCCTTTAACAGTTGGTCCATCACACATTCTTACTTTTACTAGTTAGAACATTTTCACTCTTGCCTTTATTGGCTGGAACCTACATGTCTCACTTCCACTAGTTGGGCTATTTCACATTCTTACTTTTACTAGTTGAAACATATCCACTCTTTTCATTATTAGCTGGAACCTACGCGTCTTGCCTTCAACAGTTAGTCCATTACACATTCTTACTTTTACTAGTTGGAACATTTCCACTCTTGCCTTTATTGGCTAGAACCTACATGTCTTACTTCCACTAGTTGGACCATTACACATTCTTACTTTCCACTCTTGCCCTTATTGACTGAAACAAATCAGTCGCCACATTGGATCGGCCATTTTGAATATTAAAAATCTGATGTCAGATTCGTATTGAGCGACCCTTAAAACCCCCGAGTAAAGTTTCAAGTGAAGTGTTAAGTGAATTCAAGCACATTTTTTTTTACTTTTTTCGCCATATTGGTTCCGCCATCTTGAATTTTTGCCCTTTTTCAGCACCTTTCTTTTGTTCCATAGCGACTGCTTTTTCGAGTAGAAACTAAAAATCTATACAAAATAGTAATAATTGCTTTGATATATATTGAAAGTTGCTTAGCTTAAAATATGAATTGCTCGAGACATTTTAATAACATTTACATTCCTTGAAGTCAATTATACTTTTTTAAAAAGCAAAAGCGCCTGAAGGCGCTCACTGCTACCTGACTGACATTAGCGCGTATCTCCGAGCGTCAGTCGAGTTATTTAATAGGAACCGTCAATAATTGAGGGTCCCTATTGTAGACCTATATTCAGTAGCTTATAAGTCCGAAAATATTGAGTTTAGGAAAATGTTGACAAAGAATAAAAGTTTTAGATTTATTTCGACTTTTAAAAAATGTAAAAAAAAAATTTATAAACAAATTAAGTTTTCCTTTTAAAATAAACGTTTATTTTTGGATTCCTGTACTGCACACGTTCTAAATCAGTTTATATTAATATAATATAACCTAAAGTTAAAAAAAATTAATTTGTTTATTAAAAAAAAATTTTTATTACATTTCTTTAAAGTCGAAATAAAACTAAAACTTTGATTCATTGACAACTTTTTCCTAAACTCAATATTTTTAGATTTTTAAAATATAGGGAATATATATATATATATATATATATATATATATGTAAGTAGAAATATTTTTAGTTCATAATTAGAAAATGAATACTTAAAAATTAACTATAAATAGGTAAAAATAAAATATTAATATTTAAAATAATTCAATCTTATTTTATGAACAAATATTAATGTTGAATAACAAATATTTCAAAACAAATATTAATCATTTAAAAAAAAATAAAAATATTTATTAATTATATACACATATATATATATTTTTTAAATATATACATTATCAATGGACATGCTACTTAATATATTTATATAAGTGGAAATTCTTTTAATGTTAATCTTGTAACGATTGGTTCCATTCTGCTCTTTTTTTCTTTAATTTAGGGAAAGGCACGAGGATGGTGAATAAATGAGGCGGTTGGTTTCAAAGTAACTCGAGAATTCTTTATTTAACCTATTTTTCGTCGATGGTACAGTGATGTGATATGTTATTAGAATTTAAAACTAAAGTTACATCCGCGAATAGCGCGTTTGCTTCATAATCTTTGGAGAGTGAGTTGAGGTAAGATCCATCAATTATACCTTCGTTCGTTTTACCAAGTCTTTGGCAACTAAATCAAAATTAGTAAACTAAATTAGAATTTTTAATTACAAAACAAAACTAAATTTTCTTCCTTTCAGGTGAGCAAGGTTCCTTTTCAGAGGTTTTGCTCTGATCTACAGGGGAATCACTCGCGGTCAATGTCATCCGAGATGGCTCGTGATGTTGGTAAGTATATCGTGCGGGCCACTCGCGCATCAATGGCAGCGATCGCGTCGTACACCGTGGATGTGGTTTATCGTGGGGGGCACTCGCGTGTCGACGGCGGCTGTATCGCAGGAAAGTTATCGTGGGAGGCATCTAGTGCAGCGTGCACCGTGGTAGGTCTATCGAGAAGGTCTCTCGCGTCTCGACGGCAGCTAAAGCAGCGTGCACCGTGGGTAAGTCTGTCGAGAAGGTCACTCGCGTATCAATCCTCAATCCTCAGAACAACACCCAAAAATCGATAGTGATCATTAGTTGAGGAAGCATCAGATAATCCCACAGTATTCTTCTCATAAACACTATTAAAATAGTCAGCAAATAAATTTGATGTGACAGTAGGGGAATTAAATTCAATACCATTAAATTTAATAATTCCAGGTATTCTAGACGCTGGTGAAATATAAATGACAATAATGACAATAACAAGATCACCAATGTAAACTTTAACCCCAACTAAATTTTTTTTTAATAATAATAAATTACTAAAGTCAATTGCACTGCAAGAATATTTCGAATTAATTGCAATAAGCACATCTCCGCCAGTTCTATCTTCTCGGTCATTTCTATAAACATTAAATAAATTAACATCAAAAAATTCTGAGGAGACTATGTCTTGTTTCAACCATGTTTCTGTAAACGCAATTACATTATAATTATAAATATCAACTGATTTAATTAGATACTTCAATTTTGTATTTATACCTAGAATATTCTAATAATAAAATTTTAATTTTTCATTACAGGTTTGAGGGGAGTAGATATTATTGCTGGAATGTTGTCCCTGTAGACTAAACGAAGGTTCTTCTCTCCCTTGGAAATACGTTCTGCTAATTGTTGTTTCAGTTCCCTGAACTGGCGCTGTTACATTGGAGTACGATCCTGTGACAGCATGATATTGGGAATCAATGACAAAGTTTGAATTTCTTTTCGATTCTTGATAAATGCTTTGAGTACCTCCACAGCTAAAAGTTCAGTTTCAAAAATAATTTTTAAAGGACGTATCAAAATCTGAGATTTCGCACCCAAACGAATACAGGTTATATCACCAAAATCAACATCTTTATAAAACAATCGAATGAAATCTTTAACTTTACTTCTATCTGTATTTAAATTAGATTCTGCAGTATTTTTGGGAAAATTAAATAATATCAACTTTCTCTTACGTGCTTTACGTTGAGACATCTCAGCAATACATGAGTCAAAAGAACTATTTGATACAGTAGCACTTCTATCAATTGAGTTATTTTCATTATCCTGGATCCGTTCTTCTATACTTTCAACACGAGATTTCAAATCTGTAAATCTAACTGAGAAGTTGTCAACTTTTGTAGACAAGTTTTCAACAGAAGTTCTAACATCCCGGAAATCTTGTTTCATCTCAAGGCGATGTTTATCTAATGAATCATGAAATGAATTTATATTAGTTTTGACAATCTGACCAATCATATTTTTTATTTCATTAAAATTAAAATCAAATGATTTCTTCTCATCAGCATGGGAAGTTGATCTAGAACCGCAACATTTTGTAAAAGAACCATCAGCATTCATCTTAAGTTTAGAAGCACATTCTGTATGAAACATTGCTTGACAACATGTGCATTTCGTAGAGGGACCATCACCAATTGGTTTTTTACATTTCCCATGCGCACATAGACCAGCCGAGTAAACACTAAGATGTTTGTCACTTAATTCTTGCCTATTACTCGCCATAATTCAATTTCCACCCAAAATAAATCAGTATCAGAAAGCAAAAATAAGGAATTAAACCTTGAAAAGTAGATAATGGGTATATTGATAACACACACCAAGAAAGGTTATAAAAGTTCCGAATAACAGAAATCACTTTGTATACACATGTATAAATATACAAACAAAAACACCACTAATACCTCAGCTCCAATGACGCCATGAATATTACTTTTTAAAAACAGTCATCACTTGAAAAAAAGTCACGTAATCCAAAAATGAAAAAGTGCATCACAATGTAGTCAATTAAAGGATCATTTCAATACCACTCAGTCATATAAAAGACTTATATTACTACCGATATTAATAAAATATAGCTACACAAAAACGTGACAGTCGGCTATCAAGTCACTTTGATAAAAGTCCTGCATTTCTAAAATGAACCGTTCAAACAGAACAGAAAAAGAACAACTCAGACTCAATTCATTTCCTGCACTTTTTGAAAAAAATTTTAATTGATATAATTTATGTCTTATTAATTTTCTGGTCGTCTGGTCTGGTCTGGTCGTCGAACTTAATTATTTTCAACTGAATTAGATCATGTGCATTAACCGAATAAAGAAATCAGCCTCCAGTGACGTCAACTTTAATTTCAAACAAAAAACAATTTAATCGGTTATTAAATTTTAGGCTATACTCATTTCTGAACAAAAAATTATTGTCAAACAATCCAAATAAATATTATTCTACAAACAAATTGTTTAACAAATGTTCAGATATTTGCAATGCAAATAACTTTGGTACAAATAAAAAGGACCCAAACTCTATAAAAAACTTTATAATTTAACAATACTGAAAAATCCAAATAAATATTATTCTACAAACAAATTGTTTAACAAATGTCCAGATATTTGCAATGCAAATAACTTTGGTACAAATAAAAAGGACCCAAACTCTATAAAAAACTTTATAATTTAACAATACTGAAAAATCAATTATCTGCATAACAATTACAGAGATACATTTGAATCATGTTGAGAATTAAAAAAAATTTTGATTCAAAATTAACATTTTCAGTTTAAGTTCAAAGTCAACGGTTTAGCCAAACCTGCTCTCTAAATTTTAATTAGCGAAAAGTCGCTGATTCACCAGCCCAAAGTATGCAGCTGAGTCAATCAGCGAATATACACTGATGAAACAGCGTATATGCACTGATTTTCCAGCGTATTTACGCTGTTTGATCAGCTGCATACTCTGGGCTGGTGAATCAGCGACTTTTCGCTGATTCAAATTTAGAGAGTGGATCACAAACTTAAAAAAGAACAAAAATAAACCTGGACCAAAAACTTATGAAAAAAAATTTTTGTTCTTGTTTTTTGTTGTACAAAAAAGTGACTAAAGAAAAAAATGTTTGTTTTTGTGACAAATTTTAGAAAATAATTTAAAATTTTTTTTTTGAAAATTGTAAAAAAAACAAAATTTTGTATTTTTGAGGTTTTTTGACGAAATGGGCTGACCAACGAAGTTGAGCTTCATTTTTATAGACTAAAAAAATCCTCCAAATTGAAAGTCGATTCATAAAAAATTTACTCGAGTTATCGTCAAGACAAAAATTTCTATAGACAGACAGACAGACTGACACTTCTCTAAAAACCATTTTTTTGGAATCAGGGGGTCATAAAACGTAAAGATTTATGAGAATTAGAAACTTCTCAAAATCGCACAAATCTAAGACTTTCTCATTTTTGATGAAAGTGTAAAAAACAAATTTCACGAAAAAAATTAAAAAAGAGTAAAATTTATGGATATTTTGAGTTCTTTTTTGTCCATAATTTCTTATTTTTTCCTAAATTTGTCATCTAAAAAAACAGAAAGTTTTGATATATTTTTAATGTTTCTTCATGTTTCGGCTAATGCTTCACTCACTATAAATCTCAATTTTTTGCACTTTTTTGACAAAAAAATTCATAACTTTCTTGTTTTTTGTTGTACAAAAAAGTGACTAAAGGAAAAGTTGTTTGTTTATGTACAAAATTTATGAAAAAAAAATTGAACAAATTTTTATTTTGAAAATTGTCAAAAAACCAAAATTTTGAAAATTTAAAATTTTTTCAAAAATTCATAACTTTTTTGTTTTTTGATGTACAAAAAAATGACTAAAGGAAAAAATGTTTGTTTTTGTAACAAATTTTAGAAAAAAATTAAAATTTTTTTTTGAAAATTGAAAAAAAAACAAAATTTGGAAAATTTAAAAGTTTTGTATTTTTGTTGTTTTTTTACGAAATGGGCTGCCCAACGAACTCAAGCTTTATTTTTATGGACTAAAAAAATCCCCCAAATATAATATTGATTTTTTAAAATTCAAAATGGTGGATCAGATATGGCGGATGACTTTTTAAAAAAATGATGAGATTCGCCTGAAACTATTTACTCGGTGGATTTTCGAGGTCATGGTCATGAAATCTTCTATAGCCGAAGTACCAAATTATCAGAGTTACAAGAGAACAACATCCATTAAATAGCATCAGATGACACAGACAGTCTGAAGAAAAATCTTAAATACATTATTATCATCTTACATCTTACCTTAAGTGGTCAGATGCCTTGCGTCTTATCTTCATTGATTGGATACAACTTATAATTACCTTCAAAGGTCGGATGCATTGAATTTTATTTTCATAGATTTGCTTAAGCGCTTTGTTTGGGAGATTTATTAGTTGTTTAAGAACCCGATGTTAGTTTTCAAAAATTCTAAACAGCTGATGCAATATGGCGGGCAATTTTTAAAAACAAATGGATTCGTTTGAATTTTATTACATATCTGATCCGCCATTTTGAGTTTTGAAAAACCAATATCATATTCGTTATCAGCGACCTCGAAAATCACGCGAGTAAATAGTTTCAGGCGAATCTTATCATTTTTTTAAAATGTAAGCCGCCATATCTGATCCACCATTTTGAATTTTGAAAAATCAATATTATATTTGTTATCAGCGACCCCAAAAACCCCCGAGTAACAATTTTTAAGCGAATTGTACAATTTTTTAAAAAAGTCATGGAACACACTAAAAAAACTTTATAAACGAAAGGTTGAACACATTGTCTTGAAAGATATACAAAATATCTGCTATCGGAATGAATCCAATTACAAAACGAAGATATTAGGTGAAAAAATATTCAGAGTAAGTGACATCTATCAAAACAATTACTATGCGAGGTCTATGGCCGTGCTTTACAACTCCCCATGCTTCATAACTCCCCATTCTCCCCTACTTAATTTACTAAAAATAAAAATTTAAATATCAATAAGAAAAATAATTATTGTGACCCAATAAATTGGAAAATTAAACAAATACTAAAAAAAGGATTATTAATCGAATTTATTAGAGCCCGAATTTTAATAAATTCCACTTGATTGAATTATTAATTTACAAGCAAACTACTTTAAAGTGAAGTACAATGAAGACGCTGTAGTAATATTCACTTCAAAAATTCAGTTTATTCATAAATTGTTAATCTCAGTTTATTTAAACAAAACTGCTTAGTTGAGCGCTAGTTATTTTATTGGAATTTTTACTTAAAATAACAAAAGTATATTCTCTCAAATTTCACTATTATAAAAATTACTCTGAGACTCTATTTAAAGGGAGGGGATTCACTGAGGCAACCAAATCAAAGAAACAATATACAAACTTTATTAAATGATTAAATGATTATTATTTTCCTCTTGTTACTCAACCGTTCTTAACACTCAATTATTTTAACTTTTTAACACTAACAAAAACTCAATTTAAATTCCGCAGAGACAAACTTTTAATTCTCTTTCCTTTTACTTTTCATACCGACTCTCAACATGTGCTTGCCAGCGAAATTTGAGAACGTGGTCTCAGGTACGTAATTAGGAATAAACTGTGATGACAGCAAAATAAAATTAAAGTGTTTGTTTGTCAATTCACATTGTCACAATTCTCCCTTCCTTGCACGTTACTATCTTTAGTAATGCAACAATACTAATAATATTAACTAAAATTAAACTTACTCACATACTTATTTATCAAAACAAAATGAAACAAATCTACAGAAAATAATACATCTCCTGTTTGTTGCACTCACATCACTTACAGTTCGTTTACTGCATCCTTTCACTTGCTGATTTCCGACGTTCTTCGTAGAACTCCTTCATGGCCAACGTCACGGCTTCTGCTGGTAATACAGCCAAAGCTTCGGCCATTGCTCTGGTCTACTGGATGAATCATCCGTCTCGTCCATCATCGGTGGTGCTGGTGGTAATACTAAAGGTGGTATATTTTGATATCTGATCGGTGGTGATATCGCTGGTGTTGATATTCCCCAGTTCGGTGGGGGAACAGTGATATCACATACTATCGGCTGCATGTCGTAAGAGGCGACTAATGAGACTCGGAGTGGTGCCACTGCTTGCGGTTAGTACTTGGTTCGTCTCAGGCTTCCTCGCAGAGTAGTAGTGGCTTACGATGATGATGTGCAGTGCCGTGTCCGCCCGGCAGGTCTAACATAGACCGACAAACCTAACTTGCCAAAGCAAGGGTGATATGACTCTTAATCGGTACCCATACCAGAGTACTAAATGGTACCATGGGGACCGGTCCGAGCCCAGGGGAACTTGTCGAAAGGCTTGTTCCCTAAAGGTCATTAGGTTGGACTCGTGGGGGCAGTGGTTATAGCCTACATCGATTGAGGCTAGAAGAGCTATGAATAGACCGAAGCTTCGGCAACCGTCTTAGTACAAGCGCTTCTACGTGTGAGTTGTGGTGCCAACTCAGATGGTTACCTGCAGAGTGACCAGGGATTGGAAGGGTCCCGCCCTCCACCGAAGGGCCGCAAACGTTCTTACTCAACTTTGTGGTATCGGCAGATACATCGACGTTGGTCACCGGTCGTTCCGGTGTTTTATTTTGAGATACGTAATTTCCAGGAAGCAAGATGTTTGTGCGGATAGGACGGATAGCCTTGATTTGTTCATCCTGTAGTCTCTCCTTTTCACGTGAAGTCGACGGCAATTCTCCTTTGAAGTAGCGTTCCAATTCCTCTACTGCCAGTCGGCTTTCCCACTCCTGCTCGCTCTCTCGTAACTTACGCTCAATTCTCCTTGGTTCACAAATATCTCGTTTTCAGGAACTGCCTCTGCCCGCTGATGGCACTGCTGCTGTGCTACTAGCTTGTCTCACGCTTATTGGAGCTGGTGGTTGGGCTTCTTCCCAACAAATCAAATCACGATCATCATTACTCTTGGTGATGTTAAAATTAGATCTAATTTAGTTGTTGCGCTGGAATTATCCGGAAGAGGCGCATGAAAAGACCCTAAACCAGACTTGTTAGAAATGTTATTTAATAGAATTTTATTACCTAGAATATAATTTTAGTAGAATGTATTAATGTTAGAATAATAGCTTGGCCGAAAGAAAAGTAAAAAAAATTTTAATTTAGTAAAATATTTTTTAGTCCGAATTATAATCTGACAGAAAGTCAATTTGATCGAATTACAATTTTCCAGAAATCTAATTTAACCGAATATCAATTTATGCTAATCGTTTTTTCGTAGAATCGTAATTTTACAGAAGTGTAATTAAATAGAATTTAAATATTGCCGAAAATCTTTTTGATAGAAATCTACTTTATCAGAATGTATTAATGTATTAAACATGTGTTCGAATATTAATTTACTAGAAATTCAACTTATCCGAAAATCAATTTGATAGAATTATTTCGGCGCGAATTTTAAAATTGACCAATCACAATTTTCTTGATAATTTCTGATTGGTCAATTTTAAAATTCGCGCCGAAATAATTCTATCAAATTGATTTTCGGATAAGTTGAATTTCTAGTAAATTAATATTCGAACACATGTATATTCTGTTAAAGTAGATTTCTATCAAAAAGATTTTCGGCAATATTTAGATTCTATTTAATTACGCTTCTGTAAAATTACGATTCTACGATAAAACGATTCGCATAAATTGATATTCGGTTAAATTAGATTTCTGGAAAATTAAAATTCGATCAAATTGACTTTCTGTCAGATTATAATTCGGACTAATAAATATTCTACTAAATTAAAATTCTTTCTACTTTTCTTTCGGCCAAGCTATTATTCTAACATTAATACAATCTACTAAAATGATATTCTAGGTAATAAAATTCTATTAAATAACATTTCTAACAAGTCTGGTTTAGAGTCTTTTCATGCGCCTCATCCGGAAATTTCCGGAAACCTCGTCCTCTTGATGACATTCTTCTAATAAAATAACCTCTTAGTATTCTCAACAATGGATATTCTTGATTCGAAACGCTGGTACACGAGTATTTATTATCGGTGAAATTGAAACACAATTGAACAAAATAACGATTAATTATTAACCGTTCGTGAAGAAATATAACGTTTAAGTTCTGAAACGTGCACCTTCAAAATTCGACGACTATTTTGCCTACTGAATACGTAAACCGATGGAGATAATATTTTCGCGATTTTAAATAGACCTTTAAATTTGGGTGCTAATGTAGAAGCAAATGTGTGCGCACCGCTGAATAATTTATGAGTTTTTAGAGTACCTGTTCTCCAATATTAAATGTGATATTTTTACGTCCACGATTATAATACTTCGCTTGTTTGTTTCTCTCCTGACCAACAATTCTCGCTACCATGTCTCGGAGTCCATCAAATCTATTCTTTCTTTTGGACCACATTTCTGGATCATTCTCACTACTGACTTCGGATTTTCAACAGTGCGTCTAAGACTTTTCACAGATTTGGATGACGACCATAGTTGAGAAACGCTGGTAACAATTTGGTTGTTGATTGATGCTGGAAGAACCACTTGAACTTGAATCAGTTTCATCTCTTGCTTTTATAGCTTCGATTTTAAGACCTTTGCGTTCTATAATTACAGCCGCCGCAGGAAACATCATCTTATCTTTTGAGGGTAGGGGGGGGATTAACGCTAGTCGGTATCCATTTTTTTTGAATTCTTCTAGAATTCTTTCCATCGTATGTAGGAATTAGCCTTAGAATTAACTTATATACGCCGGTACTCTGAGTTAGTCCATTGTTTTGGGGTCGCTAAAACTGAATCCGTGGTCCATTTTACGCCATCACGTCAGGATTTAAAATGGCGGTCTAATATGGCGGACAAAAATTGTAAATTTGATGGTTTTTCATGAAACTTGGTATTTAAAGGTTTTCGGGGTCGGTGATTACGAATTTGATATTAGATTTTTAAAATTCAAAATGGCGGATCCAATATGACGGACTTAAAAATTTTTAATATGAAGAATTTTCATGAAAAATAGTATATAGGGGTTTTCGGGGTCGCTAAATGTAAATTCTATGTTCATTTTAACCCATTATGTCAAGATTTTGACATAACCTCAAAAAGTGACTTCAAATTTTATACTTTTAGCCCGCCATATTGGATTTGCCACTTTGAATTTATTAAGTCTAACCTCAGATTTAAAATTTTCGTCCGCCATATTGGACCGCCGTTTTGAATCTGGACGTGATGGCTTAAAATGGACCACGGATTCAGTTTCAGCGATCCCAAAAACGTATAGTGCACATAGTGCGATCTCCGGTCCAGACCATTTTTTTTGTCTGGCTGTAAAAATATTCTAAGACTCTATTTAAAAGGGGGGGTGAAATTCACTGAGATATATATAGTTTCACGTCAACCGGCCCAGAGTTCAAAATGGCGTCCTTACTGCCTCACCTGAAAGACACCAATATCCAAAAGAAATATATATAATTATCAATTACTCTCAAAAAACGGTACAATAATGATCAGTCATGGCATATTTTAATGTTTTCGGGGTCGCTGATAACGAATCCGGTGTCAGTTTTTCCAAATTCAAAATGGCGGATCCAATATAGCGGATATTTTTTCAAATTTTTTTGGTAATTTATTTAATTCGCTTGAAACTTGTCCCTCGGGAGTTTTCAGGGTAGCTACTGACGAATCCGATGTCAGTTTTTCAAAATTCAAAATGGCGGATCCAATATGGCGTCCCCCAATATTGGGGTCGCTGATAACGAATCCTATGTCAGTTTTTCAAAATTCAAATTGTCGGATCCAATATGGCGGATAGTTTTTGAAATTTTTTTTTATTTGTTTGAAACTTGTTTTTAAAAGTCGGTAATCACGTTAAATTTTATTATTTCATAATTATTTAATTATTTTTGAATAGCAGATAAAATAAATAAAATTGTTTTAGTAGAAAATTTCTTAACCCCCGAGTAACAAATTTCAAGCTAATCTCATAAGTTTTTGAAAATTTGTCGGACATATTTGTGATAATTAACAAGATGCGCTTTTTTGAAAATGTATGTATATTTATAATAAATAATGCATTTTGGCAGATATTACTTAAACTTTCTGCACATTTTTTCAAACTTAACTGTTTTTAAATAGCAATTTGAATTTCAATAAAAATAGAAATTTTAATACAATAATATGCAGTGTGTGTTAACTTTTGACAAATACAATCAGCATCCTAGTAAATGAATTAAAGGTACAAATTACAGATGTAAATAAGCGATTCGTTAGAAATATTTATATTGGATAATGGTTGCAATTTCCTTATATATTTTTATATATAAGTTTATATGTTAAAATTGCGTTAAAATTAGAAAAAAAAATTTAATTTATTCAAAAACTAACAGAAAAGAAATATTTTTCTTTTTTCAACTCCCAAAATTTGTAATTTTTAGTAGAAAATTTCTTTTTTGTTATTTTTTTTCCAAAAAAAAACTTGTCACTCGGGGGTTTATGGGGTTGCTGATGACGAATATAATATTGTTTTTTCAAAATTCAAAATGGCGGATCCAATATGGCGAATAGTTTTTGAAAAAAAATTTTTATTCGTTTGAAACTTGTTATTTGGGGATTTTTAGGGGCGCCGATGATAAATCCGATGTCAGTTTTTCAAAATTCAAAATAGCTAATCCAATATGGCGGATAATTTTTGAAATTTTTTTTATTCGTTTGAAACTTGTCAGTTTAGGGGTTTTAGAGGCGCTGATAACGAATCCGATGTCAGTTTTTCAAAATTCATAATAGCAAATCCAATATGGCGGATAATTTTTGAAATTTTTTTTCCCCCTCAAACTTGCCACTCGTGTTAGATGAGATGACACCACAAGATATAAATTTTCTTTTTTTTGGATTTTGGTGTTTTTCAGGTGAGGCAGTAAGGACGCCATTTTGAATTTTGGTTTGTGCTACTTTGCAATTGATAGGGAATTAGTTGACGAAGATTTTGTCATATTATTTGTTTATTTTAATTGCTTACAATTTTGGACAGAGCTCCGGGCCGGTTGACGTGAAACGTCCCATATATATATATATATGAGCGATTCCATCTCAAGTGATCAAGGTGGAGAAAAATTTTTCTCCAATCGTAGCAAAACTTGGGGCTTTTGTAGTACTCATAGATAGTAATTTTTCGTGAAAATATTTTTTTACCTAGTCCAATATTTTCCGAGGGGGAGGGGGTTAAATTTTTGTGTTTTTCAGTACAATGCTTATTTCAATAATTTTTTACTCTTAAACAATTAAACATACAAATTTGACAAAGTACATTTTGGAAAGGTTTTTTCATCCTCTTTCGATTAAAAATAAGCATTTTGAAAAAAAAAAATTTTTTGACCAAAAAAAATCAAAATTAAAAATAAATTTCAATTTTTGAGGGAGATGGATACGATTTTTTTTTTTTTTTTTTTTTAAATGAAAGCTAAGGTTTTTTCCTAAAGGAACATATAAATGGTAAAGTGGGACTAGAACGTTTAAACATTGAAAAAAAGAGTTTTCTACTCGCCGGAGCGCTCAAAACCCGGTTTTTAGCTCCGTTTTGGAGAAAACTCTTTTTTTCAATGTTTAAACGTTCTAGTCCCACTTTACCATTTATATGTCCCTTTAGGAAAAAACCTCAGCTTTCGTTTAAAAAAAAAAAAAAAAAAAAAATCGTATCCATCTCCCTCAAAAATTGAAATTTATTTTTAATTTTGATTTTTTTTGGTCAAAAAATTTTTTTTTTTCAAAATGCTTATTTTCAATCGAAAGAGGATGAAAAAACCTTTCCAAAATGTACTTTGTCAAATTTGTATGTTTAATTGTTTAAGAGTAAAAAATTATTGAAATAAACATTACACGAAAAGACCCCTTGATTGTGTAATGTTTATTTCAATAATTTTTTACTCTTAAACAATTAAACATACAAATTTGACAAAGTACATTTTGGAAAGGTTTTTTCATCCTCTTTCGATTGAAAATAAGCATTTTGAAAAAAAAAAATTTTTTGACCAAAAAAAATCAAAATTAAAAATAAATTTCAATTTTTGAGGGAGATGGATACGATTTTTTTTTTTTTTTTTTTTTAAACGAAAGCTGAGGTTTTTTCCTAAAGGGACATATAAATGGTAAAGTGGGACTAGAACGTTTAAACATTGAAAAAAAGAGTTTTCTCCAAAACGGAGCTAAAAACCGGGTTTTGAGCGCTCCGGCGAGTAGAAAACTCTTTTTTTCAATGTTTAAACGTTCTAGTCCCACTTTACCATTTATATGTTCCTTTAGGAAAAAACCTCAGCTTTCATTTAAAAAAAAAAAAAAAAAAAAAATCGTATCCATCTCCCTCAAAAATTGAAATTTATTTTTAATTTTGATTTTTTTTGGTCAAAAAATTTTTTTTTTTCAAAATGCTTATTTTTAATCGAAAGAGGATGAAAAAACCTTTCCAAAATGTACTTTGTCAAATTTGTATGTTTAATTGTTTAAGAGTAAAAAATTATTGAAATAAGCATTGTACTGAAAAACACAAAAATTTAACCCCCTCCCCCTCGGAAAATATTGGACTAGGTAAAAAAATATTTTCACGAAAAATTACTATCTATGAGTACTACAAAAGCCCCAAGTTTTGCTACGATTGGAGAAAAATTTTTCTCCACCTTGATCACTTGAGATGGAATCGCTCATATATATTTCTAAGTTTAAAAAGTAAATTTTTTCTACAGCAACAACATTTACTGTTCATAATTACTTAGAATAATAAGCTTCTATTATTGATCAGCAAAAATTTATAAGTTTAAACAATTAATATTTTTTATATTAAGACAGTAAAAAAAAGAAATCTTTCTAGTCCCAGATTAGGGCGTAATGAATCACTTTAATTTATTGAAAAGTGGTAAATCAGAGGACACGGTGTTCGAAAGTAAATTATTTAATTCTATTTTCTCCATCAAATAGGAACTCTTAGAAAATCCATATATTGGTAGCTTAAAAATAATTAATTTAATAAAATTATGTAATTGTTGCTTGCAATGTTTACTTACCTCTTTTCTTTTTTTCATATAATATTAGGCTTCGATTGAAGCGGGGTGACAATTTTTTCCAGGATATTTCCATGGAACCTCCTGGAAGATTTCATAGAAAACTTCCAAAGGCGCCATTGTTGTACATCAGGGAAGTTTCCAGGGAGTTACAAAAGGTAACTTCCGAATTGGCCACAGGAAGCTTTCTTAAAAGTAACTGGGGGTCGTCCATAAAGCATGTGATACATATTTTCGGTAATCTAGACCCCCTCCCCCCCTCATGATGCTTTTTCCATATACAGTTAACATGGAGTGTGATATTTTGCTGACCTCCCCCCACCCCCTAAAGTATCACATGCTTTATGGATGACCCCCTGGAAGTTTTTGTGCTATCTGGGATGTTTACAAGTTTCAAATTGATAACACAGGCAAACATAAAAAGTAAAAACCCAGGAGTCACACCCCCCTATCCCCATGTTTTTGGAGTCGTTCAAACCGAATATGACAATGAAATTTTTTTTTGTCGCTCATTTTCCCGCTACCATTCCTTTACACCTGCTCCCGGGGGTTGGAATTACAGTTTAAACAAAAAAGTAGATAAGGGTGTCTATTCTTATGTTTTTTGGCTCGCTGAAACCAAAAAGAGACTGCCAAAAAGAAATTCTTCCCTCCTTAACACCCTACAGCCCCCATAACACACTTAAGGTGGAAGTTAAGTTGTATGGGGTTAAGGGAGGGAAGAATTTGTTTTTGGTAGTGTTTTTGGTTTCAGAGACCCAAAAAACGTAGGTTTAGACACCGTAATCGACTTTTCCTAAAGAATGAAATTCAACCCCCACCTTGATAGTGTTATAGGGGTTGTAGGTGTTTTAGTTTTAGCGACCCAAAAAACATAAGAATAGACATCCTGCTCACGTTTTTTAAAAACTAAAATTCCAACCCCCACGAGCATGTGTAAGGGGGTGATAGCGGGTAAATGGTCCTTAAAACATGGGAATAGTGGGTGCGACTTCTGGGTTTTGACTTTTTTATGTGCCTGAGTAATGAGAAAAGAATAGGGTGTAAAATAGTTGATAGCAAATAAATATTTTTTTATTTAATTTTGATCCTGATTAATTATTTACATTCATTAAGATATATATTTGAACTTACTTAATCAGTTATAATGAATCACCTCTTAAGGTTTGAGTATTAACTTATGTTATAGATTGTTTGAAATATATGATTCTATAATTTGTTATTTGTTGATAATGTATATGATCTTGGGAAGGTAAGACTTGAATAAAAAATTCAAAAGTGTGTCGTTAAAAAGCGACGTTTCGTTGGTTAGGGTTTGCTAACATCATCAGGCTAAAATTTATTAAATCGATAAATTACACTTCAGTATTTTTAGTATAAAGGTCTAAAGGCACTATTATTATAAATTATTATTATTATAAACTTTTTTCATCAAAGTATAAAAAATCGTTCCACGCTTATATAAATTAAATTTTAGAGAAGACATTTCCACAACAGCAGTTCACTGTCAACTGAAAGGAGACTCACTTATCTTATAAAGTTAAACTAGTGAATACGTAAGTGAAGTCAATGAACTGAAACATAAACACAGTCTTAGATGACGTACAAGATATATTGATTTTATTATTTTCTTCATGGACACGAGTCCATGCGTCTAAGTAAGGGAAAGAATGTTTTGTTTAAGGTGAATATATGTTCCTTTTTGTTGACAATAGAACGACTTGTTTTTATATGAATCATTTCAGATATTCGTCTTTTTAAGGTTCCGTACACCATAGATGTACTGACGGAACCCTTATGACATCATTCGTGCGTCCGTCCCAGACACGCAAAATGGGCTGTCCCCCCTTAATTTATACAAATCTCAATCTGGGGTGCGTTCGCGTAATTACACCTTCACTCTCACTTTCACTTTTCCAAAATTTAATTGAATTTTCACTCTCTATACACTTTCACTTTTCCAAAATTTAATTAAATTTTTACTCTCATATCACTTTCACTCTTACTTTCACTTTTCCAAAATTTAATTGAATTTTCACTCTCTATACACTTTCACTCTCACTTTCACTTTTCCAAAATTGAATTAAATTTTCACTCTCCCATCACTTTCACTCTTACTTTCACTTTTTTTAAATTTAATTAAACCTTTACTCTCAATACACTTTCACTCTTACTTTCACTTTTCCAAAATTGAATTAAATTTTCACTCTCCCATCACTTTCACTCTTACTTTCACTTTTTTAAAATTTAATTAAACCTTTACTCTCAATACACTTTCACTCTTACTTTCACTTTCACTCTCACTTAACTTTCACTTTTCCAAAATTTAATTTAATTTTCATTGTCACTTCACTATCACTCTCGCAATCACTTTTCCAAAATTTAATTTAATTTTCACTCTGACTTCACTTTTATTTTCTTCCTCACTTTTCCAAAATTTAATTTTTACTCTCACTTCTTTTTCACTCTCACTTTTTACAGTTTTTACAATTAAATTTATATACGACATTCGTTTTATCCCATTATTTAGTCACATCTTTTTCTAACTTTATGATAGAACTACTTGGAAAAAAGTATAAGTGAAACAGAGAAATTTTTCTTTATAACAACTAAATACTTCGTCAAAAACGAGCTAACGATATTAGCAATATCGCCAGACTCGCGATATTCAATTTTACTTGAAAGACAACATAATTCTAAAATGACAGATACAATTAAAATTATTTGAGAAGTAAAATTAAATGCGCATTAAAATTTTTTTTCAATTGTAGGTTTCAAATTACAACTATTTAAACATAAATTATTGAAATCAATACGGTTTTAAAACTGAAAAACACAAAAATTCATATTAATAATGTCATAAATATTTCTGAGTTATAGTTGAAAGTTTCCATATGTTTTCAATATGACTGACAAATTGAACTCAACCCAAACTCACTATCACTGAATTGACTAAACATTCAGCAAATATAGTGAAGCTTGATTCACAACGTTAGTTGTGTCGTTCTTTTTTTAAATTATATTCACAATATTGATCGTTCGCATCGTGAAATTTTTTTACGAGTAGAGTTTTTATTTACAATGCGAATGGAAGTACAGTTAAACTCCCTAAGAACATAGAGATAATTTGAAGAAATATTTTTCGTTAAAGGGCAAAGAGACCTTGGGAATTTGGCTATAGATATTGACACGATTTTGATTTCTATTACTTTCATTTGAATATTTTAACTTGTTCATTCTAATGCCAATATGTTTTTCGATGAAATCTATAGGATAATTATTATTTTTTAAATTGATATAATTTTTTCAAGTTGTCAAATTAAATTTTTTATTGGACAATGAAATGGCTCTATCAACTAAGTTGTACACGATGTTCTTTTTTGTTAAGTTGGATGATCTGAAAAATAGTTAAGTCTGTCAGAAGAAGTAGGGGAGACCGGGGCTAAACCGGACAAGTCAAATATTTCCGAAACCGTGAAGAATTTCAAATCGTGTAAATAACCTATGAACGCGCAATTTTGTGATGCATATGCTGCATAAGGTTTTAGGGACGTGTCATTTTTCTTGTAATAATATTTGCCGTTAATATGTGACAATGTCATTTCTTGAGGTAAAATTTTATATTATATTCTTTGCTTAGAACCACTTTATAAAGAAATAAATAAAGAATTTATTTTAAAACTCGAATTCGCAAGCGAGTTGCTACAAACAGACAAGCCTGAAAACTGTAATTCATTTTATATTATATTAATTACCGATTTTACATATTATATTATATTCTTTGTATAGAACTATCTACAAATAAATAAAAGAAGAATTGATTTGACTTTTTTTACCAAAAAAAAGAAAATTTGTATCTCATTCTTTAATTAATTGGCCGTGTCCGATTTAGCCCCATGGGGTGTCCGGTTTAGCCCCACCAATTTTCGGATTTTCGTTTTTGAGGTAGTCACCTTCGAAGCAATATATCTCTAAAGCTATTGTACTTTTTTTAAATTGAACAAGTGCGTTGAATAGTTTCGAAGTTAAGAGGGGAATGGTCCATCACCTCGAATCACATTCTCTATATTTTTCCTGTAATCTACGTGTGAAAATACCTATCTGTACTAAATTTGAGCTCTCTAAGTCAAATAGTTTAGCCGCTAGGGGGGGCGTCACGATTTGGCTACGGGCACAAGAGTCTCATCAATAGGATTCCGCCGGTACACAGTAGGTGTACGGTACTCTAAAAAAGAAGAATATCTGAAATGATTCATATAAAAACAAGTCGTTCTCCTGTCACTCTGTCAACAGAAAGGAAGATATATTCACCTTAAACAAAACATTCTCTTCCTTACTTTATTTATTAAACGAGTAAAAAATATGCACCTTCGGGTGCATATTCACATCTATTAACAAAAGTGTTTTCTTTTTTACTCATTGTGAATTTCAACTTCGCAAATTAAGCGTTTCGGTGCAATAATCGGTCTTGCGCTCAACATGATGCTACGATGCCAGTCGGGAGGAACAAAAAATGGAAAAAATAATAAATTTTATTTTAAAAATATGCTCGCTTGTAGGAAATAGAACACAATGAATATGATTGATCTCATTTTGAGTAATTTTTATATAAGATCAAAATGAGACAAGGAGTCTCATTTTTGTTGCAACTCATTTTGAGACTAAGTTTTTTCTGTGAAGGTAACATTTTAAGTGGCATTGTGGTGTTTCTCGTTGATCATTAAAGTTAAGCGACATTAAGTGCGGTTTATATTAGAATGGGTGACCGTTTAGAGATTTAGCTTAAAAGATGTTAAAAATTTATATGTTTATAAGTTTCAGATTGATAATGAGAAAAGAAGGAAGTGCTTAAATAGTTGATAGTAAATAAATATTTTTTTATATAATATTGATCCTGATCATTTATTTACATTCATTGAGAAATATATTTTTATTTATTCATATAAGTGTGTATGTACTTATTTTATAAGTAAATATAATTCACTTATTTCATGTGTGAATATTGTGAATACAAAAGTTTCGAGTCCTGTATCAAAACGCTTTTTCTTTTTGTGAAATCTTCGTTATTAAATTCTCTATCGATATCTCGAGCGCTACTTTTGAATTTTTGTTATTAAACATTTTTTAAATACCAATAAGTTCTTAAAAAATCATTAAATCGTAAAATATATTGTCATATTTATTAATTATGAAAATTAATGAAGAAATCTGTTAAAAAATTAAAAATAATTAATTTCACATTGTTTGAACAATTAATTATTGTTATCTTAAAAACAAACTCTCAAATTGTGAAATTTTTAATATGTAATTGTACACTCATAATAAGAGTTGGCTGCTGTAACCAATTCGTTGGACTCTGGAGTGAGATCCAATAAATTGGTTAACACATCCAACTATTGGATACTGTATCTATGAGAAAAGGCATCTCAGCTATTGCAAAGATAATGCAGCTCCAGCAAATATCTAACTGGATTCGGCAGCTAACTATTTTTCTCCGTGTACTAGTGATAAAAAAATTATTTATTAAAACATTGTTTAAACAATTAATTGCTAAAATAAATGGTTATTATTTTTGTCATAAACTGTACATAGGGTTAGAAATTTATACTTTTACTATATTGTGCATTTTTGTGA
The DNA here is from genome assembly GCA_032872475.1 of Leptopilina myrica (nomen nudum). Lineage (NCBI taxonomy): Eukaryota > Metazoa > Arthropoda > Insecta > Hymenoptera > Figitidae > Leptopilina > Leptopilina myrica (nomen nudum). Next base: position 37,288,524 of record CM065458.1, on the reverse strand, counting down.
TTAAAATATTCAACTAAAAAGAGAATATTAAAATTAATTATTGTTTAAGCAATGGCTTAAACAATTTTTTTCTAGCTTTTCAATTGATTGTATTTAGAAAAATGAGAAATATCTAATCCAAATAAAATTTATAAAATAATGACAACAGTACCTGCATTGTTTAAACAGTTTTAAAATTAATCCTTTTTTTGTTATCAATAGATGATTTATTTATAAAATCTTTCAATAATTTAGAAAAAAAAATTTCTAACCCTAAGCACAATTTGTGAAAAAATAGCATTAATTAATTGCTTAAACTATGTTTCAAACAGATTTTTAAAATAATTTTACATAATTAGTAGGTACCTAAATATTACAACAATATATTTTATGATTTTTTAAAACTTATTGTTATTTAAAAAATGTTTAATAACAAAAATTCAAAAAAAGGCTTGAGATATCGATAGAGAATTTAATAACAAAGATTTCCCCAAAAGAAGAATCGTTTTTGTATAGAATTGTTACCTGTAGAGTAATTTGAAACAAAACTTGTGTCGCCATAAGCGAATACTCCACAAGTTCCGAAACGCCGAGCTGGACATTTTATTTTTTTCTCGAAAAGTTATTGCTGTCCTATAATTAAATTTACAAGAATTATTCTCTACATTATTGACCCCTTGACAGTCCATGGCCCATATGTGGCCACAAAAAGTCATGCCACCTTTACGTCTGTGGCCATATATGTCCATCTCAAAAATAAAATACTAAACAAAATTCGTTTTGAATGACCAAGTGAATACTAAGGTTTTTGGGGTCGCTGAATCCGAATTTCAAATTAGATTTTCAAAATTCAAAATGGTGGACCTAAAATAGCGACTATGAAGATTTAAAAATTTATCAAATACGCTTGAAACTCGTTACTTGGGGGTTTTCGGGGTCGCTGATTACAAATATGATGTTAGATTTACAAAAATAAAATGGTGAATCCAATATGGCGGATAATTTTGCGTCCGCTATTTTGGATCCGCCATTTTAAATTTTGAAAAACTGACTTCAAATTCGAATTTTGCGACTCCAAAAACCTTAATTTCAATGAAACCACATTTTTTAGAAACTTTTTTTTCTTTGACCGTTTTTGGATCATAAGCGATTTTTAGCTGAACTGCGAAGGGGTTAACAATATCTACAAAGAAAATTTTTGAAATCAAAGGTATATTTTTTTTTAATTTAAATTCAAAAAATTTTTTGAAATTTTTTTCCTTATATTTTTTTCTTAAAAGTACTTCTTGTTATGAGTAATTTTTTAAAAAAGCATCTTAATCGGTAAATAATAAAAAAAATTATGTTCACTTTTTTTATTCAACTTCTTCATTATTCTTGCATTAATTAAAATTTTGTAACTTGGAACGCTTACTTTAACATATCAGCTATCAATAAAAAAAATACTTCCTCATATCACTTATACTTTTTTTCTAGAACAATTTTTTTGGAGAAAAAACCCAAAAACTTTAAGAATATAATGCTGAAGTTGAAATTCTTTCCAATTATATATCTGTTTCTTCAGAGTTTTTAGATCGTGTAACCTGAACTTAAAACTGTTGTATCTCACAGTTAAAAAGTAAATATGTTGAGAGAGAGAGAAAGATAGAGAAACTCAAGGGCTGTAGGGTTGTGTCATGGAACCTCGCTTGATTGGAATTTGATCGTCCTGTCAAGCTGCTATGTCGAATTGAAATGCTTGACTTGAGCTCCTGATAAGGCGCGAATATGCGCTTATATATATCTTTGTGCGTGTATACCAATCGAAGTTGGCCTTTGGATTGTCTAACCTTGTGTAGGTAACCGACCAGTAGGGGGATTACGATTGGAGACGGCGCTATATAGCTCAATTATTTATATTTTGTTAAATATTATAGATTTTTATTAAAATTTGTTTTACATGATGTTAATAAACATGAAATGTTATAATTGTTTACAAAAAGTTAAATAATAACAAGTAAAGCAAAAGAGAAATTTGCGTAGCGCTATGAGTTAGCGAATTGACAAGAATTTTCTGTCTAATCGCTACTATTTTGTCTGAGAATGATGATAGCATTACAATTACTGTCATCTAAAACAATTAACCCTTTCGTGTGTATATAAAATATTATGTATTGAAAATTCAAAATGGCGCATAATTTTTTAAGTGAAGTTGATTGATGAATGACAAATTATGTGTGGGTTTTTACAATTTTAATTATTATTTGAGTTTTGCATGAATGCTTTGAGGACTTGCAGTGTTCTTGTTTTTACATTTACTAAATTTCCAATGTTTTGCTTCCTCGTGAGGAAGCTTTGTAGTTTAATTTACAAAATTTTTAAAAATCCTTTTGACAAATTTTCTTCTATATGGGACTATGTTATATAAGACCCTGAACAATTGTCCGGATGTATGTATGTGTGTATGTGTAGATCCCGTTTTTTGTGAACACGATAACTCGAAGAGGTTTCAACGAATTCGGCTGAAAATTGCTAGGAATATTTATCATAAAAATATCTCGAAATGGATTGATGGACATTAAAAAAACTATTAAAAAATTTTTTTTTTAATTTTTTTAAATTGAATATTGAAGTTAATATACAATAAAATCTTCTTCTTTGCATCAAGACGAATCGATTGGTATATATAAAGTATAAATTGTATGAGAGTTTATAGAGGTAATGACAATTAAAGCAAAAAAATTACCTTTTTTATCAAAAATTTAGTTCTTTTATAAAAATTATATTCCAGCACAATAAGATTTTACTCATTTTTTTCAATAATCTTATCCGTTGCATTAAAACGGATCGATTGGTATATATAAAGTATATATTTTATTTTAATTTATAGAATTAAACATAATTAAAACCAAAAATTCGCACTTTTATTAGAAATTTATTTCCTTCTTAAAAATTATGTTGCTTTATAATAAAATGTTAATCTAGACTTAAAAACAAACTAAAAATCTTCATTTCATCAAGACTAATCGATTGATGTATGAAAAGAATATATTTTATTAGCATTAATAGAATTAAATAAAATGAAAAAATTCACTTAAAAGCAAATTTTTTGCTTATCGTAAAGATGAAGCAAAATGTTCATGTTATGAACATCTTAATTAACAACTTGTTTTGAAATGTCTTCGAAAACGGCTACTTTCTGCTTGTAATTTTAAAAATGTTAATCGCAATTTATGGAAAAAATATTAAAATTTTAAAGAAAGTATAAATAATTTGTTGTCTTATTTTTTCACAATTATTATTTTTATCTAAATTCCAATCAACTATCATTTGTATTCATATAACTTTGTCTCTATGTTTTCTCTATATACCGTAGCACTATGTAGCGCCGTCTCCAATCGTAATTCCCCCTACAGGCAATTAAGGATAATTGCAATTGATTACATTCATACATTAAGGCAATCAAACTGAGCAAACATTCGATTATGACAATCCAAAGCTTAAACTAATTGTCTGTGATTTTAACCGAAAGATGCTTAGTAAATCATAAATTCTCACTTTTAACCCATTTTCATTTTTTCTTAAATAATTATTGATAATAATAATAAGTTTATTCATTAATACTACAAATTACATTGCTTCGTATCCTTTAAAGCCATTTCTCCTTCATATTTCTCTTATTTACAGTAAGAAGTTTACAAAAATAAATATATAAATTTATATAATCTTTCAAAAGAAACAAAAATATTAAGATTAAGAACACTCATTTTTCACCTGCAGTCTTTTTTACGTAAAGCCCTTTCTATTTCCACTAGTTTATCACAAAAACTTTTGTCGCAGCTTTCCTTTAATTTTGTATTTAATCTTTTTCTCCAAAGATTTCTTTCACTACTGATTCTCCAGTCTTGCCACCATCTTCTTGAATCTGCCTTCAACTTCTGTAAAACTACGTCACATTGGATTACATGTTCCCACACTTCCTTTGCTGAACCGCATCCTCTACAGCTTTCGTCTAAAAATCCTTTTTTGTCCTCTTTTAGAGCATTGCCACATCTCCACCTGGCCCATCCCTCTTTTTGACCGTTTGTCATATCTCTTCTGCTCCAATAGGGCTCCATTTCTACTCCTTTTTTAATTGATTTGTAGTAATCACAGAACGATGATTTATCTACCTTTATCCAGTCCTTTTGCACGTCTTGTTCCAATTTGATTTTTTGTAACTCCGAAAACCTTGACTCTATAACCGCTACTGGCTTCCTTTCCCACATCTGATTAATAATTTGTCCGTCTCCCAGGCTCTTCAAGGCTCGTTCCAAATCTTTCCCCCATCTGGAAGGGCTGCCGTTTTTAATTGCTCGAATTTCTTCTAGTAGACACTTCCTTGCCCATCTCTCCTCATCCATTTTAAATAATTTTAACATGAATTTGCTTGCTCTTTTAAATGTCTGAATCTCGATACTCCATTTTCCTGCTTCAAGTTTCCAAATATAGTCTGGAGTGTTTCTCGACAAACCCATGCTCATTTTGGTGTATTTACCCTGCAGTTTCTCCAATTCCTCTCGCCTGCTCCATCCCCATAACTCCACTCCATACATCGCCCGTGCCATTATCGTAGAATCCATGAAATAGAGTTTCCTTTTTAGGTCCGTGATTCCCGCTCTCCTAGTTTCTCCCCAGACTTTATTTATCAACTGTTGTGTTTTGCCTACTGTCTTATTTATGTGTGTTCTATAACTATTCTTTGTCTTATACCAAAAGCCTAGATATTTAAACTCCTGTACCACTTCTAAATGCTCCCCCTTGTATTTCCATTCTTTCTTTTTTCGCCTGCCTCCGTTGCTAAAGACCATGATTTTTGTTTTATCCGTATTTATCTCTAGTAGATTTTCGTCAGACCATTTTTCCAAAGTTCTCAACATTTTTTCCAGTTCTCGTTCATCTTCTGCCATCAAGACAACGTCATCAGCGTATATAAGAGCAAAGATTTTTACTCCGTGTTTTGCACCTGATCCTAACGCCGTTCCTCCTTCCTTTCTTTCAGTCAGTGCTTCATCTAAATCATTTATGAATATGTTAAACAACATTGGACTTAATGGGCAACCTTGACGTAACCCATTATCTGTTTTAAACTTTTCAGTCACTTCTCCATCCACTAAAATCCCATTCCACGTTGATCTGTAGATCTCCTTTACCATTTCCAAAAATTTACCTTTTATTCCCATATTTTCCATCTTCTTCCATAATTTTTCTCTATTGACTCTGTCGAATGCCTTTTTGAAATCGATAAACACTGTATATAACTTTCCTTTCTTTCGTCTTAGCCTATTCCCTATTAAAGTATTTAAGATAAAGATGTGCTCTGCCGTTTCTCTCTTGCTTCTAAAACCTCCTTGTGCCTCTGATAGCTTATTTTTTTCCTCCAGCCAAATTCCTAACCTGCTAGCCATTACGGATGCTAAGATCTTATATCCAATGTCAAGTAGAGAGATTCCTCTATAATTTCCCGTTTGGTTTTCGTCCCCGCCCTTGTAGATGGGAAAGATAATTGCCATTCCCCAATCCTGCACAATTTCTCCTTTTTTCCAAATTTCCATAATTAAATCACATAACTCTTTTTTGCAGTCGCTTGGTAGATTAGTTAAAAATTCCACAGTGATTCCGTCCTCTCCTGCTGCTTTCCCTGCTTTTAATTTTCTTATAGCCTTTATTACTTCATCCAGTTCCAGGGGTTTATTTAGATCTTCTGCATCTTGTTCCTTCCCGTCTTCGCCTGCTTCTTTTGTTTCCTTCATCCATTCCTGTCGGCTCCATAGACTCTCCATTCAACAAGTTCTCAAAATGTATCCGCCATTCTTGTCCACTGATATTATTTTTAATAAACTTTCTTTTCTTTCTGAAGCAGCTCATGGCTTTCCACCACTCGGTTAAATTTCTACTTTCCTTAACTTGTCTTTGTTTATCATCTATCCATTTTTTAATTAGCTCTTTCCGTAGCTGTGTTATTTCTTTTCTACATTTTAAATAATCTAACTTACTGCTCCAATCTCTTGTCTGTCTAAAATTGTGTAGTTTTTTAAAAAGTTTCCTTCTCATAACTCGATATTCTCCATTGTCCCATCCGTCTTTAAATACTCTATTATGATTCACTTTAGAATTCATTTTTACTTTTCTTGCCGTTTCGTTAACTAACTTTTTTAGTGTCTGCCACTTCGTCTCTATGCTTTTGGTGTCACTTGTTTCTTCGACATTTAATCTTGCTTTACTCTTTATTTCCTCCCATATTTTCTCACTCTCTTCTCTATATTCTTCCATCTTGTTGGCTTTCCAACGAAGTTTGGTCCCAGTTCTTTTCGTCGATTTTCCTGTATTTCCTTCTTTGTTTAAACTTCCCCAGTTCAATCTATAAAATACCATTAGATGATCGGAGCCTTCCTGTGTAGATACTTTAAGTCCTTTAAACCATTCTGGTATTCTTACCTCCTCTTCTGTTTTGATCAGCACTAAGTCCAATACACTGCCTAGACCTACTCCATGTCCCACACATGTTATTTTTCCTTCTTCGTCTCCTTCAGCCCTGCCATTCATGATCAACATTGACCTCTTCTCACACCAGTCAATAAGCTTTCTTCCTTCGTGCCTAACTTCTTTATTTTCTGACTTCCTTAATGGCCACTCGCTCGTATCGTCCATGCCACAACTTGCTATTCCTTGTTCCTCACCTATTCTAGCGTTTAGATCTCCTGCTATTATTATTCTGGCCTCTGAGCCTTCTAAGCTTTCAACCTTTTCGTCTAGTGATTTTATAAATTTATTAATATTGGAGGCTTTGTTATTGTATCCCGTGATTATTATATAATTAATTTTACTGTTCCTTTTAATTTATATCTGTAAGCCGAATTCCCATTCTTGCACTAACCACTCACATTGTAATTTTTTCTTGTTTCCTATTAATTGTCCACCTCCTGCTCTTCCACGTTCCGATTTTTCTCGAGTTGCTGCCTTGCCTTGCCACCAGAAGTTTTTGTTCAAAGAATTTAACACTTTTTCCATTTTTTCTTCTCTATAAAAGACTCTTGAATCACTATCACATCTCCTCCTTCCAAAGCCTTCCAATTTTTTCTTAAATTGCCCAGACCTTGAGAATTAAATTGAATAACTGTCAATTCACCAGCTTCCTGCTCTTTCTGTTCTCGTGTCTTGAAAGTTCCGAAAGTTCCACTTTTCTTTCTTCTGCCATAGATTTAATTCTCCTTCCGTTTCATCCCACTTGAGCCGAGAGTCATCTACTTGTATACTTTGGTAAGCAATTTTTGTTTCTTTACCTCTCCGCTTCCATCTGTCAGCTTCTTCCTCTAAATAATTTTGTATCTCTTTTTGTCGGTCAGTTAGGTCATCTGTGATCTAAACACCCCAACCTAAATGATTCAAATTCCATTTTTCCTTCATAATCATGCGTTTCTTTGCCCATTCCTCCAGCTCAATCTTCCATCCTTGCTCAATTCTTTCCATAGACTTAACCCTCACTGCTAAATTCAACACATTCCAAATCCAGCGTTCAAACTCCTCTTTACGTTCTCTCGTCGTCAAAGTTAAACCTGTCACTAAAATATTCTTCTTCCTGGCCCATCTTTCTCTCTTCTCTGTTTCCCAGTCTTCCTTACTTAACTTTGTAGGTTGATTATAAATTGCACTGGTTGTTTCTGTGTTTATTTCTGCTAGATTTTGCATAACCTTCTCTTCATCGCCGGTTAACTGAAGATTTTGTTCAACTGACCCAGATGTAGACGTAGACGTATCTATATTATTAGTTTTCTCCTGGCAACCCTTCGTCTGCTGGCCTTGCTTTGTATTTTTACTTATTTTCTTCTTTCTTAAGATTTCTTTCAAACAACTTAGCTCTTCATTTTGTTCTTCAATTATTATTCCTAGACTCTGAATTTCCTTTTGGTATTTCTCGTTTTCCTTTTTCAAATTCATTATCTCACCCTGATTACTATTATTTTTGTTTTCTACTTCTTTCTTTAATTTCTCACGTATTGTTTCAAATTCTGTTCTTAAAAGACCTTCCAAATATGCGAATCGCGCCTCCCAATTTTCCTCTGTTTTTAATTCCCAAATCCTTCTGTCCTCTTCGGTAGAATATTCTATAGATTTAATTTTCGTGACATATTCTTCCACTGTTTGAGTAGGCGTGCTTCTCAAACTGTTTTCTTTAATCGTATCATCGTGACCGGTGCCTTTGCTTTGTTCATCACTTTCGCTTAACTGTTCATAATCCTCGATTTCTTCTTCATTATCACTACCGTTGTCACTTCCATCATTAGTTCTCTCTTTCCAAAATTCATCTAAGCTCGTTAGTCCTTTTTCCTCTTTTTTATTCGCCGATTTTTGCTTTCGTGGTCTACCTCTTTTTTTCTTCTCCAGAGGTAAACAATCATTTGAAACTTCTGCATGTTTTTCCACTAACCGCTGGGCGGCGCTGTTTTTACCATCTGGCTCGCCGGAAGGCGACTGTTGCGTCTCCTTTTTACTCACAGACATTTTGCACCCAACCTCACTTTTCAAAACTCCACTTTTCTGTTCTAAATATCTCACTTACACAAAGTTTTTCACAATACTTATTATTTGAATCAAATCATCGGCCGGTTATCAACTCAGACAAAGTACTTCTATGATTCTACAAAACGAAAAAAGCTATTTTTATCCAACAAAATAAGAGCGTCTCACGATACGCGTCTGTACGTCACCGAAGTTCGCCGGAAGTCCCTTAAATAATTATTGATTTTATTTTAAAATTTAAATGTAAAAAAATAATGTAAATTAATTTTTCTCTATCCTTATTTATAAAATTAGACGTCTGTCTGTACATTGTTTGAAGCTTAAAAATTTCAGAATAAATAGTTGTTATTGACATAAAAGATTCCAGAAATAATCGTAAAAATTTTAATGTATATGAGGCATTCCATGTCAAGTGATCCAGGGGTCTTACGGTGTAATGCTTATTTTGATAATTTTTTACTCTTTAACTATTAAACATAAAAATTTGGCAAGGTACATTTTGGAAAGGTTTTTTCATGCTTTTTTCGATTGAAAAAAAGCATTAAAAATTCTATTTAGTTTGACCCGAAGAAATCAAAATTAAAATAAATTTTTATTTTTGTGTGGGAAAGGTTCGATTTTTTTAAACGAAAGCTGAGCTTAAAAACCTTTCCAAAATGTACCTTGCCAAATTTTTATGTTTAATAGTTTAAGAGTAAAAAATTATCGAAATAAGCATTGTACTGAAAAACCCCAAAATTTAACCCTCCTCCCCCTCGGAAAATATTAGACTAGGAAAAAGAATATTTTCACGAAAAATTACTATCTATTAGTACTACAAAAGCCCCAAGTTTTGCTACGATTGGAGAAAAATTTGTCTCAACCTGGATCACTTGACATGGAATGCCTCATATATGTAGAGTGCCGCCCAGCAGGATTTGCCCACACTGACACTGTAAAAGGTGTTAAAAAATCTTTTTTTTTATTTAGTAAAGATATCGAGATTTTCAAGGTCTCATTTTAAAGCTTACATCTTCTACTTTGGCAATATTGAAATAATAAATTTAAAAAAATTTCTTAAATGTTTAATAACTGTTTAGAAAAAACAAAAGTTTCAATTTTTTTGACAATTTTAAACAATTGTAGTTTTTTAATAAGTCATCGAAAATTAATTTTATATAATGCAGTTTAAGCTTATTTTATCAACTTTAAAATGATTTTTTAAAAATTGAGGAGTTCAGTCCAATAACTCGATCTTCGCTCGGCTTGACCGCTGAGAAGCTAGTCAATGGTATCAAATATAGGAAAAAATAAAAATTCAAAATTTCGATATTTTAAAAACGCTATCTTAAATGAAATGAAAAAGTACAACTTTTTTCTTACTGTCATTTTTTATAGAACGATTAATTTTTACTATAAAAAATAAAAACTGAAATTGTTTTTTTAATTTAATTAAATTTTAAAACATAAATCGTATTAATTAGTACAAATTTAATTGAATTTGATTGCAATTTGGTATGTATACTCATTTGGGTGTCCTGAAACTGACAAAGTCTTAAAAAGTTAAAAAATTATTAATTGTTTATAATTTTTTTCATTATAAATGATGACGTGTCATCTATGAAGCTTTGTTACTTTCAATGAGAAAAAGTATGTAGGGAAGTTTTGAGTTCAAAAAATTTGCAGTGAGAAAGTTGTTCCTTACTATTTAAGGAAGTTTTTTGGAAAATTTCAAATAAATCCTTTAAAAAATAAAGAAGTTATATGATTTTTAAAGAACTACGCGCTGCATGTAGCCTTAAACGTACACTAAGAAAACATTATACTTGAATGAAACACAAAGAAAATGTTAGACAATTTTGTTTAATTGAAATTAGTATGTAAGTTTAATGTCAATATATAAAAAATATATACTGCATTGATTCAAGAGTATTATTTGTTTAAATAATTATATTTAATTCAAACACATTTTCTGTTTCAGTTTAAACAAAAATGATGTTTAAAAATGTTATGTTTGAATCAAACTTAAAAGTTAACTACAGATAATTTAAAATCAATCACAATTTATGGTTGATTTCAATATATAATCTCTTAAACTGAACCAGAAAATATGTTTGAATTAAACTTAAATATGTTTGACTGTATAGCAAAGATATTTTAAGTTTGATTTAAACAAAATTTTTTTGAATCAAATAATTTTTTTTCTCAGTGTAAGCTGTAAAGACGTGAAAATTGTCTTATATCAGGTTTCTATCAATCACATTTTATGCACACGGAGAAAAATGGATAGTAAAATCTATTATCTAGATAATCATGGGTGATGATCTTGGATACTCAACTATAGGACAACCATCTAGATATTCAAATTTAGTATCTTGGTATAGTCAAACTTACATATTAACCGCCATTATCCAAGATATTCACATTTAACTATCCTAGATAATAAATACAAGTTGCTGTGTTTATACTTTATATACATCTATGTTAATCAATATGAAATATTTAATAACCTAAAGATAGATCTTTTGATAAAAATAATGAATTAATGTAGTGATAAATACTAATGAAATAATATAATTTTTTTAAACATAATTTGGACTATATATTACATAGAGAGATATACAGACATATAACCAAAAATAATTGCGTACTAGTCAGTACAAAATTCACATAAAAATAAATTTTATTATGAATTATTTAAAATTTGTCCGTGATTAATTATTCTTGATAAAAACAGAAAATTTTAGAAATCACCACACTCCAATTAATCTATACCCATAATGTAAAAAACATTTTAACAATTTTATAGGTTATGTGGCTAATCTCAACTTTTATACATTTTTAACTATATTCTAAAACAATTATATATATATATATATTGCAATGTAACATAACAAAGTTTAATTATGAAAGAAGATTTCGACATGATCAGCAAATAGTGACATCTATTAGAAGTCAATTTAACTCTTTGGTTTAGAGTTAGATGTTCATGTGATAATTATATCGATATGGTTGTCGATAAATTTAATTATCAATTTTTAAAATTATTGCTCTGAAAAAATAAGCTGCGTGTTCGAGTACACGCAGTGTGAGGACTCGAACCTCAGTTGAGAGCTGCCTATCGCGGGTCTTCTGCCAGTCAATGCACCTTGCCAACTTTCATAATTAAAATTCTCATCAGCGAAAAATTCATAACAATAACAAAGTTTAATTGTAATTACTGTGATCAATGCATAATTTTTGCATAGGTCTCTTAAATATTAATTTTTAAACTACAAAAAAATGTTGGAAACGAACATTTACAAATTTCAAATTAAATGTTTTTAAAAAACATTTTTTGTCATAGAGTAAGTGTGACAATTGTGGCGGGTGCTCCAATTATGTCGACTTTGTGAAAAATATCATTATTTGCTTTATTATTTAAAAATAATATAGTTATTTAAAAAAGTTATTTTCGACATTACTCGATATAATTGTATGTAAAAAACATATTTGAACTATTATTAATTTAATTATTTAAAGAATAAAAATTGCTCCGCGCCATAATTGGCTAGAAACATAATAATAATAATAATTGCCATAATAATTGGCAAACACGTGTTGCACTGGGGACTGGGATGACTAGTTTTAAGGTTATGTTTTCGACTTGAAGTTGCAGCGCAGTATGATCAAACAAAAACAAAATTTCAGATGCATTAATCGCCGAAAGACTTTTATTTACATTGTTCCTATGTTCATATTTAGGTATACATTTTTCTAAAGAGAAATACATAAATTACACTGCAAAATAAATTTTCTGTACATTTTCAGGTTTTTTTAAAAGAAATTTGTAAAATAACAATTTTCTGTAAATTTACTACATATTAGTCAAAATTATTACTGATTATTACCTGCTTTCAGAGTAGTGAATTTACAGAAAATTGTAAAATTGAGACTAAAAAGGGATTGTAAATTATATACTTTTAGACGTTATATTACAATTTCTATAAAAATTGTAAAGCAGAACATTTTTTTATAATGATATTTTAGAGATTTGAGCGTATTTAAATATTTACAGCAACAAATTCTCTTTAAAAAAAAGAGAAATTAAAATTAGCAAATATAATATTGTATTAATAATTTTAATTCCCAACATTTATATCAGTATTTTTACACTAAGCGATAAACTCATAATATTGCATAAATTATGGAAACATTTGGGAATTTTATCAAAAAAATTACGAATTTTTCAATTCGAGAAAAACTAAACAAAATTAAATTAATTTTTATTTATAATCAATTTTAACAAACAGTACCTAATTAATTTTTTCAATTAGAATGTTCATAATAATAATTATTTAAAAAAAATTAATTTATTTTAATTTAACTTTTGTTTTTAGTTCAATTAATTTTAATTTTTTCTATTACTTTAATTTTTATTATTATTGTTTTACTTATTACTTATATTAATTATTGTTATAATTATTATGTCGCAATAGTGTAAAAATGAATAGAAGAAGGAAACACAAATTTCGCTATCCTCCTCTTTTTCAATCTCAACAGCTCAACTTTACGATAGATTTACTTTTGGAACTCAAAATCATTTTTCGGCCTATTATCAGATTAGTTCAGTTCGTTCAGTTCTATTCCTCTTGTTCCTTGCATTTTACGAGTGATCACGAGCGATTCCGATTATAATTCGGCTTAGCCATTACATTTGACATATGTGTGCGATCTCACCTATTTAGGCAATATATATAGCTAACCACCTAAGCTTAGGACTTTTGGCCGCGAGGGGGCAGACTTTCAAAGGAAAGCATGCTTTGCATTACGTGCGTACTCTCAGTTTCTCTCTGCTAATAATAACAATTGTATTTATTTACAAACATTAAAACTTTAAAAATGGTTTTTTGTTTAAACAGAAAAAAGAGGGCACGTTGCAGCACATTTTCGATTAAAGTTACGCGACTCAGCCCTGAGTTCCGCTGCACACTTTTCTAGGGCGCGTAGCGCGCCCCAGACTTGAGGTTTTTTGAAAGAAGTGTGTAACACGCTCGTCTGGGGAGCGCTACGTGCCCCACAAGTGTTGTAGCAGAACTCAGGGCTGAGTCGCGCAACAATACTCGAAAATGTGCTGCAACGCGCCCTCTTTTTTCTCAGTGTAACTATGTTTATATTTTTGAGAAAAATTTCATGAAATAAAAAAATTGTAGGGGAGACCGGGGCTAAACCGGACAAGTCAAATATTTCCGAAACCCTGAAGAATTTCAAATCGTGTAAATAACCTATGAACGCGCAATTTTGTGATGCATATGCTGCATGATGTTTTAGGGACGTGTCATTTTTCTTGTAATAATAGTTGCCGTTAATATGTGAAAATGTCATTTCTTGAGGTAAAAGTAAAAAAAATTTTTCTTCATTTTTTTGGGTTTTTATCGTTAAAATTAAAGTGCAAATATCATACGGCCATTTTTATTTTAGCTCAAGGTGTACTGAATTAAGTAAAAAAAAAGTTTAATGGAAAACATTAAGAAGAAAAAATATATTGCAGGTTAATTATTAGATGACGGTGTGGGTCTGAATCGGACATCGTGATTAAAAACAACCAAATCTTTGAATTCTTTAATTTATTTTATATTAATTAACTATTTTATATTATATTCTTTGCTTAGAACCACTTTATAAAGAAATAAATAAAGAATTTATTTTAAAACTCGAATTCGCAAGCGAGTTGCTACAAACAGACAAGCCTGAAAACTGTAATTCATTTTATATTATATTAATTACCGATTTTACATATTATATTATATTCTTGGTATAGAACTATCTACAAATAAATAAAAGAAGAATTGATTTGACTTTTTTACAAAAAAAAGAAAATTTGTATCTCATTCTTTAATTAATTGGCCGTGTCCGATTTAGCCCCACCAATTTTCGGATTTTCGTTTTTGAGGTAGTCACCTTCGAAGCAATATATCTCTAAAGCTATTGAACTTTTTTTAAATCGAACAAGTTCGATTTGTAGGTGAAAGTACAAGCTTCAAAACGGTATATTTCACTTTAGCAAAAAGTATGTTTTTGTATGAGTTTTCTGGTCAAACACCAAATCCGTCCGGTTTAGCCCCGGTCTCCCCTAAAGTTTTTGGAAAAAAATTGCTAAAAAATATAAATATAGTTAATCAAACAAAAAATTTTTAAATTCTAATGTTTGTAAATAGATACAATTGTTATTATTATAATAAGAAAAGCATTGAAATGAATTAACTGCATAAAATGTGCTTGATAGAATTCTGAAATGAGACAATTTTCACGTCTTTACAGCTTACGTTGAAGTCTACACGCTGCGCGCAGTTCTTTAAAAATCATATAACTTTTTTATTTTTTAAAGAATTTATTTGAAATTTTCCAAAAAACTTCCTTAAATAGTAAGGAACAACTTTCTCACCGCAAATTTTTTAAACTCAAAACTTCCCTGCATACTTTTTCTCATTGAAAGTAACAAAGCTTCATAAATGAGACGTCATCATTTATAATGAAAAAAATTATATACAATTAATAATTTTTTAACTTTTTAAGACTTTGTCAGTTTCAGGACACCCAAATAAGTATACATACCAAATTGCAATCAAATTCATTAAAATTTGTACTAATTAATACGATTTATGTTTTAAAATTTAATTAAATTTTACAAAAAAACATTTCAGTTTTTATTTTTTATTGTAAAAAATAATAGTTCTATAAAAAATGACAGTAAGAAAAATGTTGTGCTATTTCATTTCATTTAAGATAGCGTTTTTAAAATATCGAAATATTGAATTTTTATTTTTTCCTATATTTGATACCATTGACTAGCTTCTCAGCGGTCAAGCCGAGCGAGGATCGAGTTATTGGACTGAACTCCTTAACCCTTTAACGACGAGATGTGCTGCTTTTTAACATGAATTTCAAATGCCTACAATTAGTAGCAAGAAGCCATAAAATTTTTCAAAAGTCCATATCCTACTATTTTTGGGGTCGCTCTTTCGAATGGCGTGGTCAAAATTTTCAAAAAATGATATTAAACCCTTCTTTTTTTCAAAAATACTTAAAAATTTCAAGTTTTTTGAATGCAATTTTTTTTAAAAGAATTTTTTTCTCCGCCATAACATTTTTTAAATAGAACAAAAAGTATCAGAAACGTGTTCCCGATAGTTGTACTTGAAAAATATCCATTTCTAATTTTTATTTTTTTTGATTTTGAGAAATTTTGAGAAATTTTGAAAAAGTTTGTAATCTTACGTAAAATTAGGAAATTTTTTTGTCCTTCAAGCTCCATTTTAAATTCAAAATCGAAAAAAATAAAAATTAGAAATGGATATTTTTCAAGTACAACTATCGGGAACACGTTTCTGATACTTTTTGTTCTATTTAAAAAATGTTATGGTGGAGAAAAAAATTCTTTTAAAAAAAATTGCATTCAAAAAACTTGAAATTTTTAAGTATTTTTGAAAAAAAGAAGGGTTTAATATCATTTTTTGAAAATTTTGACCACGCCATTCGAAAGAGCGACCCCAAAAATAGTAGGATATGGACTTTTGAAAAATTTTATGGCTTCTTTCTACTAATTGTAGGCATGTTAATTTCATGTTAAAAAGCAGCATATCTCGTCGTTAAAGGGTTAATTAAAAACATACTATGCGGCGCGCCCGCGTTACTGTACGTCGTCACGCTCGGTGATTTTTTTCATTTGTCCGCCATTTTGAATTACTAAAAACTGACTTCTGATTTGTTATTTGCGTCTCCAAGAACCCTTAAATACGAAGTTTTATAAAATTCCAATAATCATCAGGTTGTATAATTAGTATGTTTAGCTGAGGGGTTAGTTTTAAGATAAGGGTTGGGGTGAAAATTAAAACTGGTAGTCTGCTGAATGATATTATAATTGAGGGGCTGGATGCTATAATATGTTACGCGCCATGTTAAGTAAATGGCGCGTAACACATTATAGCATCCTGCCCCTCAATTATTTAACGATTAATTAAAAAAAAGTTCAACATTTATTAGTTTTATCAGTATTTTTGTTAATTAAATCGAAATAGGGGTAGTTTTGGGGTTGAAAGTTGGACCTGAAATATTAGTAAGGGTATGTTTAATAGTGACAATAATATTTAAACAATTTCTAAAAAAAAATTCACATTTTTCTAGTTTTTTTAAAGACAATTGGTTACCTTCTATTTAGGGGTTGTTTTTACCCCTAAAAACTGTAAACGACTTGATCTTAAAAAACGGACAGAGACGGGTACCTTTTTTTACCTCTAGTTTCCGAAATCCTTGGTTCGTTCATAGGTGCAAAATCGTGTCGTACGGTGTTATCAAGTTATATTACTTTAACTTATCTGCAGTATTACAGACAACTTGGCTATAATATTTCAATAAATGATCTAGAATAAAAGGAAACATAAAAATTGTAAATTCTCTTTTCAAACTCGTTTAATTTATTTAACATAGTTTAGATTTTCAAAGAGATTTAATGATAAATACTATTAAAAGATTTTTAAATAATTTATATACATAACACATATTATTGAGATCTACAACTTTTGTATAAACTTTCCTTTAAATTTTGCGTTTTTTACGAATTAAATGCAAAAAACACATTTTTATGGTGTTTTTTAATGATTTTTATCATGAAAATCAAATTTAAGTCAATTTTCACTATCATTTTCGTAATCAGCTAACAAAATTACGTATGTATATCAAGTTTCAATGAAATCGGGGGTGGATGCTATTCGAATCTACACCCAAATTTAAAAAAAATGTAAGCCTGTAGCTTTTTCTGGTTCTGAGATATGGAAGCAAATGTAACGTTAGATATTACATTTATTCCGTTTTAAGTAAAATTGTTAATTTCAAATCAGTAAAATTTCGATTACATTTTAACAGGTTTAAAATTTCAAATAGTAAATTTGAAAGCATTTAATGCTTTTAATGAAATATGAGAAAAAAAATCTGCCCGCGCTCCGCGCGGTGGACTCGCATGTTTCAGCGCGCTTCGGGGCGCGCGAATATCGGTCGTCGCGCTTCGCGCTCCGTGTGTTGTTGCGCGCAATTAGCTCGCTTTGCTCGCGATGTGTTGTTCGACTGTTGTTCATTATATGAATTCTTATTCCTGTTTCAAATTAAATGTTTCAAAAAACATTTCTTTTTCTTAAAGTTACTACGAATTTAAGGATTACATTCTCATCACATGTTTTTGGTTATGATTGCGAGATTAAGTACACTTAAATGTATATTTTTGGTGTCTATGAGTAAAATTGTGAAATTTCTGCTAACTCTTTTAGCAGAAACATGATTTGCTGAATAAGCTATAATATTCTAAAAGTATTAGAATTTAGAAGAGACTAATGAATACACTTCTTATGAATTAAATTGCAATATGGGGGGAGGGTGTGAAAACAAATAAATCAATTTATTGTTTACAAAATTGTTATTAAAAATGTGTAATTTTTAAATTAACAATTATACAAATATTTTTATTTAAAAGAATGAACAATTTCGTGTAATCAGTGTGTGTTTAATTTATTTACTGCCCTGGCAAAAGTGATTTACCATATGTCTCCCCACGTGGGTATACATTTGGAATACATTTGGGAAACATTTGGTAAACGGCTTTATAAGTCTGTTAATAGACAGAATTTGATGAAAAAAACTATTGCAAATTAAAAAGGAACAATTAGGATGAACTTGATATATTTTTTAGGATAAATTAACGTTAAATTAATGAGAAATTAATGTTTAAAGTAGGAAATGTCAGTTTTAGTGTAGAATGTATGTGTGTGTAAGATCGATATTGGAATGGGCAGTGTCCAAGATAGTCCCGTGAGGGGAAGCAGCTTATCCCCACCATGCGGCACACCAAGTCGAAACTGAGTCCCGAGCAACCTCGCAGCGGGGGCTCTCGGACCCTCGACCCTCATTAAGGAAAACTCTTAATGACTTTTTATATAAAAATATAAATTTTTTAAATATTAACATTCTTAATTTCTTATTAACATATTCAAATTCCTTATTTTCTCACGATTTCATACATATGTTATAATATAAAAAAATGTTAAAATTTAACAAATTACTGACAGTCCTAAGCCTGGAAAAAAGTGAAGGGAAAAATTCTATAAAAAAGATTTTTTTTTAAATGTTGTAGGAGGAGTTGGTTATGGGTTGGGTACCTTCTAGTACCAACTAGGAAGTAAATTTGACTCCCATTCTATATTAAAAAATAGCATTAAATTCATAAAAATAATATAAAAAAGATTTTTTTTAATGTTGTAGGGGGGTTGGTTATGGATTGGGTACCTTCTAGTACCAACTAGAAAGTTAATTTCACTCCCATTCTATATTAAAAAATAGCATCAAATTGATAAAAATAATGAATTTGTTAAATTTTTACTTTTTTTTGTATTATAACATATGTATGAAATCGTGAGAAAATAAGGAATTTGAATATGTTAATAAAAAATTAAAAATGTTAATATTTAAAAAATTTATATTTTTATATAAAAAGTCATTAAGAGTTTTCCTTAATGAGGGTTGAGGGTCCGAGCGCCCGCGCTGCGAGGGTCGCTCGGGACTCAGTTTCGACTTGGTGTGCCGCATGGTGGGGATAAGCTGCTTCCCCTCACGGGACTAACTTGGACATCGCCCATTGGAATAAACTGTTCATATGTCGCCGCGCATTTTGCGCGACAGATGGCAGGGGTGACATTTGTCCATGGCTGTATATTACATGCTTCTTCATAAAGAAAACTATTTTTTTATTTGTTGGTAGATTTAAACAAAATAGAGAAAAAAGTTATATTTGAAAAATAAAACATATAATTTCAACCCTCAAAAGAAATAATGGATGATTTAGACCAATAAAAATAAAGCTGAAACTCCTCCTTCATTAAGAAAGCTATTTTTTTATTTGTTGGTCAAGTTACACAAAATAGAAAAAAAATTATATTAAAAATAAATATATATAGTTCCAACCCCCCAAAAGAAGAAATGGATATTTTAGACCAATAAAAAAATAAACAAACTCCTTCAATTTTAAATTCAGTTTTTCTATCAGTGAAAAGATTTAAACAATAAATAGAGAAAAAAGTTATATTTGAAAAATAAAACATATAATTTCAACCCACAAAAGAAATAATGGATGATTTAGATCAATAAAAATAATGTTGAAACTCCTCCTTCATAAAGAAAGCAATTTTTCTATTTGTTGGTAGAGTTAAAGAAAATGAAGAAAAAAAGTTAAATTTAATAAATAAAACATATATGTTTTTTTTAATATAATTTTTTTCCATTTTGTGTAACTTGACCAACAAATAAAAAAATTGCTTTCTTAATGATGGAGGAGTTTAAACTTTACTTTTATTGGTCTTAAACAGCCATTATTTCTTTTATGGGTTGGAATTATATGGTTTTTTTTTTAAATTTAACTATTTTTCTCCATTTATTGTTTAAATCTTTTCACTAATAGAAAAATTGAATTTAAAATTAGGAGGAGTCTGTTTATTTTTTTATTGGTCTAAAATATCCATTTTTTCTTTTGGGGGGTTGAAACTATATATGTTTTTTTTATATAATTTTTTTTCTATTTTGTGTAACTTGACCAACAAATAAAAGAATAGCTTTCTTAATGAAGGAGGAGTTTTAGCTTTATTTTTATTGATCTAAATCATCCATTATTTCTTTTGAGGGTTGAAATTATATGTTTTATTTTTTAAATTTAACTATTTTTCTCCATTTATTGTTTAAATCTTTTCACTAATAGAAAAATTGAATTTAAAATTGAAGGAGTTTGTTTATTTTTTTATTGGTCTAAAATATCCATTTTTTAATGAAGGAGGAGTTTCAGCTTTATTTTTATTGGTCTAAATCATCCATTATTTCTTTTGAGGGTTGAAATTATATGTTTTATTTTTCAAATATAACTTTTTTCTCTATTTTGTTTAAATCTACCAACAAATAAAAAATAGCTTTCTTTATGAAGGAGCATGTAATATACAGCCATGGACAAATGTCACCCCTGCCATCTGTCGCGCAAAATGCGCGGCGACATATCAACAGTTTATTCCAATATCAATCTTAGACACACATACATTCTACACTAAAACTGACATTTCCTACTTTAAACATTAATTTCTCATTAATTTAACGTTACTTTATCCTAAAAAATATAACAAGTTCATCCTAATTGTTCCTTTTTAATTTGCAATAATTTTTTTAATCAAATTCTGTCTATTAACAGACTTATAAAGCCGTTTACCAAATGTTTGCCAAATGTATCCCAAATGTATACCCACGTAGGGAGACATATGGTAAATCACTTTTGCCAGGGTGTGAAAGCATTTTGAGATATTCATTATTTTTATGATTTAAAACAAATATGAAACAATTAATAACTAATATGCTGTATACAATAAAATAATAAAACATAGAATGATTACAAAAAAATGTTCTCACTTCTAAATAAAAACAATTGCAGGATTGTAAATTAAAAAAACTTCGCAGGAGGAAGCAAATTTTTTAGATGAACATAAAGAGGAATTGATTTTTACGTTTAACAAAAATTATGAAAACACCAGAAGGAAGCAAATGTTTTTTGACGATCCTAATAAAGAGGAAGCAAAATGTGTATGAAATAAACATCTAGACTCAAATCTTGTTATACTCTAGAACACAGTAAACTGAAATTCAGGTGCTGTAGATATAAAACGTATTCATCAGTAACAGACTTGTCATTTGAATGATACTGCAAAGGCGAAAGAAACGAAACCAGAATATATATATAAAATATTTTACATATACGTCTGTAATAAACATCGAACTTCTTTTACAGAAAAATATGATGATATTACAATATGCTAAAAAAAGTAAGTCTGTGAAACAAAAAACTATATAAACTAATAAAATAATGAATAATAACGGGGTCCGACCAGACCAAATGTAATAAAAAATTTCATTGATTTTCTAAATATTTAAAAATTTATTAAAATCAGTAGTTTACAACAAATCCAATCAAAATTTTAAACGTTTTTAAAAATTTTAAATATTTTTTGCATTAACTAAAAATTACAACCAATATAAAAAAATTAATAGTTAAAAAAAATTTCACAATAAATTAATGTCATTTATAATGTCTACACAAAATTGTCCACTTCTTTAAACAAAAACATTTACATGATTGTAAATTTCAAAATTGTGTCGACAGACATACAGACAGACACTTTTTCTAGACCATGTTTTTCGGACTCAGGGGACCCCAAAACGTCGAGATTTCATGAAATTAGCGAAAGTCAATTTTCGACCAAAACTAATACTTTCTCATGTGATGAGAATGTAATAAAAAATTAGTTTTTTGCAAATAAGTCGAAAAGTTTTAAGTTTAGTGAAAAGTTGTCAACAGCAAAGTTGTAGCTGATGGTAAGACGAGAAAAAAAGTCTCTGGTAGCAATCTCCCATAGGCAATAGTTTTGGAGATAATTGCGTCGGAATATGGATGTTTTGTTAAAAAAATGATAAAAAAATATATATACGGTAGTTTTTTCGGAAAATACTAGTTTTTTGCTAATGTTAGCGTTTTTTAGTACAATGGGGTCAGAATATGTGGGAATTAATGTAGTAATTTTTTTTTGAGAAATTTTGATTTTTACCCTTATTTTAGGATTTTTAAGTATTTTTATACTGTTTAAGAGCCTATAACTTCGAAATTTAACTTTCTATGAAAAAATGTTCTAGAGGAAAGTTGTTTGTATTAACCTAATCTGAAGTAATATAAAAATAAAAAGTCTGAAATTTGAAAAAATTGAATTTTAAAAATTTTGAAACTACCGTAGTTTGTGTAGTTTTTGACGAAAATGGCTGGCTAACGAACTCGATCTGTATTTTAACACTATTTTTGTGCATGCAAAGTTGCAAGTTGATGCAATAAGTTTTTCAAGAGTTATCGTGGCAAAACCGTTGTGTCTACAGACAGTCACGAAGACAGACATACAGACACTGTTTCTAGACCATGTTTTTCAGACTCAGGGGACCCCAAATCGTCGAGATTTCATGAAATTAGCGAAAGTCACTTTCGACAAAAACTAATACTTTCTCATGTGATGAGATTGTAATAAGAAATAAATTTATATTTCATAATTTTTGACACTCTCATCATTTTGTTCAAACTTTAAAGCTTAGTACTTTAATAAATAAAATATTGATAATTCCTACTAAGCAAACTAAACTTAATTAAAATGACTCAAAAATTTCACTCTGAACATAATATTTTACATACATATTACTTCTATTATCTCCTAAATGTATTTTTACAGTATTAGATTCAGCATGTTCATAGATATAGCGCATATTAAGGAATTTAAAAATTTTTTATTGTAAGTATATTTTTTGGCCCAAAATGACCACCATTTTGTCAGTTTTGCAAAAAGCAAAAATCGTACGATACGTCTAAACTTCATATGTCAATATTTATTACTTAAACCTGAAAAAATGTACAAAAATAACCTTTTTTAGGGCATTTAAAGTGGGTAGATCCCTTAATAAAAATATTAATCTTGAAGCCTGTACCTACGCGACTAAAATACTCGTAACTCCGTTAATTTTGCTTTAATTAACTTAAGATTTTAACACAATATTCTTGAGATATTATAAAATCATTAAAAATTTTTTTAAGAAAATGCAGTAAAAAAACTTTAAGACCTTACCCCACTTAAGAAGAACTGGGAAAAAGGAAATCTTAATATTTTAGTGGACTTTTATTGCTTTAAGAAGTTAAAAAAAAGATAAAAGAATTTATTAAAAAAGAGGACTATAATAAGACTAGTATTTAGTTACATTCAGTGATAGTTTCAAACAGTTGTATAAATTAACAAATAATGATAGTGGTCATTTTCCTCACTAAAAACCTTTCGTGATTTCGATTAACAGTCCAAAAATGACCAGTTAAATAATTGTAATAATCTTTACATTATTAAAAAGCGTTCATTATTTTATAAATTATTCAAATTTTTGTAAAACATTGAAAATGAGAATTTTTTAAGAATATATTAAAAAAATATTGACCAAATGACTCCTGTAAGGTCTTATTCTTTTTAAAATTTTGTCGTCTTTTAAAACATATACCGAAAAAAAATTTAGTTTTCATAAATTTTATGTTAAAAAATTTTTTTCTTTCCTTTTAAAATAGTTGAACTTACATTTTGACTGTAAATATTTCACATTGAAAATTCCGATAAACATAAATATAGCAAATTAAAACTTAATTAAAATTGAACGGCCGGATGTATCAACAGCCGCTACGCGCTATCTCAAGAGATAATACCAGTCAGGTAGCAGTGACTGGTATGGTCCTTTACGGCGGCGCGTAGCGGCAGGTGTTACATCCGGCTCCTCAATTATGCAAAAATTTTACTATAAACATAACTTTTTATATATATACATATTACTTCTATTATCTCCTAAATATATTTTTACGGATTTAAATAAACGTACCCTCAATAATGTACCATTAGTTTGGCCGTTATAAACGACATTTTGGAATTTTGTCCATTTCTGGGTCTCATTTTGTCATAAATTGAAAAAAATTAAAAACGTACTTCTTTATTTTTTTTAAATTAATATTTAGTGGTGCCTGTATGCTGGTGAAATGTTGCATGTATTTTGCATGAAAAAAAAACTTTTTTTCGTA
Organism: Leptopilina myrica (nomen nudum); assembly: GCA_032872475.1. NCBI lineage: Eukaryota > Metazoa > Arthropoda > Insecta > Hymenoptera > Figitidae > Leptopilina > Leptopilina myrica (nomen nudum). The sequence continues at coordinate 37,264,337 of CM065458.1, read as the reverse complement.
CATGTCCTGTAAAATCGTTGAAAATTAATATTTTTTGACCGGACTATTCTGTTTTTCTTCATAAATGCCCAAAGAATAATATAAAATTTTTAACAACTGAAATTTGTTGAGTTAACAATTTTTTATAGGACCCGAAAGTTGACCAATAAAAACCAATATAGGTTATTATCGTAATCGCAATCGGAATAATTGTCTGCCTCCGTACTAATTCTTAAAAAACCGAATCATTATATATATATATATATATATATATATATATATATTATATTATATTATTATATTTGTTACATCCCGAGCGGAAAGCGAGGTTATTTAGAATTTTTATTTATTATTTAATTTATTTCGGAGGAATGGTAGGCTGATTAAGTCAAGTTGGTAAAGCTTGACTATTTATTTTTATGTGGGTACGTTCTCTTCTATCGATCCTACGGGGGTCGTCTTGCAATTATTTAAATATAATTGTTATATAATTACCTTTTCTTAATAATTTAATAATTTTAAATGGATTTGAACTCAGTAAATGAATGAATTTTAATTTTTAATTATAAAATATTTATTACCTTTGATTACAAGAAAGAATGAAATGTATAATTTTAGATTGTGTTTATGGTGTAATTACAATTTGTTAAAAAAATGGTACTTACAATTACCACTATTTCGAGGGCAGATACAATGATGATTTTTTGACAAGAAATATATTTCCTGTAGTCGTTGACACTGCGAGGTTTTACAACTCTTAAAAAAGAACGGTTGGGACTTTGTCACAGTTTTTTGTTCTTATTCTCCGAAAGCACACACGTCACGTTTGCAAATCGTATCTCGAGAATAGACTAGGCTACGACGGATAATCTATTAATTTTTGAATATACCGACTCACAAGTCTGGCGATAATGAATACTTGCTCAATAATTAGAACAACGAGTAATTTTTATACTGTTTGAAAATGCAAGATTTACCGCCAAAATTATGATTACCGAAGGGTCAAGCTTAAAGATGAAGCTGTCACGACGCGAACGTAACGATGACTTTGTATCGAAATAAACTGACGGACGACAATGGATTTGCATGGGTTTTTATAGTAGCAAATCTGCCCTAGTGGGAGACAAAAGATCATCCCCATTCCTAAGCCTGACTCCTAGATCATCCCAAGAATTGAGTCACTTTTTGGAGCTTTGTGACCACCTGCACCACATATAGTATATCGCAAGTATCACTATTCCATGAGATAGTAAACATTCCCAGGAAGAAAACTAAGCTCGTGCCTTCGCAACATACTAATATAAGTCAAGTCCACTCATAATATGTGTATAATATGGTTTACAATTTATGTTGGTGTGCATCTAAATATCGAATCTCATAGCTTTAGTTCTATGAAAAGTAAGATAATTCATTGTATTTTGTCAACCATGAGGATCGAATGCAGATGAACTATTTCAAGAAAAGATTCTATACTCTATGCAGCTGCAAAATAATTCTTAGAAAATAATGCATAGAGAATAGAAAGATACATAGTGTTTAATATTAGAATCGTATAATATTAAGGGGAGATTCCACAGAAATTAAGGTTTTTTAAAAAAATTTTTATATAGGTAGTAAAATAAATATTTGTTAGTTAAACTTTTTTTACAATAAAATACTTGTGTTACAGTAATAAAAACCATTTTTTATTTATTTTTTTTTAATGGAGTCTTAGAAAATGGCTGCCGAAAGTGGTCCCCTCTAAAAGTTGTTTACATTTTTTCTCTGCGACAATTAATCTAAAATAAAAAAGTCAAAAATTTTCTTAATCTATACCATTATGGCTATCGTGTAAACTAGAACAAAAAAACTTTATTTTCTCCCTCTCGACTTCCTCTCTTAGCATGTGCTTTGCACGGTCCGACTCTTTTTGTAATATCTCGGGAACCCGTAAATATTTTTTGCTATTCTTGGTCTCTATTTAAAGCTTAGGTTACAAGGAATAGTCTATAAAAGTAACAATTTTTTTCATAAACTTTGCTAAACTGTGCCAGGAGTCAAAGTCAGAGTAAGAAATTCCGAAAAAAATAGAATTATTTTTTTGTTTTTATAACATGATATCTCGCTTCTTATTTATGCAATACAACTTAAAATACTGGCATTTCATTGGAAATTTAATAAGCTTTCCAATGCAATTTAAAAAAATCATCTAGCTTCATTTTTAACCGAGTTATCACTGTTTCTGTGCGGGTGTGTTTTTTAATAGCTCGAGATGTTAGCGTACGCACAATTTCGGACGGTAGTGTACTTTCCATGCTGCCGATTTTCTTCCAGCCCCAAATTCCCACTCCATACCTTAAGACTGACCACACTAGCATATCAAACATCAACGTTCTTCTTCTCCAATCATTCTCAAATCTCCTCATACCTATGATCCACACTTTTCCTATAATATTTCCTGCTTTTTCCACTCTTCTTTCCACATTCATGTTTTCTTTCCCGTTAAACTGAAGCCAGTATCCGAAATAACAAAACTCATTCACTTTACCTATGCTACTTCCATTCAACTTCCATTCGTCTTTCTCACACTTTCTTTACTTTCTAAACCTCATCAATTTTGTTTTTTCTACATTTCTACATAAATCGTTTTCTCTAACATACTTCTCAAATTCATTCAACATTAATTTCATTCCTCTCTTATCATCTGCCATTAACACCATATCATCCGCGTAGGCTAGAGAGAATACCCTACCATTACTCAATATTACTCCCCTTGTTCCCTCTTTACCAACTTCTCCTGTACGTCTGCTATTAGTAAGTTGAACAGCATTGGGTTAAAGGGCAACCTGCCTAAGCCCCTTCTCAACTAGAATTCTTCTCCCAACTCCTCTCCAATCTTTACTCTTTCCCTAGTGTCTACGTACATTTCCTTAATTCTTCCCACCAGGCCTTTCCCAATTCCTTTTTCTTTTAAAACTCTCCTACAAAACCCCCCTATTTACTGATGGGAATACGACTTTAAAGTCTACGAATACCGCAACTAATTTACAATTATCCCTTCTTAAATTTATATTTATTAAAAAATGTAATACATAAAAAAATCATAAGTCTGATTGTTAGGAATTAATCCCAGCTCCTCCACCTTCTTTTCCAACCTCTTCCTCAGAATCTCTGCGTACACCTTATATCCCACCAGCATCAAGGTGACCCCTCTGTACTCATCCATCCTTACCCATGATCCTTTCTTCTTGATTGGTACAATAAGCCCTGTTTTCCACTCTTCATACCACCCCTTTTCCTCCCACACTTCATTCACCACTTTCCACATTTCCTTTTTAACCCATTCTCCCCCGTATTTTAGCCCCTTGCCTTCCAATTTATATCCCCCTGCCGCCTTTCCTCTTTTTATCTTTCCTATCGCCACTTTAACCTCTTCCATACCTATTCTTTTATCTTCCTTATTTCTCATCTGCCCTCTGCCTTCTCATCTAACTCTTTTTTCTATACCCCGCTTAAACTTTTAAAATACTCCGTCCATTCATCTACTTTTATTTCCTTATTTATTCCCTCCCACTTTTTTCTTTCCCTATTTATTACTTTCCAAACCTTACCCCCTGCACAGCCTTTTCTATTTCCTCCATGCAACTTAACCTTTCCGCTTCTCTTTTCTCCTTCAACCGCTTTTCATGCATCTTGTGCCTCTTTTTGTACAACTCCTTCTCTATCCATCCTTTTCTCCATACTCTTATATATTCTCTCAACTCTTTTTTACTTCTTTCACATTCTTCATTCCACCATCCCTTTTTATTACCCTTCTTCGCTCTTTCTGCCTTTATTTCCCCTTTTACCTTAACGATTATCTCTATTAACTTTGTAATCCTTTTATTTACGTCCATATATGTCTCTTCTCTTGCCGCTCCTTCATCCCGCATCCCCCATTTTCATCTTTCTGTTTATTTTTCTTTCTTTTCTTCTTTTATCCCCGCTCTCTATCCCTTCCAGCTCCACTATTAGTGGGAAGTGCTCCGAACCCACCTCAATCCCTACCTTCATGCTGCTGATTATTTCCCTTACCTTTTCTTCTGCCAGCACATAGTTGATCACTGTATGTCCCCTTCCTACGTTTGTAAATTCACCTTTCTCATCCCCCTTTACATTCTCATTTACAATTGTCCATCCCCTCTCGTCTAATATCCGCTGAGCATCTTTTTCCCCTCTTTATCCACCTCACCATGCTTGGATTTTCTTACGTACTTCTCTTACTCTTCATTCCATATACTGCCACCTTTTTCTCCTGTCCACGCATTTAAATCCCCCACAATCAATACTTTCTCGTCCCTTCCCTATTTCATCCAATTTTCTATCACCCCCATCCCACCTCCTTATCCTTTTTTCTATAAATTCCCACTATCGAAATACATTCCTCTCTTTTTTACCCTTCTTGACATACATTCTTCCACCTCTTTCGTCCCTTCCTACAGACTCATATTCTATTCCAATTCTTATTCCTGAAAATATCCCCCCTGCACTCCTCCCCTTTTTCTTCTTTTCAATTTTTTAACAGATTTTTTAAAATAATTTTCATAATTAATAAATATGACAATAATATATTTTACGATTTTATAATTTTTTTAAACTCATTGTTATTTAAAAAATGTTTAATAACAAAGATTCAAAAATAGGGCTCGAGATATCGATAGAGAATTTAATAACGAAGATTTCAAAAAAAGAAAAAGCGTTTTGATAAAGAATTGTTACCTGCAGAGTGATTTGAAACAAAACTTGCCATTGTACTCCTGCAGCACGAGCTAGGACTACCACCCGCTGAGAGAAGGTAAAGAGAGAAACAACTTAGACTCACAATTAAATAATAAAATACTAATGTTTTATTTTATTTTGAATCAATGGTGCATGCTATCAATTTTAAAGTATATTAATTCACAGCATGATACTATACTTTTAGTTATTCAAACTGTTGCTTCTCTAAAAAAATGTTTAAAGAAATAAACATTGCCTTTAATACATATTTCAATGTACAATTTTTTGTAGTTTAGCACACAACATACATTAATTTAACAAACAACAAACATAAATTAATTTTTATTTAGTTACAGAATATTGTAAAAATATTACAAAATTAAATTATAAAACATTTTCTAAGACTTGTTCAGCTTTTAATATAAACTTGATAAGGGTAGTGGTTACTACCGAAATTAAAGAATTTTATTATTTATGAAATGAATTGAATTATTGCGGAGAACTTTATTAAAACGTTTAAGAAGAATTAAATATATGTGAAAAATTGTAATATTTTTGAAAAGAATTGAATTCTTGTGCAATACTTCATTTGTGAAAAAACAAAATTTTATTTAAAATAATGGCAACACTTATTTCAATCTAATTAATAGTTTGTTTTTAAAATTGTATCAACCCTACATCTCAACACTGAGAAAAAAATGCTATTGAATCTATAGCACGCATATTCACATACGTTCAAAAGCAGATGTTATTAACTTGATGTGATATGTAGTCTATTTTACAGCACTGCTTTTAAAGCAGTGAACCATTTTACATATCTTATTAGACAAAATTATGCTTCTTGTTTTAAATTATGAATAAATAATTATTAAATACTATATTGTTCCTTTTTTATATTATTACATTTAATACAACTAATAATTATGTTTTACGTGAAATTTCCCATACATGTTGTAAGTTTTCATTTTATAAAATTGACACTGACAGCGGCACTATTAGCCCCAAGCCAAAAGTACAATCAGCCCCATTGAGCCGTTTTTAAGGTTTCGTGGCCAAGGGCCAAAACCCACATTGCAAGATTTTGGTGTCCGTCCATAGTTTTTAAGTCTTAAGTCTTACGTCTTTGGTATAAGAAGGTCTTAAGTCCTAAGCCTTATGTCTTACATCTTAACATCCGTTGCCATGGCAACCGTTGCTATGTTTATCAGTAGTATAGCTAGGCGGGTTCTGGCTCAGCTACCGATGGTGGGTAAAGTAGATTTCTTAATAGCTCACTTTCAAGTGGGTTCTATTTTACTGACCATCGGTAACTGAGCTAGAACCCCCCAAGATGGCGCCACCGCTCAATTCAACCCCCCTTGGCGGGAAATTTAAATTTTTTAACTTTCAAGTGGGTTACACGGAGAAAAGTTCCAATCGATTATAGCATGGACTTTCTCACTCTATTTTTCCATAGACTCAGTATGCGAAAGTTGCAATAGATGGTGTGAAAATCGCATGGACCCATGCGATTTTAGCATGGATTCCAAGCAAATTACGCGTAGTTGTGTCTGTGCGTTATTCGGTTCGGCTGCCCATGCTCAATTAGTATGATATTTCTCTCCGTGTAGAAGGGGTGTTCTGTTTTATCGACAACTAACTTTTGGCTGCCACTGCCAGATGGCGCCACCGCTCAATTTGAAGCCCCTTGGCGGGGTATTTAAATTTTTATTTTTAATCTTTCAAGTGTGTTCAAAATTTTCTTCTAGCTTAAAAAATGGATCTAGAAAAAGTCAACTCTGTTGGTCGTTTTGAAGGATACCTACCGACGAAGCCGCTTGCGAAATTGTTGAAAGATATATTGTACTACGTCACAAAAATGAAGAAGGTCAAGACAAAATATAGTCCTAGGATGATTGTTGAGATTGATGCTGATTTTGTCACGTACTTACCAACGAGATTCATCAAACTGTTCGAAGATGATCCAACCACCTTGGAAATGATGAAAGAAGCAGCAATATCGAAAAAACTTCAAATAAAGTATCTTGGCGGACCATATAATGTTGTCGAGTTTAAATTATTATAAATATTAATTGTAAAGAAATGTATATAATTGAAAAAAATTTGAAAGTAATATACACACAAAGTTTTACCTATAAATTGGTTTAAAATTTACTTTCCTTCTTCTCTTAGTTATTTTTAAGAATTAGAATAAGATTTATTTTCAGGAATTATAAAAAATATTTTTATTAAAGGGTTCTTTAAAAATTAAAAAACATTGTTTTAAATTAATATTTATTTTTTAAAAACTATATTTACAATAAAGATTCACAATTTTTGTAGAAAGATTTTAAAGTAAAGTCAGTTTCATCAACTCCAATAGTAATAGCACTTATATATCGATTTGATGGTTCCAAAATCCATTCTTGAAGAAGTTTACCATTTTTTACGGCACAGTTTTCACTATAAAGAGTATGATGTTTACATGGCGTTAACAATAATTTAGTTCCAAGTTTTTTCAACGATGGATAAATAAAATCTTCTAAATTTTGCAAATTAAGTAAGAATTTCTCCAGCCAAGTCTTCTTTTCTAATCCTTTGACGTAAATTGCATTAGCACCTTGCAAAATTCCTTGTAGAATAGATTGAAATTCATCGTATGGTACATCTCCAGCTGTCCAGTCAATTCCATGGTAATTATGAGTTAGACAGAGGTTTTCACTTTTGTAGCGTCCTGGCAATGAATTGCAAGAACAAGCAGGTTCGAACAGGAAAACAAGTAGTAGAGCATCCGATTGCAGAGAAAGTATTGCCAATTCTTTAAAGACAAACTCGTTATTGGCTTTTTTAAAACCTTGAACATCTACAATGAACTCCATGTTGAAATGAAGTTCTTGGCCGAAAGCAGCTGCTTTTATATTAATTACCCCCCACCACATTATCACCACTCCTTTACAATAGTTTCTTTACAACGCTGCTGATTGGTTTATATTGTAAGATGCGGTCATGAATAATTAAGCAATAGGCGGTGGTCTCGGATGGCATGTTGATTCCTGCTTTAAATTCTAACCCCACATCAACTGATGTTTGTTTTAAAAACTCATTTTCTTTAGAACAATCAATAGCAATTAGAGGAAATAAACTTTTAAAAATATCCTTTGTTAAAATAGGTTTTGAATCTTTACCATAATAGGATGATTGAAAATTAGCGTTCATTTCATAAAGTAGAGAGTACTGATTATGATCAAAGTTTAGATTTAAATTTCCATAAGGATAATATTTTGAATTTAAAAAGAGTTTAACAGTTGTAATATTGCAATGGTCAAAATGACAGGCATATTTTTTACGTTTATCTTTTCTCGCTGTTTGAAATCCAATAATAACATAACGAGGTTTCTCTAATTGCGTTGATGTCTCAATTTGCCACAAAACTTTTGAACTTGTAGGAATTAAACTATTAAAGGATACTTATACATTTCCCATGACCTAAAATTTATTGAAATTAATGGATTCTTTTCAATATATTTTAACAATTTAACTTTGTTATTGTCAGAAGGTAAAACGTATGAAACTATTCATTCAAGTTATTTGATGAAAATTTTAAATTTCACATCCCCTCCTTGTCCTGTTTGAATTACGGCATTCACGTCAGAACGTGCTTTCCTTAAAATAAGTTAATGTTTAGCATTCATAATTATTTTTTTATAATCTTCAGCAAACTAAAAATCATGCTGAGTGTTATTATCACATAAAAATAGCAATTTCAAATACAAGTCTTGCATCAGCTGCAATTTTTGAATATCCAGCATTTTTAATAAAATTTAGCTGATTTGATGTTTGCGATTTGTAATTTTTTATAATTGAGGGGCTGGATGCTATAACGTGTTACGCGCTATTTACTTAACATGGCGCGTAACACATTATAGCATCCAGCCCCTCAATTGTAGTATGTCCAACGTATTTGCAGCGATTAATTTCAATACCATTTAGTTAATAGCGAATTTCATCAAACAAAAAACATACAGCATTATTACATAATGCACGTTTTGTGTAAGAGTAATTCCATCAATTTAAGTTAATCTACCAAAAATGTGTAATGAACTTTTACTAGGTAAAGTGCACAAGTCTTGATGTTGTACCGCGATTAGAATTTCATCGCTATTGTTCAAAGATGAAGATGCATATGGTTGATGCGCATGAATTTCATAATGAGCTATGGACTCATCAAAATTCACTGCTGCTGGAATATTGAGAAGTTCGTCCATTTTTATTGCAACAGCAACCAAAAAAAATGTAGATTAATTGTCTTGTTGTCTTATTTTCTTTTTTTGAACTTTTAGACCTAGTTCTTGCAGAAAGAGTCGATTCTGAGGTGTTAAACCTTGTGAGATAAATTTAGACTGATTTGACTCTTGCATATTGGTTGACTTTCATAGTTTCCACCAACAACAGCTCTTTGATTATAAACGATTCCCATTACGAAGACTTTATATGCAACCGAATTGTTATAGTTTCTCCTCTAAAATTTACTAAATCCCCGTCCTGATCAACAATTCGCAGCTGTATATTATGTATTGTCTTGGTCGCAATCGGAAGGTAAATGACGTGTAAAGGCACTTCCACAATCTTCTTTTGTAAATACGATTCAATATATACTTTATACTTTAACAGATCAAAATCAGTGAGTGGCCGGTGAGGTAGCTTCAAAACAAGTTTTTTTTTCTCCTTGTTTTTTTTGCTTGATGTTGAGTTATTAATTCCTTTTCCTTTAATATAGGGTTTTAAGTGGAGACCAAGTCCTTGTCGATAAGGTTTTAAATGTAATCCTTTTCCAAGCGATATAGCTTCCATGGTTCTGTTGTGGCGCTTAGCTTCTGCAAAATGTTCTGAAGAACTAGAAATTCTAGATGATCAAACTTTGGATTTACGACCAACATTCTGTATTGCTTTTCGTGCACCAACCATAGCTGCTCGAATTGTTTCTTCAGTATTATTACTCAGAACCATACATTTTCGTGCAGCATCAACAATTTTCCTTAGAGCTATTTGTTTCTTCTTACACATTTTTTTACTCTTTTTTATAGATGACTTTTTTGTTCTCATTCCCATGCCTAATTTTGATTTAGCATTCATGGTTCCAGATATAGCTAAAGCAGCTGCTCTTTCACTCACATTAGAATCTTTAACTTTAACACGCTCTTACGCTTTCTTAGCCAATACTTTATCTGCTTCGTTTCTTGCTTCAATATTTTTACAATTTTGCGAATATGCAATGTCGTGTTGTTTGCAAACAGCATCTAAAGGATTAATTCCTTGATCACCTCGAGACAAACGCTTTGCCAGATTTGCACAAGGGCCACAGAATTGGTATCCTGGCAAATGTAACTTAAAGGGTATACTATTGATTATACGATTGATTAAACCTTTTCCTTGATAGCAACCTTTTTTCACCTCCTGATGCAGAATCATTCTTCACTCTACAAAGGTTAACGCGAATCTGACAAAATTAACTATAAAAGGTAGGTATTTATAGATTTTAGGGCAGTTACTGTTAAGATGCAGTTCACGAAACAACCTGTGGCACTGCCAATCTCTAGTATAGATGTTAAAACTAATGAAAAAAAGATTAAACGTCATGGCAGTCTGTTTTCAGACAGCATTCGAGCAGTTGTATATGGCCCCTCAAATTGTGGAAAAACAAATGCTCTTCTTATTGATAAGGACCGTAATTTTAATGAGGGGAGATATTGAAGGGGATTTGGTTGCTTCATTTTACTATAAATATAAGAACTTTATTGAATTTTTCATTAGTATAGTTGATTTAGAAGGTTCACATATTCAACTGTCTGGAATTAAAAAATATTTAAAAACTGCTGTGTTGCTTGAACTTTTATTTAGACAAAGACCTAATCAAGCATTAATAAGTTCAGATGATTTGGAAAATTATAAAGAAGTTCTTGTAGCTACAAATCACACCGAAAAAATTATAGTTCCAGTGGACTTGTCAATGTAACCAAGAGTTATAAATACAATGATGTCATTGCAAAACTTTTTAAGAGTACACCAAAGAAAGACAGTGGTGTTTTAAAGAAGAAGATTGGAAAAAATTACCTCGATTTATGATTGCAAAGAAACATTTTAACCGACTACATTTATTGGGATGATCCAAATGAATTAGTTGACCGATTACGCCTGCTAGTAGCATCACAGCAAGCTTGAAATCCCAGCCATAATAATGAAATTATGTCAATCATCGAAGAACTACGTGAAGCTCGCATTATATATTAGAAGAGTACAAGCAAATAGAGCTTAGTATTAAAATGAGCATTGATGAGTTTGGACATCCCTTGTCACGGCCACTTGCAAGTCGTGGACTTCCTGGACCTTCTGGAATTAGATTTAAAGTTACTCCAAGTGGACAATACGACATTTATAACAAAAGACTTTGCAATGTTCAAGACACTGAAGAGCAACAAGACGCTGTACACTTAAGACTTGCACAGAAAATTATTGAAATCGAGATAAAAATTGTTTTTCAAATTACATCTTCTTTAAGATCAGCTATTGATGATTTGAATCTTTATATCCGAATTATCGAGGATAGAGAAAACGAAAAACTTGAAAGAATTGAATCACAGCAAAATTATATCATCAAAGAGGCCAAATTTAATCAACAGTGATGGCTTTGAAAACTATTCTAAAACCAGGCCGAATGCCAAAAAGTTTGCATACTGATAGAGGTAAAGAATTTTACAATTATGAATTTAAGAGTTTAATGCAAGAATACAACATTAATCTCTATTCTACCTATAATAATTTAAAAGCATCAATTGTTGATCTGGATAATTCAAATCAATTTCAAGGATGTACCTAATTGAAATTAGTATACATACAATTTGCGTCAAAGTACATAATATAAGATGTTTCCTCACTCTCATTGTAATTCTCCATGTAAGGATTATTTGCTTTCGCGTACTGATTTGTGCACTGACTCACCTCACCTCGTATTCCACGTTTCACAATGTCTTTGAGGAGTTCTAATCTTATATTCGTGTACTTTAGCATGGCATCCTATGTCAATCCTGGCGTTGTATAATAATGTGCTGGATTAAGACTGTATGAAATTAAACATTGATTTCTAAAATTTTCGAAAACATCTGCAAGTAACAATATATCAGTTTGCATATACAAATACACATAATCACCTAGATTTTGACAACCAAACTAATTCCTTACTTTCTGCGCATGTACATAATCTTCATCAGAAACATTTGAATCATTTAATGTACTATAGAATTTTTCTTTCGCCGGTAACTGTGTTTCATCAAGTTTTTTCCTTGAATCAATGTACTCGTAGGGGAATACCCCTTTACGCGTTAACAATTTGATTTTTTCATCATTGTAATTCGAAAAGACTGACTTTACAATTTTATATTCATTAAGATAGGAAGCTAACTTATCCAATGATGATGCCATAAATTTAAAAGAGTCGATGAAACGGAACTTCAAAAAACTATCTTTTACATTTTGAGTAAAACCAATATACTTTTCTTTATTTATAGGAGATAGATTAACGTTACCATCAAATGATGTAGCAATAGCTTCAATAATGAAATGGGCGTCGTAACCACTAAGATTATAAAAAACTACAGGTATAGTCTGCGACTCGTGATAATTGATGTTACAATCTTGATAAGCAGGTCCACGGTACTTCCCTGTTAAATGACAATGGTCTAGAACTTTTATATCTCCATTCACAAATTTCTTTTTACAAATATGACAATTACTGTCACTTCGAAATGCTGCTAATTGATGTGGGCTTAATGCTTCCATTGGAACAGGATTCTTGAATATTAAATCTAAATTTTCAGACAAATTTTTCAACTGAGTTGAAAACCATTTAGCGGGATCTTCCCTATCCTTTGGTGATGCTTTATATGTGGATAACGAATCATCGAAACTACACTTTAAGTAGTTGCCATTACTAAGCAGTTTATGATTTTGGAAAACCTCAGTGTTGTTGGCTTGTTGTGGATTCTCTGCTGGAACTAAAAGACTCTCACAATCGGCATAAATGATGAACGGCACACGCTCCATCTTTTGGAAATTTTTAAATTCCACAAAATTTTTCCCTACTTCTGGTAGTTTAATTTTGGTGTCATTCATCTTCCTGTAAGTTTCTTCATGTTCACGCAGCTTATTTTTATTTCCATAGTTATGGAGGCAGCGATCACAAATGTATTTCTTGTTTTTCTTCATTGATAAATCGGAACTAACAAGTCTTACTAAATCCTTTATCCAAACGTAATGGTATGTTACATCCCAGATACATTTTTGTTTTTGATAAGATTGTAAAGGATATGTTTTGTGTATCTGAAATGTAACAAAAAGCTAAAGGAATGCAATTATCTTTTATTTTGACATATAATACGCATGTTAAAAAGACTTGAAAATCTAAAATTAAGATATAAGTGAAATTGAAACATTATACTCGCTGTATTGTCTCAATTTTAAAATAGAGAAAATCAAAGCAAGAGGTAAAAATTAATAAACATAGAGAGGAATGCGTTACATCGACATTGCGTCTTGTAAGCTCGAACTCGCATGCTGTGACCTACTTGCGCAACCCAAGTTCTAGGAATCACTGCCTGTAACTCGAGCTTCACTTTTCCATATTTGGGGTAAAAGTACTGACCAAAATAGGAAGGAATGGGTTGCATCGACATTGCGTCATGTAAACTCGAACTCGCATGCTGTGACCTACTTGCGCAACCCAAGTTCTAGGAATCACTGCCTGTAACTCGAGCTTCACTTTTCCATATATGGGGTAAAAGTACTGACCAATTGTCGATGGATGTGATTCTTTCTTCGAAGCTTAATTATAAATAGATTTATAAGGAATAAGTATTATTCTCAGGAATTGACACATTTTATCCCCATAATTGTCTACAAGCTCTCCCACTTTTAATAATTTATTAGTATATAAACCAAAGCTTTTCAACAAAAATTGTCAATTGTTCCGGTGCGGTTTTATAGACCATTAATCATTGTAGAGCGACCCTTCAGTTTTATACGAATTTGTAATATTCTTTCTTTAATCGGCAATTGCGGATAGTATTGTTCTCGATTATTGTGCAAGTTTACTTTGTTTTTCACTTAGAAACAACTTTCTTTCCATAAGGGGTGCAAGAAAGGCAATTTGACACTTAGAATTTATAATTTTAATATATTACCTGTCGTATTTTGCGTGTCAAGTATCATTAATTGTAGTTTTTCACTAATTCTTTCTTTAATCGGCAATTGCAAATAGAATTGTACTCGATTATTGTGCAAGTTGCTTTTCTCACACTTAGAAACAAGTTTTTTCTGTAATAGGTGCAAGTGACGAAAAGTAACACTTAGAAGCGGTATTAACTCTTGAAACAAACGCAAAAATCTCAAGATTGTGAACGTTACATAAGTGTAACAAAACAAACTTTCTAGTTTCGTTCAAATTGAAACAACATCTTGAAAACCAAACTTACAACGACCAGCGCTTTATCATTAAAAATTACGATTACATTGTAAGTAATAGTAAGTAACATTTGTGTAAATTACTGTAAACATTTATTTAAAAGATAAATAAATTATTAAAAGGGAATATTCTTTTGTTTTAACACAAAACCCGTAGTTTTGACAAGTACAAACGATCCTACTTAAAAATAAAGATCAAACTTTACCAACTTGACCATAATCAGCCTACCATTCCTCCAAAAATTCTTTAACCTAACCTAATAAACTCGCCTTCTGCTCGGGATGTAACATGGTAATTAAAAGAGATGAGATATATTTCATTTTCCTCATCCACCTCATCATCACTTAGATTTTCATCTATGTAGTGATCTTCGATACGAAGAAAATTGACGTGATTTATCTTCTTTTGAGATGAAAGATGTAGAGGTGAAACTGTAAAATTCTCACCTTTTTTGACAAGTCCATATACATTTATTGAAATGTTGTTAAGGTTGTTTTCAAACTTGAAAATGTGTTTTAGAGAAGCAGGAAATTCTATTCCACTAAAATTGAGTGTATCTTAATAGGGTTGGTATTTTAAAACTCGATCCGCGTTTTTGTCTGCTGGGTATAGGGCTGACAATATTGACCACTTATAACACTGATTATTGGCGTTTTGAACATTTATGCAGGCATGCTTTCGATTAATAGCAGCTGGCAAATTGATATAAGAACTAGCGCACATAGGATTGTACTTGTTAATGTTGACCTCCAACCTTTCAATAGAGTGAAGTCTCCAATTAAAATCTTTCTCTTGGAATTCCTCCATTCTTTTTAAGGTTACTTGTTTAACATTAGCATTGTATCAGTCATCTAAAAGAGTTGTAACTAAAATATCACCAGTTTTTGCAATAAATGTCTTTAAATCGGATATTTCTTCAGTTTTTCCATCAATTGAATCTTTAACAAACGCGTACAATACAGTATACACTTTTAACGGACCAAACCTATGTAACGCTTTTTCAATGTTCACCTTAAACAAAATAAAGGCATCATCAAGGAATTCATTTATATCCTTGTAATCTAAATTTATTACAGCACTATTTTGTTATCTACCTTCAAACGCTTCATCAAAATCCACCCATTTCATTCTATCATTCGACACTTGCACACCTGCACCGCGTTTCATTACATTATCAAAATGGCAGCGCAAGTATTTCATTTTTTCACTTAAATTTAAGCACTTAGATCTTTGTGATGAAGAGAAATTGGACTTATAAAAAATTTTCTTATAATATTCTTATACCGTACACACTTGATTTGCCATTCAAATGCTGTAACGAATTTTACATCGGCCGCCAATGACATTGTACTAATAAGTTGACATTCCGCTGTTTTAATAAAGTTGTCAGATTGCTGACAAATTTTAGTGTAGTCATCAGTGTGAATACGTTGACGAGACTTTTAAGAAGATTTAAACTGTTGCATCTTAAAAGATAAACTAAAAAAACCGAAATAAACTAAAAAATACACATAAAACTAAGAAAAACTTTTAAAATCCTGAACTAAAAAACCACCACCACCTTCATTCTAATACAAAATAGAAAAAATTCCTGAAATAGTAAAAAAACACCACAACCTTAAACCTAATACAAAATAAAAAAGCTATAATAAAAAAGAAAACCAACAAAAACTTTGAAAATTAACTCTGAAATCTCTGAAAATTGACTCTGGAACACTGAAACCCGTAAATAGTTGCACCGTACAAGATGCAACTCATGTTTGTGGCCCGCGCTCCGTAACTTATACCACAGTCCCCACTATACTCACGCCCCCCCACTGTGCAACTCCCCACTACTCCACAGGCGCGCGCAACACTCCTACCACAAACATCAACTACTAAGATAACTTGAAGTTAACAAAACCCAAGTGGGTAATCAGTCGGTAATTTCGAACCCTTACATAGAAACTTAACAAAAAATGGTTAAAGAAATCTACCTAACCGACTGACGTTAATAGTTACCATCGGTCGGTAACTTACCTACAGTCAGTAATTTACCGGCTTTTTATAGGAGCATTATCATCAAAATCGGTAAAGTAGAGCACCCAGAACACCCTTTCTAACACGCTTGAAAGATTAAAAATAAAAATTTAAATACCCCGTCAAGGGGCTTTAAATTGAGCAGTGGCGCCATCTATCTATCTATCTCTTCTAACATACTTGAAAGTGAGCTATCAAAAAGTCTACTTTACCGACCGTCGGTAACTAAGCCAGAATCCGCCTAGCTATACTACTTTGATGTTTATCATAATAGCTATTGTCATGGCAACCACTGATATGGTAATGTTTGCCATAACAACTGTTACTATGGTAATGGTTGTTTTTTTATTCATTGATTATCGTCACTTTTGTCATTAGGCTTCTCTGCCTGATTTTTTACTTTTTATCGAGTATGAAAAAACCAGTTGATTCAACGGTTAAGTATAATATACTTTTTAAATCTTTATTATATATGAATCATTTTAGTGAAAAAATGGCATTGATAGCATTAATAATTTAAAAAATAGACTAAAAGTTGCATACCTAAAAATCTATACACTCAAATCTCGCTATAACGAGAAGTTCAGGAGTCAAGTCTCCCTCTATTCCGAGCGCAACAGGAGAAATCCCCACTTGTATGATTCTTCATTCATTTTACCTAGTTTAATTTGAACTGTAATGTACAAAAATGTATATAAGCTAAAGTTTTAAAGATGTTCGACTGATTTATTATATATAAATAAAATTGATTTTAACCAAATTTGAACCAACAGAATGTACATTTGTTTATAAATAGTGGGGACAATCGACAGGAAATTTTTCTCGCTATACCGAGAGACAGAGCCCTCGTTATAGAGAGCGCTGGTTATAAAGAAGGTCGTTATAGCGAGATTTGAGTGTACTTACAAAGCACAAAGATACTAACAGCTGTTTATTTTGCTCAGCAAACGAAATGAAAATGCTTGCTATAGGTGCGCAGGTGCAAAATAATACATCCCTCATTTCAATTTAAAAAAAGTTTTTTTTCGTTTTCGATATAATTAACGACACAATCTACCCCCGGCACATTCAACCCCGCTCTCCCCTAATAATATAAAGTTAAAGGAAAGGAGATTATTATTATATTATTGTTTGGTATTATTTAATTAAAGGGGAAAAAATTTTAATTTCTAACTTAATGCTTCATTAAGATTTCATGTATATCGACAGCATAGCCGTCATAATATTAATTGAAGGACATTTTTAACCTGTCAATTGATGGTTGATTGCTCTCCCACTAAGCTGCAGAGGTCCACAACCAACAAATTTTCATAGCCTTATTGACTCAATAGTCAAGATGGTTCGCATTCTTCTGCTACAAATTATTTAAATTTTCTCAGAATTTTTCTCGAAACAATTGTCAACTCATTAGTAAGAGCCTTCACTAAACGTGAAGCAGAAACCTACAATATCGACAAACAAAAAAAATGACCTTCAATTCCTCGAGATAATATAACGTTATAGTGCCTTGACAACTATTAAAAAAAGCAAATAAGTAAAGAGTAAGAAATCGTTTAGCTTTACTCAAAAGAATGTCAATGCTCTCTTTCCATTTGATTCATGGAATTTTTTATTGTCTCCTTGGATAAAAAAATACTTTGCCTTTATTCATTGAGGAATTTCAGATCAGGAAAAAAAACTAAAGAGACTCTTGTTTATACACTTGATGTATACTTCGTTTGACGTTTCAGATTTTATGCTTTACCTTTGGTATTGAAATGAAAAGAGATTGAAAAATCAATGTGCTCTTTGTGTGTCTACCTTAAAACTTTCTATTAAATAGCTTTAACAACATTTAACTCTTAGAAATTCATTGGTAATTTTTAAGACTAGTTTTCTCTTAAAATATTTAATTAATTGAGCTGAAATTTTGTAAGAAAGTCTAAAATACAATAAAGAACGGCTTTGATGTGCAAAAGTTTTAATAATTTTAAAATCTTTATAAATAAAATCAGACTTTTGTCTGTACATTGCTTAGAATTTGTAAAATAATGCATGTTTAGTTTTTCTACTTAAGTACTAAGAATTCCAAAAATGACAATAAAAAAATTATATATGTATGTATGTATGTATGTATGTGTGTATGTATACATGTCTGTCCGCAATATTTAGTCCGTTAAATGTTGTAAAATCAATAAACGTGAGTTAGCAAACAATTTTTGTATTGATATTCTAAGGTTTAAATTTTTGTTTTTTGGAAACAATTGATTTTACTTTAATCCTTATTCACATAATATTTATGGAAACAAACTGGAGTCAAAATTTAGTCTTTAGTTTTATTATGCAATATAGGTGATATTTTAGATGTCGTAACACAGGGTCTACTTGGTATACAATTCGTTCGAATTAGAATCTGCATAACTCCAAATACTGGTGGAAATTTGTTTCATTTCTAATTAATGATAATTGAAAAACTGCAAACACATAAATTACCTTAATTTGATAAATATTGTTCTCTTAATATTAATTAGATAAAAATAATGTTTGACAAAAAAAGTAATTTACTAATAAGTAATATTTTCCAAATAAAATGTAACAGCTAATGGTAACTCATTCTTAGTTTTTTATAGTCAAATTAAATTTTCGGTTGTTAGTGACTTTTCTTAAATATATTAGTAGAAACTCAAACCCGTAGAAGACGGGTACCACAGCTAGTAGTTTTTAAATAATTTTTAACAATTCCAAGCTTTTCATGAAGTTTATTCACTAAAATTTTATCTTTTAGTACTAATGTATCTCGAATTATGTTTGTATTTTTAAATTTACTAGATTCTCTACTCTTCCATGTATAGTTTTTATACTGGTCACCTTCATATCGTTAATCCCAATCGCACATGAAGCTACACTATATGCACTATATGCTATTGGAACCGTCGGTTTGATGTTCGTTTTATGGAGCAAAACTGCTTTTAAACTTAATTTAGATCTGTCAATGAATAATTTCCAATCATTCGCATTGTAATCAATGTTCATGTGACTCATTAGTATTTCGACGTCATTACAATACGCAGATGTTTTCTCATCATTCACAACAAATAACTTTTGCAGTTCTAATTGCCGATTTCTGTATGCTGAGACTTTTGTACCACGTGCTAAAAGATTTTGTGAATTAAGAAATGAAGCCAATTCTTCTGATTTACGTTGCGTAAGTTCTAATTTCGAAACGATACACTAACGTAGACTTTTCTTTTTAATTTTTTTCTATTTTTTCTATTCCATGCCAAACAGCATGCATTCAATTCTTCTATGTATCCAACTCATGAGGTTAGTGTAGCAGTTTTTGCAAACAACATTCGGTGCCAAACTTACCTTCGAAATAACTTGAATATTGAAATATTTTTCGTATGCAAGTATAAATTCTTCGCCTCAACAATTGGTACGTTTACCCTACAATTTTTTTAGCAAATTTTATTATTTTCATTGTAATAAAATATTATGTAACAAGAATGTATTAGAATAAAATTATATCGCCAAAATTGGAAGGAAGTGCAAAAAGTTGAAAAAATAGGCAAAACAAATTTTTTTATTAATACAATATAAATAAATTAAAATAAATATTTAAATTCTTTAATAATTTTTACAAGCAAAAAATGTTCAAAATAATTTTCTTAAACAGTATTTTTATCTATTTTTAAAATTATATATCACAGAAGACGCGAGATTTTTCAAAAATATAGCAAAAAAAATTCGACATTTTAAAATTAAATTAAACAACTTCAAAATTTCATAAATTATAAAATGAGCTAAGTTTGCAAAATCCTTTTGGGGTTTTATTATTGCATACATCTACTTCAATTTAAGCCTAAATTTATTTGGGAAAGAAACAATAAACCTAAAATTAAAAAAAAAATTTCGGGGTCGCCGATTATAATCGGCGACCCCCAAAACCCCCTAGTGACAAGTTTCAAGCAAAACTAACTATTTTTAAAAATTTTCTCATTTGTTGAGTACGCCATTCGAAACAGGGATTCAAGATACATGAGAAAAGTGTATTTACAAATTATTCTAGGTGTTTTTTAAGATTTAAATATGTTCTTAAACATTATGTACAAACTTTGTACATCCCGTCCTTAATGGGTTAAGCGGGCCACCCCGATGGCCAAAATTAAGAGCTTCCAAAAAAATTGCTTATACCCAAAAATTATTCATATATATAAGTACTTTCGAGAAATATGTGGCCTTTCAAAAAATCTAATATGGCGGCCACAATTTAACCTATAAATGTGACTAAATTAAAAAACAGAGGTTTAAAAGTGCTAATAAAGAGGAACTAAATAAGGAAATCACCTATGCATTGGCGGTAAAATTAGCATTAGGATACATACTTTGTACTCTAAAAGCATTAACGATAGTTTGATATCTGTTTTTAGAACATAAATATTTCGAATCCAATATGTTGGGCAAAATTTTTTTTAAATGCATCGGATTTGCATGAAAGTTGTTACTCGGGGGTTTTCAGATTTGCTGATGCCGAATCCAATGTTAATTTTTAGAAATCCAAAATAGCAAATCCAATATGGCAGATTTTTATAAAGTTTTATACGGTGCTTTAAAAAATGTTTTTTCCTAAGTTTCTAATGTGTAAGCTGTACATATAATAAAAAATAAAGGTACTTCCTCTATGAGGAACCAAAACTTTAAAAATATAAATTATTTTATCCTCAATTGATTAAACAATTAAGTTTAATTTTAATTAATTTAATTTTAATTAGATAACTATCTAATTAAGTTCCTGCGTGTAAATTAAACTTTGGGCGAAATCCAGCAAAGTTCGTCAAAGTGTGGCTAATGAGCGTTTCCCACACTTTAGAATGTACGTGATTAACAACGATAATTAAAGTACACGGACGCTTAAAAAAAGAGCAGGTACAAGAAAAAAGGTATGGGAGAATAAATAATTACTTTTTTGTACTATTTTTTGTCGAAAATTAAAAATCTTAATTTTTGGAGTTTGTCAAAGTAAGGGAAAAATCGACAAAGTATGGGAAAATGAAACAAATGTTTTTTTCAAAATATTTTCATTGAAAATTTAAAATCTCAATTTCTGAACTTTGGCAAAGTACAGGAAAAGTCGGTAAAGTATGGTAAAACGATAATAATTTATTTTTTCAAAAATATTTATTGGAAAATTAAATATTTCAATTTCTAAAGTTTGGCAAAATATGGGAAAAGTCGGCAATGTATAGAAGAATAAAAAATGTATTATTTTTTTATATATATTTTTGGAAAATTTAAAATGTCAATTTCTGGAATTTGTCAAAATACGGGAAAAATCGGCAAAGTATTGTTAAGATTATGGTCTTTAAACCTAGTGATTTGGCAACCATGTAAAATAATTTCAATTATAAATCAGCCCAAGTATGGTAAAACGATAAAAATTTATTTTTTCAAAAATATTAATTGGAAAATTAAATATCCGTTAGAGTTTATCAAAAAACATATAAAAGTGCGGTCTTTCATTGTACATAAAAAAATATCAAATAACATACAAACTAACAACACTTCTTCGATTTATCGTCGATTACCAAAAAATTTGTATTTCTTATAATAACAATTACTTTAAGTTATCTAATATCTTGAAAAAATATAACTTATTATCGATTCCGATTGTTCATAAAACTTTAACTTCTGTTGTAAAATTAGGAAAAGACCTCACAGATAAATGGAATAAATCTGGTATTGTTGACAAGTTCAGTTGTAATGATTGCAATGCAACGTATATTGGTGAATCGAAACGTACTTTAAAAAAGCGAATCGACGAACACAAAAAGAGTAAAAATTTAGATTCAGTTGTGAATAAGCACATAAATGATTATGGTCATTCTTTCAATTTTGATGATGTGCAAATTTTAGACAATATAACTTCTCATAAAAAAAGATTAGTTTCGGAAATGATTCACATTAAATGTAATGATTTTACAATTAACAAGAAGGAACATACACAATTTCTTCTAAATAAGCGACTATTATTTTTGCGCCTGAAAGTCGATCCGAGGCCTGTTTTTTTTATTTTAATCGATTGATTAGAATTCGTAATTTATCGGAGAGAATAAATACTAAACTATTTATTTTATTATTTTATTTTAGAAACAGAACTGTTTCTAAAGAACAGTTTTTGATTAAAGTTCCTGAAGTTGATACTATTTTATTTATGTTTAATTATAAAAATGTAATTTATTTTAATTTCGTTAGTTTTAGATTTCATAATAAAATGTTTTTCGATGTTCAACTCGACACCAACTTTAGGGATTTTTTATTTCTCAAAACTCAAACGAATGAGATTTCTAAAGCTATAATTGTTTAATTTGTGTAAAACTAATTTTTGTTCGTGTAGAAAAAAGGTTATTCTGTTTAGGTCATATGTAAGATTCAATTTGATTTTTGAATAAATATGTGAGTTTAATACCAAATGTTTTATGTGTCAGATTAATAAACCTTGTTTTTTTAATAAATAAAACGTTTTTATTCTATAGCACATGCGCTATAGAATATCCAATTTAAAAATGTTAATAAATAATCAATGTGAAATATTATTTTTTTATGTTTCATATTGATTATTTAGTAGAAATATTTATAAATTGAAGTTTTACAAATTTTGAAAAAGTGCGCGCTTTAAAGCGCATGTGCTATAAAATAGGAAGCGAAACTAGAGGATTTACAAGGCCTAAATTATGTTAAAATTTGACCCTTTTTTGAGCCTCAATCCGTGCAGATTTGTATTTTTCCGCTCATTTATAGGTTCGTAAGAGGGTCTCAATAGCATGCTAACTAAACTTCCTTTGACTCTCCCAAAGTCTGAAAAATAGAAGGTTAAAGAGGTTTAAAAGAGGGTCTAAATTTCGACTCGAGTTTCTTAGAAAATTTAAAATCTCAATTTATGGAGTTTGGTAAAGTACAGGAAAATCGGCAAAGTATGGTATAATGAAAAATCTATTAACTTTTCATATTTTTTAGAAAATTAAAAATCTCGGTATTATGCAGAAGAAGGACTTTTCCCAATTTTAAAGATTTTTGGTTAATTTTTTTTGGAATGTCTTTTGTTTGGCTAGTAATTAAAGAATCCGGTGGGGGAGGATGAAAAAGTTAGTCACAGAACGCAAGGGATGGGAAACAAATTTTTTTTTTGGTTTTTGACGTTTTACTCTTAAAATATTAAAAATTTTTAAAAATGTTCTACATAAAAGTTGTAGACCTTGTTAAGATACACATTTTATGTTACATGCAATTTTTTCATAAATTGAGTATTTTTCGAGAAAAACACAAAATACGGAAAATAACCATAGAAACGTTTTAATGCAGAAGGGAGTCAAATTAACTTCCTAGATGGTACTAGAAGGTATCCAACTTAGACCAGACCACCCTCCAACGTTTAAAAAAAGGCGTCTTGAAAGTGCATCCACAGCACATCGCTCAAAGGCGGGCGAAGCCCGCCGCACCTGATTTCCTTTGACGTTTTAATGCAGAAAGGGAGTCAAATCCGATGGAGAGGGGTCTGGACTAAGTTAGACATCTTGTAGTACCAACTAGAAAGTTAATTTGACTCCCTTCTGCATTAAAACGTTTTTTAAAAAATAACTTTTTAAAATTTTTAACTCAAAATTTTGAGTTTTTTGGAACTTATGGAGGGGAAAAAATCGAAAAATGCATTTTCCTCAAAAACTACTGTATGTATTTTAATCAGCTTTGGATATGTTGAAAAGACAATTAATGACATTCCAAAAAAAAAATTTCAAATTTTTTTTTCAAAAAATTCCAAAAATCTTTTTTTTCAAAAAATTTCAAATTTTTTTTTCAAAAAATATTCACGGTAAATAACTCGAAAACCCTACCCGGAACATTTTTATGTTGTATGCGAATGGTTAACTAATTAATTATTTATTTTATTACAAAATAATACTCAGGGGTTTTCTGAATTCAAGCCTGAAATCGATGTCAAGAAAATTATTTCCAAAGAATAATCTAAAAATTTTTATTTTTACATTTTAAATTTTTTTCTTTTTGGATCGTTGAAGCGGTACATCACACTTTTTTATTTAACTTCTTTAACAGTCTTATTTTTTTAAAAATAATGGCCTAGATGATTTTAGAGTGCGACACGTTTAAAAAAACTCCAAAAATCCTAAAATTTGATTTTAAAATTTTCAGAACTTTTTTGTTTGTCTAAAAATATTTTTTTATATCAACTTCAGATTTGTATTTATCAACCTTAATAAGCCACTAGTAATAAGTTGCAAAAATATTTGACAGTTTTTTTTTAAATTAAACATTTGCATACAACATAAAAATGTTCCGGGTAGGGTTTTTGAGTTATTTACCGTGACACATCTTGAAATCATGTCGGGAAAAATTTTTTATTTTGTAGATCATATAAGAGAATGAAATGAGAAAATACTTAAAAATGTCACTTTAATAGAACTAAAAAATTTATTTTTAAAAATTTCGAAAAACTTTCATTTTGAAATTTTTTGAAAAAAAGACTTTTAGTATTTTTTGAAAAAAAAATTTGAAATTTTTTGAAAAAAAAGATTTTTGGAATTTTTTTAAAATACATACAGTAGTTTTTGAGGAAAATGCATTTTTCGATTTTTTCCCCTCCATAAGTTCCAAAAAACTCAAAATTTTGAGTTAAAAATTTTAAAAAGTTATTTTTAAGTGGGTAGAAATAAATGGGAAAAATATATTCGGGTCACTTTTTCCATACTTCTTTAGCTATACCCTATCACATTGATATGGCCCATATGTATATACGTTCATTACCGTACGTGACAAATAGCATGATCATGGTTTTTGACATTTTACTCAAAAACTATATTTTTAAAAAATTTGAAAAAATATATGTTAAAGGGGACATTATAAAGTACTTTTTACAACAAAAGAGAAAGTGGTCACTTAAAAAAATAACCCTAAAAAATTTTTTTGAAAATTTCAAAATTTTTTTTTGAAAATTAAAAAAAAAAAATTTGCATTTTTTTCTAAAATCGTCTTATCTATATTTACAACCTCTTAAAATTTCATTAAAATCGGTTCAGTAGTTTTCGAGAAAAATAAGTTTTTTGATTTTGCTTTCCCCCTCCATAACTCCCCCAAAAAAGCGAATTTTGAGTTCAAAATTGCAGAAAGTTATAGTCATATGGATAGTAACATATGGGCCAAATTTGAGAAAAATAGAAGCGGGGGCATTTTTTGCATACTTAACCCCCTAAGCCCTTTTGCGTTTTTTGAAATATTACCTTAACATATTATAAAATTAAATTAAGCAATTGGTCTATGATATTTTGAGGAAGCGAAATGGTCATGAAATGAACAACTTGTTTACATTGTTTGACCTAATGAGCCATTTTTTTTGCAAAAAATTTTTTAGTTAAAACATGTAGCATTAAATATTTTTAAGAAAAGTAAAGTTTTATAAGAATAAATGAGTGATTGTTTTCTTCACTTTAATTTTGTAACTAACAGTAAAAAAAAATTTGGACAAGTGCGAGTTGTACTCGCACTGAAATGGCGGGTTCCGTACACAAATATTAAAACAATACTTGCAACAATAATAATTGGTAGAATTAAAAAAAACAGGAACTAATTTTCAAAAGTTTGTTCCTCTACTTATTGTTGTATACAATATTAGATATACAATACTTTAATTCTTTTTTGTTATCTTTTTTATTAAATGATTTTAATACATTTTTTTAATTGTTTTTTTTAATTCTTCCAATTATCGATAAATGTTGCAAGTATTGTTTTAATATTTGTTTACGGAACCCGCCATTGCAGTGCGAGTACAGCTCGCACTTGTCCAATGTTTTTTAATATTATAATCTATGAAAATTCAAAATCTCAAGTTCTGGAGTTTGGCAAACTACGGAAAATGACCTCAAAGAATGGGAAAATGAAAAATTTATTATTTTTTCATATTTTTTTGGAAAGTTAAAAATGTCAATTTATCGAGTTTGTCAAAATACGGGAAAAATCAGCAAAGTATGGGAGAATAAAAAATTTATTATTTTAAAAATATTTTTTGCGAAATTAAAAAATATGGGAGTATGAAAAAAATTTTATTTTAATATATATTTTTTTGGAAAATTAAAAATCTTAATTTCCGGAGTTTGGCAAAGTACGAAAAAAGTCGGCAAAGTATGGAAGAATAAAAATTTTTTTTGTTTATATTTTTCCCGTACTTTGCCAAACTCTAGAAATTAAGATTTAAAATTTTCAAAGAAAATATTTATAAAAAAACATTTTTTTCATTCTCCCATACTTTCCCGACTTTTCCCATATTTTGCCAAACTCCAGAAATTGAGATTTTTAATTTTCCAAAAAAATATAAAAAAAATAATAAATTTTTCATTTTCCCCATACTTTGCCAAACTCCAAAAATTAATATTTTTAATTTTCGCCAAAAAATACTAAAAAAATCAATTTTATATTCTCCCATACCTATTTTCTTGTTCCTGGTACTTTTCCTATGTGTCCGCGTACTTTAATTATCGTTGTTAATCCCGTACATTCCAAAGTGTGGGAAAGGTTCATTAGCCATATACTTTGCCGAACTTTCTTATACTTATTGCTAGATTTCGCCCAAACTTCCTCTTCCACGCTGATTATTATTGATATTTATTAATTTTTTTACAGAGCATCTCGAAAGATTCATTTATGTATAGAATAAAGAATTTTCGAAAAATCGCTATCTCAATAATAATTCAAATAAATATTATTTAACTGTAATTTGTCATGTATATTACATATTTACTTTTATTTCTTCAGTAAATTGTAGATTTGAAAAAAGCATTTTTATGTGGAATTTGATAAAATTTAACAATTAATTGTTTAATTATACAATTATTAAAGATGTGCAGAAAGCTCGAAGCTCGATCAAGTATTTTCGAGCTTTTCATTTTTCGAGCCGAACCTGATCAGTTCGAGCTTAAGCCTAGTTCAAGCTGAGTCGAGCCTTATAAAAAGCTCGAAAATTTTCGAGTAGGGGAGAGTGGGGTAAAATGGGGTACCTTTTTGTAATTGGCTGTTTACAGAGAACCAAACGAATAAATCGATTCAACTAATCATTAGAATTCTTCTTTGTACTCTTAGGTTTGAGGAAATTATGATAATAGCAGAGAAAAAAATTTTTGAAAGAACTTATATCCCATTTTCTGAGAAGGTGCAAAAACCCCATTTTGCCCCATGGGTGGGGCAAAATGGGGTGGTATCAAATTACCATACAAAACATGGAATATTTTTTCAAAATTTGTTAAATTCTTGTTGTAAGAGATTATAAATACAAACAAAAAGTAAGATTCTTTATTATTATGAAAAAAACAAGCAATATTTACTAGAAATTAACAGAAAAACATCGATAATGAAAAATATCGATATATCGATAGTGAATCATCGATAGCATAATACCCCGAAACAAAAATATTGACTTTTCTGCGGAAAGTTGTTAAATATGCATAATATAACGTTTTTAAGTAGTTCAATGAATATTAAATACCACCCGGCATGGCCCAACACATAGGTACCCCATTTTGCCCCGCACTGCATATTACAACAAAATGTAATGTTTACAAATTGTTATAAACAATTTAACAATCTATCCTATTGGAAATCACTCTAGAATAAGTGCTGAAAACGATTCCACACTTGCCAAATTTAATAAATTATCCCAAAAAGTTTTATAAGCACTTTAATTTCAAAAAAAATCGATATTTTTTCGCTCAAAACTTTAATGTTGTATAACTTTCAAAAAAAAAATTTTTTTATATTGCTCTCATAATTAATAACATTTTCTTATCAAAATGAATAATATATATCGAGGATAAAAAAATTAAATGTACCCATCATAGAGAAACAGAGGTACCCCATTTGACCCGCCTAGCCCATTTTGCCCCACTCCCCCTACTCGAATGAATTCGAGCACTCAATTATTTCGAGTTCTCGTGTACATTAAATGTGATCTAAGGTTTGTACATTTTTTAATAATTGTGCCTAGAAACATGCAATTTTTTTCTAATTTTGCAGTTAACTAATACGATTGATATGAAATAAAGATAATCTATTATTGAAAACATTTAGCAAATCCGATGCATTTAAAAAAATTTTTATCCATTATATTGGATCCGATATATTTATTTTCTGAAAACCGATATTAAACTACCGTCATTGCTTATGGAATACAAAGTATGTTTCCTAATGCTAATTTTACCGCCAATACGTAGGTGATTTCCTTATTTAATTCCTCTTTATTAGCACTTTTAGGTCTCTGTTTTTGAGTTTAGACGCATTTATAGGATATATTGTGGCCGCAATATTGGATTTTTTAAAAGGCCACATATTTTTCGAAAGTACTTATATATATGTGAATAGTTTTTGGGTATAAGCAATTTTTAATTTAACTTTAAATTAAAGTTAAACTAAACCTATCATTACTTTATTTATTGATTTTGCAAATAGTTTTATATAAAATATTATTTATTTGGTATTTTATTTTTCTTATATTTTTATCTCCTCTTTTGTTACAGTAAAATGAAAAATCGACGTGATACAATTGTGAAATTTATTATAGATATTCAATGACTTGAACATTTCATGAAATGCTTTTTATACTTGGACGTATTGTGAAATTTTATTTATATTCACAAAGTGCATAACTGGCTGTTTCACTTCATGAAATGTCCAAAAATATTGAACACATTGTAAATTAAATATGTTTTTCACAATGAGGCTGAACTTCATGAAATGTTTAGGCATTTGATTGTGCACAAATTGATAAAAATTAATAAAAATTAGCGTAGATCATGTGAAAATTGAAAGGTGGAATACGGAATTTGAAAAGTAGAATGCAGAATGTGAAAAGTGGAATGCGGAATAGTTACATAATATCACCAAATATAAATTAGTCCTCTATTTTACGTCCTAGTTTTTTATACCAATACAGAACCCATCATTGGTTATTGCTTGGGATGATCATGCTACTGCCAATGATCGGTAGATAAGCATCGGGCCAATATTAGTTGCTAAGAAAAAAAAACGATTTCCGAAAGCTTGATTTTTAATTGGCAGCCAATAAAAAAACCAAGATTTTGAAAATCGATTTTTTAAATTATTAATTTATATTTATTTTAAAAATATACATTTTTTTAAAAATAATTTTTTAAATTAATTTAATGTATTGATTTAATTTAATTTGAGAGGATAAATAAATATTTAACTTGTATTTGTAAAAGACATTAATGTTCATAGTTATGCATACGTTTCGTGAATGTTCATAATATAAAGTTTAAAGGCAAGACAATGCAAAACCATTTGCAAGTTCAACAAAAACTTTAGATAATAAGGTACATGACGTCGGCTTGTAATGTATATAAAGGTAAACATGAATTTTCTCGGTAAATTTGGCAAGCGCGCTCAAAGTTTTTGACAAATTTTGCAGTTTAACAAGCAATAAACCGTAAATGAAATTGCTGCCAACCAAAGAGCAAAGTGAGGAATATGCACAGTGTGGAGAGAGAAAGAGAATTTTAACTAAGCAATATGTATTAGTAAGCGAGTGTATGTAACCAGAATGGACGTGAATATAAAAATGAAATAATATACTTTAATCATTTGTAATCCCTCCAAAAGATCATCTACATATAGTGTGGTTAGTATCGATGTCCCTTTGTCTCCTTCTGTGTATTTCCAGACCATGTAGCTTGGTTAACGTTTTTGAATTTGCAAATACCATATAGAAACCTGCTTTTGTCACGTCACTTTTACACCATTTTGATATAAACGATTCCCAAAGGTCAAAGTAAAATTCAAACGTTGCAAAAGTTATCATAGAGTTTCAGAATATAGATATAGTTTCTCAAAAAAAGATCTCGTTATTTCCAAAAAAGATGTATACTTTTTGACACATTTCATTTTATTTTATATCCTAATAATTTTATTCTTACTTGCAATTTACGTTATGTTTAAAAACACTTTTTCAATTATACAGTATTTAAATTTTTCAATAAAAATAAGGTTAAATTTACATTCATTTTTATAATGTTTTGTAAATTAATGTAATCAATTTAACCATATTTTTAATAAAAAATTAAAAGAATGTATAATTAATTAATTGCTTTAATTAATTTAGTTTTTAGGTAACAATAGTGTACAAAAGTTTTGATTTGCGTCATTTTACTGTCATTTCTTATTTGAAATTTTCTCTCGAATCTGAATATGAAGTCAGAAATTTCATTTCAAGATGAAGCTAAATTTCAATTTTTTTTACACTACCGGTCAAAATTGAGAGACCACCCATTTTCAGGCGAATGAAAAACGTTTTAAAACATAAGATTTATTGAAACTAAAATTTTTCTCTGTTCATTTGTTGATAGATGATGACATTTGAAAAGAACAGGATATTTCAGAAGTCGTTTGGCCAATAATTCATTTAGATATTTTTAAAAAATCGTCATTTTCAATTGTTTATAAAAATTTGAATAACTTCTAAAATAATGAACGCTTTTTAATGATCTTAGGCTTATTTTAAAGGTCATTTGTTACACTATAAGAATTACTTATAGGCATTAACGTGTAATTTTTTTCATAGAAAATGCAGGCCGTCAAACTTGGACCAAAAAAATTCAAAAAATTTGAAACATTCTTATTAACAGAAATATAATTTTTAAAATTCAAACGTATTTTCTTATTAAATTTTCTTGAAAAATCTACACCATATGATGTTTTAAATATTTTTTAGAATTATTTTTAGTACAGAAAAATTGTTCCAAATTTTTTGAATTTTTTTGGTCCAAGTTTGACGGCCTGCATTTTTTAAGAAAAAAATTACACGTTAATGCCTATAAGTAAGTCTTATAGTGTAACAAATGACCTTTAAAATAAGCCTAAGATCATTAAAAAGCGTACATTATTTTAGAAGTTATTCAAATTTTTGTAAAACATTGAAAATGACGATTTTTTAAAAATATCTAAATGAATTATTGGCCAAATGACTTCTAAAACATCTTGTTCTCTTTAAAATTTTAACATCTTTCAAAAAATAAAAATAAAAAAATTTTAGGTTCCATACAATTTTTGTTTTAAAATGTTTTTCAATCATCTGAAAATGGGTGGTCTCTCAATTTTGACCGGTAGTGTAAGTTTCGAGAAAATACTCATTTACCATTATTTCGGAATGTGGTATATCGATTTCAATTTTCTTTGAAGCAAACTGAATGTAATTTTTCTTAAAGAAAGTATTTCCAACATTTTTTAATTGGACTGACGGTTTAGCAGCTATTAATTACGTCTTAAAAAACTTTTCTTTACTTCATGTTTTCTTTTTTGTTCGTCAATCTACAATTTCTAAAGAAAATAACCAGGTTAGTTGCCGTTGATCTTCCTAGTAAAGCCATGCTGCTCAGGAATTAATATGTTAGAAATTTGACTATAGATAATCTTGTTAATGATTGTTTCAAAAACTTTAGCAATAGTGTTGAGCAATGATATTGGACGGTAGTTACTAATACTGTGTTTGATACCATCTTTATAAATCGGAACAATAATACCATATTTCCATTCTGAGGGAAAAATCACACACGAGATAGATTTGTTAAATAAAATATACAACAGTTCAACAAAAGCTGAGTAACGTGACTTTAACAAGATAGGGAAAACTCCATCCGATCCAGCGCCCTTATTAATGTTTAGTTTTTTTTAACTCGTTGAAAATTAATTGTTTGTCAATTGATAAAATGTGAATGTGTGCATTGTTGTCTGGTTCAGAGGAGGATTGAGAGTCGACCATACTCGCCGTACCGTAAACACAATAAAAGTATCTAGCAAATAAATTAGCTATTTCCTTGTCATTATTGGCATTTTGTTTTATAGAAAAAATGATGTTTTTTCAAGAAAGTTAAGCGCTTTAAGTCATTATTGAACCATTTAGGATATGTGCTTTTGACAATTCGGACCAATGGGACAAACAAATCGAATGCAGTAATACACATAATTATAAAATATTTTTACAGCATCATCAACATTAGGAACATCAAGCACTTAAGTCCAATCAACTGTATTAATATAAGAACAAAAAGCAGGCAAATTCGCTCTGGAAAAATTATATATGAAATTTAGTTCATTTTTGTTGTGTTAATCGTAGACTATAGAAACATCAATGTTAAATAAAAGAGGAGGATGATAACTGTCAACAGGCAAAATTGCCTCGATTGCTTCATCAATACAATAATTCAGGGAGTTGCAAAAAATTAAATCCAACATAGATCCTGTTAAGTTTAGATATTTGTTAGTTTGATTAAGTCCTAAAAAACTTATTATATCCATTATTGCAGAGAAAATATTTTTTTGATTTTGTGTTGAACACTGTCGAGGTACATGCATATATCCATCTGGTCCCAAAACATTCCATTCATCAAACAGGACATTGAAATCATCAAAAACACTAACCACAGAATTGGGAAATAAACCACAATCCTCCCCTAAAAACCTAAAACCCGATTTATAATAATTTACATTAATTGCTTATTAATCGTTAGAAATTATTTAGTGCAACGCTCTTCTAGATCTTCATCGAAATGGTATGTTTTATAAAAAACTTTTGAAATGGTACTTATAGTTTATAACGAATTCTTGAAATGGTACAGTTTTCCACTAACAATAAGCCGACGACTGTATACTGTCAGTACTGTATACTAACTGGGGTAAACCCGCTCACTTTTTATCAGATCCGTGAAAATTTAGGAAATTATTTTCTAAATCTATGTTAATTTATATCATTTGAAAGCTTATTATTTCTACTAATAAATTAAAAAAGAGTTTTTGATTTATCTATTTTACGTAGAGAAAATTTTCAATTCACATATACCAAATTTCAAAATCACAATTTCCTAGAATATAATTTAATTTCCCAAATATAAAAATTCGTCTCATTAGTTTAATATATTTAAGTTTTATGAATTAAACTATAAATTTTAATAATGTCATAGTTTATTATGAGAAAGTGAAATATGGTTACAGTTTTGGTTTTAACAAGATATCAATTTTATTAGTTTTTAAACATAATACGTGAAATTATTTTATTCTAAATTTGAAATTGCACCGACTTCATTTAAGCGACTTTACCTCGAATGTATTCGTCACATTTCAAAATAAATGTAATGAAACATTTTTTAAATTAAACAAAACTATACATGTACTTTGAAAAAGGACTTTAATAGATTGAAGAAAACTACATCATATAAGTAAAAACTAAAAAATAATAATTAAAAAACCTAAAAATGCAAAGAACGTTTTTTTACACTTCTAAAAACGCTGGATCGCCTCTAAATCTGTGTTGAATTCATTAAATTTGTCCTGAAATTTTATTGTATTATACCCGATTATATCTGTACAGCAAATAAATATCCCTGGGATATCTCTGATATATATATTGAAAAAATTATGGATATCCAACAGATATGCAGAGAATATTTTATATGTCCCTGGGATATCGAAAGTTCCCTCTTCTAAGACATCCCTAAATATCCATGGTAGTTAATTGCGAGATGTTTGCTTTCTAAAAATATTTTTAAAAAACTTGAATTATATAAAAACTGGATTCTAATTACAAATAAAACAATATCATAAAATAAGTATTTTAAAGTACTTTTGTTAATCCTGAAAACAGAATATTTACATTAACCCATTAAGGACGGAATGTACAAAATTTGTACATAATGTTTAAGAACATATTTCAATCTTAAAAGGAACCAAGAATAATTTGTAAGTACACTTTTCTTATGTATCTTGCACCCCTCTTTCGAATAGCGTACTCAAAAAAACTAAAAAATGTTAAATAAACAATTTATACAACATTTTTAAAGAAAAAACAAGATTTTTTAAGAATTTTTTTTTGTATTTTTAATTTTTTAAAAGCTAAACCCTTCAACAAACCTTTTACTGATAGAAATATCGCGTCAAAAATAGTAGGAGTACAGCATAGGATTATTTTCGATATTAAATTTTTAAATGGCTGCCACAAAATGGCGATAAAAGATACTTTTTTAAACAATATTATAAACAAATGCAGGAAATTTTTTAAAATAGTTAATTTTGCTTGAAACTTGTTACTCCAGGGTTTTTGGGGTCGCCGATTACGAATATAACCTTAGTTTTCCAAAATTCAAAATGGCGAATCCAATATGGCGGACAAGAAACTATTTTTAAAATTTCTTGTCCGCCATATTGAACCCGCCATTTTGAATTTTGGAAAAATAAAGTTATCTTCGTAATCGGCAACCCCGAAAACCCCCGAGTAACAAGTTTCAAGCAAAATGAACTATTTTAAAAATTTCTTGTCCGCCATATGGGACCCGCCATTTTGAATTTTGGAAAACTAAGGTTATATTCGTAATCGGCGACGTCGAAAACCCCCGAGTAACAAGTTTCAAGCAAAGTAACTATTTTAAAAATTTCTTGTCCGCCATATGGGACCGCCATTTTGAATTTTGGAAAACTAAGGTTATATTCGTAATCGGCGACCCCGAAAACCTCCGAGAAACAAGTTTCAAGCAAAACTAACTATTTTCAAAAATTTCCTGATTTGTTTATAATATTGTTTAAAAAAGTAACTTTAGTCGCCATTTTGTGGCAACCATTTAAAAATTTAATATCGAAAATAGTCCTATGTTGTACTCCTACTATTTTTGACGTGATATATTTATCAGTAGAAGGTTTGTTGAAGGGTTTAGCTATTAAAAAATTCAAAAAACAAAAAAAAATTATTAAAAAATCGTATTTTTTCTTTAAAAATGTTGTATAAATTGTTTATTAAAAAACTTTCAGTTTTTTTAGTACGCCATTCGAAACAGGGATTCAAGATACATAGGATAAGTGTATTTATAAATTATTCTTGGTGCTTTTTAAGATTGAAATATGTTCTTAAACATTATGTACAAATATTGTACATCCCGTCCTTAATGGGTTAACCCTTAAACTGCACACTGCCGAACCCATCCTTAAACCGCACACTGGGTGTGCGACACCCGAGGACTTTTAAGTGTGTTTTCCAAGTTGAAATAGGATATTATCTTTTGGAAAAATTATCTTATATAGCTCAATACATCTATTTTGAAGGAGAATAGGTTTCATAATGAATTATTTAATTTAAATAATTTAAAAAAAGTTTTTTAAAACTACTGACATTACCTTAAACCAAAAATTGGGTGTCAGACAAGCAGAAATTTTTCGCCATCAACTTCATAAAATTATTAAATACACAAAGACAGTCGGCAGACTAATGTCACTGACGAAACATAATGTCAAGTACAAAATGTACTGTCTAATATCAGCCCATGTTCCATTTTTACGAATTTAACCGATGTATTAGAATAAAAAGCTAAAATATGGGTGTCGCACACCCAGGGTACGGTTTAAGGGTTAACAGGTTATATTTTGCATCAAACACCTAATTAAAATGTTAATAAAAACATTTCATTGTATCTAGGGTTATAAGAAACAGTATATTTATCTAGGGTAAATAGAAACAAAGGGTAAATCGAAACAGTAGATATTTCAGTTAAATAAAATTTTTTTCAAATAATTACGGCCTTAAACCTTGAACCTTAGATCACACTCAACAGGTTCTAAGTATTTTCCCATTTTCCGTTTGTCAATTAGCAGCAATATATACAAAAATATTTCCTACTGCACCGAAAAGATATTCTCTTGTTTACAAAAGCTAAAAGTCATGAGAACAAATCTTTTATCTGTTTTACTAAAAAAAATATGTTTTCGACGATTTTCTTATGATTTTTTTCACTTTTTTAATAGGTGTCTATTACACAGGCCTACAAATTTCAGACCCAGAAACGGGATAAGTCATTTCCGAAGTAATTTATCACCCTGAATTCAAAACTGACAGCGAAATTGCTCTATCACGTCAGGATTCTGAGATATTCTAACCTAAAAAAGTGAAAAAGGCCATTTTTGGCAACATTCGATTCCCAACAAAATCTACAAAAAAATTTTTATCATTGGAACAAATTTTAGAAGAAAGTACAATTAATCACCTTTCAAAATATTTTAAACCCAATTCGATCCGACTTTTTTCACTATGGTACAACAATTTAAAGTTTCGGTTACACTACCTAAAAACTGAGAAAATAAAAAATAGAATAATTGGAAAGTACTTTAACTTAAGCATCTGATTCTTAATATTTTTGGATAGATGATTAGAAAACCGATGTTGAATTTTGAAATTAAAAATGGCGGATCCAATATGGCGGCTGTCAAAATAAAAAATTGATAGGATTCGCTTGAAACTCTTAACTTGGGTGTTTTAGAGGTCGCATATTACGAATCTGATGTCACATTTTCGAAATTTAAAATGGCGGATCTAATATAGTATTTAGTTTTAGTAAAGAAAATTAAATGTTTTATTTTTCTTTATGAACATTTACACTTTTTTCTTCAAAGGATTTTCGTATAGTTGGTTTTGTTTTTAAAATATAATACAGAATCACCCTTTTGTTTATTTCTTTCCTGTAAATACATCTTTTCTCAATTTAGATATCGATAGGTGTGGAAATTATTTTTTCAAGCAATCAAAAGTGATTCTGTTTTACATTCTAATAAACAAAAGCCACTACGAAGATCCTTTGAAGAAAAACGTGTAAAGTTCAATAAAGAAAAATTAAACTTGATTTTCTTCTCTGAAAGAGTGTATGAATCATGCCCTAAATGTTCGAATTTCGTGTTTCTCGATTTTACTAACATCTTTCGATTAAGTAGACTACAAAATTTGGTAATAAATGACCGGACAAAAAAACAGCCCAAAAATTAAAGGTTCCCTATTTTTAAAATTCGACATCGGATTCGTAATTAGCTAACAAAAAAACCCCAAAAGAAATGAATTATAAGCAATTAAGATAAATTTTTATAGAGTACCCACCATATTAGATTCGATATGTCGTCATATTAGATCCGCCATTTCAAATTTCGAAAATGTGACATCAGATTCGTAATATGCGACCTCAAAAACACCCAAGTGAAGAGTTTGTTATTTGTTATTTAATTGAAAAATGTTCGAATTATCCAAATATCATAAAATTTAATTCAAAAGAATTTATCTTAAGTTGAAATTAGTTTCCTGAAAGATATAATGAAATATATAATATATAAATCTACCCTGTAAAGTCAAGTGTCGATTTGGTTGAGCGCATAAAGCGCTATCGCAGCAGCACAATTTTGAGGCCTATGGTGGTTCGAGTCCGCCTTACCTTCATGTGTGCTGTAGTTGTGAAGATCATTTTTTAAAGCCCACTTTTTTATTTTAAAACAATGCAAAATTTGAATAATTTAAATTTTTTTAAACCTTTTTAAAAAATAATTTAACTAAAAAAAATTTTTAATAATTTTTGGAAACTTCCTGGTAACCTTCAGGAAACTTACTTTGACAGCATCCGAGAAGTTTCTACTGTCAATTTGCAGGAAACTTCCAAGGGAGGTTTCCAGGAAGT
The DNA here is from genome assembly GCA_032872475.1 of Leptopilina myrica (nomen nudum). Lineage (NCBI taxonomy): Eukaryota > Metazoa > Arthropoda > Insecta > Hymenoptera > Figitidae > Leptopilina > Leptopilina myrica (nomen nudum). The sequence goes on along the minus strand of CM065458.1, from coordinate 37,226,591 downwards.
TTCCATGCGAAACTTCTAACTTGCGGACATTCGTGTATTTCCTGGAAATTTCCAAGAAGTTACCAAGGGTAGCTTCCCGTGGCAACCCACGGGAAACTTCCTGGAAGTTTCCTGAAAGTTTTTGTAATATGTAGGTTAGAACCTTTTGATGTGATCTAAGGTTTAAGTTTTAAGGTCGTATTTATTTTTAAAATGTGTTATTTAACTGAAATAACTACTGTTTCTATTTACCCCTAAATTTTAGCAAAGTTGAAAAATTTAAGGGTAAATAGAAACAGTTGATTATTGCGATTTAAGGATACAAGAATTTTCTACTACCTCATAAAATTGTTTCACAGAAGTGAAATAATAACTCAATATACACAAGAAAACCAGAAGTAATCCTATTAAAAAAAATCGTTATTGGTGAAACTTAGCAAATCTGTTCTTATTTACCCCAACTGACTCTATTGATAAATTAAAATAAATTTAATATAATACATTTAATATTAATTTACATAAACCTTTTTTGGAGACATTTAAAAGTCATGAGACAAGTCACTATTGTTTAACGGGAGAGTAAAATTTATAATTAAGCATGAAGTGTTTTCTTTAAAATTAAAAAGCTGTAATAAGTTTTGAGAATTAATAGGATAAGTTCGGGGGAGATGTCTATACGAGAGAAATGTCCAATTCAAATATTTTACAGAATTTATTGGCAGATGTCGCTTATTTCAGGTTATTCTTGTGGATTTCGTGACAAAAAGTAAACATAAACAAAAAATTGTTGAAAAGGAATAAAAAAGTAATTGTAAACCTTCTTTATTTTTTTGTGGTTCTAAAAAAATTGAAGAACTTCACGTTTCTCATTGTTATATTCTTATTTTTTAACCTATATCTAAAATTCAAGATTTTTTGAGAAGTACAAAACGCACGCTTTGATAAAACCTGAGAATCAAAGACCAAATTATTTTATTTATTTAATCATTAATGTTTACTTTTAACATATATTATCGGGTGAGATGGCCATGTTTTGTTGGTGTAAAATATCCATGCTATTTAAGTTATCAAAGTCAAGAAAAAATGAATTTGGTTTAGGTATGCATGTTTTATTGTGGAAATTGCTATGTAACACTCTGATAAAGATTTTCAAGTTAAAATATTACTTTAATAAAACAATTTCGCACTATTTCAAACATAATTTTAAATGTTCGAAATTTTATAAACAGTTAAATATATAATTTAAAAAAGTTACATGAAAACTGCATTGCATTTATTGACAAGTGTTCAGAATGCGGTAAAAAGAAGAGAAAATTAATGTAATTGACTTAAGGGGGAAGCCTACTTTACATGGTAAAAAAATCGATTTTTTTTGTTGCTTAAATCTTTAGAAAATACCTCCAAGAATATGTACCTAAAGTTTTAAAGACCAATCTAAATTATTTTTCATGTTTTTCGTTGATTTTTGTCGAGTGTAAAAAGTTAAGTTAAAAAACATTGAAGGTTACAACCAATTGTTGAATTGTTATAAATAAACTAGAGGAAATGTAAAAAAAAATTAATTTTTTTATTTTTCGAAAGTAGATAAAATTTTGTTCAGTGACTTAAAATCGCGATTTTTTTATGCAAAATTCGAGCAGATTTATAACAGTAATAATTGCATGGCCCCCCGCCGGGTGGCCCGTCGGTAGCGCGAAAGTTAAAGCACGTTTTCTCGAATTTTACTTTTTACGAAATTTACTAACTCGTGGGCAGGATTGACAGAAAACGCCTGTACCGATTTTAATAAATGATGGCTTGTTTTACTCAGTATTAATCCCTCTTCTACTTGAACTAAAAAAAATTAAAAAAATTTTTTTTTACAATTTTGAGAACCAGTTAAAGTCATTATTTTTTTCAAAACAATGATTTTTCTGTTTTTATCACTCAAAATTATCAAATTTTACTATTTCTTTGGAATTTTTTTAGTTCAAATAGAAACTGCATATGTAAACTTTAAAATTTTTCTTTATTTTTATGTTTCAAACAAGAATTGCGGTCTCTATCGTGCCCACCGTTTTTTAAGTCCAGATGTGCACCACTATCAACAATTAATTTTAACTTATCTATTTTTTAATATTTCATGTCAAAAATTTTTTCACAAATGCTTTAAATATGTACAAAAACATCTCAAAAAGCCCGAAGGTCTTAGTTATTTTTCTCCTTCCTTTAAAAATACTTAAAAAAGCGCTATTTTTAAGCCTTCTAAAGTAGACCTCCCCCCTTAAAAATAAGTTAAAGCTAATAGACAAGGAAAATTACATATTGGCCATCTCCTCCGAACATTTCGGGAGAGATGGCCAAATGCAGTTTTTTAAAATGTCCCCTAGATATTCTCAAGATGTAAAAAGTTTTTTCTCTTAGGATATTTGTTTAAATATCTATAAGATATCCCTAAGATATCCTGGATATCTATAGATCTAACTTGAACGTTCTTTGGATATCCATAGAATATCTTGTGCTCTACAGATATATTTATTTGTTGTACATATTTATTATATATTATTATTATTATTATTATTATTATTATTATATATTTGTAAATGAAATCAAAAGTGTTAAACCATCAATTGCTGTGTAAATTTTTATTTAAATTATTATGCAGAAATGGGATTTCCTGTCACAAGGGGATACGGACGCGGAAACGAACACTTGGTACATCAACACCATTTCTCTCCCCCCTCTCCCCACTACTCAATTCATATTCTATTTCAAAGAACGAAATTCAATCACATCAAGCATGTGCTTTCGAAATTTCCGATAATATTTTCAATAGAATTGAATGCCTTTGGATCTTTTATTTGAAATTTTCTATCATACGCACACGTAGAATGGTATCATCGTATATAAGCAATCAGTAAAGATAATGAAAAGAGATATTTTGTGAAATAGGGGTTATACCATGTATGTATACATACATAGCTTCAATGAAATTTTGTAAAGTATATAAATGAAACTGAACGATTTTTTGAACAATTGACGTTGACAATTTTTTTATTTTATGTTAAATATTATATTCAAAATGTACACATTTTATCAATTATTTGTGAAAAATATTCTCTTTTAAGTGAAATTCTTTGTGATAATTAACTTATTTAGTTTTTAAAATTGATTGATTAATTGATAATGATTTTGTTGGGCCACCTCGATGGCCAAAATTGAGAGCTTCCAAACAAATTGCTTATACATCTTGAAATAAAAGATTTTCTAATTTATATTTTAAAAGTACAACTACTTTTGCCCATTAATAGCATACTTTAGAAAGGTTAAAATTTTTTTTTAGTTTTAAATACAGATATTTTTAAAAAGTGCACCAATTTTTTTGTGTTTATAAAAAAACCGCTATATTGTATTTTGTGATGATCTAATCGCTATTTTGACACCAGAATCTTGAACAGCGGCCCCGAAACACCCTATACCTCATTGCTGATAAAATTTATTACCCAAAAATACTTCAAATCATGTAGTAAAATTTAAGTATAAATTTTGGTAATTTCGGCGTTAATGGGTTAATAAGCTCTCATTATTTTAGAAGTTATTCAAATTTTTGTAAAACATTGGAAATTACGATTTTTTAAAAATATTTAAATAAAGTATTGGCCAAATGACTTCTAAAAGATCATGTTCTTTTCCAAATTTTATCAGCTTTAAAAAAATAGAAAGAAAAAAATTTAAGATTCCATACATTTTATGTTTTAAAATGATTTTAAGCACCTGAAATTGGGTGGAATCTCAATTTTCACCAGTAGTGTATATATATATAAGCGATTACATCTCAAGTGATCAAGGTGGAGAAAAATTTTTCTCCAATCGTAGCAAAACTTGGGGCTTTTGTAGTACTCATAGATAGTAATTTTTAGTGAAAATATTTTTTTACCTAGTCCAATATTTTCCGAGGGGGAGGGGGTTAAATTTTTGTGTTTTTCAGTACAATGCTTATTTCAATAATTTTTTACTCTTAAACAATTAAACATACAAATTTGACAAAGTACATTTTGAAAAGGTTTTTTCATCCTCTTTCGATTGGAAATAAGCATTTTGAAAAAAAAAATTTTTTGACCAAAAAAAATCAAAATTAAAAATAAATTTCAATTTTTGAGGGAGATGGATACGATTTTTTTTTTTTTTTTAAACGAAAGCTGAGGTTTTTTTCTAAAAGGACATATAAATGATAAAGTGGGACTAGAATGTTTAAACATTGAAAAAAAGAATTTTCTCCAAAACAGAGCTAAAAACCGGGTTTAGAGCGCTCCGGCGAGTAGAAAACTCTTTTTTTCAATGTTTAAACATTCTAGTCCCACTTTATCATTTATATGTCCTTTTAGAAAAAAACCTCAGCTTTCGTTAAAAAAAAAAAAAAAAAAAAAATCGTATCCATCTCCCTCAAAAATTGAAATTTATTTTTAATTTTGATTTTTTTGGGTCAAAAAAATTTTTTTTTTAAAATGCTAATTTTCAATCGAAAGAGGATGAAAAAACATTTCCAAAATGTACTTTGTCAAATTTGTATGTTTAATTGTTTAAGAGTAAAAAATTATTGAAATAAGCATTGTACTGAAAAACACAAAAATTTAACCCCCTCCCCCTCGGAAAATATTGGACTAGGTAAAAAAATATTTTCACCAAAAATTACTATCTATGAGTACTACAAAAGCCCCAAGTTTTGCTACGATTGAAGAAAAATTTTTCTCCACCTTGATCACTTGAGATGGAATCGCTCATATATATTTCTCCCTATTATATAAAAACATTTCGCCGCCGCCGCAGAGTCAGGATTTCTAAGGGAATCCCTATCCCAAAGGGGCCGTCAAAACTTATGTCAAAACTGACCAATATTTTACCTATAGGTCAAGAAGAGGATAAATGACGGCCTCACATTACGTTAAAATTTATGTCAAAACTGACCTATTTTTTGAACTATAGATTAAAAAAAGGATAAATGACGGCCTTACATTACGTTAAAATCTTTGTCAAAATTGACCTATTTTTTTACCTATAGGTCAAAAAAGGATAAATGACGGCCTCACATTACGTTAAAATCTATGTCAAAATTAACTTATTTTTTACCTATAGGTCAAAAAGAGGATAAATGACGGCCTCACATTACGTTAAAATATATGTGAAAATTGACCTATTTTTTAACCTATAGATTAAAAAAAAGATAAATGACGGCCTCACATTACGTTAAAATCTATGTCCAAATTAACCTATTTTTTGACCTATTGGTCAAAAAGGATAAATGACGGCCTCACATTACGTCAAAACTTATGTCAAAACTGACTAATATTTTACCTATAGGTCAAAAAGAGGATAAATGACGGCCTCACATTACGTTAAAATTTATGTCAAAATTGACTTATTTTTTACCTATAGGTCAAAAAGAGGATAAATGACGGCCTCACATTACGTTAAAATCTATGTCAAAATTGACCTATTTTTTGACCTATAGGTTAAAAAAGGATGAATGACGGCCTCACATTACGTTAAAATCTATGTCAAAATTGACTTATTTTTTTACCTATAGGTCAAAAAGAGGATACATGACGGCCTTACATTACGTTAAAATCTTTGTCAAAATTGACCTATTTTTTTACCTATAGGTCAAAAAAGGATAAATGACGCCCTCACATTACGTTAAAATCTATGTCAAAATTGACTTATTTTTTACCTATAGGTCAAAAAGAGGATAAATGACGGCCTCACATTACGTTAAAATCTATGTGAAAATTGACCTATTTTTTAACCTATAGATTAAAAAAAAGATAAATGACGGCCTCACATTACGTTAAAATCTATGTCCAAATTAACCTATTTTTTGACCTATAGGTCAAAAAGGATAAATGACGGCCTCACATTACGTCAAAACTTATGTCAAAATTGACTTATTTTTTACCTATAGGTCAAAAAGAGGATAAAAAATGACCTCACATTACGTTAAAATCTATGTCAAAATTGACCTATTTTTTGACCTATAGGTCAAAAAAGGATAAATGACGGCCTCACATTACGTTAAAATCTATGTCAAAATTGACCTATTTTTTACCTATAGGTCAAAAAGAGGATACATGACAGTCTCACATTACGTTAAAATCTATGTCAAAATTGACCTATTTTTTAACCAATAGATTAAAAAAAAGATAAATGACAGTCTCACATTACGTTAAAATCTATGTCAAAATTAACCTATTTTTTGACCTATAGGTCAAAAAGGATAAATGACGGCCTCACATTACGTTAAAGTCTATGTGAAAATTGACTTATTTTTTACCTATAGGTCAAAAAGGATAAATGACGGCCTCACATTACGTCAAAACTTATGTCAAAATTGACTTATTTTTTACCTATAGGTCAAAAAGAGGATAAAAAACGGCCTCACATTACGTTAAAATCTATGTCAAAATTGACCTATTTTTTGACCTATAGGTCAAAAAAGGATAAATGACGGCCTCACATTACGTTAAAATCTATGTCAAAATTGACCTATTTTTTACACATAGGTCAAAAAAAGGATACATGACAGTCTCACATTACGTTAAAATCTATGTCAAAATTGACCTATTTTTTAACCTATAGGTCAAAAAGAGGATAAATGACGGCCTCACATTACGTTAAAATCTATGTGAAAATTGACCTATTTTTTAACCAATAGATTAAAAAAAGATAAATGACGGCCTCACATTACGTTAAAATCTATGTCCAAATTAACCTATTTTTTGACCTATAGGTCAAAAAGTATAAATGACGGCCTCACATTACGTTAAAATCTATGTCAAAATTGACTTATTTTTTACCTATAGGTCAAAAAGAGGATAAATGACGGCCTCACATTACGTTAAAATCTATGTCAAAATTGACCTATTTTTTGACCCATAGGTTAAAAAAGGATGAATGACGGCCTCACATTACGTTAAAATCTATGTCAAAATTGACTTATTTTTTTACCTATAGGTCAAAAAGAGGATACATGACAGTCTCACATTACGTTAAAATCTATGTCAAAATTGACTTATTTTTTACCTATAGGTCAAAAAGAGGATACATGACAGTCTCACATTACGTTAAAATCTATGTCAAAATTAACCTATTTTTTGACCTATAGGTCAAAAAGGATAAATGACGGCCTCACATTACGTTAAAATCTATGTCAAAATTGACTTATTTTTTACCTATAAGTCAAAAAGAGGATAAATGACGGCCTCACATTGCGTTAAAATCCATGTCAAAATTGACCTATTTTTTGAACTATAGATTAAAAAAAGGATGAATGACGGCCTCACATTACGTTAAAATCTATGTCAAAATTGACTTATTTTTTTACCTATAGGTCAAAAAGAGGATACATGACAGTCTCACATTACGTTAAAATCTATGTCAAAATTGACCTATTTTTTGAACTATTGATTAAAAAAAGGATAAATGACGGCCTTACATTACGTTAAAATCTTTGTCAAAATTGACCTATTTTTTTTACCTATAGGTCAAAAAAGGATAAATGACGGCCTCACATTACGTTAAAATCTATGTCAAAATTGACCTATTTTTTGAACTATAGATTAAAAAAAGGATAAATGACGGCCTTACATTACGTTAAAATCTTTGTCAAAATTGACCTATTTTTTTTACCTATAGGTCAAAAAAGGATAAATGACGGCCTCACATTACGTTAAAATCTATGTCAAAATTGACCTATTTTTTGACCTATAGGTCAAAAAGAGGATAAATTACGGCCTCACATTACGTTAAAATCTATGTTTAATTTGACCTATTTTTTTACCTATAGATTAAAAAGTGGTTTCCATGTGGGCAATTTACAGTACGTTAAAATTCATGTTTAATTTTACCTATTTTTTGAGCTACTTGTTTTAAAAGGGGCCTCAATGTGGGCCATTATATTACGTCAAAATTTGAACTGTTTTTAACCTACAGGTCAGAGCTTGCCCCTCAAAGAGGGGGCACTTACAATTCAAAAATTGTAAGTGCATACATGTAAGTACATTTATTTCTTTTAAAATTGAGTTTTAATGAATTTGTTTTCAAGATTCACCACGAGGAGGTATAATAAACTTTAAAATTGGTTAAAGTTTGTTACAAAACAACAGTTACATTTTTAAAAAATGTACACTACCGTCCGATATTGTGCGAACGCTAACATCTCGAGCTATTAAAAAACACACCCGCACAGAAACAGTGAGAGTAAGAAATTCCGAAAAAAATATAATTATTTTTTTGTCGTTATAACATGTTATCTCGCTTCCTATTTATGCAATACAACTTAACACAGTAGCATTTCATTGGAAATTTAATAAGCTTTCCAATGCAATTTAAAAAAAGCATCTAGCTTCATTTTTAACCGAGTTATCACTGTTTCTGTGCGGGTGTGTTTTTTAATAGCTCGAGATGTTAGCGTTCGCACAATTTCGGACGGTAGTGTAACTTAAATTTTTAATTAATTGTATAATATATTTACATAATAAATAAATTTAATAAATATTTTTTAGTTTAGGTGAGATGCTAAATTGGTTTAAATTAAAATTTTCAAATTTGCCAAAATCATAAAATCCTTAAAAAGTTAATAATACTAAAAACCAAAGACGAATTTAAAATAAAAAATCACGGGGGGTTGGCGCGCGAAGCTCGCAGGGGGGCGATGCCCCCCTAGTATATATGGGCAATTCCACGTGAGATTTTAGTCGACCTCTTAAAATCGGCCAAAAATATTTTTTTTCTATTCTGTATCGAAAAAAAACAGATACGATTTTTTTATTTTTGTTTAATTGTCAAAATTTTTGACTTATGAATTTTTGAAATTTTGCATTTTTAATCATAGACCTATATTCAGTTGCTTATAAGTCCGAAAATTGGTAATAAGTTAGAGTAAATTATATCAGGCGATATTTAAGCACTTAAGTAGAATTTTACTTTACGATAATGATTATGATCTTATGGAGCCCTTATAGATACTTCATTATACCTAAAGATAAAAAAATTGTTTAAATATGGCATAGATTTTGCTGTATCATCAAAGGCATTATTACGACCCTTTTTACTTGAAGCTTTAACAATAAATCAAATCTGACATAAATTTTGACATAAATTAAGGGCCATTATTTGGTCGTTTATGACATGTAGTTAAAGCAGAATGTAAAATTACATGTAGATTTCGACGTGATGTAACAGGAGTTAGTAAGAATCTTTTAACCTATAGGTCAAAACTGCCCTAAAATTGACCTAAATTTTAAGGGTTGCTGGAATTGTTTGTAAAATTTTGAAGTTTAGGTCAAAACTACCCACAAAATTGACTTAAATTTTGATAGTAGCAGAAATTCTTTGACAATTTTTGACATTTTGGTCAAAACTGCCCTTAAAATTGACCTAATTTTTAAGGGTAACGGGAATTGATAGTTAAATTTTACAGTCTAGGTCAAAAATGCCCTCCAAATTGACCAAAATTTCATAGTAGCAGAAATTCTTTGACAATTTATGACATTTAGGTCAAAACTACCACAAAATTCACCTAAATTTTAAGGGCAGCGGAAATTGTTTGTCAAATTTTGACGTTTAGGTCAATACTGCCCTCAAAATTGATCTAAATTTTGAGGGAGTGTGTATTTATTTTCAATTTTAACGTTTTGGTCAAAACTGCTCTCAAAATTCACCTAATTTTTAAGGGAAGCGTGAATTGTTTGCCAAGTTTGGACGTTTTGGTCCAAACTGCCCTTAAAATTGACCTAAATTTTGAGGGTAGCGAGTATTGTCAAACTTTGACGTCTAGGTCAAAAATGCCTTTAAAATTGACCTAAATTTTATGGGTAGCGGGAATTGTTTGTCAAATTTTGACATTTTGGTCGAAACTGCCTTCAAAATTAACCTAAATTTTAAGGGAAGCGTGAATTGATTGCCAAGTTTTGACGTCTAGGTCAAAAATGCCCTCAAAATTGACCTAAATTTTAGGGTAGCGGAAATTGTCAAATTTTGACGTCAAGGTAAAAACTGCCTTCAAAGTTGACCTAAATTTTAATGTTACGTTTGCAGTAACTTTTAAACATTTAATTCCTAATATTTGATTGTTTTGCATACATAAATTTATATGCATAAACTGTAAATATGAGCGTGCACTTGTTGACATCAGGAGTTTTAAGCATTACTCAGTAGAACGCGCAGTAGAAATGATCAGAAATTGACACTCTAAATGATATGAAACTCATCGTATTGGTAGAGAATAAGAGAAACGCGCAGGAATGCTTGATAACTTCTGTTGACTCCAATGTATTGCTCATCTCGAATATATTGTAACGATCATAATCGTTTTCTTCTTTTTATGAATAATCGTTGCCACTTCCCGAACTATTAAATGCAATAATCCTTAAATATATTACTATTAATATACACGCGCAAATTTAAATTGCGCATATTACCAATCTTAGCCACCAGGCGCCATGCGCGTTGCTGCAAGAGGGCAGACGACAAAAGCACATGTTGGTGCAACGGGCGCAACGCATAGATAGATTGGTGCGAACCTCGATTTTGTAAAGAGCCCTTACGTTCTCCTTTTTTGTATAATTTACTATTAAGTTGAATAAAGACTGTGTGTTATTTTGATATATTAGTGCGCTTTATTGGCTCATTGTTTTGGACTAATTAATCATTCATTCCGCACCTAAGCAGTGTCCGAGATAAGAGAAATACTGGTAAGTTCGTCTTTTCTCCCCTCTTTTCTTGGCTTCTTTTACGAAGGAAAAGCATCTTTCAGCTTTTCTATTTTTCGAGGAATTTTTGACCAGTGAATTGTGCCCATCAAATTAAGTCGAACCCCAATTCTATTTAAATTATTAAATCTTAATTTTGGTGACCACATTTTTGGCGCCCAACGTATTTTTAGTCAATTTGCCTAAAGTTCTTTCTCTTTGTACGAGCCTTCGTTGAGAATTCTCCTCGCGCCGCCATTGTGACGTCACGCAAGGTCAACTCTCCTTCGATACTCACACAACTATATACTCTTGTCGCGCTTGAAGAGCTGTACATTCGCTTCTTCTCGAAATAACTCAGCTATTTTTCTGACTTATTTTTCGCGTCAAATGTCATAAAAATAAAACTGGTCAAATTTCCTTGAAATTAATTATGATTAACTATAAATTAATGAAATTAATCAAAGCATGAACTTTTGTTAATCATCTAATTTCTCACTGCTATTGTTCGCATCAATCTCACTCTACAAAATAGATCAAAATAAATTATTGACATTAATCGTCGTTATTTCTATTTCGCATAATTTAAAACTATACAGAAATGTTCTCATCACCTAGCGTTTTATACCTATTTTTCTTTCGCTTCGCATTATACTTCGCTTGAAAAACAATTATTTATTTTTGTATTTCGCTTAAAAAAAACATTTTTTTTCAATTATTTTTGTACTTCGCTTGTAAAAGCAATCTTTTAATTATTTTTGTACTCGCTTGTAAAAACAATTTTTTCAATTATTTTTGTACTTCGCTTGTATAAATTACTCTAATTATTTTTACACTGTCGCTTAAAAAAAAGAGCTTTCTTTAATTAGAACTATAAAACTGCTTACCGCTTTTTCTCTCTCTCTCTCTATTTATCACATGAAATTTAAAAAAAATATCCTTCGAAATTTTTTTTTCTCTCGACTATCATGTGTGAAAATTTTTTATTAAAATTCTTGTTTTTACTGTAGCCTAAAACGCTACAAAACAAGATCTCCAGCACGTTTCAAAAGTAAATACAATAACATTTACCAACTTTGCGTACTGTTCTATAGCTACCCTTGTTTCTTGAACAAAATAAAATTTCAATTTAATTATAACAAAATATTGAGCAATCTAAAAGTGAGACTATAAAAAAAAAGAAATTATAATTTGATCAACTCAAGAAAAGGAATAAAATGTATTAGTTAAATCAATTAATTCTTTTTAAACAACAAAATCAAAACAAATAAAAATTTTTTTTTCTCTTCTCAAATTAATAAAATAAAAATTTATTAAAAATTGAATTCATCAAATAAAGGAAAATTAAACATTTCTATTTTATTCTCCCGAGCGCAAAATTTAACTCGATTAAAAACTGCCAAATAAATTTCTTTCCTTCGGTCAATACGTAAATTAAATCACCTATTTAACAAAAAAAAGTAACCATACCGCTTCGTCGCAGACCGGGGGGAAAAGCGTAGATCGTCCGCGCATAAGAAAAAAGACAAAAACGATAACTCACGAAGCAATAGCGGCCGTGGAAATGGCCATCGAAGCGGTAACTACCGTGGCCGTGGAAACAATAATAATAATTGGTATGGTAACGGTCGTGGTTACAACCAAAATTATTATTCACAATTCCCACCATATTATCCACCTAACAGTCATCAAGATGCACAAGGTCAGCGACTCCCGCTCACACCGCAAGCGCCTCCTCCGCATCTTTTGCAACAATGGTACGATAATTACAATAGGAATTTTCCACCCATTTTTGGTCAAAACGCGCACGACGGTAACCATTCTCAATCAAAAAACGAAAAAGAAGCCAGGAGAGATTAGATCTCCCTGGCAAAACCCCACTTAACGTAAACGAAAACTTACCGATAAATAATCAAATATATAATTCAAACGAAATTGCGACTCCTTCACACTCAGAAAGCATTCCTATCGCTAAAGAATCAACGTACAATCCTCAAATAGCATCAACGCTAAACCAAGCGCATGCAGGTAGAATTGATACTAGTGATTCTGAAAGCGATTACGATGATTGCTTCTATTCTGAATCTGAGACGGACTACTCTGATTCTGAAGAGGATCCCTCCCCCATAATAGGCGCGAGCATATCCTCACTCACATCACTGCCGCTAGTTAATCAGTCAAACAAATTATTTGTAATGACTGATGAAACTGAGCGCAGAGTAAACAAATGACACGCATCGCCCTTACCGTCTCAAGAAAGACGTACAATTTCTACCACAATTAAAATCGGTAATGAGAAAATAATAGCGTTTCTCGACACAGGTAGCGATCGCACCTTTATGTCAGGAGAACTTTTCGATAAACTCGAAAGTTTAGCTAACGGCGAACCAATTAAGGACGCGATAACACGCGCCGGCGTACAACTCGCGCAACGCGACCACGTAGCCGCGCCTCGTCATTCCGTTAAATTTAATATCGAGATAGATAATTGCCACGGTGAAATATGGTTTGCAGTCCTCGATGGACTAACCACACCAGTTATTTTAAGCATGGACTTTATAACCAATTGGCAAGTCACTATTGACGCAAGCCAAGGTTATTGGTCCATGAAAGGTTCAACGATTCGTCACCCTTTAGGCTCCAATTCTAATACGCGCAGCTTCCTAAATTCCGCCCAATTAATCGAACTATCTCCGGAACAAAGAAAGACTCTAAACGACTTTCTAGACAAGAAATTATCGAAATTTGCGTCTGGAACCGGTGTAACAGATCTCACAACACATGTAATCGAGCTCACCGATCCCACGCCATTCAAATTAAAGCCTTATCGCCGCAGCATAGAAGCGAACAAAATGATTAATAATCAGGTCGAAGTTTACCTCGACAAAAAGTTCATAGTCAGAAGCAACGGACGCTTTGCCAGCCCAGTGGTGCTAACATATCGTAAAGATGGTAGGCTAAGAGTATGCATGGATTTCCGAAAGTTAAATCGCAACACAAAGAAATCAGCATACCCTTTGCCACGTATGGATACCATACTCGATGCGCTATCTGAAGCTAACATTATTAGTACGATCGATTTGCCCGACGCGTTTCACCACATACCAATTGACCCGAAGTCGCGCGAATACACCGCCTTCGTTGTCCCCGGTCGTGGACAGTTCGAATGGGTCAGAATGCCCTTCGGACTCACAAACGCGCCAGACACTTTCCAGGCTCTAACCGACCGACTAAAAGAAAAGTTCGTAGAACACGTTCGCGAAAATAATCTCCCCGAACATTATTGCGAACAAGTCCACGCTTACCTCGACGATTGGATAATAATATCTAAAACTTTCGAAGAACATCTTCTGCTTCTCGATGTAGTCCTTACCATTCTACACGAAGCAGGATTGTCAATCAATCGCGAAAAGTCTTACTTTGCGAAATCGTCGGTAGAATACTTAGGATTTATTCTCGACAAAGACGGTTTGAAGCCAAACGCTAAGCGCGTTGAACCAATCCTCGAACGGGCAACTCCTCGTAATCGAAAAGAGTTGCGCCGGTTCAATGGTTCAGTAAACTGGTACCATCGTCACTTGCGCAATATCGCAAAAGTGCAAGGGCCGCTAAACAAATTAGCGAGCCCAAAAGTACCATGGAACTGGACCGAAGAACACGAGGCCGCGTTCAACGAAGTTAAAGAGTCCTTGAGAAGCGCTTTAACTTTAGTGGCGCCTAAGCCTGGCTTTCCCTACTACTTGTATACCGATGCAAGTGACACCGGCATAGGTGCTATCTTGACACAGCAAGATGGAGAAAAAGAGTACTTGATCACTTGCTTAAGTAGACCTTTAAGGGGTGCGGAATTAAATTACACCACCACCGAAAAGGAATGTTTGGCCGTGATCTTTGCTATTAAAAAGCTCCGCTGTTACCTCGAATGCGCTGAATTTACTGTGATAACAGATCATTCCAGTTTAATTTGGTTGCAAGGTCTCAAAGACCCAAAAGGTAGACTTGCGCGATGGGCTCTCGAGCTATCCGCAAATAACGTCAAGATTGAGCATAGAAAAGGTACAACTAATGAAGCGCCTGACACGCTTTCGCGACTTTACGGAGACGATACTAACGACACGCGCGTTACCGAACTAAACCTCACTAGAAGCTTAAGTTGGTACGACGAGATGTTAGAAAAAGTTTGTAAAGATCCTTCGCGATATGAAAGATACAGAGTTGATTCGAACAATCAACTATATTATTTCAAACCTAACCTAATTAAGGAAACCATTGGCGATAATAACGCCTGGAAAAAGGTCCTGAAAGAAAACGAAATTTTACCGACTATCACCGAACATCATAGCACTTCCCAATCCGCGCACCAGGGAATCAATAAAACTTATCAGTCGATAATTAACCATTTTTATTGGCCTGGAATGCGCGAAGATATCAAGCGTTACGTCAATGAATGCGAGATTTGCCTCAGGTGTAAACCGAAAAACACACCCCCACAAGGTTTAATCTATCCGCGCAAAATTACGGAACCCTGGGAAACAGTGTCACTCGATATCGTAGGCCCCCTACCTCGGTCAAAATCTGGTAAAAGTTATATTCTTGTTTGTGAAGACACGTACACTCGGTACATAGACTGCTTTGCGCTATCCAAAGCTGACGGTCCAAAGATTGTAAAATCCTTAAACACTCTTGTCAACCGCTGGGGAGCGCCAAGAATTGTCATTACTGATAACGGTACAGAGTTCGTAAATCGCAATATTACATCGTTTCTTCAAAAAATCGGTTCAGTACAAAGGACTACACCCGTGTATCATCCTCAGGCTAACCCTGTCGAGCGCGTGAACCGCAATTTAAAAACAATGTTAGCAAGTCTTCTCGGTGATAACCAGCGCGAATGGGATGCTCTTCTCGAAGATATTCAGTTCGCTTACAACACCACAGTTCACACTTCCCTCGGAGTTACACCAGCTTTCTTGAACTTCGCTCGTGAACCGAGACGAACAGGTGAACCCCCACGAGACACCAATACTGACATTAACACAGATGAGACAATTGACACTTGGCTAGGACGTTTAAAACATATAGATGCATTTCGCGCAAAAGTTGAACAATTCATGACTAAAGCTAGCAAGAAACAAGGCAAAGCATATAGTAAAAATCGGAAGAATGACAATAATTTCCAAACTGGAGACCTTGTATTCTATCCCAACAATACCTTGTCAAATGCCGCACAAGGTTACAGTTCCAAACTGGCACCACGTTTTAAAGGCCCGGCGACAATAAAAGAAAAATTGTCACCCATGATAGTCGTTATCTGCGATGCGCATGGTAAAAAGCTAGGAAAATATCATGTAAACGATTTAAAAGTAGCTAGGAAAAATTTTAGATCGCGCACCAATTTGTAAAACCGTTTTCAGAATTCAAGAAGACGAAATGGAGTCCTCAACCAGCGCTGATGCTCCATCCGCAATCACTTTTTCCGAGATTATGGCCACATACCACACAACCATTCCTGAGGGGCAACAGATTCAAGAGGCGAAACTCAAATTCGAGGAATCGTCATCAGGGCTGATTGCGCTCTCAAAACCGACCCTCGAAAAAATCGTCATCGAGCGTGACACCTTC
The DNA here is from genome assembly GCA_032872475.1 of Leptopilina myrica (nomen nudum). Lineage (NCBI taxonomy): Eukaryota > Metazoa > Arthropoda > Insecta > Hymenoptera > Figitidae > Leptopilina > Leptopilina myrica (nomen nudum). The sequence continues at coordinate 37,210,269 of CM065458.1, read as the reverse complement.
CTTGCGCAATTAATCGAAGCCAATAAAGTTATCGACGAACTGCGCAAGAAGGCCAGCACTCCAGCACCTAGTAATGCGGATATCGCAGAGCATTCCAGAGAAATTCTCCTAATGAACCAAGAGCGCCGAGAGTTATCAGAGAAGTTAGTCACCGCCGAAGAGAAGATTAAGTCTTCCGAGGAGCAACGTGCCAAGCTCCAAAAAGTTGTCAACTCCAATAAGGTCGACTACGACGAGCTTTTAGCAGATTATTATTATATTGAGGATCAATATAATAGATTACGCCAACTCTTCAAGAGGAGTTTCACTGAAGTTTTCCGCGCAATAGCCGAATTCCGTGAACCAAGACTCCGTCCTAAGGCTGCTCCAGGATGCCTAAACTGTGGTGTTTCCGGCCACAGTTACCATACGTGTGAGAAGACATATTCCGGTCGCTTCTGCCAAATTTGCTGTCATCCTGACTTTTCGACAGAAGAATGCCCTTCGCCGCATTACACCGAGTTGCCAGGATCATCGGAACGCTTACGCTGCAAGTGCTGTTGGCGTCCGCTCAACCTTCCAGATGCTAACTGTCACGAATGCCGAAAAAGAATGAAGGCAGACTACACCATGAGGCGTTACAGACGCGGCTTCGAATTGGAGTTCTAATCACATACTCCTCCAGCAATAAAGCCTAAGGAGCAAAGCCAAGCTGAGGCCCCTACTATTTTCATAACACTTACTATTATTAAAATTTTCAAGTTTATCAAGTTAAACGGCTAATTCGCGCCAAAGAAAAAAAAGTATTAATTAAAACTAAGAAAGATTGTTAGGTCATCATAGGATTAAGTGCCAAAGAATTATCGAAACGTATTGTGATTTTATACCTCATCGTCAAGACTTCGATTTAAGAATGCGCTTCCTATTAAACTAAGATGAACAGTGAGACATTAGATAAGATTTTTTTTGAGATTCTTTTCCTTCCTTTCTTTTAATTTACAAATTTCAATTGCTTTATTTCATTCCAATTCCAAATAATAATGTTTCTTTGCAAGCCAAGAATACGTGGATTGGGAAATTTGACGGACTTAAGTCAATCCTGGGTAGTAGCAACGATCTAGAAAGGGGGAATTGTAACGATCATAATCGTTTTCTTCTTTTTATGAATAATCGTTGCCACTTCCCGAAATATTAAATGCAATAATCCTTAAATATATTACTATTAATATACACGCGCAAATTTAAATTGCGCATAGTACCAATCTTAGCCACCAGGCGCCATGCGCGTTGCTGCAAGAGGGCAGACGACAAAAGCACATGTTGGTGCAACCGGCGCAACGCATAGATAGATTGGTGCGAACCTCGATTTTGTAAAGAGCCCTTACGTTCTCCTTTTTTGTATAATTTACTATTAAGTTGAATAAAGACTGTGTGTTATTTTGATATATTAGTGCGCTTTATTGGCTCATTGTTTTGGACTAATTAATCATTCATTCCGCACCTAAGCAGTGTCCGAGATAAGAGAAATACTGGTAAGTTCTTCTTTTCTCCCCTCTTTTCTTGGCTTCTTTTACGAAGGAAAAGCATCTTTCAGCTTTTCTATTTTTCGAGGAATTTTTGACCAGTGAATTGTGCCCATCAAATTAAGTCGAACCCCAATTCTATTTAAATTATTAAATCTTAATTTTGGTGACCACAATATATAGTTATATGCGTATATATATATAAATATTATTCTCTATTTCGACTAAGTTAAATCCAATATAAGAGATATAAAACAAAATCAAACAAAGCCAACCCTAATTGTTTAAACAACAAGACATTTTTATAGACAGTTCTTATGGCATATCTAACTACAATTTTAATTATTATTATTATAAATTGATTTTTAAACAATGAAAAGTTATATTTAACAAAATTATAATAATACAAATGTATAAATTAATTGTTATAACCATATATAAGTAACATATAAATTGTTAATAATTAGAATCAACTTATATAACATTTCAATAATTCTTCGAATTTGTATTATATAAGAACGACTCTAAAGAGGGATATCCAACGCATAGTGACCTCACTCAACCAAAGTTCAGTAACCTAGGGCCTGTTCGGTTAAATTTGATTGGTTAACTAAAATAGCTCGGCTCCAGATTGGTCTGGAAGACAACATACATTTTTCTAAACATTTATATTGGCTACTCGTTACTTTGCGCCCTTTTTTCCGCAAGTGGTAAGTATGGCATAAAAGCCGGAAAGCCCTCTTCCGAATCGTCATTTTCTTCCGTTCTCTTACCGAAGTAACCAAAGATTTTGTCCCATCAGGCAGATGCCCTTTTTGAATCATTTTGTAATCGTACCAAAAGACATAGTCTGTTAAATTATTCGTGCCGTCAAATTCTGTATTTAACAGAAGTTCTTACGAGTCGAGACAATCAAAATATTCAGGGTCTTGATGTCAAGCTTTTAGTTTTAATACGGTTTTCGATTGTTACGGATCGTTCTAATCCCGTTTTTTTACTAATTTTAAAGTTTGTGCCTTTCAAATAAAATATTTAAAAGTAGTAGTAAGTATTTGTGTAAATTCAAACCGATACAACTGTAAGTATTTGGTAAGAATTATCATTGTATAACCACCATTATAATTGAGTTTTTTCTTATATTAAAAGAATTCTATAATTTTAAATCTATATTTTCTTCTATCCTTTTAAATTGAGAATAACGTCATAACAGCTCCCATAGAGCTGAAGCAATAACGAACTCACAAATAAATAATTTTCGCAAGACTTACCATCTTGCGAGAAAATTGCTAGCGACTTCCGAAAGTACCTCGCTCGATATTCAAACCACGGTTATTATTAGAATATTATTTTTAATATGAACGTAACATTTAGGGCAGTGGGAATTGATTGCCAAGTTTTGACGTCTAGGTCAAAACTGCTCCCAAAATTGACCTAAATTTTGAGGGTAGCGAGTATTGTCAAACTTTGACATTTTGGTCAAAACTACACTCAAAATTCACCTAAATTTAAAGGGTAGCTGAAATTGTTTGTCAAATTTTGACGTTTAGGTCAATACTGCCCTCAAAGTTGATCTAAATTTTGAGGGAGCGTTTATTTATTTTACATTTTAACGTTTTGGTTAAAACTGCTCTCAAAATTAATCTAAATTTTAAGGGTAGCGAAAATTGTTTGCCAAGTTTAAAAGTTTAGGTCAAAACTGCCCTCAACATTGACCTAAATTTTGAGGGTATGGGGAATTGTTTGTCAAATTTTGATGTTTAGGTCAATACGACTATAAAAATTGACCTAAATTTAAAGGGATGCGGGAATTGTTTGCCAAGTTTGAACGTTTTGGCCAAACCTGCCCTCAAAATTGACCTAAATTTTGAGGGTAGGGGGAAATGATTGCCAAGTTTTCACGTCTAGGTCAAAAATGCCCTCAAAATTTACCTAAATTTTAGGGTAGCGGAAATTGTCAAATTTTGACGTCTAGGTAAAAAATCCCCTTAAAATTGACCTAATTTTAAGGGTAGCGGGAATTGTTTGTCAAATTTCGAAATTTGGTCTAAAACTGCACTCCAAATTGACATAAAGTTTTAGGGTAGCGGGAATTGTTTGTCAAATTTTGATGTTTAGGTCAATACGACCATAAAAATTGACCTAAATTTTAAGGGTAGCGGGAAATGTTTGTCAAATTTTTACATTTTGTTTAAAACTGCACTCAAAAGTGACCTAAATTTTGATGTTAGCGATAATTGATTGCCAAGTTTTGACGTCTAGGTCAAAAATTCCCTCAAAATTGACCTTAATTTTAGGTTAGCGGAAATTGTCAATTTTTGACGTCAAGGTAAAAACTGCCTTCAAAATTGACTTAAATTTTGAGGGTAGCAGAAATTGTTTAATTTTGACGTCTAGATAAAACTGCCTTCAAAATTGACCTAAATTTTAAGGGTTGCGGGAATTATTTGTCAAATTTCGACATTTTGTTTAAAACTGCATTCAAAATTAACCTAAATTTTAAGGATAGCGGAAATAGTCAAATTTTGACGTTTAGTTCAAAAATGCCCTCAAAATTGACCTAAATTTTAAGGGTACGGGAATTGATATTCAAATTTTTAAGTCTAGGCCAAAAACCCTATTGTTGAGACTCTTGTGTCCGTAGCCAAATCGTGTGTGTCCCCCCCTGGGCACAGTGATCTTCAACCATGTTAAGGTTTGACTAAAATGACGTCAAAAACGGAAAACACAGCTTTATTAGGACTCGATTAAAGGTAAAAAAAACTACTTGATGTAAAATCGTAGCTGCTTGTATTTTCGAGAAATCAGGAAATTAGCATTTTTTATTTTCACCTGCTTTAACAACTTAGCAAAGTATATATAATTTTTTGATTTTTAATTTTAATTCTCTGATTTACCACTCTTAGCTTTGCCCAGAACCATAACTACTTTTTTGAAATTCAAGATGACGGATATGAAAACAATTATTTTTCCAAAATGCAAAAGGCCGAAAAAAATTTCGGACAATTCATTAAAAAGTCATTAGATTTGCTTAAAAATGGTTACTCGGAGGTTTTTGAGGTCGCTGATTACGAATCTGATGATATTATTTTAACATTTAAAATGGCGGATCCAGTATGGCGGACAATTTTTTAAAAAGTTACTAGATTCACTTGAAAATGATTACTCAGGGGATTTCGGGGTCGCTGATTACGAATCTGATGTTACTATTTCAAAATTCATAATAGTGGGTCCAATATGGCTGACATTTTTTTAAAAAGTAATTGTATTTGCTTGAAAATGGTCACTCGGTAGTATTTCAGGATGCTGATTACGAATCTGACTTCAGAAAAATATGAATGTCAAACAAGTCAGTTTTTGTGGGAATAATGAAATTCTTGATTAGTAGAAAACAGAACAGATTCGTGAAAAACAGAAGATCATTATTCCCAAAAAGACTAACTTGTTTAATATTAATAAAAAACAGAACAGTTTTTTACTAATCGATAAGATCATTATTCCCACAAAGACTTGAGATTAATAATAAGATGTAAAAGTTGTTGATCAGTGTTAATTATTTAAATAGTCAATTTTTTTGTCAATTTTTATTCGTCTGATCGTAAATAATAATAATATAAAAAATTAGCTTTCGCCCCGCGACGCAGAGCCTCCTCAGATAATAATTCTGCGAAAAAAGGAAAAAGATTGTAAAATCCTCCCTTCACAAAAAATATGCGAGTCTTATAAGAGTTAACCTCAAAAACTTACCAAAATACGAGTAAAAAACAGATATTGCACATAATCATAAAAAACTCTCCTCCAACGAAAAACATGAGTGACCGCCAACGACAAAAAACTATTACAAATTAAAACAAACGAAACATAACAATAAAAATAAAAAGAGGAAGAAAAACTTCCTCCTTTTTTAGTCACATGTTGGCGGATGATTTTCTTTGCAAACTTTTTTTTTAAATGCGAATATAGTGCATGTGCTTGGTTGGTAAAACAGATTTCATTCATGCAACTTTTACGCACGAAATATAGAGTGCGTTACACTCTCATGAGAAGATTCAAAAAGATTATATATATTTAAAAAAATTTTTTTTTTTTTTTTACATTTGGTTGGAAAATTTATAATTTGTTTGTATTTAAAATTACATTTCTATAAATGTCATTAAGTGACTTGGTATCAGTTCTCAAATTTACTGAATTTGTATTTTTTACTATTTGGAACATTTCTTTGAAAGTTCTACGGTTGTAGCTCCTCTCTGTTTTTAAAATTTTAACGTTTTTAAATTGAAAAAGATGGTCATTCTCATGGGAGTGTTTAACAAGTGCTGACTTCTGATGGTCACGTTCACAATCTCTCATATGCTCTTTCACCCGATCTTTCAAGTATCTTTCAGTCTGACCAATGTATACACTACCACACTCGCACGGAATACTATATACAACATGCGATTTCAGATCGAAAGGTGTTAAATCCTTATTCTTAATAAAACAATTATAAGGATCTTTATCGTAGGAGAAAACCACCCTGATGCCAAAAGCATTATAAACATTCTTAAAAAAATAAGATAAGTCTTTACTGTAGGGTAAAACTATCATGTTCCTTGTATCAAAGTCTGTCCTCCTCGACACATTGTTCACATTGGAATTAAGAGACAGAAGTCTCATGTTCACGTACTTTTTTATGAATGGTTCTGGAAAATCATTCTCTTTAAGTATATTAAAAATCAATTTCAAATTTTCGTCCTGAAAACTAATGTAATAGTTTTTTGTCGTTGGCGGTCACTCATGTTTTTCGTTGGAGGAGAGTTTTTTATGATTATGTGCAATATCTGTTTTTTACTCGTATTTTGGTAAGTTTTTGAGGTTAACTCTTATAAGACTCGCATATTTTTTGTGAAGGGAGGATTTTACAATCTTTTTCCTTTTTTCGCAGAATTATTATCTGAGGAGGCTCTGCGTCGCGGGGCGAAAGCTAATTTTTTATATTATTATTATTTACGATCAGACGAATAAAAATTGACTAGAAATACATCTTTGACTACTTGAGATTAATTATTTGCATAATAACGAGAGCAAAAAGACAGAAACGATTTCGTAGTAGTAACGAGATTGAAGTGGAAGAAAATGAAGAGACCATGGATATAAAATAAAAAAGTAGCTTTTTAGCACTTAGACCTCCAGATGGTATAAGAGCTGGGCAACGTCGATAAAATTTTGTTGAATGCTAACGGACGTGAAGGATAGATGTCATCAGCTTCGTCAAAAAGGGGAGCATTTATTGTATTGTGAGAATGCATGGCATTTTTCTTTTTTCACCAAGGGATCAAAAAGTTTGATAATGATTTCTTAAGTCTCCATAAGTCTTTAATCTCATACATTAATTATTGAAAGATTTTAAGCAACTTGACTTTGTAACGGTATTAAAATCGTTTTCTTCATCTTTATCGGCGCATTCTTCTTCAACACTTCTTAATTCTTTCAATGTCACGAAGCAATAAAGACTTGGATATGTTGATGTTGCAGTTTACAGTCCATTAACAATAAGGATAACTTTGAAGTCTGATACAAACTTGAATGGAATATTCTTAATATTCGTTAATTTAAATAACAGTGATATATATTTTCATAAGTTTCCTCTACATCAGGTACTTCACCCAACATAATCAATCTATGTACATCAGTCAATTTTCCTTTTTTGCCAATACTTCTACCTTCAGAGTACAGAGTTCTTTTTTTATTGGGATATTGTAATCATTTTCTTGATCTGCATCAAAAACATTACAGTCCAATTCTAGTGAATAATTTTCTGGAAGAATTGTCAGACAAATCTTGAAGAAATCTTGACCTCCGTCAGCCATAACTTTGATAAGAACGTTGCCAATTTCACCCCTTTCTTTTAGAATAGCATTAAATAATTCCTTGGCATCTACCCAAACGACACCATGCTTGTGTGGCTGCTCATTCTAGAAAAATGTAGAGAAAAATTTTAAACTCTTGCAACATAAACTTTAAAGTTTCAGCTTTTATTCAAGCCTTGGAAACTAAAAATCCGTTCAACAGTTTTTTAAATATCTAAAAAAATGTCCAAGCATGTTTTCCTATAATTTAGGCGGTGATACACACTTATTGCACTCTCGCTGCTCACCTTGTTCGTTGCGGCTGATCCAAATAAGCGGAATATAGAGTGGGTCATATTTGGAGACCTTTTTAAGTTTTCTTAACTTTAGATTTTAATATTTATTAATAAAAGCTGAGACTTTTTGCAAGAGTTTAAAATTTTCCTCTAAATTTTTCTAGAATAAGCAGCCACACAAACATGGTGCACAAAAATAAAAAAATTAATCAATTTTTTTTTCAAAATCTCTCAAAAATATAAAATAGTTTTTATCTATATATCAAACGACGCAGAATTTAATTGGCTTTCGCACAATCCAAGAACCGAGTTTCTTTCATTTTCCAATAATAAAATATGTTAATTTAATTTCGGCAGAAACTTTTCTTAGCTCACCCATCGTTTGTACCGACAATTTCTGCCGGTAGTGTATATACTACGGTTTTTGGGGTCGCTAAATCCGAATTTAAAGTCACATTTAAAAAATTCAAAATGTCGAACCCAAAATGGCGATAAATAAAAGTTAAAAATTTTTCAGATTCGATTGAAACTCGTTACTTGGGGGTTTTTAGGTAACTGATTACGAATATGATGTTGGATTTTTAAAATTCAAGATTCTTCGAACCCAAAAACCTTATATATGATGATGTCATATTTTTATGTAAAATTTTTTTGAACCGTTTTTGAACCACAAAGTGATTTTTAACTTGACTGCGAAGGGGTTAAAAAAGAGATTCTCAACTAAATGTCTTTTTTAATAAATCTAAACTTATCTCTTAACCCCTTCGCTGTTTGGAAAAATATTCATTTTAGTGCCCCAAAATGTCCATCAAAATCTTTTAAATTGTTATATTATTTAAAAATAATAAACAATTATTTATTTATTACTTTTTCTAGTATCATTAATACCTATAGTATGTGAATAATGATATGAAAGAATTTATTTTATAATTTAAACAACAAATTTCTATTTTTTGCTAAAACTTTCACGACCCAACGTTGGGTCGTTAACAGTCTGGGCCATCTTTTTTCACGACCCAACGTTGGGTCGTTAACAGGCAACGGGTTAATAATGTTTTTCAATTTTCCACTTATATAATTTACAAAACCATTGTTGTTTCTAATTATTATTTTTTTGTATATTAATTGTTAATCCCACTATTCATATGAAAATATAATTATTAATTAATTTCATTATTTGTTGTTTACTATTTTTGCCTAGTTTTAAATTACAATATAAATACAATTTTTATTTAAACCAAATATAATTTATTCAAAACAAATAAATAGTTTGGTTGGCTCTAAGTCAAATTGAACCCCCAGAGGCAATAGTACCAGTCGCTAGTACCAGTCGGGGAGCCATGGAGAATAGACTATAGGAGTCCAATGTAGTGTATATTATAATGAGTTAATTCTTGCCGTAAGCTGTTACTTTTAAAACATCCAGTGCGTAGCGCAGCAATCGCATACATACTTGAAGTTCTAAAGCGAACATGTGTTTCTTCGTTATTTTTTTGTTTTGAATTTTTTGCTGTTAATTATTATCAGTGTTTACATTATCATGATATGAGAAGGTATTATTGTTGGTCGAATTTTGACTTTTGCTAATTTTGTTTACTAAATAAAATGTTATATGGAAATACGAAATTAAGAAAATAATGAAACCAAAAATTTTAATTTACAGAATACCAGAAAAACCACTATGCATCGAAAATGCGCAAAGTGCAATATTAGTGCAAGGCAAATGAAAAAAAATAATATAACTCGAAGTTTCTTCAAAGTACCTAAGGTAAATAAAATATAAATATTTTTAATGTAATATTATTTTAGAAGTAAATAAAATTTAGTTTTTATTTTCTTTTGTAGCATCCTGGTTTAAAAATAAAGTGGAAAAATGTTTTAGGAATAGAATTATCTGATTCCGACACGATATGTGATGCACGTTTTAGGAATGAAGATATTGAATCATTTTGTCAACACAAGATGCCTGACGGAACAATACAAGTTATTCCAAAGTTACGAGTAACTTTAAAAAAAATACCGTACTGATAAAGGTATATTAAAGACGAAATTAATAATCTTTTTTAAATTGCTAAAAAATGCTTAACATTTTTATTTTATAATTATGCTTATAGGATTATGATTGTGAAAATGCCGTGCCTGAAAAATGTATGCTGCAAAATAATTATACCAGCCATATTTCGTTCCAGGCTAGTAATATTTTTAATTAACATTTATTTTTTAAAATACTTAGTAAATTTGTAAGAAGAATTAATATTGTTACAGATGAGAAATCGTGATAGTTCTTCAATTTCCAAAAATTGTTTTTCTTCTAACCTTTATCAACCTTGTAGTAAAAATGTCATTCTAAAAAAATATTGGTCTCACGCAAAGTGTAAGTCGTTTTATAGCAATTAAGATTTGACATTTACGTATGTTAATATTATTAAGAAATTAAAATTCTTTTAAGAGAAATTGTCTGTAGTAAGAAATGACGAGCCTGAAACCTATGGAAAATTGATAGTAAATCATGAATCTCGTAGCCTAGAACGAATTCCATTGAAAGAAAAGATTTTAACTAAATCTTGGCACATTGTAAGTACAATTTAATAAATAATTAATAATTTAATTTTACTCTAAATGTAATTTTTATGTAATTATTATACTATACTTTTACAGGAGAGAACAAAAGAAGCTTGTACACTTAATGCATTACAACGTCAACTTCAAACAGGTCTACCAAAAGGTTGGCGTTTAGCGATGGGTTTTCGGGATAGAATTATTAAAGGAAAATTGGATTCTATGTGTCAAAGTCCGAAAAAAGTAATAATTGATAAAGACTTGTCTGTTAAGGTATACAAGAAAGACACTTTAATATTTCGAAGAGGACTACAAATTTAATTCATTTTCGCTCAATCAATAATAATGACTTAGTATTTTTCAGATATACATTAAAGAAATTCAAAAGAGTTTTCTAGAAATAAAAAAAACCATTGCGTGGATACAAGATGTTAATGATAATATTAAAATATTAAATAATATAAAGATATGTATTGGTCTAGAAAATTCAGCAAGGTTCGTAAAATGTAAAAATAATTTAAAAAATTAAAAAACATATATTTATTTTTCTTTTTTTTATCTAATTTATATTTCAGATTCCAGCAATGGAAAGGTTATTTGAAAGCAAATTCTCGAAGTAAACGTTGCATTCCGTGTCGGATAAAAAGAATAAAATTCATTGATGACGAGGCTGAGAAAAGGAAACGAGAACAGTTAATAACCACAAAGTCGAAATTAGACAACGTTCGAAATTTTAGAAAGAAAGTTCAACGACTAAAAACTAAAGTAAACATTGATTTTATTTTTATATACCAAAAACCATAAAAAATACGTAATTTGAAAATGTAATGTTTCCGACTTTGATTAGGTCACAAAGTTAAGTCAGGAAATTAATCAATTAGAAAATAAATGTTCCTCTATAAAGGAAGAAATACTGGACCAAAAATAGTGCAACTGTCAGAAGGACAGCAACAAGCTATCAAAATTTGTTTTACGCTACAAAAGTTAAAGGTCCAAGAGGAAGACGCTATGATACCAAGTGGATTTACAAATGTTTACTAATAAGAATAAAAAATAAGAGCTTATATGAACACATTCTAGAAAGAAAAATTCTTATAATTCCAAGTTTACTAACACTCAATAAATATTTGTCAAAAATGAATTCTGCATATGGTTTTCAATTAAACGTTTTTAACGCGCTGAAGGAAAATTGTTCAGATTTCACTCCTATGGAAAAGAGAGATAAAATTGAAAAATGTTTTCATCAAATTAAATTTTAATAATAAAACATTTATCTTTAAAGGAGTTCTTCTTTTGGACGAAATGAAGTTATCTACAAATGTTTCTTTTGACACAGAGACTCTTTGTTTTAACCCATTAACGCCCAAAAGGACGAAAAATTTCAATGGACTTTGAGGACCTGGTTTATTACAACAATGGATACAAAAAAATTGACAAATAATATTTTTAACGTAAAATTGATTCCTCTTTCAGATTCTGATGTTAAAATTTGTTTACAACAAATTGTTAAAAAGTTATAAAAATTTTTTTCCAAAAAAACATGATTTTTCGAGAAAAAAATTTCTTTTCATCCGTATTTTTACCAGAAAAATGTAAATGTATGCCCTCAAAACATCAAAATATCGCGCCCATGCACCCTCAGCTACAAAACCCTGAAGAGGCCAATTTTTTTTTAAAATGGCGGACGACAATATGGCGGCAAACACTGATTACGAATATGATGTTATTTTTTCCAAATTCAAAATGGCGGATCCAAAATGGCGGACAAATTTTTAAAAATGACTCTATATTGCTTGAAATTTGTTACTCGGGGGTTTTTGGGGTCGCTGATTACGAATATAATGTCAATTTTCCAAAATTCAAAATGGTGGATCCAATATGGCGAATAAATTTTTTAAAAATGACTCTTTATTGCTTGAAATTTGTTACTCGGGGGTTTTTGGGTTCACTGATTACGAATATGATGTTATTTTCCAAAATTCAAAATGGAGGATCCAATATGACGGACAACATTTTTAAAAATGACTCCACATTGTTTAAAATGTTATGGTAACAAATTTCAAGCAATATAGAGTCATTTTTAAAAATTTGTCCGCCATTTTGGATCCGCCATTTTGAATTTTGGAAAAATAACATCATATTCGTAATCAGTGACCCAAAAAACCCCAGAGTAACAAATTTCAAGCAATATAGAGTCATTTTTAAAAAAAATTGTCCGCCATATTGGATCCGCCATTTTGAATTTTTTGAAAATTGACATTAAATTCGAAATCAGCGACCCCAAAAACCTCCGAGTAACGAGTTTCAGTCGATTTCGGGGACTCAAAAAAGTTGGAGCACTATGTTTCATATGTGAGCCATTTTTTAGTTTTGGCCGCCATATTGTCGTCCGCCATTTTGAAAAAAAATTGGCCTCTTTAGGGTTTTGTAGCTGAGGGTCCATGGACGCGATATTTTGATGTTTTGAGGGCATCCATTTACATTTTTCTGGTAAAAATACGGATGAAAAGAAATTTTTTTCTCGAAAAATCGTGTTTTTTTTTAAAAATTGTTTATAACTTTTTAACAATTTGTTGTAAACAAATTTTAACATCAGAATCTGAAAAAGGAGTAAATTTTACGTTAAAAATATTATTTGTCAATTTTTTTGTATCCATTTTTGTAATAAACCAGGTCCTCAAAGTCCATTCAAATTTTTCGTCCGTCTGGGCGTTAATGGGTTAATGGGTTTACAGACCTTGGTGACCATACACCAGTTAACCAGTGCCGCGAATTGGGGGACCATGCCCTAGTTTTCATGTTCCAGCCATTTGCAGGAAACTGGGTACAATCTTTAGCTTGTTTTTTAAGCAAAGGTTGTGTGTCTGGCAAAATATTGAGCCATTTAGTTATGAAATGCATCAATCTATTGCATGTTTGTGGCTTACACGTGCAAGCAGTTGTCAGCGATGGAGCACAATGGAATCGCAGTATGTGGACTCAATTCAGAATAAATGACTCTAATGTCTCTTGTAATCATCCAAAAAGTGAAACAGAACAGCTCTGGTTTTTGTCAGACTTCCCACATTCGGTTAAAAATGTTAGAAATTAACTAGTTTCAAGAGAAGAAACGTTGGTAAGCAATTCTTTTTTATTCTAAACACTTTTAGCAACAGGGTGGCCACTTTTTGTAGTAAATTAAATTCCCGGTTTTTTCCCGGTCAACTTTTTTTATTTTCCGGTCATTATATAATAGATTGAAACAATATATATTTAACAAATTTTTTTTAAACCAGTCCTTTAATAATACATTTATTGAATTAGTTTCATAATAAAAGGAATCTTTTCAATTTCAAAAGGTTTTGCTTTCACTAAAAAAACGAAAAAGTTTAAATAATAAAAGATTTCTTTTATTTTTCAAAGAAAATCCTTTTATTATGTAAAAAGAGAATATTTAATAAATTTTTCAATTTATTTCTATTACATGGTCTATTTTCATTGTTGTAAATATAATTTGATATTAGTTTATTAAGTTTTATAATTAAAATATAGAATATTTTCGTGCATGTCTGGGGCTACCCGACAAATTGTTGAAGTTGAATCTAGTTATAAATAGTTGTGTCGCAATTAGACCCTACGTTACGATTGCTAAAACCCAAATAAAATCTATATGTTAAAGCTAAAAGTGGAACCCAAATTTTGACTCGTGTCTGTTGTCATAAATATTACATCAATAAAAATGAAAGTATAAAGCAGTTTTTTAAAACAAATTACTATAATATAACTTTTTTAATTTGGTAAGAAAATTACCGATTTTTCCTAGTCAAATTAAATTTCCGGCTATTAATCGGTTTACCCGCGAAATTTAAAAGTATTATAGTAGAAACTAAAACCCGTCAAAGACTGGTACTGGTATATAACATATTTTTTTAAAAAAGAAAATTTTCATAAAATAAATTAATTTTTGTAGCCATCTGGAGATTTATTTATGGCTACTACTAAAAATCAAATATATTTAAATTTGTTTAAAAAATATATACCGGGTAAAATTTGGGCACAGCCGGGAATTTTGTTAAACGAACATAGACACCCTGCTTCAGATTTGTCTTTACACTGCTCAAAACATCTTTAGAAGTTTAATCAAAAAGTAATATAACTTAACTTTTTACCATGTAAGATTTACCTAGTAATGATAGTATCGTATCATAGGTGACTTACAATTCTAGACATCCTGCAATATCATTTTTTTCATGAAATATTTATCATCATCAAATCTATTTATAAATTTAAGGCGAATTTTAGAAGGCACATTTTTGACGTTATGTCCCGTTCTAATTAATATTTTTAAAATGCCAATAAAAAAATTCGTGTATGTATGTATGTATGTCCGTATGTCACAGAATCTTTGTTCGCGAATCACTTAAAAACGCACGGTGGTCTTGAATCAACTTTGAATATAAAGTCTTTGCACATCCCTTTTTTTTGCTGATTTGGGTTATTTGCATTCTAAATAATGTGTAAAAAATTTATAGCCCATAACTTGTCGAGCCGTTTTTGAGAAAACTCATTTTAAAAAAAAAATCATCAGTTTTTTATTTAAAATGTTACATATTTGTATCAAATTATGGATTTAAGCATAATATTAATTAAAATAGGGTCAGTTGGGGTAAATCCGGACAAAATACCTATTTTTCACAAATGACGTAAGTTTTTTTATAATAAAAGGCAATTCTTTCGTTTTATACTGCATTATTTTTTTTAGGTCCCTAGATTAATTTTTTATTTTTTATAAAATTTTATATTTAATTTTTTACATTTTATTGTTCGGATTTACCCCAAGATTCAGAAAATTTCTTTAAATTTGGGGTAAATCCTGACAGCTTAGTTTCTAAGAAATGTTTAAAATAAAGTTATCTTAAATCTACTACTCTATTAAGGGATAGAACAACTTGAAAAAAATTCATACTAGATGTACAAAAGTTGAATCAGTTAAGTGTTGTAGTATCATAAAAGTTAATCAATTAACGATTCAAAAAGTAATAATCAAAAACATATATAGCTTTAACAAATTTTAATGGATTTTAATAAAACTTGATAAAGAAAAGTTTTTGGGATCATTGAATACGAATACAAAGTCAGATTTTGAAAATTCAAAATGCCAGATCCAATATGCCGGACTTTTTTAAAGATTAATCGAATTACACTACTTACACCACTTTTCCAGATTTACCCTAAGTTTTCAAATTATCCTGTTGACAATTGTCGAGATAAAATCATGGAAGTAGTCAGAATCTCTTTTAAAGGATCTGAGCTTAAAATATTGACGCCGAACTGAATTTTTAATTTGTAAATTAAGATCCAACACCTTTTGTCCGTATTTGCCCTCTGTCCGGATTTACCCCATCTGACCCTAATACTTTTCTTTAATTATAAATAATATAATATAACAATTTAAATAATATTTCTGACACAATAAGTCAGTTTTGTTTAAATATTACAATACATGTTAAGTCACATATTTTTGCCAATTTACGGAAATTATACCAGTTACTGTACAGAAAAAAAATTAACGAAAAGGTTATATATAATAAATATAAAAACGGCTCGACAAGTTATGGGCTATAAATTTTTTACACATTATTTAGAGTGCAAATAACCCAAATCAGCAAAAAAAAATGATGTGCTAAGACATTTCATTCAAAGTTGATTCAAGACCACCGTGAACGGCTAAACCATTTGAAACCAAATTTGGCAAAATGTTTGACCTTAGGCCAAGGAAGGTTTTTAAAATTACAGATTTGAAAAATATTAATTAGATATTCAATTTTTTCAAAAAATTCAAAAATCAAAAATTATAAAATTTTACATTTTTTTTAAAAGTGCTTTCAAACTTTGTTTAATGGAGTATAACAAGTTATTTAGTCACATTCTAGAATATATTTGCCAAAAAATGTCCTGTAACTAAGATGTAAGTATAAACATGATTTTAAAAAAATTCAAAAAATCGCAAAAATTCAAATTTTATATTTTTTAATGAACTGCTTTTAAACTATCTATAATTAAGTATTACATGTTATTTAGTCACATTTTAGCATAATTTTACACAAAAAAGTGTCCTATAACTAAGATTTAAGTATAAAAATGTTTTCGAAAAATTTTAAATATTTCAAATTTTCAAAGTTTACATTTTTTAATGAATTGCTTTTAAACTCTGTATAATTGAATAATACATGTTATTTAGTCACATTTTAGTACAATTTTACACAAAAATAGCATGATTAAGGTGTAAGTATAAAAAAAATTTTCAATATCAAAAAATCGAAAAAATTATAATTGTTGTTAACCCATTTAGTCCCAAATGTCCGTATTTCTTTGTACAAGTTTGAGCTTTCCGTTCTACGAGTTACGAATTTGGAAAAAATCGGGACATAGGTTTTCTTTTAGATTTAAGTGTCCTCTTTTAGAATCTGAAAGAAAATTTCAATTTCAATTTAATCATAAAAAGTTGTAATTGTTTAAACAAAAAAAAAGCAGTTTTTTAAAGTGTTTTTTGTCATTAAAATTAGATTATTTACTCGAATTCGGTTGGAAAAAATCCGGGACAAGAAAATATCGCGTCCAAAATGTTGGGACTATCAAATAGGCATAATGCCGAAATTTTTTTTTTCTAATTTCAAAATGGCGCCTCAAAAATGGCCGCCAAAATATTGAAATTTGGAAAAATAATGTTAAAAAATATTAACATTTTTTTTCAACTTTTATGCTTTATTTTAATAAGAAAATGTTGTTTAAACAAAAAATATTGTTATCTGATATTATTTAACAATAATTTAAACATTTTTTATAAACAATTTAAAATCTGTGGCCCAAAATGGTAAACAAATTTTTAGTTTTTTCAATTCTCATTTATTTTTGCAATAAAAATGAATAATAAAAGTTAATAACTGAATTTAAACTTTTTTACAATGTGTAAAAATGTTATAAACAATTTTTATAAACAATTTGCAAAACATGAAATAGAATCCTAGAAAAAAATTATTTTTTGATTATATTACCTTCTAAAGTAATTAAAATGTTGCTATAAGTTAAAACTTTCATTTAACATTATTTAACAATATTTAAAAATGTTATAAACCAGTTTTATAAACAATTGTTATAAAAAAATATTTTCAGAGTGGAAAATAACTTCTTTTCTATCCCACTAGCTTTCTTTTGTTATTAAACAGGAAACTAAAGTATCTAATGCATATAAAAAATTTATGAACAATGTATATAAATGTTATAAACAATTCTTATAAATAATTAGTTAAATATGAATTACCATAATAGAAAAAACGCATTTTTTATTATATATTGCACTCTTCTTATCCAAATCTTTGTTAAAGAGATAAACTTTCATTTAATATTATTTAAAAATATTTAAAAATGTTATTAACAATTTTTATAAACAATTTGAAATTCGTCGGCCAAAGTGGTATAAAACTTTTTTATTTTCATCAATGCTCATTTCTTTTTGCAGTAAAAATGAATAATAAAAGTTAATCACTTAATTCAAAATTTTTTACAAGGTTTAAGAATATTATAAACAATTTTTATAAACAATTTGCAAAACATGAAATAGAATCCTATAAGAAAATTATTTTTTGATTATTGACAAAATTTTTAAAATAATTTCAGAAAATCCTTTTTTTTATAAAAATTGTTTATAAAAATGTAAAGAATGGTAAATTATTTTAGACGAAGATTTTTATTTTAAATATCTATTCTGATGAAAAACCAAGCAAAAAGTGAAAAAACATTTATTCTTTCATCCCTGAACTGTATTTTCTATGAAAATTGTTTATAACATTTTTAAATATTTTTAAATAATATTAAATGAAAGTTTATCTCTTTAACAAAGATTTGGATAAGAAGAGTGCAATATATAATAAAAAAATGCGTTTTTGCTTCCTCATAAAGGAAGCCTTATAGTGATGTCGATTTACGAATTTTTTAAAATCAATTATTTTTACAAATTTTCAAGTGTAGTATACATAATTCGTCGAGAGGAACAAATGTCCGGATGTATGTGTGTATGTATGTGTGTGTGTATGTATGTGTGTGTATGTATGTGTGTATGTGTGTGTGTGTATGTGTGTGTGTGTGTATGTCACCGATTCTTGTGGACAAATTTTCTCTTGCACATCTTGATGGATTTTGATAAGATTTTGTAGGTGTATTTCGGTCATGAATACCAAGAATCAGACAGAAGGATTTTCAAAAATATATAAAAAAAAAATTTTTTTCAACATTTTTTTAATTTTTGAAAAAATTAATTTTTTGGTTTTTTGAAATAACTTTTTTCTATATTAAAATTTTTAATAATTCTTGTCAAAATTGCATTCCTGACATAAAAACGAATCGATTCATGTATATAAAGTATATATTTCATCAAAATTTATAGAATTAATAAATATTTTAATTTTTCACAAAAAAATAAAATTTTGTATTTTTTGCCATTTTATCATAACACTTTAAAATAATTATTCTATAATAAAAAATTGAATAATTAATATTTATTTAGGGTACTTTACCCGGTTTATTAATTATATTTATTAAACTATTATAATTATTTAACTTTTAAAATTATATATAATAATACATATTGAGGAAGCTAAATGGTCATGAAATGAACAACTTGTTTCTATTATGGTAATTCATATTTAACTAATTATTTATAAGAATTGTTTATAACATTTATATACATTGTTCATAAATTTTTTATATGCATTAGATACTTTAGTTTCCTGTTTAATAACAAATGAAAGCTAGTGGGATAGAAAAGAAGTTATTTTCCACTCTGAAAATATTTTTTTATAACAATTGTTTATAAAACTGGTTTATAACATTTTTAAATATTGTTAAATAATGTTAAATGAAAGTTTTAACTTATAGCAACATTTTAATTACTTTAGAAGGTAATATAATCAAAAAATAATTTTTTTCTAGGATTCTATTTCATGTTTTGCAAATTGTTTATAAAAATTGTTTATAACATTTTTACACATTGTAAAAAAGTTTAAATTCAGTTATTAACTTTTATTATTCATTTTTATTGCAAAAATAAATGAGAATTGAAAAAACTAAAAATTTGTTTACCATTTTGGGCCACAGATTTTAAATTGTTTATAAAAAATGTTTAAATTATTGTTAAATAATATCAGATAACAATATTTTTTGTTTAAACAACATTTTCTTATTAAAATAAAGCATAAAAGTTGAAAAAAAATGTTAAAATTTTTTAACATTATTTTTCCAAATTTCAATATTTTGGCGGCCATTTTTGAGGCGCCATTTTGAAATTAGAAAAAAAAAAATTTCGGCATTATGCCTATTTGATAGTCCCAACATTTTGGACGCGATATTTTCTTGTCCCGGATTTTTTCCAACCGAATTCGAGTAAATAATCTAATTTTAATGACAAAAAACACTTTAAAAAACTGCTTTTTTTTTGTTTAAACAATTACAACTTTTTATGATTAAATTGAAATTTTCTTTCAGATTCTAAAAGAGGACACTTAAATCTAAAAGAAAACCTATGTCCCGATTTTTTCCAAATTCGTAACTCGTAGAACGGAAAGCTCAAACTTGTACAAAGAAATACGGACATTTGGGACTAAATGGGTTAATTACTATCAAGCTTAATTCAGTAGTATTTTTGGGGTCTTTGTTTAAGATTGTGACGTCTAAATAATGCAATTCATAATTATTTATCCAATTCATTCAATATTTTTTAATTGAAATAACTTCAGAAACTTTAAAAATGGAGATGTTTTATGATTTTATTTTCATCATAAACGGGCTCTAGACACTTTTGTACAATTTTGTACTTAACAAAATGCCACTGGGCATTAAGTAAAGCTTACATGGTAAAAAGTTACGCTATTTTACTTTTTGATTAAACTTCTAAGGATGTTTTGAGCAATATGTAAAGACAAATCTTAATACTTGATTTTTAGTTTTTGCCATAAATAAATCTGCAGATGGCTACGAAAATTGATTTATTTCATGAAAATACTCTTTTTTAAGAAAATATGTCTTAAAAAAATTTTAATTTGACTAGGAAAAATCAGCAATTTTCTTACTAAATTTAAAAAGTTTTATTATAGTAATTTGTTTTTAAAAACTGCTTTATACTTTAATTTTTATTGATGTAATATTTATAACAGACCCGAGTCAAACTTTAAGCCCTTATTTAGCATAAAAATACAGATTTTATTTAGGTTTTAGCAATCGTAACGTAGGGTCTAATTGCGACACAATTATTTATAATTAGACTCTATTTTGACTCAAAATGCTGGTGTATATTTTGGATTAAATTTTATTACATTAATTGCATTACTACAAACACATAAAGTTCTGAAAGTTGACAAATACTATTCCTGAACAACAAATTTTATAGAAAAAAATCTGTCACCGATTCCAATTGTAATATTTTCGTAACGAAATAGTTAATGGTTACTAATTATTAGTCTTTCCCAGTAAAATTTAATTCTTGGTTGGTAGACAGTCTATCAAATATACACTGAGAAAAAAGAGGGCGCGTTGCAGCACATTTTCGAGTATTGTTGCGCGACTCAGCCCTGAGTTCTGCTACAACACTTGTGGGGCACGTAGCGCTCCCCAGACGAGCGTGTTACACACTTCTTTCAAAAAACTTCAAGTCTGGGGCGCGCTACGCGCCCTAGAAAAGTGTGCAGCGGAACTCAGGGCTGAGTCGCGTAACTTTAATCGAAAATGTGCTGCAACGTGCCCTCTTTTTTCTCAGTGTATTAGTAGAAACTAAAACCCGTCGAAGACGGGACCGACAGCTAGTTATATCTTATAACAAGAGCTCATTTCATAGCCAAACGTTATAATGTAATTAACAATTCAACAAAAAGAAAAATCCAAAAAATGACGTAAAGATGCAAAACTGTAAGTTACTTTTACAGTTAGGTTCAAGATGTTTACAAAGCTTAATAACAAATGAAGTATTAAACATATTAATTAAGTTTAAAAATATTAATATTATTATTTACTATCAAAAATATAATTTTATAATTTGACATATAAATATTTTGAACAATACAGATGTTTAAATATTGATTGTTTGGAGTGTTGTTTTTATAATATCCTATTATATAAGCCATTATTCTAACTGTTTACTTCAATTTATTATCATTTTGCATAAAATTACATGTTATGTATACATTTTTTTGTAAAAAATTTTAATATTATAATGTATAAATCTATTGAATATTAGTTGTTACAATAAATATATTTAATACTAAATAAAATAATGTACCTTCATGTGAGTAACTTGGGTATGATCTGTAAAAATTCATGAAATACATGTACGTGTATTAAAAAGTAATTCAAATTAATTTGAAAATTATGTAAATTATCAATTGGAAATAAAATATATGTACAATTTTATAAAATAATAATCATATTGTTGCAAAATGTTATTATCATTCGAAGAAATCATTTCTATGTTTAAGTTTGCATTCTATTACAAAGTAAACAATTTGCCCAACATCTTCAAAACTTGAAGGCTTCTTTGATTTGAACCAAGGACAGGGTTTAGAAATATTTCTACACTCAAATTATCTTTTATTATTATTTTACGCTTTGTTATGTCGCCTTGTATATTTAAAAAAGCAATGCAGGAATATTCTTCATTTATTAAAATTCCCCAAGAACCATTTAAAGGTAAATGTACAAAATGTACATTTTCTTCCAGATAATTCCAATTAAATTTCATTCTTCCAGATCTTTTTGCTAAAAAAAGAAAATAATAAATGATTTTTATATATACTGATCCTTAAAATTAATATATTAGTACTTAAACATAATGTATTTTAAATTACAAATTTTTGTTATTTAATTTAGTGTTATTAACAATAGAAATAAATATTGCTATACTTACTATACATGGTTCCCTTTTGAACAGTTTTCATTAATACTGACCTCATGTTATTATTATCTATTTACATAATTTTTAATCACAATAAGGAATAATCTTGAATCCAAGATATGTATAATAAATTGAATGTTATATAGAAATTAACATTCTTGTTAAAATGTTTAAATATTATTACTTCACTAAATTAAATTTGTTTTCACTACGTTTAGAAAATACATTCTTTATGAGAAAATAATTAACATAATAATACTAGAGGTGTGTATGCGAATCTTACGCCACCTATAGGGATGTTCAGTGTTGAGACCTCAACAGATTTGAAGATTTTATCTTATTTTCATATTTATTAGCACTTAAATAAATGGTAGTTTTTCCTCAAACATGTCTACTCAAAATATTTAAGGATTAAGTTTTATTACTTAAAAAAACAGTTCAATTGTACTCTTAAAATCTATCTAACAGCTTAATTTTTTACTACTTCAAAATAGTTATATTATTATTCTTACAAATCTACTGTTTGTGAATTCCAAACGATGAAGGTCTGAATTACCTGTACCCTTGTCGGCAAGGGTTTAAGTTTATGATAGGGTCTACCGTCCTGCGGAGGTATTTGTAAATCGCTTCAATTATACCTAAAAATTATATATCTGTTTTAGCTTACTCCCACTATTTTTCAACTAGAGAAGTCTTCACAAGCTTTAACGAAAAAGTGCTTATCAACCCACCACATTGACAAAAAGTGAAAATCTATATTCTAATTCCTACATTAAACGGAGTAATATCTTATCACTATTTTATCATAAAACACAGCTATAACTATCGATTCAATCACCAGAATTGAATCACTCGAATTATAAACGAGATCAATTCATCATCATGTTTGAATGAAACCCAGTGTCATTCAATAACAATCTGCACAATTAAAGATTGTACACTTTATTCTACAACGAAACCAGTGGGGGCAAAACTCAAACAAATATTTAGTTCAATAAAACACATATTGAACTAAAAGCAGCAGATTCCCGAGACCGTGGCAGCCTATAATCAACAACAAGTGCGAAACCTGTGAAGGGTCAAACTTTGTGACTATTTAGTGAACTTTAAGCTTATCTATCATTTTAAGTGTTACTATGGTCATTAATGTGATAATTTTGAAGTTTTGATTTTAACCATTATCTTGACTAATAATTCCAAGGTTCATTACAACGGTCCAGAAGGGTGAGTCTTGCACTTTTGTTTTTGAATCACTTTTGCTAATATTTGAAAATTCCTTTGCTACCTTAATATTACCTCAGTTGGTTTAAAATGACTACCGAAGAGCAAATTAAAACGTTAAGAAGGCTCATTGGTGCCTTAAAATCAAAATTAACGCGAACGGAAAAAATTCTTGAAAAACCTGTCGATTCTATAGATCTTCTCGAATTAAAAACTAAAATAGCAGATTTAAATTCAGTAAAATTAAATTTCGAAGAAAAACAAACCGAACTGGAATCAATAGTATCGGATGAAGAAATTGATAACGAGTATGAAATTAGAGGCGATTTCGAAAACAAACTTTCCACGTTGCATGCAAAGCCAAAAAGAATTATTAAGACTAACGAACCGCCAAATGTAAATCACTTACAATCACGATCAAACTCACAGAATACAATTGATAGTGTTACTACTCAAGCTGTAAATTCTAACTCTGCTTCAATTCACCGGTCTGACAAAAACACTATTAATATTAAATTGCTAGCATTAAAACCTACTTTCAGCGGTGCTTATGAAAAATGTCCTGGTTTTAGCGATGTTTTTAAATCTTCGGTTCATAACGATTAAAGATACACAGATTCCTAAAAACTCGTCTATTTACGATAATGCTTATCAGGCAAAGCTGCCGACAAAATAGAATCTTTGGAAACCACAGATGCCATTTATCAAGTCGCGTGGAGAATATTAGAAAAATATTTTGACGACCCTTCTCTAGTTATTAACAATCACATTAAGGCATTTTTTGACTTAACAAGTTGTAGTAATGCTTCAGTGTCCTCTATAGGAGACCTTTTAAACAATGTTACTAAACATTATCGTGCTTTAGAGGCTTTAAATAGACCTTTTCTTCAAGCCTTTCCAATTTATGCGGTTACTTCCAAACTAAATCCTCCAACTCGATTACAATAGAAAGAACATACGCAATCTAACAATGATCCAACAATTGAAGAATTGCTTGAATTCTTACATTTCTGTGAAAAGGTATTAGAAACAAATAAATCGGGAAATAAAACTAATAAACAAGAAAAAAACGTGTCGCGTAACGATAATAATTCACATCGTGGAAATCGTTCACAACAGACATCTAATTCAAATTGTCCTGCATCCTCCTACACTACACATAAACCTTTTTGTCATGTTTGCAAGGAAGCACACTTCACACAAAATTGTGAAAGATTATTAAAAGCAAATCTCTGTGAGAGATTAGAAATAATAAAAAATCTAAATGTATGCACAAATTGTTTGAGAGCTAATCACTCAGTAGAAAATTGCAAAGCTGCCTTTTGTAAAACTTGTACTAAAAACACCACACACTTTTACACGAAGATGAGAAAAAATCGGTTAAATGTACTTTTGCAAGTCTGCACAATGTAGCATCTTCTCAGATTTTATTATCCACAGCAATGCTTCACATTTTAGATCGTAAAGAAAACCCACATCTATGTAGGGCCCTTCTCGATAATGGTTCTCAGGTTCATTTCATAACTAAACAAATGGCATTAAAAGTAGAATTACCACAATTCGAACGTGAAATTGCTTTATACGGTGTCAATCAAATGAGTTCTTGTGTGAACAAAATAACGAATGCTACCATTGAATCACGATTAAATAAATAGACTACAAAATTAACATTTTTGATAACTCCGGAAATTAACGAGCATACTCCAAGTGAACCGATCCCGAATTTTTATGCTCCCAGTTCTATAGATATTCTTCTTGGGGCAGAAATCTTTTTAAAATTACTTTGTGTAGGCCAGATATCCTTAATTAATAACAGCGTAACATTACAGAAAACTCACTTCTAGTGGATATTAGGCGAAAAAATTTCCGGCTTATATATTCCTAAATCAGTCAATTGTAATCTCTCTTTGAATTTGCTACACAATAAGATATCAAAATTCTGGAAATTTGAAAATGTTCCTAGTGAAAAAATATTGTCTAACGAAGAGATTAATTGTTAAAATCATTATGTCAAAAATACAATTCGCAACCCAGAAACCAGTAAATATATTGTCAGACTTCTAATAAAGAAAAACGTAACAGAATTATCAGGATTATCCCTTAACCCCTTGACTGTCGCGGACGCATATATGCGCGTATTTAAAACTGGACAAAAGTGCTCTTGACGCATATATGCGCAACTTAAAAAAGGTAATTTAAAACTTCTTAAAAATCGCTGAAACTGTTTACTCGGGGGTTTTTAGGGTCCCTGAACACGAATTCGGCGTTAGTTTTTCAAAATTCAAATTGGCAGATCCAATATGGCCGACATAATTCTCAAAAATTGATCCGATTTGCCTGAAAATCTCTATTCGGGGGAGAGATCGCGATCGCAAATTTCAAAAAATTATTTGGCGAGAAAATCCGATCAACTTATAAAAATAATTACTTTAAATACAGTAACATATGGAAAAAGGGTGGTATGCCTCTCAGGAAATAGGCTTCAAATGGTCCAGATCTTATCTCTTCTTTGTCACAGGGATCAAATGATTCTCATATATGTTTAAATTTCGATGAAATTACTAAAACATTAGGTATTTATTGGGATCCTAAATCAGATTCTCTGAAATATTCAGTGACAGAATCAAAAATTGACAAATCTACTACAAAAAGAACAATGTTATCGCAAATAGCTTAATTATTAGATCCTCTTGGGTTATTAGGTGCGGTAATTTTGCAGGCCAAAATTATGATTCAATCCTTATGGTTATTAGAATTAGATTGAGACGAATCCGTTCCCCAGGATGTGTACACAGCTTGGTCTGAGTTTCAAAGTCAACTCCCTGCTTTACACAAATTAAACATTGATCGAAAAATAGTAATTGATGATTATTCGCATTTAGAAATACACGGGTTTTGTGATGCGAGCGAGATGGCTTACGGAGCCTGTATTTATTTTCGATCTGCTAACGATTAGGGGGAAATCATTACAAAATTAATTTGTTTTAAATCGCGAGTTGCTGCGCATTAAAAAGTATCATTACCTTGTCTTGAACTATGCGGTGCTTTACTTTTATGCAATTTGTTAAAATCTACAATCCATGCGTTGCGTAGATTATCAATTCAAATGGTTGTTTTTTGGTCGGACTCGACAATTGCTCTACATTGGATTAATAGTCCCCCTCACACACTAAAAACATTTGAATCAAATCGAGTTGCCAAAATCCAGGAAATATCTAGTCAATATGAGTGGCGTCATATTCGTACTGAGCATAATCCTGTTGATCTAGTTTCGCGAGGTCTTGCCCCTCAAGAAATCGTGAAAAATTCCTTTTGGTTTAATGGTCCTTCATGGATAAATGACCATGAAGACAATTGGCCAATCACAATTTTGAGCCATGTACCCTCAGCAAGTGTTGATAAGTTAACTGTTAATCTGATATGCAAAAGCTAATATGAAGTTGAAAAAAAAGATTGCGAAAACAAATTCGGAAACGATTATTTTTGTCAAATTCTTTTTCGAAGCTTATTCGTATATTAGCATATTGTCAGCGATTTATAGACATTAAAGTTCACAAACTAAAGATTGATGGCACTTTTTCTCCAGACGAACTAAGAAAAAGCACAATCTGCCTTGTGAGACTTTCTCAGCGAGCAACATATCCGGACGAAATAAAAGGATTAAAAACTAAGGGTTTAATTAATGGAAAATTGTCATTGTTGAACCCTTTTCTAGATGCCGAAGGTATACTTAGAGTAGGGGGTAGATTTAAACAATCCGACTTGATTCTTAATCGCAAACATCCAATTCTTCTAAATAAAAATCATATTTTATCTGAACTCATAATTCGTGACCAACACCAAAAATCATTCCATGCTGGCACGCAAGTTACTCTTAACGCCATTCGCAATAATTATTGGATCGTTGATGGAATCAAGTTAAAAATTTATGTAGCCGTATTTGTATGTTTTAGCACAAAAGCTGTGTGTTTAGAAATTGTTAGCGAGTTAACCACTGCAGCCTTCTTAGCGTGTTTAAAGAGATTCAGACAATGCTACAAATTTTCAAGGTGCGAAACGCGAAATTTTTGAAATTTACGAATTTCTTAGCAATGCAAAAAATGTGCAAGAGATTTCAAGTAGTTTGGCAAACCACGGAAAAGTAAATTGGCATTTTATACCGCCTCGGGGTCCACACTTTTGTGGACTCTGGGAGGCAGCGGTCAAATCATTCAAAAATCACTTCGTACGCGTTATCGGAGAAAGAATCCTAACCTATGGAGAATTCACGACATTTGCAACTGAGGTAGAAGGTATTTTAAATTCACGTCCTTTAACACCTATTTCTTCCGATCCTAATGACCTTCTTGCCTAAACTCCTGGACATTTCCTTATTGGTGATTTAATAACTAATGTGCCAGAACGAAATTTGATGGATATGCAATCAAACAGATTATCATCTTGGGAACAAGTCCAGCAAATTAAACAACACTTCTGGTCTCGTTGGAATAAAGAGTATCTCAATGAATTCACAATCCGTAGAGTTTGGCATAAAAATTCTATTACAGAAATATAAATTGGTACATTAGTAACAATACGGGATAATAACTTGCCTCCTTTGAGATGGGTTCATGGTCGAATTATTTCTGTACATCCAGGTAATGATGGTATTATTCACGTAGTCACTATCAAAACAGCCAATGGAGAATATAAACGTAGTGTTACGTATTTATCCCCTCCACCAATTGACACAGAATGACAATAAAAGTAATATTCATATAATTATTTTATTTCTTTGTCGATTACTATTTTGATAACGAGATTAGCCAATTTAATAATATTAAATATTTAAAATATGCGATTAAGTATATTACTGTCACTTCGATAAAAGAATATTAGATATTAATGATTTTTTTATCTTTATTGCAGTATTTGGTGATAATTTTGAACACAGTCGTTCAAAGGGGCCGGCATGATGAGACCTCAACAGATTTGAAGATTTTATCTTATTTTTATATTTATCAGCACTTCAATAAATGGTAGTTTTTCCCCAAACATGTCTACTCAAAATATTTAAGGATTAAGTTTTATTACTTGAAAAAAACAGTTCAATTGTACTCTTAAAATCTATCTAACAGCTTAATTTTTTACTACTTCAAAATAGTTATATTATTATTCTTACAAATAATAAACTAACTTTTTGGTCAGATTTCAACTTAAGGTCCTAGCATAAGGATCGCTCTTTTTAAGAATAAACAAATTGTTAATATGATAACCTTGTTTCATTTAAAATTAACTCTTTAAGTTAACGTATAAATTTATTGAGTCTGTTACGTGTTACAACCCTTGATAATGAAGGATCAAGTTTAATCCAAAAAGTTGTAATGGTCGCAACATTCAGTGTACTAACGATGAACTTCCGACAAATCGCAGCACCACTTTTATGAAGTACATACATAGGAGATTGGTCTCCTGTAGTCTATTCTCTATGCGGGGTCAGTGAGCGCCTCAGGGCTCAGTGTTACCAAAGCTGGCGCAGCTATATTCCCATTAGCAGAGTCGAAAATTCCCAACTCTTCCCGGACAAGTTTGAAATTTTTCCCGAGCATTAAGGCGTTTGTACACTTTAAATTTTTTGCGGAATTTTTGAATTGATAGTTATAAAACTCGTTTTTGCAAGTAATTTCGGAAAAAAATATTTATTAATTATTTAAGAACAGTAAGAATAATTTTATTTTATTGTAAAATTAATTACGTTTACATAAAAAATCCTAATGTTTTTACTTTTTCCTAAATTCAAGAAAATTACCAAATATTCAGAGACAATTTTAATGTTTAAAGAAACTACTATTGGAATATATTTAATTGGTACATGTAGCATTTATAAATAATATAAATATTAAACATTTTGAACAGAAAATATTATGCTTCAATATATTATATATAAACCAAATATAATTCTTATCACCAAATTTTTTATTGTAACATATCTCTCTTTGGAGAGATAGCGTAGCCAACAAAGCATTTAGCATTTCATTTTCTAAGTGGTTTCTATGTAGTAATTTAGTCAATTTTTCTTGACTAAACAGTCGTTCCACTGAGGCGTTAGAAAAGGGTAACAAGAGTAGAAGAAAATGATTTTTCTCAAATTGTTAAACAGCGGTGTACCGGATGCATTTTTAAGTAGAAAAACTTGCTCCCAGTAATCCTCAGGAGACATCAATGGTTCTAATTGCTACTCTTCATGATTTAAACAATGTGTGCTAAAAATTGGTACCGCTTCTCAATTTCAGAAATTAGAGCCATGTAAAATTGTCGAATACTTTGATAAGGAATGGCAACTTCTTCTTCAGTAACATCACTATCGGCCCTTACATCATTGAGAGTTTGAGCCGCAAGAATACCCAAATATATGTTTAGATCTTCAAGAAACATAAAAAAGTGATCAAATTAAAGTCAGTCATTAATCCAAGCGCGTAGAACAAGAATTTCAAATAAATTATTGTAAAATTATTTTTCATTG
Source organism: Leptopilina myrica (nomen nudum) (assembly GCA_032872475.1). NCBI lineage: Eukaryota > Metazoa > Arthropoda > Insecta > Hymenoptera > Figitidae > Leptopilina > Leptopilina myrica (nomen nudum). Next base: position 37,180,447 of record CM065458.1, on the reverse strand, counting down.
TAGTTAAAATGGTTTCAGTTGTTCTCGATGAATCTCTGAAAACCAGCTCTGTACAATATGATTGTAATGGAGGAAATTGCACCAAAACGTGGTCCACACACTGTTTTAAAGACAGACAACGAGTAGAACTTTGTGTAAGAATCTGATGTAATTCAGTTAGAAAAAATGATTGGCAATCCGATAGAGCATCACGTCTTAAAGCACTTCTACTAAAGAAAGCTCCAATATTTCTTACAAGATCCTCGATAGACTGCAGAAGGTTCAAACATGCATGATTTACAGATAAATGTGCACTGTGACACAAGCATTTGATTGCGCGAATATCTGGTAATAGTTGTTTCAAATGTTCGACAACTAAGATAAATGGTCAAAACATGACATTTGTTGTGTCAGAAGAATATCCTACCAAATCTGATCAGTTTGTTCATCCATTATTATAGAAAAGAAATTGCCCGGTATTCTAAGTGTTTCCCTACAATTCGCTCCTAAAGGGCAAATGATTCGTCGCTAACAGACCGGTTAATTCAATTTCGACTCGTCTAATGCCTGTTTCTAATTGAATATTTGACGCGTCCACAATTTTCTTATTCTGAAAAACAGTAGGAATATTTGTGTGTTTTTCAGATTTTAAGTGTAGAAGAAGGGCGGTCTTATGTGCCATCAACTTTTCATCACACACTACACACGAAGAGAAAAATCTAGCGTTTGTAGTATGATTAATTATGCTTTCAACGCATGAGATTGTCTCATAGTATATTGGTATAAGTTTCACAGAATATTGGGATTAAATCATACCTCTTTCGCATTGTAGTGATCATGGAAAAAGCTGAGACAAACATAGCCTTTTTCCTTGAATCGCAATGGTTTAAACACGTGGTGCCTTAGGTATGTAGCATTTAAACTTTCCTAGTAAATTTGCAAGACCATCACGGTTTCTGCAAAGATGTTCCTGCAATGAGCCTTTTAGGCCACGCCTACCGACTGCAGAAAGATTAGTTATAACATGATTTAACATTTTATCATTTTTCTGTCCAAAACTTATTTTTAAAATAATGTAAAAAACTGTTGTTTAATCTAAACTTATTCACATACAAATAATTTAAAATTTATTGGATGCAAATATTTATAGACTCAATTAAGCAGAATTACAAAAAAATATTTAAAATTTTGCAAGCAACAGAACTAAGAGAATATTAACTGAACTTTACGTCACTTTCACAATATTATAATAATAACACTGGTCGACACGAAAAATGGTTCAATGATCGGACAATGATTATCTCATAGGATTTTCATTGCTGAACACGAATATGACCTCTAAAGCGTGCTAGAACACAAAATTGTTCACTCTTTTATAAGAAAATATTTGCAAGATTGTAAATTTAAAAATTCCATATTTTTGATAACAATTTTATAAACAACTTTAATTATTTATGTGTTCAACCCCTCCAATTGCAATGAAACTCATAGGAAGTGTACTCAGTAGTCTCGTCTTGAAGCCCAAATAATTTTTTTTTTGGTATTTTCAATTTCGAATATACATAACAAATTTTATTTTAAAAACGCGCGCAAACTCCACAGAGAGAAAAAGTTTATTGTCATGGAAAATTTAGTCTAGAGGATACAAATATTATTTGTTTTTAATAAGTTTTTACTTAAATGAAAGTTTATAATTTTGCGCACCGATGTCAGATCAAATCTAATATCTTAACTTTAAAAATATGAATGCTATATATTTGTTAACTAATATTTAGTAAAGTTTATTCTACTTTGTTCATATGTATTGTTAAATAAAAAAAATTTTTAAACAGTTTTCAAAATTCTACCTCAACAAATCGGTGTTTAGTCTTTAAACCTGGTGATTTGGCAACCATGTAAAATAATTTCAATTATAAATCAGCCCAAGTATATCAAATGTTGCGACGCGGTGACGCCATGCCTGGGGATATTTGACAGCACTAATACCTTGACGGCCTCCATGCTACGGGCACAAACACAAGCGCGCTATGCTTGCCTTCAATCGCTACCTTGTTGTGCGTAGACCTTTTCTTATTCCCTTAGGGCCCATAAGCTGTAGAATACAGCATCAAAATAAACGCACGTGCGTTACAGCTGACTCAATGCCACAAGGCTTGCATGCCTTATGCTATTTAAACCTATGCTATTAAATCTCACGCTTCAAGCTAGATGCGCAAACATCAAATTGACAATAGTTAAACATTTTGTAGTAAACATTTTTATTACAACAAAATGCCGGAGGACATTAGGTTGTGTGTATATGTGTATACGCATTACTCAATATGTAACTACATATGCAAACAAACTATAAAAAGTAGGGACAATATAATTACAATAAATAAATTATATACACTATAATAACTAAGATAAATAATAATTTTATTAATTAAACAATATAATTATTATTTAAATTCTAAGTTATTTCAAAAATAATGTCTCGAAAAGTATTATATTAACAGACTATTTCCGTTCTCACGGGCCTACCGTGAGATCCAAAACGTCAGCAAAAATGCATAGACCAATGGGCCCACGATTTTCTCCTACTCCTTACTTCTACTACCTAAATTTTCCGTCTTCCCTACTTTCTGCACTGAAAGTAAGGGTTGGAGGCTTGTCGCGAAATCTTAATCATCACAGCACGAAGTCTCGCTTCTTCTCGAAGACACCTCTCATGGGTCTAACCTAGCAAGTGTTTCGGGACAGAGAAATTTCGCTAAAAAAGCCCATCCGCGACCCGGAACCCGAATTTCATAATTTAGGGCAGACGTTAAAATTCTCAAATTCTCTGAGCCGGTGGAGTCCAGTGCGGACTGATTTTGGAGAGATTTCAGAATTATTAATACAATTTATAATTCTGAAATCTTGTTATTTATAACCGACCGGTTGCATAGATATTGCCCGCGTCCGTTCAAACTTCAGTGACCCACAAGTGAGATCAAAATTCTCTATCTATCTATCGCTTGCATAGATATTGCTCGCATCAGTTTGATAGAGAAGAGGTCCACAAGTGTAATCGAATTTCTTATAAAACTGTCGGTTGCATAGATATTGCCCGCAACCTTTCAACCACATGTGCAATCTCGCGAATAAAGAAAGCAAATCATTTGCTTGTAATTCAACGTCAATAATTTTCTATTAATTAAAAGGAATATTAAAGACTGTAAGACAACGTCAATTTTGCTTGACGGAGGTTCAATTTTGTGATACCAAAAGGAGCAACCCCCGCCGGTAGCTGTAAGTAAATTGTATCGTTTCAATTATATGTAAACTACCTTAACACTAAAACTACACTTTTCCACACTTTCTATTTCTGTATAGGTATTAAATTGGGGGAAATAAACATAAAATTGAATTAAACTACATCCAAAATTTTCTTACTTACCTGTCTAAATTACATCCTTGTTTTCTAAAATTAAATAATAAACAAAGCAGAACGGCAACTTTTAAAACGGTAGGAATAACGATCCCGCAGTAATAAACGGAGTTCAACTTTGGCAGCTTGGAGCCTCCACAAATCGACTAATTAAGGGCTATCTCAAAAGCCTAATTCAAAATTAATTTACCGGTTTGTAACAAGCTAATGGTGGCAGCGGTGGGATTTTTCCTACGCGTTGCCGCTCCGTTTCGTTACCTGGTAACACTGTTACCAGTGGCATCAATTTAACATTTCTATCTTTTTGAACTTTTCGTAAATATTAGTTCACTGGATGACATGGCTCAGAAATTTCACAATTAATTAATTCGCATAACCTTGTTCAATCGATTAAAACCATAGCTTGTTGCTTCACTGAACAAAGAGGAAAACGAAATCGCAGAAAGGACAGACCTAAAAGAGTTCGAAATCAAGAACAGGAAAAGAAAATTACATTAGAAGATAACGATTTGCAAGGCATTTTCAAGAGACCTTTAACACCCCCTATTAAAAAGAAACAACCCTTAAACGATTGGAAAGAATTTTCCGATTTTTTTGAACATCTTTTAAACTAGGCTGAGGCCGAAATTAATAAAAATAATAAACGTCGCGAAAGTGAAAAGAGGGTTAAATTATCCTTAGAGCTACGCGAATCAAATAATTAAATATTGTTTGTATATTGTTTATTTATTTAGCATCTGTATGAAAATTCGACAAAATTCAAATGACTTCGTAGTCATTATTATTAGTTCGGAGTTCCCACAAGACGAAGTAGTTAATGTATCCCTAAACAGTTTCTATGAGCACAACTACATTTGCCAAACTGTTTTAAAACTAGACTGCCCCATTTTAGGATACCCGACTGGAGACTACGTTAACGACACACACGTAGACATTGTAGGCGTAATATATCTGCAATTTGAAAATCAAGAAATTTGCTTTCATGTGGTAGAATCGTTTTACTCACAAGCAACACTACCCAAGTGCCATACGCCGATTTTTCTGAAAATTGGTATACTACGAAAACATCGAAAAATATTTGACACGTATTTTTTTATATTGGCCCGTTTTGAGTTTTAAGTTGCATATTGTTTGAGATTCGTGCAAAAATCACGTAAACAGAACTAACACTCAGATTATTTATCTGCAAGAGATATCCAAGAATGCATTGTACACAGTTCGACTTAATCATTGGCCGATAGATGAAAGATCTTCTGTAAAAAAATCGTGCATAATTGAGTCAAATGTTTCCGCGCAATTATATGATCAATTATAATAATTATAAATCAATTATATGATGGGGAATCTTCCCAAGGTTAGAGTAGTAGCGAAGTATCCTTTCGAGGTCACCGTAGTTGACTACTGCGGACCGTTTTTTATAAAGGAAAAACGCTTGAGAAATAGAAACAAAATAAAAGTTTATGTGGCTATATTTATTTGCATCTCAACAAAAGTGATTCATATAGAGTTAATTAGCTATTTGACAACGGAACTTTTTATAGAGGGATTACGAAGATTCTTCGCAAGGCGGAGAAAAAGTAAAGCTATTTATTTAGACAATGGGTCTAATTTTGTAGGCGCGAATAACAAATCGACAGAGCTTTATGACCTCCTTACCTCCGCTAATCACAATTAAAAGGTTCAAGGTTATTTGTATGATAACAAAATGAGAGGCATTTTGCCCCTCCACGAACACCACATTTCGGTGGAGAGTGGGAGTCAGCAATAAGATCTGTCAAATATCATATGAAGCGAAATTTGGGAGAAGTATTGTTTGCGTACAAAGACTTGAGTACTTATTTATGCGAAGTAGAAACAGTGTTCCTTATTGGTCGACCTTTGACCAGCATTTCAACGCAAGACGTGTCGCAGGTTGCGGTAAATAGGTTGTCTACGTGGCAGCATATTCAAAAATTAAAATTAGATTTTTGAAAGCGTTGAAAGTTTGAATATTTAAACAAACTTAATACAAGAAGTAAATGGGATTCCGGTTCTACTAACATTATAAAAGTAAACACATTAGTTTTACTAAGAGATGACAATCTGCCACCGTTATGTTGGAGTCTTGGCAGATTACTGAAATTGTATCAAGGCGAAAATAATATAATAAGAGTTGTGGATGTAAGAACGCAGAATGGAATTGAAAAAAGAGGTGTGGAAAAGATTTCCCCATTGCCCATTTGTTGTAATTGAATGCAGTACATATTCAATTGGGGCTGTATGTTGCGAAGCAAGGAATAAAACGAATTATGACGAAAACTGACGAAGAAAAAGGCCGAATTTAATTTTGATAGTCAATCGAAAAGAGACATTGCTCTCACGGCTAGCAAATTGTAAACACGACAGAAAGTTACTTTTGCTGTGTCCTTTCTAATAGAATATTTGTGGAGTATTTTCTTTTTTAATAAATTGTAACTTTTCTTTTAAATGAACTGAACTCTTTTATTTTAATTATTATTGTGATTCTGTGAAACCTCGTCCTGTTAGTTATTTATTATTCCCACGATATAAGAAAACATTTTTATTATTGGCTTGTACTCGTAGACAAAGAGAGCCATTTAGTGTACCGCTCTATGAGTACACTATATGGAAAAGTTGTGCTATATAACATTTTTTAACTGATTCAGGACTTTTTCGAATTGATTCTTGTAGTTGACAGTTTAAGCTTTATTTTAAGCCTAGTTAAAGATTTCTAGCACGTCGTCCTCATTCTCTATACGTGAACAAATAAGGCCAAAAAACCGTTTTTTGGTACTTTCATGTACTCATAACGTAGCTAATTTTTATACGATTTATAATTTTTTTTAGTTTGAATTTGTAGAAACAGAGCTTTTTGACAGTATATTAATAATTTTTTTTAAATGAAAACTGTCTAAGCGGCATTTAAAAATATTTGCGACTTTTTTTTCATTTTTTCAACTTTGACGTTGTTTTTATGATACTATTGAATCTTAAAAGTTTTTTTCATCATAAGAGCTCAAAAGTAAATTTAGTTCTACGTCAAATGAGCTTTTGCTAAATAAAATTCGATAAAAATTGACGGAGTTATGTGAATTTTAAAATTTTATGATTTTTGAACTCAATTTGTAAGTTTGAAGCTTTCTTGGCATTTGCATCAAAACTTGGTATAAAGGAAATACAATGGAATTAAAATACATATGGGACATTCCACGTCAACCGCCATTTTTGATCCGCCATTTTGAATTTTGAAAAACTAACACCGGATTCGTAATCAGCGACCCCGAAAACCCCCGAGTAACAAGTTTCAAGCAAATAAGATTGATTTTTCATTTTATCGTCCGCCATTTGGGATCCGCCATTTTGAATTTTGAAAAACTAACACCGGATTCGTAATCAGCGACCCCGAGAACCCCCGAGTAACAAGTTTCGCGACATTCTGGCAAGTTTTAACACAGACACTAATCTTCCCTGTCAGATACTTGGTTGGTCGCTCCTGCTATCCTTGGCCGGACTAGTGGCATCGACCTGAGCCTTTTCTAATTTTCCGTATATTAAATCTACACCTACCACTTATACATATATTAAAAAAAAATAAATATATATATATATATATATATATGGGCCATTCCATGTCAACCGGATCACTCGCAGACAGAAAATTCAGCGCAACAGAATTATATGTTCTAGGTATCAAATTGTTTGTACAACCAAATACTTTCGAATGCAATGTGGCCATTTAGAAAATTTCAAAATGGCGGCCCTATGTGACGCATATAATACACAAAATTAAAATATAATGCAACAATATTGTTAATAAAAGTCTTATAAACCCCTAAATTTTCTGTCTGCGAATGATCCGGTTGACATCGAATGGCCCATATTTATAAATAAAAAAAATCCTTTTTTATTTATTTTTAAGATTATTATTAACAATAAATAATCTAATTTTTTACTCTTCAATTGTGATATTGCGATAGAATGATATTCTTATTACATAACGATTTGAAATCTTTTAATAACGCAGCAGAAATTCCTTGAATGCTCGAATATACGGTTCTGGGAAAATACTTTTTGACATTCACACTCAATCTCTGATCTAAAAATTCCAATATTTATTTGTGCAAAAATTAAATTAACAATTAAATCTAATAACATTTTTCTCAATAATTTTTTGGATTTATAAATAAAATTTTCACTTGGATTAATTAAAATAATAAAATTGTAGGTAGCAGTTTAAGACATTGTTCCAACTTTTTACGATAAAAATGATGGAAAAATTATTATTCGTTATTGAGAATTACCGTATTAAAAAAATTTAAAGTGACTTGAATAGCGTGTATGAAAAATTTTAGTTTCTTATGTATACATATGGGGCATTTCAGGCCAACGAGAGACCATAATTGGTCTTAACGAAAATAGTTGTATCCAGCCGGTAAAGGCAGGAGTGGAAATGTTCCAACTAGTAAAGTAAGAATGTGTAATGGCCCAACTAGTAGAAGTGAGACATGTAGGTTCTAGCCAATAAAGGCAAGAGTGGAAATGTTCCAACTAGTTAAAGTAAGAATGTGTTATTATTATTATCTTACTATGTTCGTCACTAATATAGAAGTTTACTAAATTTCCTACAGTAGAAATTCGATAATGCTGTGACAGTCTTCAATGTAGTACCTTCAAAAATGTTCTTTTAAATCTTTTTTGGCAAATTTTTCTTTTAAATCGCTCAACATATTTTCTAATTCGATATCCCTTTCTGAACGAATAAGATCATCACCTATTAATTTGAGACACCAAAAGCTTCTTAAGTGTTGCAACATCTGTCGCAATCAATCCCTTCTTTATTAACTGGACCTAGAAAACATTTTACAACCTTTAAATTCTCTATAGACAAGTTTTATTTAAATTTTATATGAATTTTAGAAATCGGTCACCATATTGGATCCACCATTTTAAATATTAAAAATCTGATGTTAAATTTGTGTTCAGACACCTTAAATAACCCTGAGTGACAAGTTTCATGTAAATTCAAACACTTTTTTAATACTTCTTCCGTTACATTGGATCCGCCATTTTGAATTTTGAATTTCGCCATGTTGGATTATTGAGAAAATGTAATTACCTGATTCTTTAGACCAACAAAATAACTTTAGAACACAAAAAATCCCATGTAATAAGTTTTATTAAAATTCGATATGATTTTTCGAAATCTTTTGCCATATTGGATCGGCCACTTTGAATATTAAAAATATTATGTCAGATTCGCGTTCAGCGACCCTAAAAACCCCGAGTGAAGTTTTAAGTGCAGTTTTATGTGAATTCAAGCACATTTTTTTTTACTTTTTCCGCCATATTGGATCCGCCATCTTGAATTTTTTATTCTGCAACTGAGAATATGAAAGTAGATGTAATTAACTAAATTTTTAGTACTCATACAACTATTTCTGTTAAGACCAATTATGGGGGCGGGGGGTCTCTCGTTGGCGTGGAATGCCCCATATATATTTAAAAAATGAAATCGCAATTATATGAAATGACAACAAAATTGGAATTGACAAATTCGGAATTGTTGATGAAAGGACAAATAATATCTCTTTACATTTAGAATTGTCTCGTTTATAAGAGAGTATTTAGAATCCAAAAAGACCTCATCAGCAACTCTACACGTATGTTTAGAAAAAGAACAGAATGAAAAGGATACGTGGTTTTATTAAGAATCGTTCGAATCTCACAATAAAAGCAACTTGTTCAGCAAGACAGCGGACAACAGGAAACAGAAAATGTCGAACTTCACTCGATAAAACATATATAAGATTTCAAGAATTAGGTGATGCTGAACGATCACGGAAAAGATTAGATAATAGATTAGAAAGAAACGAAGAAGTTCTGAAGACAAGTCTTTCCGAAATGGAGGAACAATTGCAAGAATGACTTTTGGCTGATATGAAAAAACTCTTCATGTTGAATCAGCGCTTTTTTCTAAAAAAAAAGTTAAAGTCATTGTGATATTGCGATGGAATGATATTCTTATTACATAACGTTTTGAAATCATTTAATTTTGCAGCTGGTTCTGTTTTTCATCAGAAGCTAATATTTGTTTCAACTTTGAAATTGGTAAGGGTGTCGTTTTCAATTTACTCTTATTTTGCACTGTTAGTAACTATTTCATCTGAGCCAATAATTGCTTAAAATCAAAAATCATGTCAAAAGTCCCATTTATGACTTTATAGTGCGGTTTTTTGAGTTTTGCTGTTGCAATAATATTAGTCCAATCATGTAAAGTAAAGATTTTGTGTCCCTTTGCTTCCCTTTCAATGGTGGAGTGTACGGAATCTCCTTCGCTCTGTGTAAGGCCAACTTCTAAAAAGGAGTTTTTAATGGTAATATTATTATTTAGCTGCAGCATAAACGTACATTGAAAAAACCTGTTTGTTTCTGTTTTGGCCACCGCAGTTATCCGACCACAAGAAAAAGTCTTTAATGCCTACAGCAATTTTTTTCAATGTAATTAAGTAAGCAACTAGCCACTTCATTGGATCCTTTATTCTCGTCGTTTTTAGTCCACAGATAGCAATATGCTTCATGATTTACAACATCATAGATGATAAAATTGTAGATGGAGAGTTTGCGCTTATAGTATAAATTACTGGCTTCTGTTTTTGGAGTATTAAGAACTTTTTGAAAATCGAAGATGATCAAACAGGATGAGTTTTTAGTTTCCTTTGCAAAATTTTTATCAGCTTCTTTAGTAATCCTCGCTATATTTTTATTTTCAATGTGAATTTTATATTTTTCTTCCAATGCCTCTTTCGCTGTTGCATTTTTATAACCTTCACATAGCTCACATTAGTCTTTCTTAGGTTTGAAGAAACCAATGTTAAATTGAGTGTTGAATACGTCATAATAATGATGCCTTGTTACCATCGATTTATTGTTTTCCTTCGTCCAAATGACGTACAGTTCGAACATTCGACTAAGTGATAAAGACTCTTCGAAATATTCACGATTGGAATCTTAACAAACATAATGCGATTCAACTCGTGGACACATATTTATATGATTCTTAACGCTTTTAGTTGCCTCTTTCGTAACAGCTCGTAGTCTTTTCTTTGAATCTCCGTCTTTATCAATTGAATTTGACTTTCCACTTCGTACATTTTAAAATCCGGTTTCTACCATTTGCGCGCTAATATGACTGTGTGACGGAGATCTGCAACTTCTATAGAGACCTATCACAAGTTGTAGGTCTAGTAAAGCTAAGAAAAATAGTATAGTTGATTTTCTTCATACACCCCCAAAATGTTATTTTAAGGCCAAAAAACCGATTTTTGGTACTTTCATGTACTCATAACGTAGCTAATTTTTATACGATTTATAAATTTTTTTAGTTTGAATTTGTAGAAACAGAGCTTTTTGACAGTATAATTATTAATTATTTTTTTAAAATGAAAACTATCGAGGCGGCATTTAAAAATATTTTCGATTTTTTGATTTTTTTATATTTTTTCAACTTTGATGTTGATTTAAGATACTATTAAATCTTAAAAGTTTTTTTCAACATAAGAGCTCAAAAGTAAATTTAGTTCTACGTCAAATAAGCTTTTGATAAATAAAATTCGATAAAAATTGACGGAGTTATGTGAATTTTAAAATTTTACGAACTTTTTGTAGAGATGAATCGGGTGGTTGCGACTTTCACATATAATAATTATTTACTATTGTATCTAAGTTCTGTCTGTGCAGTCAAATACAAAAGAATGTTTATTTGACAGCCATTTGTTTTATTCAGTCATGCTGTCAAAGTTTTAGTATTCAGGTTAAAGTTCTGATTGAGAAATGTGTGATAAGAGTAATAAGTTTTGTTTTATATGTGGTCTGTTCGTGGATCAAAAACATCGTTTGAAATTAAAAAATAGTAAAGTTATACCTGATGGCGACAACGAGTTTTTCAGTCTTCAATACACTACCTCTGATCGCTGGTATGAACAAGCATACGTATATACCGAGTGTTCGTCGAAGTTTAAAAAATGGAAATCGAAATGTTGCCTTAATGCTCGAATTTTATTATCTGCTCCAATGATATGGCATCATCAGCCTTATCATAAACCGAGCGACTGCTATTTCTGTAGAACAGACGTTCGTTGCCATCATTATTAAACGCGAAGACATATAAAGTACGCTGATGTTGAAACTGCAACGAAAGCTTTAATCTTGAATGACGAGGATAATTCAACTGCAGTTCCTAAATCGAAGGAGATCGAAATCGTAAATAATGGTCCAGCTGATGATTAAGATGTTGATATTCAGACAGCTGAAGATGAAGAGCATATTCCCTCTGTGACAAAGTCAAGCGAACGACATTTCGTATCAAAGGAGAACTTTCAGGATCTTTCGCGTGATTTACGTTTATCAAGGAGACAGTCTGAGATTATCGGTTCTCGAATTAAGCAGTGGAATTTAACAGAAGATGACTTCAAAATAACACTATCCCGGAAAGAGGATCGTACTTTTTTCAGAGAAATTTTTAAATCCGATGATGAGAATAAAATTTTGGTTATTGTTCAAATGTATCAGAACTTTTTAACCTCTTAAACTACGATCACGTATCCAAAGAGTGGCGACTCTTCATTGATGGAACGTCTTCGAGTAAGTGCCCTCTTAATATGATGGGTCATATTCCTTATTTGAATCTTGATTTTCAAAATTATTATTATTATTATAGACTTAAAAGCAGTTTTATTACATAATGGAAACAAATTGCCGTCAGTTCCATTAGCATACGCAACCAACATGAAAGAAACATACGTCAATTTGGAAAAAATACTTCGTGTCATCAATTACACTACACATAAGTGGCAAATAGTCAGCGATTTAAAAGTGCTCATAATTATATTTGGAATGCAAGGTGGTTACACCAAGCATCCATGCTACCTTTGTGAGTGTGATAGCCGTGCTCCAAATAGGTATGCAAGAAAAGAATGGCCGTCACGTTGCCTCTTTTAAATCGGTAAAAAAAATGTTTTGAACCCTCCACTTATACGGCTAGAAAAGTCCTTCTTTTCACCGCTACACTTGAAACTTGGGTACGCAAAGCAGTTTTTGAAAAAATTATCATTTAATGGCGAAGCGTTTCGTTATCTGAAAGAAGATGTATTCCCTAAAATGAGTGATGCAAAGCTAAAAGGAGGTATCCTATGATTCTTGTTTTTAAATCAGTTTGTAACTTTCCTACATTTTTAAACCATTTCACACACTACCTTTATACAGAAATATTTTTTCTGTTCTGAAATTTAATTTGAGATCTAAAAATACAAAATAAATTTTCAAAAAATATCATTTTTTTCATCTTTTAAAATACTTTTATTTGATATTAAGAAGTAGGAACTTATGCGTAAAATGGTGAAAAAGCTGTCGTTGTTCATTTCAGGAATTCTTGTAGGCCCTCAAATTCGAAAACTCATGCAAGATGATGAATTTGCGAAGAAGTTAAGTGTAGTGGAAAGACGCGCATGACAAAGTTTTAAGGCATTATGTGAAAACTTTCTTGGAAATAATAAGAGTCCTAATTATGTTGCAGTCGTTGACGAATTTTTACGTGCATATGAAAAATGGAGTGTAATATGTCGATTAAGATCCACTTTCTTTACTCATATCTCAATTTTTTCCCTGAAAACCTAGGTATGATGAGTGATGAAGAGGGTGAACGCTTTTACCAGGAAATATTAAGCATTGAAAAACGATTTTAAGGCAAAAGCTCTATTAACATACTTTCTGACTATTGCTGGTCACTCAAACGAGAAACTAGTGATGAATCCTATAAACGGAAAAGGTCAAGTAAACATTTTTGACGGAAAGACTTCTCGCCAGACATTTTTTTAAATCTTGCTTTATGTTGTGGCTTTCCTTATTACTTAATTAAAAAAAGGTTGTCAACGGAGTTAATGTTGAAATTAAAGTTCTGTTATTTGCATTCAACGATTTTTGTTCACTATTTTCTTGAAATACATACACGCTAAATATCCACATGTATATTTATTAAAATATATGGGACATTCCACGTCAACCGGGACAAGACTCTGTCCAAAAATCTATTGCACCGGTTTTAATGGTTGAGGGCTTAAAATCTTCGTCTTTATGCCCTCTATCAAATACAATGTGGTACTTTTGAAAATTCAACATGGCGCTTTTAAAATGGCGCATTATGTGAATGAAAACCACAACTTCCAAACTTAAATGTTTATTTAAAGTAAAATAAAGCACAACTAGCTTCTAGGGGGGTACTTTTAATGACTACATGCCTCTAAATGAAGAAAAACCAAAAAAAGTAAAAAAGAAACGAAAATTCAAAATGGCGGATCCAATATGTCGGACGAATTTAAAATTTTTTAAAAATTCATCGAAATCGCTTGAAAATCGTTACTCGTGGGTTTTTGAGGTCGCTGATTACAAATCCGGTGTCAGTTTTTCAAAATTCAAAATGGCGGATCCAATATGGCAGATGAATTTTTTTTTAAATTCATCGAAATCGCTTGAAAACCGTTACTCGGGGGTTTTGAGGTCGCTGATTACGAATCAGGTATCAGTTTCCAAAATTCAAAATGGCGGATCCAATATGGCGGACGAATTTTTTAAAAATTGATCGAAAACGCTTGAAAATCGTTACTCGGGGGTTTTTGAGGTCGCTTATTACGAATCCGATGTCGGTGCGAATCCCAAAAACCCCTGAGTAACGATTTTGAAGCGATTTCGATGAATTTTTAAAATTTCGTCCGCCATATTGGATCCGCCATTTTGGATTTTGAAAAACCGACACCGGATTCGTAATCAGCGACCTCATAAACCCCCGAGTAACGATTTTCAATCGTATTCGATCGATTTTTAAAAATTCGTCCACCATATTGGTTGCGCCATTTTGAATTTTGAAAACTGACACCGGATTCGTAATTAGCGACCTCAAAAACCCCCGAGTAACGATATTCAAGTAATTTCGATAAATTTTTAAAAAATTCATCCGCCATTTTGAATTTTGAAAAACTAACACCGGATTCGTAATCAGCGACACCGAGAATCCCCGAGTAACGATTTTCAAACGATTTCGATGAATTTTTAAATTTTTTTTGAATTCGTCCGACATAATGGATCCGCCATTTTGAATTTTCGTTTCTTTTTTACTTTTTTTGGTTTTTCTTCATTTAGAGGCATGCAGTCATTAAAAGTACCCCCCTAGAAGTTATTTGTGCTTTATTTTACTTTAAATAAACATTTAAGTTTGGAAGTTGTGGTTTTCATTCACATAATGCGCCATTTTAAAAGCGCCATGTTGAATTTTCAAAAGTACCACATTGTATTTGATAGAGGGCATAAAGACGAAGATTTTAAGCCGTCAACCATTAAAATCGATGCAATAGATTTTTAGACAGAGTCTTGTCCCGGTTGACGTGGAATGTCCCATATGTATTTTAATTCCATTGTATTTTCTTTATACCAAGTTTTGATGCAAATGCCAAGAAAGCTTCAAACTTACAAATTGAGTTCAAAAATCATAAAATTTTAAAATTCACATAACTCTGTCAATTTTTATCGAATTTTATTTAGCAATAGCTCATTTGACGTAGAACTAAATTTACTTTTGAGCTCTTATGATGAAAAAAACTTTTAAGATTCAATAGTATCATAAAAACAACGTCAAAGTTGAAAAAATGAAAAAAAAGTCGCAAATATTTTTAAATGCCGCTTAGACAGTTTTCATTTAAAAAAAATTATTAATATACTGTCAAAAAGCTCTGTTTCTACAAATTCAAACTAAAAAAAATTATAAATCGTATAAAAATTAGCTACGTTATGAGTACATGAAAGTACCAAAAAACGGTTTTTTGGCCTTATTTGTTCGAAAAAGTCCTGAATCAGTTAAAAAATGTTATATAGCACAACTTTTCCATATAGTGTACTCATAGAGCGGTACACTAAATGGCTCTCTTTGTCTACGAGTACAAGCCAATAATAAAAATGTTTTCTTATATCGTGGGAATAATAAATAACTAACAGGACGAGGTTTCACAGAATCACAATAATAATTAAAATAAAAGAGTTCAGTTCATTTAAAAGAAAAGTTACAATTTATTAAAAAAGAAAATACTCCACAAATATTCTATTAGAAAGGACACAGCAAAAGTAACTTTCTGTCGTGTTTACAATTTGCTAGCCGTGAGAGCAATGTCTCTTTTCGATTGACTATCAAAATTAAATTCGGCCTTTTTCTTCGTCAGTTTTCGTCACAATTCGTTTTATTCCTTGCTTCGCAACATACAGCCCCAATTGAATACTGCATTCAATTAAAACAAATGGTCAATGGGGAAATCTTTTCCACACCTCTTTTTTCAATTCCATTCTGCGTTCTTACATCCACAACTCTTATTATATTATTTTCGCCTGGATACAATTTCAGTAATCTGCCAAGACTCCAACATAACGGTGGCAGATTGTCATCTCTTAGTAAAACTAATGTGTTTACTTTTATAATGTTAGTAGAACCGGAATCCCATTCACTTCTTGTATTAAGTTTGTTTAAATATTCAAACTTTCAACGCTTTCAAAAATCTAATTTTAATTTTTGAATATGCTGCCACGTAGACAACCTATTTACCGCAACCTGCGACACGTCTTGCGTTGAAATGCTGGTCAAAGGTCGACCAATAAGGAACACTGTTTCTATTTCGCATAAATAAGTACTCAATACTTCTCCCAAATTTCGCTTCATATGATATTTGACAGATCTTATTGCTGACTCCCACTCTCCACCGAAATGTGGTGTTCGTGAAGGGGCAAAATGCCTCTCATTTTGTTATCATACAAATAACCTTGAACCTTTTAATTGTGATTAGTGGAGTTAAGGAGGTCATAAAGCTCTGTCAATTTGTTATTCGCGCCTACAAAATTAGACCCATTGTCTAAATAAATAGCTTTACTTTTTCTCCGCCTTGCGAAGAATCGTCGTAATCCCTCTATAAAAAGTTCCGTTGTCAAATAGCCAATTAACTCTATATGAATCACTTTTGTTGAGATGCAAATAAATATAGCCACATAAACTTTTATTTTGTTTCTATTTCTCAAGCGTTTTTCCTTTATAAAAAACGGTCCGCAGTAGTCAACTACGGTGACCTCGAAAGGATACTTCGCTACTACTCTAACCTTGGGAAGATTCCCTATCATATAATTGATTTATAATTATTATAATTGATCATATAATTGCGCGGAAACATTTGACGCAATTATGCACGATTTTTTTTACAGAAGATCTTTTATCTATCGGCCAATAATTAAGTCGAACTGTGTACAATGCATTCTTGGATCTCTCTTGCAGATAAATAATCTGAGTGTTAGTTCTGTTTACGTGATTTTTGCACGAATCTCAAACAATATGCAACTACTCGTACCAATTTAGGAAACGACGAAAATCGACTCCCCAATTTTTTATCTTGATCCTCCACGACTGCTTTCATGCTGATTATTTTAACTTCAGGTACATTAATTTCCTCAATTCAAGGTTGGGCAAGGTTTCGTCTTGACGAAGCCATGATGGTCCATTTTTTCTTTGCTTATTTTTTTAAAAAATCGTTCGGAAGTTGACCTCTGGAGACACTATATGTTGGAATTTCTTCAAGTAAAACATGTCTCCAATCAGATGATGATGTCAGCTCCTGAATCTCCGTCACCCTTTTGGCAATGAATGTTTTCAATTCGTGAGGGGAAGAATTTATCCACGCCAAAGTTATCGTTGAATCCGACCAGAATCTGACAAGTTCGAAATCTAGCTTCCATGCACTGCTAACAATTTTGTAAATCCTAACCAGCAACAGCGCACCACAGAGTTCTAAATGTGGTTAACTCACTAATTTTAATGGAGCCACTCGTGAATTCGATCACAGCAAAAGGGATTGATGTTGACCTTGAAGCGTATAACGTACGTAGAGGCAAACTCCATACGCTCTTTCGCTAGCGTCCGAGAAGCCATGCAGCTGCAAGTTTTGTGCTCCCATGCATCTAACCGATCTGGAAATCGTCCACTGGTTCAGCATTGACAGCTGCTCCCGGTAATTTACCCAAATGTCAGCCACCCGCTGCGGTACTGGATCATCCCAATTTATATTTAACTTCCATAAATCCTGAAGTTGAATTTTAGCAAAAACGATCACCGGAGCAATATTGTAACGCCATAATATTCTTTGATGTTTCCTATTATCTTCGTAAATCCAGAATTGTCGAAACATTTTTTCAATGTCAGCACTTGACAATCTCTGATTGTCGTACCGGTCTTTGAGAAGCCGCCATGCTACATCATATTTTCCATCCGAAGTTTCTAAATTTTCGATAATGCGCACAGCAGCGCCCCTTAAATAGCTACGTAAAAAACGAATAGAAATATCTTGACCAATAATAGCATTAAAAGAGTCTTGAAAGCCCTACCACTCAACATATTCTCTCGAGAATGTCGGCAAGTCAAGCTTTGGCAGTGGAAAATGCGTAGGTACAGTCTGAGTATCTATGGTGCGAGTTCTAGCTACCATTTCTCTTAAATTGTTAAGCTCGGATTCGCGCTGAGCTGCGAGCTCTGCCTGCAGTTGTGTAATCATATTATTTTGCGCGACAGACTGAGTATCTATGTTAACAGAATTTATTTTTTCTACATCATTTATTGTTTTTCTCGCTAATTATACAAGCCTCAAATAAACATTTTCAAATTCAGTAATTTCATGTTCTTGATTCAATTCCGGTTGATTCGAAGTCTTTCCAACCGTTGAATAATTATATTTTGAGTCCAAATAAAATCCTCCTTCGTTTTTGAAATTTTGATCCACTAGATTATTTTATTCCTTGTTCTGTCGTCTTCTTTATAAATGTTTGCTGATGTTGCAAAATCTGTTATCCAGCTGAGTGCTCTCACTTTCACTTTTCCATTAGTTCTAATTAATTCACTGTCACTTGATTTATTCTTGCACCAAAATTAAAACGATTTTTGCAAGAGTTCAGCTTGAAGGACCATGTCTACGAGTACAAGCCAATAATAAAAATGTTTTTTTATAACGTGGGAATAATAAATAACTAACAGGACGACGTTTCACAGAATCACAATAACAATTAAAATAAAAGAGTTCAGTTCATTTAAAAGAAAAGTTACAATTTATTTTTAAAAAATACTCCACAAATATACTATTAGAAAGGACACAGCAAAATTAACTTTCCGTCGTGTTTACAATTTGATAGCCGTGAGAGCAATGTCTCTTTTCGATTGCCAATCGAAATTAAATTCGGATATTTCCTTTGTCAGTTTTCGTCATAATTCGTTTTATTCCTTGCTTTGCAACACTCTTAATTATTAATTTTATTTGCGCTATTTAATGTTATGTATTTTTTTTGGGCACGCTGAATGTTACTGATTTTACCTATTAAAAGAGTGAGTGAATTAAATCTTAATAAATAATATAATATTACAGATATTAAGTATACGACAGCAAAATTTGGCTTGAAAATTGTGGCTGAAATCAATGGTGAATACGTTGTATTTTTACCACAAAGAATTGTAAAGGTTCATTGACTTAAGACATGCAGCAGAGAAAGGAGAGTTACAATTAAAATGTTTGTGTGGAAAAAATAATTCATTTGAATTTGTGTCTAAAACAGAATAATAATAATGACATACCTTTCTCGTAATTAACTACTTCTATCAATCACATATAACTTAAATTCATCGTTTACAAAACAAGTAATTATTGGAGCTAAATTAAAGAACAATTTATCTATAAAAATTAAGTTAATAAGCAGCTATCCACAAACATCAGTCTTATTCTCAGTACTAGAACAATATTAGAAAAAAGGTTTATTAAATCATGAATGTCCATCTTCTGTTAATATAGAAAAGCTATTTTCTGAGATTATGACTTTTCATTTAAAGGAAATTTGAAATGAAGTTTTAATTAACATTCAGAAATGTACAAACAAAATGTCATGAAAATTAAAAAGTAAGTATATCCTTAGTTTTCTTATTGGGTATACATTTTCTTAATATATAATATACTTAATTTATATTTTTCTATATTTTACAATTTTTTTATTTTTTCAATTAAATAAATATCTGGATTTTTAACCTTAGCAATTTCTTTTTTATAAAAATCCACATTTTGTTTTTTAAGGTACGATTAAAGCGTTCACAAACCGAAGCTTTTAAATTACTAAATGTAGAATACATATTTATTTTATACTGTTTCATAAGATTTTTAATATTAATATTGTAGAATTCTTTTCCTTGATCCACATATAGGTTTTTCGGCATCCGACCTTGGTCCAGCACTGACTTTATTGCAGTTGAAATATCTTCACCAGATTTATTCTTTACAGGAACAGCCCAGGCGAATCTAGAAAAACTTTATCAATGATCGTTAAGATGTATTTGTAGTTTCTATTTTTCTTTGCATATGTTAGCATATCGACGAGATCTGCTTGCCAAGTGTCATCGATTGCTCATATGTCAACTTTTTGCCTTGCATCATTTCTTCTAGCTGGTTTATGTAATTCTCTTACTAGAGCTTGCTCTTCTTCATTCATATTTTATAATCAATTTTTTTTTATTCAAGTGCAATTAGTCGTTTGTCTAACTGAGTAAGGTTATAGGCTAAGTGTAAACCATAAATAAACTTAGAGGCTCAGTAGAAATCATTTTAATCTTCAGAAACCTTTATAAAACAATCAAACCCTTTTCTGTATCTACTATGAATAATGTCACTATCTTTGTCAAGAATATGTGTTTAAGGTTTAAGACATCCTGTCTAAAAATTATAAAAAAATTTACATTATCTCGAATTAAATGCATTGGAATCCGTGTATACGTCCGACATAAATAAAAACAATTATTAAGTCTATAACGACCCATTGAAAAAAAATTTCTGATTCTATTTTGCTTATCGCATGCTACATCATTAAAGACAATTGTAGAATTTGGTTTTGCTTCGTTTGGTTCAATCACCTCTTCATGCTCTTGAAATGGAAAATATTCAATACCTTCCACTAAGTCAAGAGTTTTCTCTAAAAAATTATATTTTAGTTGACTTAAGGGGACATTCCAGTTCAAAATGTTAAAAAAATCGATTTTTTTTAAATTTTATTTTCGTATTTCTTATGGTGTCAAGAATACTCTTCTAAAATATTATTGCAAAATTTGAAGTAAAACAAAAGTTATACATTTTTATTCTTCGCCATGTCAAAGATGTTTTTGTATGCAGATAAGAAATCGAATGATTTAAATGTTTTCTTATTTGAATTTTTTAAAAAAGACCAAAAAAATGTATTTGTTGTTGCCGATCACAAATTAGATACCAAATTTAAAAAATTCAAAATGGCGGATCCAATATGGCAAAAAAGAGAATTTTTATATTTTAATTTTTTTGTTTATTTTTTTTTCATGCACCATATTGCATCCGACATTTTTAATTTTAGAAAAATTATGTCATATTCGTTATCAGCGACCCCAAAAAACCCCCCGTAACGATTTTTAAGAAAATTCAATGATTTTTAAAAATAAAATGTCCGCCATTTTGAATTTTATAAATCTGATTCCTTATTCGTAATCAGCGAACTCAAAAACCCCCGAGTAACGATTTTCAAGCAAATCCGATGATTTCTTTTCTAATTTCGAATTTTATGAAAAAAAAACTTTGAATGCGTTTTGCTCAAAATGTACTTTTTTGAACTGGTAAAAGTGATAGCTCGAGTTCTACTGAACCTATTTTGAAAAACAAAACTGCGTTTGATTCATTATCATCATAGCTAGGGGTGGAACCTCAGAAACTGGAAAATTTGCGGCTCCTTTGTTTTCTATACGAGAAATTCTGAATAAAAACATGTGTTTTTTTCATGTTTTGGGGAAAAAGTGCCCTAAAAAAAGAAGGGGAGAAAAATTTTACTTTTTTGAGGTTCCACCCCTGGAGAAATATCGATCGAAGAGAATGTCACTTCGTTTTTGGTTTTATCTGTTTTAGAACTCTTGGAATCGTTTTCACCATAGGAAATAGACATTTTTGAAAATGTCATGTACAGCTGCCATCTTGGACTAAAAGTAAAATTTTTTTTTATGTTTTTAAAAAAATTGTTTATAATATGTAAAAAAAATTATAAATAAATGTGGTAATTTTTTTAAATTAAATCCCAAAAAGACGATTTTTTTCCCGTTTTAAACTGGAATGTCCCCTTAATGATTTTGAGAAAATGTAGATATTTTCACAACGTAGTCCATTTGGATGTATTAGTAGAGCAAGTAAGGCATTTGTTTTGCCACAGTTTGGTGGCCCTCAAAAAATTGCTCTTACCGTATTAGGTAACAAATTTCCATGACATTTTTTTTAGATTTTTGTTGTTTTACTGTATCAAAATCTAACACAGGTGATTCCATTGATTGTTTCTTGAACTCTATCTTCTGATTTACACTGAGGTTTTGTGAAATTCAGAGAGGTTAAATATTTAGAGCAAAGTGGTGAAGAAAGTATAAATACACATCTTTTATACATTTTCACATCAGTCTTAAAAAGATACTTTGTGTAGAAATATAAAAGTATGCTTGTCAAGAAAAAAGCTGTCAGTTCTAAAAAATTTATCAAACGTGGTAGAGGTCTTTTAAATCAAATTATTAACAAATTACCTATTGAATTACACATTCCTGGTTATCAATACTGTGGAATAGCAAAAGCAGTTAATGATGCAAAAGCAGCTAAAAATCAACTGGAAAAAAGTCAACGTCATAACAGAGCCATGGAATCTCTAGCTGTAGGAAAAGGTCTCTATCTTAAGCCATTTAAACAAGGTTTAGGATTAGCATGTGCTGTTAAAAAAAGGAAAAAAGCCCAAAAAATTGTAAAATTAAATTTGAGTAAGCTATAGTAAATTTAGACAGTAAATATAGTGCTGGTAGTCATTGGGTAGTTTATAGAAAGATGAACAATAATATTGTACACTACCGTCCGAAATTGTGCGAACGCTAACATCTCGAGCTATTAAAAAACACACCCGCACAGAAACAGTGATAACTCGGTTAAAAATGAAGCTAGATGCTTTTTTTAAATTGCATTGGAAAGCTTATTAAATTTCCAATGAAATGCTACTATGTTAAGTTGTATTGCATAAATAGAAAGCGAGATATCATGTTATAAAGACAAAAAAATAATTATATTTTTTTCGGAATTTCTTACTCTGACTTTGACTCCCGGCACAGTTTAGCAAAGTTAATGAAAAAAATTGTTACTTTTACAGACAATTCCTTGTAACCTAAGCTTTAAATAGAGACCAAGAACAGCAAAAAATATTTACGGGTTCGCGAGATATTAAAAAAAGAGTCGGACCGTGCAAAGCAGAATTTTCAATCATCGATTTCTCTAATTCGCCGTTGAGTCAATTACTTGTCTATGAAAAAAGTGTCGAAAATTAATTTTACCAAGTACATTCTTACTGGGATCCACTTTTTAAATATCGATATATAATAAATTAAATTAAAAAATGGATCTCAGTAAGAATGTACTTGGTAAAATTAATTTTCGACACTTTTTTCACAGACAAGTAATTGACTCAACGGCGAATTAGAGAAATCGATGATTGAAAATTCTGCTTTGCACGGTCCGACTCTTTTTTTAATATCTCGCGAACCCGTAAATATTTTTTGCTGTTCTTGGTCTCTATTTAAAGCTTAGGTTACAAGGAATTGTCTGTAAAAGTAACAATTTTTTTCATTAACTTTGCTAAACTGTGCCGGGAGTCAAAGTCAGAGTAAGAAATTCCGAAAAAAATATAATTATTTTTTTGTCTTTATAACATGATATCTCGCTTTCTATTTATGCAATACAACTTAACATAGTAGCATTTCATTGGAAATTTAATAAGCTTTCCAATGCAATTTAAAAAAAGCATCTAGCTTCATTTTTAACCGAGTTATCACTGTTTCTGTGCGGGTGTGTTTTTTAATAGCTCGAGATGTTAGCGTTCGCACAATTTCGGACGGTAGTGTATATTTTGATAGTTTTGGTGATCTTCAACCACCTACGGATCATGTGAATTATTTCAGTGTTAAAATTATTGAATACAACCACAAAAGTTATCAAAATTTTAATACTTTTGTATGTGGTCATTTGTGTTATAATTAGCTACCCGAGTCACTAATTATATTTAAGGGAAAAGGGAAGGATGGGAGAATAAAGAGACAAGTTATTTAAAATACCTTAAATATTTATTTAACTTACTCGTGAGTAGATTACTTAAAATAAGAATAATCTGGATAACAGGTAAGGGTGGCATTCACAGAACCGAACACAAAACAGAATAGTCAACTATATAGTCGCTCTTAAGCGGCGAAACGACAAGTGTCGCCTCTGTCCGCGAATTTGTCGATTGACACCCTCGAGGCTCTTCGGCCGTTTCCGGGTTCAATCGCCCGATTCGCAGCAGATGCGAGAGAATTCGTAACGCCACGTTACACCCCCCTTCCCCTAAACGGAACGAAGTATAATCCCTTGGAACAAACAAAAGAAAATTTTCAATTAATTTTCTGACAATTCGTCGTAATTGGTAGCGAAGACTATAAATTCAAAGTTTTTTTTTTTTAAATATTTTCCGCTAATTCCTTGAATTTTCCGCAAAATTATTTTCCAGCAGTTCCCTTAGTTCCTCTCGTCGTTTGTCCTAGTTGGCTCCAGTTGATGTAGCACGTTTCACTACATTTGTGCTTTACACTTTTGTTTTTCCATCATTCCTGCAAAAGACAATAAAAAAAGAATTTTCTCCTTAATTTCCACAAAAGAAAATAAAATTAACAAAAAAATCTACTTTAATTTTCTCGGTTATTTCCCGTTTGCTTTTTTGGGAAATTTAATAATCTGTTTCATTAGAGATATAATTTAATTTTCTCAATATTTTACCCTAATTGTTACTATTAAGGTAAATGCACCAGTTATCGGCACCTTAAGGAAAAATATCAATTTGAAATTATTAAAAATAAATCTAAACATTAAAAAAATGTCAAGGAAATGAGTTCACATGAAAGAGGAGATATTTTTTAACATTATTATAATATTCTTTATGAAGTATATTGTAATTAAAAATATTATAGCAGGTTTAAAGTTGAAAATACGCCAATGCATTAGTTATCGGCACTTCGATAATCTCGTTGTTCTAGTTATCGGCACATGCTTGTGCCAGTAATCGGCACTAGCGGTATTGACAGGTAAAATCAATTTTTTTGGTATTTCGCGGCATACAGAATTTTGAAAATCTATGAAATAAATGAAAACAATTCTCCAAACTGTATTAACAGAATAATTTATTATTAAATTAAAATTTATAATTATTGGAACACATTTAAAAACATAAAATTAAATTAATTTATAACATTTTATAAATATTTAACTTTTTAACTTATAAACATTTAACTTTTTGACTTATAAAAATATTTTTACCTCTCCTGAAAATATATTTATGCTTTGTGACATTCTTACATTATAATTAATAATAATAATGCAATTCAATTCAATTTACTCTTCCGCATTTGTAATAGATTGAAAAGATATACATTTTGTTACTCTAGCTGACATTTTTTTATTTAAGTTGAATTCTTTCGGGAATTTTCTATTCATTTTCTCCTTTTCTTTTTCCCCTTTTCTTTTTCGTCTTTTTTCTCTTGTTTAATCGTTAAAGCTGTTCTCCGAATCTCTTCTTTCTCTAACTTTTTTCTTTTTCTCTCTTCTTTCCTAAGTTCTATAGCAATTCTCTTTTCCTCTGCTTTTTCTTTTCGCTGTTTCCTCTTCTCTTCTGCCTCTAGTAGTAATGTTGATTTTCGCTCTTCTTTTTCCTTAAAATATTGTATCCATTTTTCCGATACAGCCACAGCAGGTACTTTATCTTTTGACATACGTTTACGCTTTTTTGATTCTCCACTAGTTGATGCATTTATTGGCCAAAAAAGAGATCTTTTAAACGGAGATGGTATTTTTCGAGAATCTTTAATGTCACACGTGTCTTGATTATCTAAACTTTTTTTCTTGGTAATATTTTTGTTTTCATTAAGAGGATCTTCCAAGTTTTCCGAATTCAATTCTGATGTTGTAGAATGTAATATTTCATCGTCAATAACATTGGTTTTTTCAAAAACAAGGGTTGAATCGTTTAACTCTTCGTTCAATTCTTTTCTAGATGTAGATACATTTGAAGACGTCGATGGAATAAAATCCACTTGGCTTTTTAATTCCTCAGAGACGGAATTTAATGGTAAGAAATCATTGAGTTTTTGTTCAGAAACATTTTCCTGCGTTGTCACAAAAGTTGTACTTTTTTCATTTTCTGTTAGTACATTTTCATTTAATGGTAATATATTTGAAGACGATGGGTCTAAAACATCAAGTTTCATTATTATTGCGTTATTAAATTTGGAAAGTTGTTGAAAACTTTCAACAGAATACTCCGAATTTAAATCATCTGTGTAATGAAGATTTCCTTGACTATCAACCTCCATCACAATGCTATCCACATTTTCCACAATTATCTCTAAATCTTCCTCTGGTATTCCATCAATTCTTGAAGAATCGTCAGTTATTTCTTGAGGGTGTTGCATGACTTAATTGGTATCTACAACAAGTTCATTACATTTAACTTTGAGAGATTGCCAAAATTCAAAAAGCCCAACATCTTCAATGTTTCCAGTCCATATTGCGCCTGACGATTTAAATAATTCTAGTTTCTCCGAGGGCAGTTGATTTTCAATAAAATCTAAATGAAATTTAATGTCTTCTATAAATTCTCTAGAGTTTTCAGACTGTTGAATACGCAATAATTTTGAATAGTCAACCAAATTCGGATTAAATGGAAATAACCCACAAGCTCTAAACCCATTTTGTAAACACTGCGTGAAATTAAATTCTTTTAAAACTTCATTTAATAGAGGTGCAAAATTTCTTCGGTGCAATCTTTCTCCTCCATTTTCCATTCGCCAATTTTGTATCTTTTTTCTCCATTCTTTCTTTAAGGGACCAAAAACTGATACGTCCATAGGTTGCAGAATGTGTGTTGAATTAGGGTACAGTGCTACAAGAATGATTTGATTCTCGA
Source organism: Leptopilina myrica (nomen nudum) (assembly GCA_032872475.1). NCBI lineage: Eukaryota > Metazoa > Arthropoda > Insecta > Hymenoptera > Figitidae > Leptopilina > Leptopilina myrica (nomen nudum). The sequence continues at coordinate 37,153,932 of CM065458.1, read as the reverse complement.
TACAAAATTCGCTTAAGCTTAAAGTAATATGAGATACATGACCGTCGAGAAAGAGAACTACAGGCAGCGGGATTTTCTCTTTTAGCAGCCATGGATGAAAAACGTTGGTTACATACTCATAAAATGTTTGGCCTGTCATCCATCCACTGTCTGAAGTACCAAGTCCCCATGTCTTTGGTACCGAAGTTGCTATTTCTACGGGCACTCGTTTGTATGTAAATATTACCATTGGAGGTGCCATTTTCCCAGCCGCATTTCCAGTTATTAACGTTGTGATACATTCTTTCTCATCACAGTTGATAAAATTGTAAACCGATTTATCACCTTTTTTAACTAATACGTAGGATCCTTTTGGAGCAAGGAAGAAAGCTGTTTCGTCACAATTAAATATTCGTCTATTATCGAGAAATATATCAATTAAACGTTTTTCTTCAAAATAATCTGAAACTTCCTGAAACCATTGACGAATAATTTCCTCAGTTATCGAAGCTCGACTTTTTGTTAAATTTTGAGGCACTCTCTTTGAAATTTCAGGATGTCGTTTTGTGAAAGCTGTAAACCAGGTTCTACCTGGTCTTCCATTTTTGAAACATGTAGTTTTTTTCAGTTCTTTTATGAGAAGTTGGACACTATCTAATAACTGATGCTTGGTGACAGGAAATCCAAGTTTTGCCACCTCAAACATCCATTTTACTAGTTGTTTTTCTTCTTCTTCTGTTAGAATAGTATCAGGACCCATTTTTCTTTCTACTGGAACACGCCCACGATATTTGTCCCACAAGGTACTTCGAGGAACATTATATAGTTTGCTTGCTTCTGAAACAGACTTTCCATCCTTGATGCTTTGCAAAGCAGACAACATTTGTTTTTCTTCATATTTCAGACGAACTGCCATTCTGAAATAATAATTTATTTTAATTTATTTATTTTATTTTTATTAATAGTTTTATTATTATTTATTTAATTTATAAATTAATTATTGTGACTTTCCATGGTGAAAAAGAACTCAACTGTTTTTGACAGAACTAATTTTGCAGTTAAAATAAAAAAGTAGCTAGTTTTCAGTACTTACAAACTATTAATATTTAATTTTTATTATACTTATGTTATATTTTCATTAAAAAATGGTATGGTATTGATGTTAGATAATCAAAAATAAATTCTTCTCTTCAATAAAACAAAAACTATCATAAACATAACCTAAAACTTTAGACATTATTGTCTCTTTCATTGTTGCTGTTTTCGGCGATAACAGTGTGTTAATCCTGATTGGTGAGGTCCATAAGAATATCAAGGAAAATTAATAGTGATTGTACTTTCTTTAACTTGGTGTTAACAACAATTTTAACGCCGAAACAAGCCCGTGGAAAGTCACATATATCTTTATTTTTGTACGTTAATAATACGCACTGTGAAAAGAAAAATTTATTTAAAGAGTATTTTAAACTTACTTTAGGCTTGAAAATATCGTCCTTGTAAGCTAAGTTTCCACTATATCCTTTTTTTACATGTCTCTCATTTCATTTATACAATTTGTACTAATGTTTCTAATTATTCTTTTTTGAAATCTGTGAAATATTATTGTTTTTAAAATCCACTTCCACTAGCGCACTTGTGTCCACTTTGGGAATTACAGTTTAAAAAGAAATTCGTTTACCAACAGTAGAGTCACAGAATAGGGACATCTAACGGTTCACCTTAGAACTTTTTATTTAGTGTCGATTACTAAAACAACGTTTTCTTATGGGAAGCTTTAGTCATCGGCAGCAAGAATTTTGTCACATTTTTCTGCTTAGAATTATTTATCCATCTGCCGAATACTAAACTGAATGTAAATTAATGTTTAATAAATCTAATATTCACTTTATCAACATTCAATTAACAAAGTTTTAATTTTTAAACTATTATTTATAAACACTTGCATTTGCTTAGTGTTCGGCAAGCATGTCGATTACTGACAAAGGCAGTTTACGGTGCATCTATTATCGGATTTATTAATTTTTTGTTATAAAAAATAAAAGAATGTAATAAGTATTTTGTATATTATATAAATAAACTACTAAAATGTATATTAAAAAAAAATTAATACAAAACTTTAATTTTTACAGTAAAAAGTGAACTTTTTTGACAGCTGTCATTCTAACCAAAAACTTAACGCTTTTCTACAATTTTTTAAAGATCTAGACTGACTTCAGAAAATCTCTTTATTTATCAAGATTTCGTAATTTTTTCACTCAAAGCAAATTGAATTTGGAAAATACAGTTTAATAATATATTAAAAAATATAAGTATACCTATGTAAATACAAACACAATCTTGTTTAAGCTTTAAAACCGAAAAATCTGCCGATAACCGGTGCATTGACGATAACTGGTGCATTTACCTTAATTAACCTATTATTATTTTCACAGCTTGCTATTTCGTATCAAATGGTCTACGAAATTTGTTTCCTGTTGTAATAATTGTTTCCGATCTTAAATTTTGCGATATTTTCGCAATTATAATGTTTCTCCTTTTTTCTTTGTGAATTTTCCTATATTCACAAATTTCCTGAACTACTTTTAATTTCCTTCAATTCGACCCTTTCCTCAAATTTTTTCGAATTTTCTGTACTACCAAACATTTCCGTTTTAGAACTTTTCTCGGGTTTTCTAAGATTTTTTTCAAATTTTGTCGAATATATATATTACCTTGAATTTTTCTTGATTCAAAGTTTTCCTTGGGTTTTTCTACATTTTCTTGGAATTTTCACGAATGTCTGTTTCTATGAACTATTTTCAGTTTAAAACTTTTCTTTGATTTCATCCTAATTTTCTTACTTACACTCCCGCTCAATAACTTTTGCCCACCCTACAGCGATTTAAGGCTTTACAAAAAGTTTTGTATTTTGTTAACTATTGAAGTTACAAAGCTGAAAAAAATATCATTGGAAAACTCATTTCCTGACCTTTAACACTATATAAAATTGAAATTAAAAAAATTTTTGTTAATGAGTAAATAATGTTATTGCAAAACAAAATTTTTCGTTTTTTTTTGTTTTTTTCAAAGTGATACAGTTTCATTGGAAATCGTCGTATTTTAATGACAAATATATCATTGGAAAGGTAGTTTTATCACCTTTAAACCCCACTTTTTTAAAGCCGAGTATACTCGTCCAAACTGAACCGTTACCATATGCATGAGGACGAGTATACTCGTCCAAACATTTTTGTTAAAAACTTTTGTTATAATAAATATTAAGACATCGGACAAGTTGCAAATTGCTTTCAATGAACAAACGAAGCTAACTGAATTATTTAGAACACTATATATTATTTACTTAACAATAAATATTGCATATAAAATGTTTTTAAAAAAGTGAAAAATTTGTTTTATAAATTATTGTTTGTTTATCGAATTTTCCAAAAATTGTCTATCAAAGGGTTTCTGGGTGCGCTGATTACAAATTTAACGTCAAAATTCAAAAATTCAAAATGGCGAATCTAACATGCCGGACAATTATATTTTTTAAAAGTGAACTTTTAAAAAAAGGTAATTATGCAGAAGAAGGACTTTTCCCAATTTTAAAGATTTTTGGTTAATTTTTTTGGAATGTCTTTTATTTGGCTAGTAATTTAAGAATCCGGTGGGGGAAGATGAAAAAGTTACTTACAGAACGCCAGGGCTGGAAAACAAAATTTTCTTTTCTTTTTGACGTTTTACTCAGTAAATATTAAAAATTTTGAAAAATGTTCTGCATAAAAGTTGTAGATCTTGTTAAGATACACATTTTATGTTACATGCAATTTTTTCATAAATTGAATATTTTTCGAGAAAACCACAAAAAACGGAAAATAACTATAGAATCGTTTTAATGCAGAAGGGAGTCAAATTAACTTCCTAGATGGTACTAGAAGGTATCCAACTTAGACCAGACCACCCTCCAACGTTTAAAAAAAGGCGTTTTGAAGGTGCATCCACAACACATCGCTCAAAGGCGGGCGAAGCCCTCCGCACCTGAGTTCCTTTAACGTTTAATGCAGAAGGGAGTCAAATTAAGTTCCTAGTTTGTACTAGAAGGTATCTAACTTAGACCAGAGCCTCCTCCAACGTTTAAAAAAGGCGTCTTGAAGGTGCATCCACAACACATCACTCAAAGGCGAGTGAAGCCCGCCGCACCTAATTTCCTTCTACGTTTAATTCAGAAGGGAGTCAAATTAACTTTCTAGTTGGTACTACAAGATGTCTAACTTAGTCCAGACCTCTCTCCAACGGATTTGACTCCCTTTCTGCATTAAAACGTTGAAGGAAAACAGGTGCGGCGGGCTTCGCCCGCCTTTGAGCAATGTGTTGTGGATGCACCTTCAAAACGCCTTTTTTAAACGTTGGAGGGGGGTCTGGTCTAAGTTCGATACCTTCTAGTACCATCTAGGAAGTTAATTTGACTCCCTTCTGCATTAAAACGTTTCTGTAGTTATTTTCCGTTTTTTGTGTTTTTCTCGAAAAATACTCAATTTATGAAAAAAATGCATGTAACATAAAATGTGTATCTTAACAAGATCTACAACTTTTATAATTAACCAAAAATCTTTAAAATTGGGAAAAGTCCTTCTTCTGCATAATTACCTAAAAAAATTTATAGAATTTTACCAAAACTTATTATCAAAGGGTTTAGAGGTCGCTGCTTACAAACATGGAGTCAAAATGACAAAATTCAAAATGGCGGATCCAATATGGCGAATGACAATTTTGAAAAAGTTTTCTGATTGTTCCGTCTATCGTTATCTAGGGGTTTTTGAGGTCGCTGATTACGAATCCGAGGACAAAATTTCATAATTCAAAATAGCAAACCCAATATGGCGGCTGACAATTATAGAAAAGTTTTCTAATCGTCCCGTCTATTGCTATCTAAGGGTTTTTTTAGTCGCTGATTACAAATATGGAGGCTAAATTTAAAAAATCTAAATGGCCAATTCTATATGTCAAAAAACAGTTTTAATAAAATTTTCTTATTGAAAAATTTATTCCTATTGTAGTCTTTGATTAACAATATAAAATAATAATTAAAAATTGTGTATGAATTTTGATATAATTTTTGACTTTATATTTCTAATCAGTGACCTCAAAAACCACTAGATATCGATAGATGGGTCGATTTAAAAACTTCTTCAAAATTGTCGTCCGCCATATTGGGTCCGCCGTTTTGGAATTTTGAAATTTTAGACTTTATATTTGTAATCAGCGACCTCAAGAACCCCTAGATAGGGATAGACGGAACGATTAGAATTTTTTTTAATTGTTAAAATTGTCCGCTATATTGGGTCCGCCATTTTGAATTTTGGAATTCTGACCACGGATTCGTAATCAGTGACCCCGAAAACCCCTAGATACCGATCGCCGTGCAAATCCTACGTTCTGAAAAATGTATGCATTTGCAAGCGACATTGTGGGTGGAAGCGTATGCGCAGGAGGGTTAAACAAAAGAGCATATTTTTCTTAAAAATTATCGTAAAAAATTTAAAAAAGTGGGGTTTAAAGGTGATAAAACTACCTTTCCAATGATATATTTGTCATTAAAATACGACGATTTCCAATGAAACTGTATCACTTTGAAAAAACAAAAAAAACGGAAAATTTTGTTTTGCAATAACATTATTTATTCATTAACAAAATTTTTTTTTAATTTCAATTTTATATAGTGTTAAAGGTCAGGAAATGAGTTTACCAATGATATTTTTTTCAGCTTTGTAACTTCAATAGTTAACAAAATACAAAACTTTTTGTAAAGCCTTAAATCGCTGTAGGGTGGGCAAAAGTTATTGAGCGGGAGTGTAATTCCACTTTTGTATAACAATTTTTTTACGTAGGTTATCGATTAGGAACAAAAATGGTTTGTCAGTCTCGTCAAGACTTGAATCCATTTCTAAATTATCAAATCTGTTTGATAATGGGATTTCCATAAATTTTTGAAGAATTTTCCGAGATTTTGGAATTGGGATTTGGGTAGGTGTTTTCGACTGTTGTAAGGTTTGTCTTGCTATAATTTTTGAAATTTTCCTATCATTTCGTGGCTCGACCTTTGGAAACAATTCCCTATAATTTTCCGTGTCGATATTTTTTGATTTTCCAAATTCGAATTTTTTCTTGAATATTCCTGAATTTTTTTTTTATTTTCGAATTTTGGTTCAAAATTTTTCCCTGTTTTTGACCTATTTGCCCGGAATTTTTGCGCGAAATTTTTCCGATTTCTACTTTGTGTGCTAGACCACTCTGTTTGTGATACTGCATCCTGCCTTGTGGGTTCGACTCTGTTCATTTCTTCAACTATTTTTCCTATCGTCATCAAAGGTTCAAAATTTTTTGATTTTTACATATTCTCTGAGAATACAAAATTTTCCCGATTTCGAATTCTTTTCCTAGACTTTTTAATTCCTCGAAGGTTTTAAAATCATTTCTTTGAATGTACATTTTATATTCGATCCGCAAATTTTCGTACGCACGACGCAATTCCCATTGTAAGCTTTTCCGTGGATGTAATTTTCCGAATAATTTTCTTATTCCAATGAAAAATGTTAAAATTTCTTCGCCCTCTTTCTGATTGCGATATTTTATTTTCGTGCTAATTTCCGCATACAACTTTTTGTCTAAAAATGTTCTTTCGAATTCTTCACGAAAATCCTGCAAAGAAAACCAATTGTTTCTAACCGTTATTCACCATTTAAGGGTTGTCCGTTTTGTTATTTTGGAATTTCACTGGCCAATTTGACATGATTTGAAAAGGTGTTTGTAACATGTCAAAAGGAAAATGGTTCTTAAAATTTCCAAAATGGACATTAAAAAATCTATTTAAAAAATTTTTTTTTTACTTTTTTCAAAAAAAAAAATTTTCAAAATTTTTTTTAAATTGAATATTGAAGTTAATATACAATAAAATCTTCTTTGCATCAAGACGAATCGATTGGTATATATAAAGTATAAATTGTATGAGAGTTTATAGAGGTAATGAAAATTAAAGCAAAAAATTACCTTTTTTTATCAAAAATTTAGTTCTTTCTTCAAAATTATATTCCAGTACAATAAGATTTTACTCATTTATTTCAATAATCTTATGCGTTGCATTAAAACGGATCGATTGGTATATATAAAGTATATATTTTATTTGAATTTATAGAATTAAACATAATTAAAACCAAAAATTCGCACTTTTATTAGCAATTTATTTCCTTCTTAAAAATTATGTTGCTTTATAATAAAATGTTAATCTAGACTTAAAAACAAACTAAAAATCTTCATTTCATCAAGACAAATCGATTGATGTATAAAAAGAATATATTTTATTAGCATTAATAGGATTAAATAAAATCAAAAAATTCACTTTAAAGCAAATTTTTTGCTTATCGTAAAGAGGAAGCAAAATGTTCATGTAATGAACATCTTAATTCACAACTTGTTTTTCTTTCGGATTAGTTACTAATTTTTTGCGTTCGTAAACGATTCTTATTTCACTATCGTTCGGCCATTCATATTTAGATTTCTGATTTTACTAATTTCTTTAAATTTGACTTGTCTTATTTCTCTAATTTCGCGTTTATTTGAATCAAAATATTGATCTAGCTTTGTTCGAAAACTATCTTCCGAATCGCTATTGTTTTGATTATTTTTATTTACCGAACTATGTGCTGAGGGTTTGTATTTTTCTTGCACAATTTTCCTATGTTCGATCTCTAATCGTATTTCTTTTTCGCGCAATTTTTCCCTTTCGTTTCTCAGCAGTTCATCGTATGCTGTTAATTCGTTCCTACTTTTAATCATTTGATTATTTGTTCCTAGAAACGAATTTATATCAAAAGTTCTGTCTTATGATTTTCCTGGAAAATTTTCCTAACAAATTTTCTGTGACATTTTCCGAATCTTTTACAACCTCTACAACCATTTTCTTAAGCGTTTTTAAGTATTGTTGTAGTATTGAATTTTGTTTGGGGGCATTGACTTGCTCTCTCTGTCCGGGCAATGGCAAAGATGTGCTCGCTGTGACTTGTCTCGTTTCGCTGGGTAGGGTCAAAAATTGATTAGAATTTAAAAATTGCAATATTTCGGGGGCTTTTCAATCATAGCTTCCAAAATGTGCAACTTTCTTTGTGCAGAATTTTGGTGGGGGACATTTTGTCTGTGGGGGGATTCTGTTTCGCTCGCCGTTTCTGTTTTTTCAAAATCAGTTTCGCTTTCTGACAAATTTTTCGTTACCCTGTCTTCCTGCATTTTTCTCGTTGTTGATCGCAAGACACGTCTCGAACAGTGTTGCCAGATGGATTTCTCTGAGACATCCTAAATGCACTAGAATTTCCCCCTAGAAAAATATAAATATTCCTAGATTGAATAATCTGAAATTTTTCAAATGTATATATAAAACATTAAGTTTAATATAAATGTTAATAACTATTGTAACTAATAATTTACTTATTTTATAAAATTATTATTTATTAATAATAAATAAAATATATTGTTAGTAAAATCAGTTATTAATTTTTAATTTTTTTTAATTTTTAATTTTTTTTTTTTTAATTTTAGGCTTCCGTTTCCGGTACCGATACAGTTCAGTCGCGTGTGGGATTTGTGAAGTTTTTTTAACCAATTTAAAAGGTTATAATTAAGGGTTGGATAAGTTGGAGTGTATAAAAGTGTTAAAGAAAGAATTGTGTGTTAAGTGTATGAAAAAGTTTGGATGAAAAGGGTGGTGTAATAGTTTAGAAAGGTAAGAAAGAAATGAACGAATTTGTGGGTTAGTTTGAGAACGTGGTGAGTGAGTGTGACAGGTGTACGGGGGTGAGAGAGAGATTAGAGGAAGGTGGAGATCACGAGGTGTAATCACGTGGGAAACGGAGAAATATGACGACTAGATCGCCGGTAAAGGGGAAAGGGCAGGGGGGTTTAGACGATTAGCGAACGAAGAAGAATGATAGGGGAGAGCGGGGAGAGACAGTAGTGGATCAGGGAGAAAGGGAAATAATCGAGTCGTTGAAGGAAAAAGAAACGGTGAAGGGGCGTGAGGGGAACCCGAAAGTAGTCAGGAGTTTATCGTTGACAGATGAGGTGGTGCCAGGCGATTCTAATGCGAATTCGAAACCAGGAAGGTTGACTAATTTTCAAAGAACGCAGCGATTAAAGGGTGCAGGATCTTCGTCTGAAATGATGGAAAAATTTGCTTTGAAGGAGAATTCAGGAGGAAAAGATTCTAATAAAAACAAAGAGAGACAAGAATTAGACAAGAAAAAAGAAAGTAAAGTTAAAAATGAAGTTAGAGAGTTAGGTGATTTAGAGGAATTAATAAAGAAAATGGGGGAAAATACAAATATCTGTATGGAGAAAATTAATAAAAATCTGGACAAAAAAATGGACAGTGTCGCTGAAGGATTAAGTAGTGAAATAGGTAAAGTCAAGAAAATGTGTGAAGAATGGGAAAGAAAATGGTGTGAAGAATGGGAAAGAAAATGGTGTGAAGAGAAGGAGAAAATGTACGAAAAGTTAGAAAAATTAGAAAAAGGGCAGAAAGATATAGAAGTAGAAATGGAAGTGGAATTAAATATGGTAAAAGAGGAAGTGAGAGAGTCAAGAGAAATAATAGGGGAACTAAGAAATAGGGTTACTAAACTAGAGACAGAGACAGAAGGAGGGATAAAAAATCAGGAAGCATTGGTACTGGAAGAAAAAATGAGTGAGGTTTCAAAATGGATGGAGAGGACAGAAAAAGAGAAGAGAAAAAATAATATTGTTATTAAAGGAATGAATGTGGTAAGAAGAGAAGGAAGAAATGCTATACAAAAAGTGCTAGAGGACATAGGAACGGATGTAAAAATTATAGGATTAAATGGGGTAGGAGGGGAGGACAAAGAGAAACCGAAAGTGTGGATTGTGCAACTGGAGAATGAAGAGCAAAAAATGGAGGTGATCTCGGCATAATATAAACTGAAAGGTAGGAAAGAAATTATAGAAGAGGACAAAACGTGGAAAGAGAGGGTGATTTCAAGGAAATTGGAACAGAAAAAATGGGAAGAGAGGGTAAAGGGAAGTGAAGTTAAAAGGGGAAGAGAGTGTTTGTGGGTAAATGGTATTAAGTGGGTGGTCTGTGATACAACTGGAGAGGTGGTGGAGGAGGAACGGAGAAGAGAAAGAAACGTATCGCAGGAAAGGAATAGAAGAAACAGAGGGCAGGTTTTTCGGAAGGAAGAGGGGGCAGTTGGGGAAGATCACAGAAAGCAGGAATAAAAGTTGGGTTTTGGAACGTAGGTGGCATTAAAAATAAAGACGAAGGATTTTGGAGGACAATAGAGAAATGGGACGTGTTGTTTCTTAGCGAGACGTGGGTGGAAAAGAGAGATTTGAAGAAAATAGAAAGGATATTACCAAAAGGGTACAGATGGAAAATGCAGGAAGCGAAGAGAGATGGACAAAGAGGAAGAGGATCAGGAGGAATTATTTCAGGGGTAAGAAAAGAGGTTAAGGAAGTAAGAAAGGATTGCACGATTGTAGACGAAGATTGTATAGTGAGAAGTATTAAAAGAGGTAGAGAAACGATAGATATAGTGGGAATTTATAGAAGAAGAGGTGAAGAAAAGGGATGGGAAATAATTAAAGATTGGATGGAAAAAGGAAAGGTCAAGAAGGTAATAATTGGGGGGGATTTAAATGCATGGACCGGAGAATTGGGGGGTGGTTTGTGGGATGAAGAGCTGGAAAAATATAGTAGAGTGTCCAGGCATAAGAAAGTGGATGAGGAGGGTAGGAGACTTCTACAATTATTGGAAGAAGAAGGATGGTCCATTGCCAATGGAAATATGAGAGGAGACGAAGAAGGAAATTTCACCTATAGAGGAAAAGGAGATACCGTTATAGATTATGTGTTGACAGATGACAAGGGAAGGGATGAAATCATTAAAATGAAAGTAGGTAGAGAAATAGGGTCGGACCATTTTCCTGTGGTGGTAGAATTAAGGGGTGGGAAAAGGAAAGGAAGAAGTGGAATGTACAAAGGGGTAAGGAAACAAAAGAAAATTAAAATGGGTAAATGGAATGTGGAGAGGCTAAGCGAATTTCAGGAAAAAATGCGGAGAGAAATGGAAGAGTGCGAGGATGAAGAGGGAGTGGATAATAAAATAATAAAAATAAGAGACAAGATTGATAAGGTTAAAAAAGAAATGGGGGATGTAGAAGTACAAGAGTTAGGATATAGAAAATGGTGGGACAATGAATGTGAAGAGAGTAGGAAAAGAATGAAAGGATGCATAAAAGAATGGAGGAACGGTGGAATGGGAAAAAAAGAATACAACAGGAGACACAAAGATCACGAGAAACTATTAAAAGAAAAAAGAGAAATGGAAAAGAAAAGATTTATGGAGGAAGTTGAAAAAGCAGTGCAAGAAGGTAGAGAATGGGAGGTAATAAACAAAGAAAGGAAGAAGGGGAAACCTATAAATAGGAAGATCAAAATAGAGGAGTGGACTAGGTATTTCATGGACATGAGTGGGGGAACGGGATACAAAGTGAGAGGGGAAGGAAGAAGAATGGTGAGAGAGGATGATGTGAAAGACGTGACAAGGGAAGAAGTAGATGATGAGATAGACAAGCTGAAGAGGAATAAGGCGGTGGGAAAAGATGAGATGGAGGGAGAGGGTATAAAATATGGGGGAGAAAAGGTGAGAAGGGTGGTATGGGAAGTAGTCAACGAAGTGTGGAAAGGAAATGAATGGCCGGAGGAATGGAAAACGGGCCTGATTGTACCGCTGGTCAAAAAAGGGGAAGGAGAGAAAATAGAGGAGTACAGAGGCATTACCTTAATGCCAGTGAGTTATAAGGTATATGCGGAGGTACTCAGAAAAAGATTGGAAAAAGAAGTTGAGGAAAAAGGTGGTATTCCACACAATCAGGCTGGGTTCAGGAAGGGTATGGGCACCATGGACCATATATATATACACTCAATTACTTAGTGAATAGAAAACTGCGGGAGAAGGGGGGCAAATTAATAGCCCTTTTCGTAGATTTCAAGGCTGCATTTCCGTCTGTGAACAGGAGTATTTTGTGGAGATCACTAAAGGAAAGAGGGATTAAAGATGGGATTGTAGAAAGGATTAAAGAAATGTATACGGATGTGAGGGCGCAGGTTAGAATAGGAGAAACAATTGGGGAAGAGTTCTGGCTGGGTAGAGGTCTCATGCAGGGTTGCCCTCTAAGCCCTGTTCTCTTCAGTTTGTTAATGGCGGATTTGGAGGAAAAGTTGAAACGAAGAGGAAAAGGGGGGATAATTTTGGGTAATGGTAGAATTTACTCACTTGCTTACGCGGATGATGTGGTATTGATGTGCGAGAATGAGTCAGGAATGAGGTTGTTAATTAAGGAATTTGAAAAGTATGTGAGAGAGAAAGATTTATGGATAAATGTGGAAAAAACTAAGGTGATGAGATTTATGAAGAAAAAAGACGGAAAGCTGAATGAATGGAGATTGAATTGAAGAGTGGCTGAGGAAGTGGATGAATTTTGTTATTTGGGTTTTTGGTTTCATTATGGTGGAGGGCATGAGTTGAATGTAAGTAGAAGAGTGGAAAGAGCGAATAAGATAATGGGACAGGTATGGGGAATAGGTAAGAGAAGATTTAAAAACGACTGGAAAAGGAGATTGTGGTTGTATGATACGTTGGTATGGTCGGTGGTGAGTTACGGTGTGGAAGTATGGGGGTGGATGGAAATGGAAAAAGTAGAAAGTATGCATGAAAAATATTTGAGATGGGTTATGGGTGTGAGTGGAAATTGTCCAGGGTACATGTTAAGAGAGGAAGTTGGGAGAGAGAAAATGAGAGTGAGACAGAGAATCAGAGCGTGGAGTTTTGAGGAAAAGTTAAGACAGGGTGGAGGGTGTAGTTGGACTCAAAGGTGCTGGTTGCAAGTGAAAGAAAGGGAGCGGAAGGGAAGGAAGGGAATGTCAAGGTGAAAGATTAAAAGAATGGAGGCAACTAAAGAAGGGATCGGGGGAGATAGAAAATGGACAGAAGCGAGAGAGGGGTGGAAAGAGAAAGATAAGGAAGAGAGGTGGGAAAGAGTAATGAATTCGAAATATAACAGGTGGTACAGGTTGGTAAGGGGAAGTGATATACCTCAATATTTAAAAAGAAAAAAGAAGGAGGAGAAATGGAACAGAATGATAAGGTTTAGAATGGGAGAAGGAATGATGGAATGTAAATATTGGATGGATGAGAGTGAGAGATTGTGTAGGGTGTGTGGTTTTGAGTTGGAGGATTGGGAGCATGTGTTGGATAGATGTACAAGTGGTGGAGAAAATGAAAAGGGTGTGGATGAAAGGATAAGATGGATACTGGATGAGAATGGGCAAGGTGAGAACTGGATGAATGAATTGGAACAAATGAGAACAAATAGTAAAATAAATTAAAGATAAAGAGGGTGGGAACGAATTAAAAATAAGTTTTAAAAATTGACGAAGCCAAATGGAACGGGAAACGGAAGCCCGGCACTGGCGAATAATTAGGAAATAAGACTGTTGTATTAGGTTAAGCGATTATATTAGGTTAAGAGATTGTATATAAGGTTAAGAATTTTTGTATCATGGTTCCTCGAACCCTGCATAAGTGAGCAGGGAGAGTAAATAAAGTATATAATTTTTAATTTTATTAATTTAACAAAAATTTAAGTTAAAAATTAATTACAAAATTCAATTATTTTTTAAAATTTATCTTATATTGCTTTTAATATTCAATTATCTAAAATTTTAACTAAAATTCATTTTTAAATCCATATTTTTACTTGAAAATTTTACTAGAATTAAATGATTTAAATACAAATAAAATGCAAATAAATAATTTATTGAATAATTGAACGTTTCTTAAAATTTACTTTCCTTAAAAGAATCGTTATAAACAAATTTTCAAATAATTAATAATTGAAATTCTGCATTGAATTTTATTATTTATGAAAATACTTGAATTTTTGCGAAAAATTTTATTAAAATTTTAATGAAATTCTTCTAAAGAATTCAATTATTATAATCTAAGATTTTAACTGATATCTATGTTTAAATTAATGTTTATAAAAAAATTCTATCAGAATTCAATTATTTGAATACAAAAATAAATAATTTATTAAATAATTAAATGTTTCTTGGAATTCAATTCCAATTAACAATTTTATCAACAAATTTTTAAATAATTAAATTCTTTGGACGAATTTTAATAACATTTTTAAGAATTTTTTCGAGGAATTCTATTAAAATTCTATTGAAAATAATAGAATTTATTCTTAAAAAGAATTTTATTACTTTTGAAAATAATTGAATATTATTATTTAAAAAAATAATTGAATTTGTATGATAAATATTGTTAATTATGAAAATAATTGAAACTTTTTCATGAATTTTATTAAAATTATTGAAAATAATTGAATTTTGTCTAAGAATTTTGCTATTTATTTATAAAGATAAGTGAAATGTAGACAATGGTTTTTAGATTTTTTGAAAATAATTGGATTTCGGAAAAGAATTTTAATATTTCTGAAGATAATTGAAATTTTGACGAGAATTTAAATAAATTTTTGGACATAATTTAATTTTCGCGAAGAATTTGATTACTTTTAAAAATAATTGACTTTCTGCAATCATTTGTAATTTCTCTAAAATTTTTGAAATTATATCGTACAATTTACTATAAAAAAATATCAAGAGAAAAAATAAACAATTAGTAAAAGAAAAAAATGTCATTGAATAAAGCTTTTGGTAACTTGAGTTTCATAAAATTTTTGTGTTTCTAAAATGCATTTAAATGTATTATTTTAAAATTAAGCAAAATATGATATTGTCCAAAGGAAACTAAAATTTAGAAATGTCATATTGATTTCAAATGTAAGCAGTAAGTTTCAAATCAAAAAATTATATAAATTCACGTAGAAAATTTAAAATTTTTACGATTCAAATCCAAAAAATATACTTTTTAGAATGAGACTTTATAAAATTCCCTGACAATTCCAGGTTTTCCAGGTTTTCCAGGTCCGTGGCAACCCTGATAAATTTCGAGGAAGCAAAAAGAGTATGCACTCGGGTCGCAAAGTTTCAGTACATTTGGACTTTTACTTGCAAATGCTCGCTTTACTTCAAATTCAAATATTTCTGTAAAAATAGGTGCTACAGCTATCAAACTAGGATCATTTTAAAGCTCAATAAATTTAGAGTCAAATAGGCAAAAAAATAACCAATTTAATATTGTTAATTTGAAAATATAATTCTTTAAAGTTAGAGATTTTTTATGAAAATTGCGATTTCGTAATCTGGAGTTTAAGCGAACGCCAATTAATGAAAAAATTTCTTTAAGATTTGACAGTTGTACAATAACAATTACAAATTTCACTTTTTAATTGGAGACCAAAATCTTTTATAAGTATTCAGTATTTGCCTTAAATTCTGTAAAAATAATTACTCTTGCTTTCTAATGTTTTCAAGGAATATAAATTGCAAATTCGTCATTTCTGTTCACTTGTTTTATCAATTAACCAAATTTTTGAAAAATGTGCATCTCTTTTTTATTGTAAAATTTAAAAAATTGCACCTTGAAATAAAATAAGTAATAATGCGAGTTAAAATTTGTAACATTATAAGAAGAGGGATAAATTTCATGTAAATAATTTAAATTTACTGCAGTCAAGGGGTTCAATATTTTTCAAAAGTGTGGTTAATTGATAAAACAAATGAATAGAAACGACGAATTTGCAATTTATATTCTTCGAAAAATTTAGAGCAAGAGAAATTATTTTTATACAATTTGAAAAAAATACTTCATATTTGTAAATGATTTTTGTCTAGAATTAAAATATCATTATCGAAATTTCCCTCGTAAACAGTTCCACTTTTTAATTTTTGTATCATTCTTTCAGTTGGCTGAAATTTGGTACAATTTTGATTGTTCAAAAGGTATCTCACGCGTAAGATAGCATCTGCAGTTTGATAAGACATCTTACTTCTTAATTTTTCTTTAATAATAATAAGAATGGAAAATGCTCTTTCCACTGAAGCATTCGAAAAAGGCAAACTTAGTAGTGACAAGGCCAACTGTGAGATATGTTTGAATCTTGGTTCACCACCTGCATTTTTTTCATCGCTTACTTTTGTCCAGTATTCGTCGGTCGAGTTAAACGTTACTCTTAAGCGATGAAGAAGTGCCCATTCCTCACAAACAGCATCCATATCGTCGCATAAACTTTGAAATTCTTCAGAAATATTTACAATGCTTTCCTTATGTTGGCGTGATGCAATTTCAGGACTGAAAAGATTAAGTTTTTCTAAAATTCGAATGTTATTTGGCGTTCTGGACTGCAGTTTTTCACAGAGCTTAATTAAAAAATCTCTGCATCTGTGTTTTATTATTCTGACGGATACGGCATTACAGTTGACGCATCAGAGGTAAATATGGAACGCGTAATTCTTTTTTATGTAAAATGTTTGTGGTAAATTATTTTAATTTGGTTCTTGTTGTAAATAATAGTTTAATATATTGCATACAAAGTTACTCAGATGTTTATATTTTTATTGTTATTGGCAACGAGATAATAATTAGTAAACATCGAAAAAGTGGAAAGGTTATTTCAAGAATGTGTAAAAATCTATTAATTTCTTGGAATTAAATTCGCGTTTAATTTACAATTATTATCTATTATTACTTTACTCTGCAGTACTAAATAAAGTTCTCTTAGTATACACACAAAGAAAATTTGTTATACTTGCTTTTATAATTAATTATAATAATTTGTTCTACAATTTCCCCTAATGCAAGGCAATTATGGATCAATAAATAACTCCATCAAAAAATTTTTTTTTTATTGGAACTTGAAGGAAATCTTAAGAAAAATGTTCCCAATATATTTGAACAGTTAATAAAATTTTGTTTGTTCACTTTAGATTTTTAGTGAAGAAGAAACTTAAAAAATCGCGTTTTTTGTTTCATAATTACCCCTGTTGACGGTACATATTATATAAATATGTACATATTTATATGTATTTACAATTAAAAAAAAAGTTACATACATTCAACAATTTATATACGCATACCGTCTTTGATTTTATTTTTTAACTTTCAAATATACGGCACTGACTTTAGTAGCGCCACCGCACACTGTGACTCCACAGTGTACTCACTTAGAAACTAAAGCCAGCGTGCAGTTTGGCGACAGCGTTCACTTTCAAAGCTTGCAGTTCGGAGGCCCGACTGTACAACCAAGAGGCTAACACCTCAAAACATTCAAGTATTAAAGAATTTGGGTCTGAAAGTAATCGAGAAGAAACAAAGAAGAAGATAACAAGAGTAAAACTTGATTTCACCTGTTTTGTGGGTTTTTTCTTTAAAAAGTGTACTATTGGCCAAAGAAAATGGAAGATGAAGATGTGTTAAATATTGAAAAACCAATTGTCTACAAAGAATCTATTGCCTACTGTGATATTCATGCTTATCTACCATATGCCTCAGCAACATTTAATAACAGTGATGAAATAAAAATAGCTGTACAAAATCAGAATCATTGTGTGTTGACAAGCAAAAGTTTTTTGCATATTCAAGGAATATTAGTAAAAGAAAACGGATTACCGTTTACCGTTATACATACTAGGTTTGTCAACAATGCCATCTGTCATTTCTTTGAAGAAGCTCGTTATGAACTTAACGCTATTGCAATTGATAAAATAAAAAATGTTGGTATTACAAGTCTCATTAAAAATTACGTTTCAGTCTATGGAGTTCAAAGTAAATTTTTAGAAAACGCCGATCGGTTTTCGACTTGTAACGCAAATACTGTTCTTGTTGATAACCTTGGAAATTTTTATATTTCAATACCATTTAATATTCTATTTGGCTTTGCTGAGGACTACCAAAAAATTATTTTTAATGCAAGAAATGAGTTAATTTTAACGAGAGCAAGAACTGATTTAAATGCAATTCTACAGACAGGTAAAAAACAAATTAAATTATCCATAAATAAGATTGAATCGTTATTACCTAATGTTCGATTGTCTAATTCATGTTATTTCAAATTACAAAAATATATTAAAAAAGACCCACTTATTCCAATTAGCTTTCGAATGTGGGAACTCTATAAGTATCCTTTACTACCACAGATAGCCAATCATGTGTGGACAGTTAATACATCAACACAGTTGGAAAAACCTCGACATTGTCAAATTACAATTGTTAAATTATTTTTTAACAATTAAAGTTATCTATATGGAAATTTGAATTTAGATTTTGACAAACGACACTATGCAGTTCTCTATGATATGTATACCAATTTCCAAGCTAGCTAATACAATAAAGAACAGCATCTATATTTGTCAAAAATAAGTTTCTTGAATATGCTCCACTTATAGTAATTAATTGCTCAATACAAAATGAGTCAATAAAATACGGCCCTGTTGACATTCGTCCGGGGTCTGAGCACATGTTAATGATGCGGGGGAGGAAAGTATGATGAGTAACACAATGTTAAGATGTGAGCGTAGCGAAGGTGCTGACCAAAGTATATGAAGAAGCGTAGGATGGACAAGGAGATCTGAGTGTACTATATAGACATATAGCCTACTATGAAACTTGTATATCATATGCATTTGCAAAGATATATTATTATTATTAAATATATAAATAATATATAAAATATACTTTATATAAATTATATATAATTAAATTTTATATACCTTTAAATTATCATCTTTTTAATTTTAAATATACATAATGAGAAATATTATTATTTAGTAAAATTCTAAATTATTATAATTTATTTAAAAAATTGTCAACGTTAAATTTAAATAAAATCTAGAAAGTTAATCTATATTTCTTCAATAAAAGTTACATATAAAATTATTATATAGTTAAATAAATATAAAACAAATGAAATTATATTACTTTAAATTAATTTAAAAACATGAATGTAATCTATGTGTTACAGTTTTGTAACCTAATTATTAAAACTATATGACCCAATTGTTAGAATTATGTGACCCCCAATTGTTACATTTATGTGACCTAATTCTTAGTTTTGCAAAATAACAAAAGAATAAGATCAAATAAATGTAACAATAAGGTCACCTAATTATAACAATTAGATCAAATAACTGTAACAATTAGGTCACATAATTATAACAATTAAATCACAAAACTGTGATAAGTGGGTCACACAATTATAACAATTAAATCAAATAACTATAACAATTAGATCACATAATTGTAACAATTGAATTACAAAACTATAACAATTAGGTCACATAATTGTAACAAATGAATCACATATTTGTAACAATTGGGGTTACAGTTATGATTTAAAATTATTTTTAAATAATATGAATTAATATCGTTAATATATATTATTTTAACACCGAAAAATACAAAAACTATTTTGTTGTTTAATTATAATTAAATTTTAAACACTAAGAATGAAAATTATAGTGAAAAAAATTAAATTCAATAATTTAATAATTTAATTATTTTTTAAATTTTTATATCTATATTTTAATGAATAAGGTTATTACAATAAAACACATTTTTACTATTATAAAATTTATTTATACACAACTTTATTTCACACAATCACATATTAAACGATTTTATTTATTAGTTTTTTATAAACTCTAAAATTCTATTTCTGTAAAAACATAACTATTATTTACTTCTGTTAAAGCACAAAATAAATTAGCAATCCTTAAAATAATTTTTGGGTCGTAATTTAAATTCATATATTTTTCAATATACTGATCTACTGTTGATCAATGCAAAATGATAAATTTTCTTGTACTGAGAAATATCATCATCATTATCTATTTCAATATCATTATTTTTAATCATTAATAAATGATACGTTGGTTCATCTGATTTATTTTTACTTAAATAAAGTGGTACAATATCCTTCTTCTTATTAATTTTATCAATTCCATAAACGTTAATAGTTAACTTGTTTAATTTTTCAAAATTTGAAATATTATTAAGAGAAATAGGAATGTTTTTATTATCTATTTTAAAATCAGTATCTTTGAAGTGTGGGTATGAACTAGTGCAAAAAACATAACTTTTTGCTGGATAACGTTGGGCAATAATGGACCATAAAAAACAAAATTCGTCGTTATTTTTAACATTAATAACGGCTTTTTTATTGAATATAAATTGTGGCATTTTTATAAACGTAGACAATCCTGTTAAAAGAGGGACGTATTTGTTAATATTCACATTCAAATTTATAATTTCCTTCACAGACTACCCCGACACTTTCCGTTGAAAATCATCAATTTTTAACATAAGCTTTTCTCTAACTTTAATTTCAAACCATTCATCGAAATTTGTTGATTCCAGAATTTTTAGATTTTTTGTATTAAAAAATTTAACATCATCGATATCCCTACCATTTTCTAAAGCACTATAATTTGCTGTTAAAACGAAATTAACTTTCAAATTCCCTATTCTTTTAAAAATTTTTTTAATTTTAGAAATAATTACGTTTTTTGCATCACTAAAAAAATAATCTAAATTTTTATGTTTTAAATTTATTATTAAACCTGTTCTAATTCGATTATTAAAAGCATTCTCCATATCATCACACCTGATCCAATTTTCATCTTCCTTAAGGCCTAATTTTCGTCTTCTTTAGGAGTCCAATGTTTGATAAATTTTTTCTTTTTTCTACACATGGCAATGATTTATTTTTTAAAAGTTTTAAAAGTTGTTTTATATTTTTTGCACTATTTTTTATCCAAAACTTAAGTTCCTCAGGTGTTGTTTTTTTACTTAATGTTTGTAACGCTGTGTTCATAACTTTTAAAAATTTTTTACAATAGTCAAAATTCATTGCAAATAATTTAAAATTTTTCTGCTGCTTAATATTTCATATACGACATATGAATTCTTTATAACAATAATAAATTGAGCATCACTCTTTTAGTCATACATTTCCCTTCCATCTCTTTTACTTAATATAGTTTCGCTTTTTAACTAATTTAAAGAAATATTTAAAACAGGAGACTTTAAATAGAATCATTATTTTAAGCTGATGTGCAACAAATAGAATTCATGCAAAAAATTAGACCTTAAAATATATTTTTTACTAAAGTCTTTTATATATTCCAATTTGATTTTGCTGACATGTATCATGTTACGCTTCAGATGACTCCTCTCTGAAATGTACATGACTATTTTTATCTTTAATGCAATAAAAACTCATAACATTAACAGGTGATGCTTCCTCAGTCTTTTTATTATAGACAGATAATTAATTATCTATTAAATAAATAAACAATTTTTTTGAAAATATTTTTCTACTTACCGTAAAATCTTAAGATATAATAAAACTCTGTATATAAAAAGTATACATCATAAATATACTTATTCGTTTCTCAGTTTTGAAAAAAATTTACCAATTTTTTGAACAAGTTTTTTTTTAAATTTTTAGAAGAAATTGATCTTCTCTTTTTTTCTTTGTTTCTGTTTAGAAGTTTCTGGAATATAATGGATTAGAACCATTTTTTAATTTCAAATGTCGGTAAAGGAATCCGTATCCAGAACCGGCCCTATATATCTACTGATTCTTATAGTTGACAGTTCAAGCTTTAATTTAAGCCTAACTAGAGATTTCTAGCACGTCGGCAGCATTATCTACACGTGATAAAAAAAGGCCAAAGTCTTTCTTGAAACTTTGAGTCCATTTTTCTCAAAATCTCGACGTGATGGGTACTTTTAGAGGTTATATTCGTGTTCAGCGATGAAAATCCTATAAGAATATCATTGTCTTATCTTTGAATCAGAGTATTACATGTTACATGTTATTTAGTCACATTTTAGCATAATTCTGCAAAAAATAGTGTCCTATAACTAAGATTTAAGTATAAAAATGGTTTCAAAAAATTTTAAAAATTGCAAATTTTCAATGTTTACATTTTTTAATGAATTGCTTTAAACCCTGTATAATTGAATAATACATATAATTTAGTTATATTTTAGCATAATTTTACGCAATTTTGTACTTAACACAAAACATAATACTAATTAAAACTAAATTAACAATAGAAAACAAATCAAGGGTGTTAGACTTTAAATATTTTTATTTTCTTTGTTATTTTCATCATTACTAACGTCAAAAATGTGTCTTCTCAAATTCGCCTTAAATTTATCAATTGATTTAATGATGATAAATATTTTATAAAAAAATGATATTGCAGGATGTCTAGAATTATAAGTCACTTGTGATACGATACTAACATTATGCTACTGGGTAAAGCTACCAGTCTTTAACGGGTTTTAGTTTTTACTCTAAAACATTTAACAAAGTGTCTACTAAATGCGCGGGGAAAACGATAAATAGCCGCGAAAATTTAATTTGACCAGGAAAAATCGGTAATTTTCTTACCAAACGAAAAAAGTTTTATTATATTAATTTGTTTTTAAAAACTGCTTTTTACTTTAATTTTTATTGATATAATATTTATATCAATAGACTAGACTCAAAATTTAAGCCTTTCTTTTAGCGTAAACATATAGATTTTATTTAGGTCTTAGCAGGGTCTTATTGCGACACAATTATTTATAATTAGACTCTACTTTGACTCCAAATGCTGGTGTAATTTTAGGATTAAATTTTAATACATTAATTTGCAATACTAAAAACACATAAAGCATTAAAAGTTAACAAATACTGTTGCTGAATAACAAATTTCATAGAAAAAAATCTGTCACCGATTCGAATTGTAATATTTTCCTAACAAAATAGTTAATAGTAATTAATTGAGGGGCTGGATGCTATAATGTGTTACGCGCCATTTACTTAACATGGCGCGTAACACATTATAGCATCCAGCTCCTCAATTATTAGTTTTTACCAGCAAATTTTATTCTTGGTTGGTAGACACTCTATCAAAGAGCAACCATATTTGTCAAAAATTGAGTTTTTTGAATGTGCTTCACTTATAGTAATTGATTGCTCAAGACAAAATGAGTCAATAAAATACGGCCATGTTGACATTCGTCTTGAATTTGAAGCAAAGGAAAATTTTCCTGACCGAACAGCAGCTTATTGTCTTATTTTACATGATAGAATTGTTGAGTACAGACCAATTAGTGGTGGGGTTAAAAAAATTGTTTAACAAAATTATATAAATTGATTAATATTTTTAATAACATATGCAGTCTTTAGAATAATGGCATACATTGTAGATGTGCAATGTTTCAGATTACCTATTAACGAATTTATTATAAAAGAATTAGCCATTTTACCGCTTGAAAAAATTTGTCCACAACCATACAAATTCATTTTTCAACCTGTATTTTATTGGAACTGTATTTTATCACATTACCAAAGAATTAATAGGTGGTTGGAAAATAATTTATATTGTATAAATTGGTCAACTGGTGATATTCCATATATATTGGAGGCTATTTTTTAAAAATTTAACTCTAATTTATTTAAAGGGTTCAAAAAAAGAAGTGGATAAAAAGCTTTCTTAAGTCATCTACTGCAATTATAAATATGATAGATATAAACTGTTCATCGCTTTAAACACTAATATATGATGCAAATAATTTTTAACCATGTTATAATAATCGCAAAATATTAGAAATAGATTTAAATCAATGTGCGGAGCGAAATGTAAAACTATTATTAGTGTGGTTGTCTAAAAACTCTAACAATAAGTTTTTATAAAAAGAAAAAAATGTAAAAAAATTGTATTCTTTTTTTAATAAAATAAAATTCAAAAATATTCTCATACCATTTATTTATAAAAAATCGTAATATTTTGATTAAAATCTTAATTTGTAATAAAAAAGGAAAATTACTTTAAAGTAGCTTAAATTTTATTCATAGTTGATAAGTATTTTAATATTTGGGAACTAAAAACAGAAATTAAATATGTAAATGAATAATGTTTCTATCTCCAAGCGTTATTCGAGTCATTTCTTAGTTTGTAGGTGTGTAGAAGTAGTGATGGGTGTCCGGGGTCTGAGCACATGTTAATGATGCGGGGGAGGAAAGTATGATGAGTAACACAATGTTAAGATGTAAGTGTAGCGAAGGTGGTGACCAAAGTAAATGAGGAAGCGGAGGATGGACAAGAAGAGCTGAGTATACTATATAGATATATAGCCTGCTATGAGGCTTGTATATCATATGCATTTGCAAGGATATATTATTATTATTATGAAATATATAAATAATATATAAATTATATTTTAAAAAATATTTTAAAAAAATAAATATAAAAATTTTTTAAAAAGAAAATAAATTTTTTTACATTTCACATACACATGTTAGGCCAGTCGTTGGGTCGAAAAAGTGCACAAAAATGCAACCTGAAAAGTCTCAGTGGTTTATTGTAGTTTGGGGGCTCCTCATAAGAGCCCCAGAGTTTGCTCTCGATTATCAGTTGCGAAAAATAGTATATGTATTTTTACTTGACATAAATGCAAAATAAAAGCCTAAAATATAACAATCAATTTTTGAAAATAGAATACTTGTATTAAACTGTATGTGGTGCAAATTTCATTTAAAAATATTAATAATTAATTAGTCAGAAAATTTTAGGAATAAAAAAACTAATTCCCCCACCATTGTAGCTAGGTCGGATTTTTTTTTGAAAAGATTTGTGAAAACACATGAAATTTAATGGCGTTCAGACCAAATTGATAAAGTGAAAATTGACTGAGTTATTCCATTTGTTAATGACAAAAAAAGTACCGTTTTTAATCTCCATTATTATGTATTTATATAAGAAATATCGAATTTCTATTTAAGTAGGATAAAAGTTTTACTCCTCAAATGTACTTTAAGAAAAAGAAATTCGCAGGTCCAAAAGTGTAGAAATTCCGTTGCAACATTACATGTTTTTAGTTAACAAATGGAATTATGCATAAACTATTTGTCCGATCGAGTTTTATTTTTTTGTGATTGATTCAGCTTCGCAAGGAGAATGTTCCTGGTGAATTATAAACAAATTCGATAATTATTAACAAAGTTATTAAACAATTGAAAAAGTTCTATTTTTAATGGTTTTAATTCATTTGCAACTAAACTAATTAACAATAATGATGACTTTATCGATCACTCCGAGTCATCGATAAAGTCATCATTATTATTAAATAATACCGAGTGATAAATTCAAATTAATATTATTAAACTAATTAACCTTTTTTAACGTACGACCAGTCATTTGAAAGCTATTTCCAAGATCTACAAATTTCAATAAAAACTTTTTCATCTAAAATGTAACTCGTAGCGTCGGTCATAGAAAAACCACGTTTTCCAAACTTTGACGATTTTTACACTATTTTTCGCAACTGATAATCGAGAGCAAACTCTGGGGCTCTTATAAGGAGCCCCCAAACTACAATAAACCACTGAGACTTTTCAGGTTGCGTTTTTGTGCACTTTTTCGACCCAACGACTGGCCTATGTATATTAACACATAAATACACAACACATACACAAATATATATAAGTGGAAATAAACAAGTAAAATGTCGTTTAGTTATTTAGAAAGTTTTAATTTATATTCTTTGTAACTGATCTCGAAAAAACAAGAAAAAATATTCTTTTTGTCGTTAATAATATTATTGTCTTCACAATGCGTAGAAGAATTTTAGATTATAATTAGGTCCATAAATTATATCATGGTTTATCAATATATCACACTACAAAATTATAGTTTCGTCCAGTATACAGTCTCTAAGAAACGCAATTTTTCTCTTCATCGACTTCAAAATAAAAAATGAAAAAAGTACACGGAAAATATTTCTCTTTACAATTTTTTCTTTTAAAAAGAAGGGAAAAGCTTTTTCGAATCATGATTTGGTTTCTTTAAGACCAAACGAATCCTTATCCATAGTATCTAAGATTCTCTCGAGGAGTCTTCAGGTTTTTTTTCTTTTTTTGCGCTATACAACCTTCTTCACCATTTACCTGAAAAATCTTCCAACGTCTTTACACTTTCGCAACCTATTTAATGTCTACATAATAACCTCAATATGTTGAACTTCAATTTATGATTATAATTAATTAAGTTGATAAATAAAATCAAAAAATATGATATCAAATTTAATTTTTATTTACATGGAAAAATTAATTTCAATGATATGAGCAAACAATTAATTCCACTTCTTTTGAATTAGGATTAATAAATGTTTTTTCAATTATAATTAAATTATAGTTGACTTGGGGAATTTTCAGTTTTGAGTTTTATTTTGGTTTAAACTAGACTAGAGATTTTTCAGACTAGTATTTGTTAGCTTTAGACCTACATGAATCAAAGCTTTTAAATCCCGGCGCATAGGAGAGTGACGATCGCTGTCGACTGCTGCAAAATAAAAAAACACTTGTAGCTCATTTAACTAAAACAAAGTTAAAACATTATGAGCAAACGTTTTCTAAATCTTGGTTGACTGACTTTAATAGCAATTTGACTTGAAAAACATGACATATCGTCGTTTGAGTTGAAGAACATGACACGTCGAAAAAGAAAATTATCTTCTTAATTTTCAGTTGATACCACTGACCGCTAATTTTAAAATGTGGCAAATCTTTGAAACTTTTATGAAACAAATGCTTTCGCTTCATAATATGTCAATTCAAAGAAGAAAACCGCTGCCAAGTTATAAATTTTTGTTATAATTTTGGTACTCATTTCATTCGTTTTCGTAAATCTTGTTATGTTTATTTCATGAACACTTTGCTTCCTCATAGAGATGTCAATAACAATAAAGTATAAATTTAGAACAATTATTCTTAAGTGCTGTAATATTTTTCTCTCTTTATTTAATACTTTCGCATGAAAATTTTTTTTTTGAAAAATTAAAAATAAAAAAAAAATAGTTAGACTTTATTAATCTATCTCAAAGTACTCTCATTTTATGTCCGCAGATGAGACCTACAATTTAAAAAAAAAATGCAGCCCAAAAGCTCTTTATAATTTGGAGATATCTATGAAAATGTGATGTTTACACACACACACACGGAATGACATTTTGTAAAAATGTCATTTTTGAACTCCTGAGGTCAAATAACATAAAGATATGTTTAAAAATCGAACCTGAAAAATTTTGGTATTACAATACTTCCTCAGTATGAGGAAGCAATAAGTTAAATAATTTTTTATACAGTTTATGTTGATTTTAGACATTTTAAGATTCGCGGTCAGTGGTACCAACCGAAATTTGAATAAAAAATTTTCGTTTTCGACGTTCTTCAACTCAAACGACGATATGTCATGTTTTTTAAGTCAAATCCGAGGTATCATGTTTTTCAACGCCAATCCGATGTATCATGTTTTTACACCTAGCAAGCGTAATATACTATGCTATGAATACATTTTTACACCAATAGTATGATATAGTGAAATATCACTTAGAATAACTATTTGTCTAATCTCCATTTCTATTAAAACACATATAAACTTCTACATAATGAAATAGAAATAGTCTTAACAATCCTAACTGTATGGAGAAAAAAAATTAAGCGTTTGTAGTATGAACAGTTAACCTTATTTAGCAAGAGAATGCACATGCGCAGTAAGCGTAAGATTTCTGCTGTATTGGTATAAATTTGTACGATATGAGTATAAAAGATCTACCTTTAGACGCATGGGACGTCGTATACTACGATTGCAAGAGAACCATGCTTTTTCGGTATAGTTTCATGCAACTGTAGCAGGAACGTCCATACAAACATAGCTCCATACTACAACGCTTGATTTTTTTCTCCTTGTGCTTTTTAAAAAGAAAGGTGTCTTGCATAGAAATCCACTTAAATTTATACATGGTTAAAAAATAAAATTTGCTTATTAATTTTTGACAGTTATCAACTGTGAAGAATATATGTCGTTAATAGAATTTGTCACCGTCCACTAAATAGTTTGTCACCCGGTAGACCATCGGAATGCCGCGGCGGCGCGTTCCGACGAGATCATAACGTAGATTGCTGTGATTGGCTGGCGGGCCCGGCACCGCCAGTGGTGGGAGATCGCGAGAGAACCGAAGTATAGAGGCGACAATGCCAACGCGCTTGTGGCATTCGACCGTCAGCCAGCTTACTGGCGAGACCTCGAGCGGAACTGAAATAAAGAAGTTTCTTACACTATCACCTTGTCACATTTTCTTCTCACCACACCCCATCAGCGCTGAGTGTTACTTGAGACATATGACTCGTTCCGCGGAGGCCAGAAGAAGAAGGAACGTCAACCGAAGAAAGAGAGCAGCGAGGACTTGGGAGAAGAAGACCATCTGCCCCGTAGCTGACGAAAACGATCCTTCTTGTGCCTCGACCGTACCGACCTTTGACCTTGAGGTGTCGCCCGACGGGGAACCTCCTCCTTTTCTCCGTTTCCAAGACACCTGTCACTGCACCACAGACCAAACGAATTATCCTACAATCCCTGAGAAATCGTCACTCCCTTCTCTTCCTGAAACTGTGGACCTTAAACCCCTTATCGTCGCACGATTGGCGGATCCGCACCGACGCTTCCGAAAGTACAGGCCGAGCAGAGAAGAAATAGAACGACTCAAGGAGATCCGAAAACGACTCGCCGGTAAGAACGTGGAGGAAAAGGCAGAGTGGTGTGAGCGGTTTCCCGGCCTCTAGAATTTTCCGAAGGCCGCCGCTTACTCATTATCCGCACCATCCACGGCACGACGTACCAGTGGTCGCGAAAAGGGCCTCTCGTCCTGACAAATCTCGACGCCGTGAACCAACGACTCGTCGATTGAGACATTCGGGAAGACGCCGAAGGGGGTCCCTGTTGTCGCTTGCCCGGAAGATGCAATTATAGATGGAGATAATAATATTCTCTTCTTTATTTTTCTTTTTGACGTTATTCACTCCTGTCTTGGAATTTTTCAAATAACAATCCTTTTTTTTTAATTCTGACACTGCTCACTTCAATTTTCATTTTTAATATTCACTGGATTACAGATTCTTTTTTTTTATTTTTACCACTATTACTCGACTTCTTTTTTTTTATTCTTACATTTGTTTCACGTAACAAATTAATCTTATTGTGTTAAAAACACTTGTATACTAGTAATTTAATGTAATAAATCTCCCTTTTAAAAGATGGACAACCTTATTGACAGTTGTCAACTGTCAATATTACATAATACTAACTGACAGATTAGCTCGGTCGGATAAATGCCTCGCTTAGCGGACGTTGTAGGACCAAGGGTTACTAGGTTTGCGCC
The DNA here is from genome assembly GCA_032872475.1 of Leptopilina myrica (nomen nudum). Lineage (NCBI taxonomy): Eukaryota > Metazoa > Arthropoda > Insecta > Hymenoptera > Figitidae > Leptopilina > Leptopilina myrica (nomen nudum). Next base: position 37,124,725 of record CM065458.1, on the reverse strand, counting down.
TATGTGGCATGGATTTGGGATGCAGGTCTCCTTCCCAGATTGACATAAATTGTATTTCATCATATATACAACCGTCCGAAATTGTGCGAACGCTAACATCTCGAGCTATTAAAAAACACACCCGCACAGAAACAGTGATAACTCGGTTAAAAATGAAGTTAGATGCTTTTTTTAAATTGCATTGGAAAGCTTATTAAATTTCCAATGAAATGCTACTGTGTTAAGTTGTATTGCATAAATAGGAAGCGAGATATCATGTTATAAAGACAAAAAAATAATTATATTTTTTTCGGAATTTCTTACTCTGACTTTGACTCCCGACACAGTTTAGCAAAGTTTATGAAAAAAATTGTTACTTTTACAGACAATTCCTTGTAACCTAAGCTTTAAATAGAGACCAAGAACAGCAAAAAATATTTACGGGTTCGCGAGATGTTAAAAAAAAAGTCGGACCGTGCAAAGCAGAATTTTCAATCATCGATTTCTCTAATTCGCCGTTGAGTCAATTACTTGTCTATGAAAAAAGTGTCGAAAATTAATTTTACCAAGTACATTCTTACTGGGATCCACTTTTTAAATATCGATATATAATAAATTAAATTAAAAAATATATCTCAGTAAGAATGTACTTGGTAAAATTAATTTTCGACACTTTTTTCACAGACAAGTAATTGACTCAACGGCGAATTAGAGAAATCGATGATTGAAAATTCTGCTTTGCACGGTCCTACTATTTTTGTAATATCTCGGGAACCCGTAAATATTTTTTGCTATTCTTGGTCTCTATTTAAAGCTTTGGTTACAAGGAATTGTCTGTAAAAGTAACAATTTTTTTCATAAACTTTGCTAAACTGTATCGGGAGTCAAAGTCAGAGTAAGAAATTCCGAAAAAAATATAATTATTTTTTTGTCTTTATAACATGATATCTCGCTTCCTATTTATGCAATACAACTTAACACAGTAGCATTTCATTGGAAATTTAATAAGCTTTCCAATGCAATTTAAAAAAAGCATCTAACTTCATTTTTAACCGAGTTATCACTGTTTCTGTGCGGGTGTGTTTTTTAATAGCTCGAGATGTTAGCGTTCGCACAATTTCGGACGGTAGTGTAAATTTTTGAATTTTTGATTGCTTAGTTCGGGCAATACGGCTTGCCCGGCAGCGGTCTCAAACAGTTATTATACAGCAAGCTGTGTGGCCCGAACCGAGCAATTAAAAATTTAAAAATTAATTTCTCGAAAATATAAAAAAACACATCTTCACAAATTGGGGTATTTTTTAAGGACATTCCAAGGTTTAAGTAAAATATTTTTTTATAAAAATTGGTTATTTTCTTCATGGAAAAAAACAACTTTAAAAAATAATTGTTTATACAAATTAGTCGAAAAATTAAAAATATTATTTTTTAATAAAATATCATTAAAAGTCAATACATTCTCTTCAATTTTTGTCTAAAACATTTTTTTCTAGGACCAACAGTTTACAAGATAAAAATTATTAGAAGACCGAGATTATGAAGTTCTCGACTTGCCGCCAATTCCCTTCTGACTGGTTCATCAGCCATACCATGTCCTCCTGTGTAACTTGCCGCTTACGTTTGGCATTAACAGTAAAAGATCTGCCGCACTCTCGATCGCCTTATGTGACGACGTAGCCATGTGTTGGTGGAAGTTTAACCTTTTATCCAATTCCACTCCAAGATATTTAATTTGCTTACTCCACTTGACCTCGAATTCGTCTATCTTGATTCGTGGGAGCTCATAACCACGTCTTTCAGTGACCAGCAGTGCCTCGGTCTTTTACAGAGCCATTTCAAGACCTCTGGTATCTAGCCAGCATTTTGCTGGTCGCAGACATTCGTTCACCAATGTCCTAAGAGCCTCCTCGCTTTCGGCGATGCACACAAACAACGCGTTGTCCGCAAAGCATCTTCTATCATTTATATGTCCTTTTAGGAAAAAACCTCAGCTTTCGTTTAAAAAAAAAATCGTATCCATCTCCCTCAAAAATTGAAATTTATTTTTAATTTTGATTTTTTTGAGTCAAAAAATTTTTTTTTTCAAAATGCTTATTTTTAATCGAAAGAGGATGAAAAAACCTTTCCAAAATGTACTTTGTCAAATTTGTATGTTTAATTGTTTAAGAGTAAAAAATTATTGAAATAAGCATTGTACTGAAAAACACAAAAATTTAACCCCCTCCCCCTCGGAAAATATTGGACTAGGTAAAAAAATATTTTCACGAAAAATTACTATCTATGAGTACTACAAAAGCCCTAAGTTTTGCTACGATTGGAGAAAAATTTTTCTCCACCTTGATCACTTGAGATGGAATCGCTCATAAATGGACCCACCCTCGAGTCTTGAGGAGCCTCACGCTGCATCTCTTCCTTGAGAGAGCAGGTGTCTCCCTCATATATAACCCACCTGTCGCTAAGATAATTATCCATTATGCGCAACAAGTAGGGCGGCATGTTTTTCTTTTCCATCGACTCGATGAGATCTTTCCATCTTGCGAAATTAAACGCGTTGCGTATGTCAATTGCTACCAACGCGCAGAAGCTCTTCTTTTTTCAGGTCCCAATTTGTTTTTGCCTGCTTTGGCTATATCCACAATTGCCTGGATGGCATCAACTGTAGACTTGCGTTTACGGAAACCAAATTGATGATCCGATAGACTATTCTCTCCGGTCAAGTGGATTTGCATTCTCTGCAGAATCATATCCTCTAGAAGTTTACCCATCGTATCCAACAGGCATATGGGCCTGTACGACGAGACTTTATCCAGAGGTTTTTCACCTTTCCTTAGTAGGACAAACCTCTGTCGCTACCAGTCGCGAAAGAACTCTCCTCTCTCAAGGCAAAGATTGAAGCATCGAAGCAGAATCTGGGGTGAAGTGTCGATAACCAACTTCAGGATCTCGTTACTTATCCCATCGATTCCAGGCGCCTTGCCTGATCTCAATCTTTTGCTTCAATTTCCCAATTCCGTGAGGGGGAAGAGTTCTTCCTCACCGACTTCACGGGAACTCCAGTCCATCCTAAGCCATGGCTCCGCAGAGGGGAACAGAGCTTTTATTATTTGTCTAACCCAATCGGGATTGTCCAGACCAGGGGCCTTTTGCCTCATTCCTAATTTCTTACAATTAGTAACAAGTTTAAAAGCCAGACCCCATGGGTCCTTGTCGACTTCCTCGATCAGGTATTTCCAGCAGCAACGTTGTGACGCGCGAATTTCCTTTTTAAGGCCTTTTTAGCCTCCTTAAATACTTCCTTTCGCAAAGGATCTCCCTTTGGTCGAGTATAATTCCTTCTAGCCTTGAAGCATGCTTTCCTCAAGGAGGCCAGCGCTTCAGACCACCAATGCACTGAGCCTTTCCGTAAAGGGGTTCGCTTACGACGCGGCATAGATGAATCGCAAGCTGAGATGATGATTTTCCTCACCGCTCACACCTCAGCATCCAGAGGTTACGATTTAATCATTAACTTGTTTTGAATGACTTTATATATTAAAATTTATTTACCACAAACCAACAAGTATCCTGAATGTTATCTATTAATGCAGTATAAAAGCTTTTAAATAGTTAAGGAACGTTCAGTTGTAAAATTGCTTAAAGATTAATTTAATAAATTTTTATAAATTAATAGGTATTTGAAAAAACGTAATATGGGTTCCGTAATTATTAATAAAAGTGAATTATGTGAAACAATGATAGAACACGTAAAACATATATCTACTGTAGAAAAGTACATTGAAAAAAAATTTTCTACACTTAATAAAGCAAACTTTACTTGTAATGTGGATTAATAAAAATGTTATACATAAATTTAAGGAACGATGGAATAAAGCTGGAAGAAGAAAATATATATTTTTGAGTAATAATATAATGTGGCTGAATGGAGATATCTCTATACAATTAGATGCAGAAGAGCCTTCTACATCATTAGAAATAAAACGGGGAAGACTATGCAAGAAATATGAAATATCTTTAGATAAAAGCAAACGCAGAAAGGCTATAAAATTATTTAGAGAATCCGGAATTAGAATCATCTTGCTCAGACATTTATGTTAGCATTTTATGAACAGGAGGCGTCTATATGATATAATTGTTAACGATAGGGATTTTTTACAAGAGATTAAACATGAAAAAATAATGCAAAAATGTAGTTTTTTAAAAAAAAGTATTCAAAATATTATCATTTCTTTAACTTTTTATTATTTTTTAGGTATAACCTATTCTTCAGGATGTCATCTTTATAAAAATTGTTGAGTTTCTGTTTTAGACATACAATTGCACAGTGTAGAATGCCTACAGTTTTCCTTATTAAAAACAACACTGTTATTTAGATGCGTCATATTGACGTCCATTTTGCATTTTTTTGAAAATAAAATATGTATTTCAAAAGTTTAAGCATGTATCTTTATTTTGAAAAATACTATTTCCCGCAAAAATTTGCCAAAGTTTGGGTTGATTTTAACCTCCCGCAATGAGAACCACATAATTACTATAGCGTACTTTAGTGTTTTTTCCTCAGTACCATAAAGGTTAATGATTACCCGAGGTGAACTTTAAAACATGCTTATATCCTTAATAGTAAGGGGTTTCAAGGATGTAATAAGATGAAAGCAGAGTTTATTTCCATTGCAAGTAAACCCTGATTTCTACCTGCAATGTTTAGCGACAAACTTAGATGGGAAAAGAGGGAAAGCAGATGTTCCCAGACCCTTATTACATACTGCTTGACCCTTACTTTCAAAATTCTCCCATCTCTCTAAACCATGGAAAAATAGCCTACAAGATATTTGTGATAATTTTTAAATAATTTTTTATCCCTAGTTCAATTACACAAGCCTGCAAAAAAATAAAAATTGCCGTTGTCAAAGGTCGAGAAGTGATTTCCAGCAGTATTTGGTGCGCTGAATTCGAATCTGTCAACGAAAATCTCCCATCACGTCATGATTTTGAGAAAAGTGGGGGTAAATTTTCAAAAATCAAGTTTTTCGCTGTTTTTGAAAATTTCTACCGGGTAAATCTGACGTGCTAGAGACTTATCATAGGAGTCAAATTAAAACTTGAACCCTGTACTTTTAGAAAATAAAGCGATATTGCTGACAACAAACTAAATTAGCCTTAAAAAATGATTTTTTAAACAGTTGTCAAGCATAAGAATTGACTGACACTGTCCGTAAATTAAACTATTTTTAAAAATGATTGGATTCGCTTAAAATTTGTTACTGGGGGGCTTTTGGGGTCGCCGATTACGAATATGTTGTCAGATTTTAAAAATTCAAAATGTTGGATCCAATATGGCGGACTTATTTTTCAAAATTGATGAAATTTACTTGAAACTTGTTACTCAGGGGTTTTTGGGCTCGTTGTTTATGAATCGAACTACAGATTTTTTATTTTTACATCATATTTGTAATCAACGACCCCGAAAACCCCAAAGTAATAAATTCTAAGCGAATCCAATTATTTTTTAAAACAGTTGTATTCACGGTTTGGGAGAGTCAATTTTTTATGCTTGCCAACTGTTAACAAAATATTTTTGACGGCTAATTTAGTTCGTTGTCAGCAATATCCTTTTATTTTCTTAAAGTACAGGGTTCAGGCTTTAATTTGACTCACATGACAAGTCTCTAGCACGTCGGATTTACCCGGTAGAAATTTTCGAAAACAGCGAAAAACATGATTCTTTGAAATTTTCCACTACTTTTTTCAAAATCCTGACGTGATGGGAGGTTTTCGTTGCCAGATTTGGATTCAGCGCACCAAATACAGCGGGAAAGGACTTCTTGATGTCAGACAAAGGCAATTTTTATTTTTTTGTAGGTTTGTGTTATTAATAAATAACATTTTACGTTTTTTCAAATAGCTATCAATTTATAAAAATTTATTAAATTAATCTTTAAGCAATTTTACAACTGAACGTTCCTTAACTATTTAAAAGCTTTTATACTGCATTAATAGATAACATTCAGGATACTTGTTGGTTTGTGGTAAATAATTTTTAATATATAAATTCATTCAAAACAAGTTAATGATTATATCGTAACAATAAAACAAGTCTTAAAGGAAACGTGTGGATTATGGTATACTATTTTTCATTCTTTGAAGACAATAGTTTAATATAATTAATTATACAAAAAAAATAACAAGTTTCATGTGATTTCAATAGTTTTTTGAAAATGTCGTCCTCCATATTGGATCCTCCATTTTGAATTTTTAAAAGCCAACAACGGATTGGCAATCAGCAACTACGAAAACCCCCTGAGTAACAAATTTCGTGTGATTTCAATCCTTTTTGCTTCCTCAAAAGGAAGCTTTGCATTCGTGACGATTTTTAATTTTTCAAAACACGGTTATATGGACTCATTTTTATCTAGGATATATGTATATTAAATTCTGAGCAAATGTCCACATGTATGTGTGTGTGTGTCACAAAAAATTTTGTACAAATTATCTCAAACAAATTTTAATGGATTGGCCTGAAATTTTGCAGGTTTATTGCAGTCATTAATACCTAAAATCTGACACAAGTAGTTTCAAATTTATCCACAAAATTTTTATTTATACAATTTTTTCAAAATAAAAAAAAATTTTGTATTTTTTTAAATAACTTTTTTATTTCTTAATATTTTCATAAATTATTCTCAAAATTACATTCCTTACAAGAAAACGAATCGATTGATATATACAAAGTGCACATTTTATCAAAATTTATAAAATTAATCAATATTTTTCTTTTTCACAAAAAATTCAAATTTTGCGTTTTTTGAAATATTACCTTAACATATTAAAATTAAATTAAGCAATTGGTTTACGATATTTTGAGGAAGCGAAATGGTCATGAAATGAACAACTTGTTTAAAAATGTCGTCCGCCATATTAGATCCGATATTTTGAAAAACAAATAACAGATTCGTAATCAGCAACCACGAAACCCCCCGAGTAACAAGTTTCATGTGATTTCAATCGTTTTTTAAAAATGTCGGCCGCCATATTGAATTCGCCATTTTGAATTTTTCAAAACAAGCTTCAGATTCGTGTTCAGCGACCTTAAAAACCCTTAAGTAGTCAGTTTCGTCGAAATCTAGTGCAGTCATTTCTCAAACTAATAATTTGTTTATATAATTTGTTTATAACAATATTAACATTTTTTATTACCATTCTAGTGAGTATAAACTTATTATTTATGTTTAACTACATCTCTGAATGTAAATTTTAAGTGAAATTCAAATTTAGGACACTAAATGTCTATCAAATAAGTTAGAAAATAATTTTCGTCTACATTGTTGTTAAATAAGTAAATAAACAATTAGTTTAAAAAAATTATTAGCAGACGTATTGTAAACTGCGGAAACTCAAGATTCTTTAAAAAAAATTAACAAAATCCGTTAAAAATTGTAAGAGCGCTAGATTTTTGTCCCTGAAAAGTGCTATTTGCCCCACTGTGGAGCGTCCGACCGGTTCTTAAATTGGAAGCCTCAATTGTAGACCTATATTGAGTAGCTTATAAGTCCGAAAATATTGAGTTTAGCAGAAACTTGTCCAAGTATGAAAGTTTTAGATTTATTTCGACTTTTAAGAAATGTAAACAACAATTTTTCTTATAAACAAATTAAGTTTTTCTTTTAAAATAAACGTTTATTTTTGGATTCCGGTACTGCACATGTTATAAATCAGTTTATATTAATATAATATAACCTACATTTAAAAAAAATAATTTGTTTATTAAAAAAAAATTTTTACATTTCTTAAAAGTAAAAACAAAACTAAAACTTTCATTCATTGACAACTTTTTCCTAAACTCAATATTTTCAGACTTGCAAAATATAGGGAATATATATATATATATATATAGGGTGATTGTGTGTATTACTACGTGTTTTAAAATCAGCCACGTTTAAAGAATCATTTAAAGCTTTTAACCTCCATTTTTCCTAATTTTAATTGTTTTACGTATTGAAAAAATGAAAAGCACTTAGATGACAGGTTAGAAAATCGATGTTGAGGTGGTAAAATATTTTTAAAATGTATTAAACAATAAAATTTTAAAACTTTTACTTGCAGAACATTTAGAAAAAGTGATAAAATAGAGAAATATGACTTGGTATTTTCCCAAATGATTATAATTATTTAGAAAATCTTTACTACATGCAAAATGAGGTTTTTTGGAGAATCACCCATATATACAAAGTACTTTTATTAATTAAAATATAAATTGAAACAAGGAAAAATAATATCGGCTATAATTTCAACGTTTTAAACTTTAGAGACACACTGCTAACCTTACTTTCAAGGGTTACGATAGGAGCCGCGAAAATACCCACAAGTTAGAAAAAAGATGTCTCCATTATCGGGATTGTAAATATTTAATAAAAATCAGTTTTTTTCAACTAAACAATTTTTTTATGTAGAATAACAATAAATTTATTAAAATATAAAAAAAGGATCATCTCTTAGAGTTTTATATAATATAAAAACAATAATTTTTGACACCACTGCAAAGTTGAATCTCAAACGAAGGTGTGAGCCATTTTGAACTTTTTTCATACAACCAATTTTAAACCATTTTTAATAAATTGATCACTAAAAAAATAATCAAAAATATGATATGCATATTATAATATCGTAGTTGTCAGGTTCAAGGAGTGATTTTTTAGTGTCAAAAATTTTTAATATTATTTGAAATATTCATTAAAATACAAAATACTGTGATAATACCCACTTAAAACATAAATTAATACCCACTAAAAATTATAATTTTCATTGCGTTCACTACAAGTATTATAGGTAAACAAACACGATCTGCCACGAACTATCACAACTATATTTTAGGTTGTATTACACGGCGTAGAAATAAACTCATGTGCGAAAAATCCTGTGTCTAATTCTACGTTTAAAATTAAATAATAAAAACGTTCAAAACATTACATTTTCTTTAAATTTATAAAAACTAATGATATTGCTTTATTTATAAATAACTTAACATTAAATACTTGTTCACAAAACGCATAATTATATTTCTCGTTCTAAAAGCACTCTCAACTCACTAATGCAACTTTTTGTGCTCTCATCTGAACTAGTGATTTTTAAAGTTAAATAAAATGTATTAAAATACATTTTTTTAGAATTTTTCATTAAAAATAAAAATTAATATAAATTAAAGTTTTATTACAGATATTTTATAGTTTATTATCTGTCAAATAAAGTTGTATTTTAATATTTTTAATAAAATTCGTAGTAAATGGGGCACACGCACACGTAGTAATACACACAATCACTCTAAGTAGAAATATTTTTATTTAATAATTAAAAAATTAATACTTTAAAATTAACTACAAGTAGGTAAAAAATAAAATATCAATATTTAAAAAAATTCAATCTTAATTTATGAACAAATATAAATGTTATAAATAATAAAAATTTATTATTTACATACACATGCATATTCACTAGGGTGGTCCTTAAAAAGGTTTTTTTTGAATATCTTTGCTCCTAGGGGCTTAAATGCTTCCAAATTAATAAAAAAAAATTTCCTGAAAATTTGAGCTCTTAATATTAACTTTTAGATAGTCCGCACACAAACTTAAGTTTAAAAATTTTTTTTTTAATTTTTTAATTTTTTATTAATTTATTTTGATAAAATTTGAAAGGTGATTCAATACTAAGGTGTATTACGGTCACGATCACCTAAAATCAGACAAAGAAATCTTCAAAAATATAAAAACAAATATTTTTTAGCAATTTTTTAATTTTTGAAAAAAATCGATTTTTGTATTTTTTTAAATACAGTAGAGACTCCATTATCCGGATATTCGATTATCCGGACAAATTTAAAATAAAAAATTTTTTTTTAATATAAATTTTATAAGGTCTTAAGCTGTTAACAGACAATAAAAATTAAATACTATAGAATTAAATTAAAAAACGTGAATTTTTACACAAAATGTTGCGTTTTAATAAAGTGTTTTAATTATTTTAAGAAAATGTTTATGTAAATATTTATTAATGTTAACTTTAAAAGATTTAGATTGTTTCAGTCTTATTTTAATACATATGCAAATAAATACATAAAATTATGAACCAAAAATCTGTTTAATTCGTACTTTACTCGATTATCCGGACAAGTTCCTGCATCCATTAGTCCGGATAATGGAGTCTCTACTGTAACTTTTTTTATCTATTAATATTTTCATTAATTCTTGTCAAAATTACATTCCTGACAGGAAAACAAATCGATTAATGTATGGAGCATTCCAGGCCAAATTGGAAACTATTTTGCTTTTGCATCTTAAATTTTTTCTTAACATTTTTTTCCTTTTAGTACTCTTTGAAATGAGCTACCTTGATTTTTTCAAATTTTTTCATAAAGCGGTCAAAAATTAATCAAATTGGACGTTTTTATAATAAAAAGTTTTGTTTTCACGGGTAGTTTTCAATAAAAATATTTTAAAAAATTTTTCGTGGGCAAATGATGGGATCTATTTATTTAAAAAATTTTAATTTTTATATACACAGTGAAAACGGTAGGCCTAACTTGTCATTTGACCAAATCACAATTTTACATGGAAAGAAGGTTAAGTTTGGAGAGACTGAATCTGCAAACACATTCGCTGTGACAAATTTGTGTGATTTCGTCAATGGCAAGTTAGTCATTTGGCCACCACTTCGTATATAAAAATTAAAAATTTCAACATAATTACATCCCATCGTTTGACCACGATCGGACAAGGCTTAAAAATTGTTAATTTAGTGCTAGTTTCTTACAAAATTTTTTTAAAAAGTTGATCGATAGATACATTGCTAAAAATGAAATTTTATTAAAAAATTTTTTAAATCTTATCGTAAATTATTTAAATTTTTTTTAAATTTTCATTATAAAAACGTCCAACAATTTGATAAATTTTTGACCGAGTTATAAGCATTTAAAAAAAAATTACGTAAAAAACGTTATTTTTCATAAATCTGTATCTCCTGAACCGCTTTATGAAAAAATTTTAAAAAATCAAGATAGCTCATTTCAAAGAGTACTAAAAGAAAAAAAATGTATAAAAAAAATTTAAGATGCAAAAGCAAAATAATTTCCGATTTGGCGTGGAATGCCCCATACATTAATCGATTTGTTTTCCTGTCAGGAATGTAATTTTGACAAGAATTAATGAAAATATTAATAGATAAAAAAGTTATTTAAAAAAATACAAAAATCGATTTTTTTCAAAAATTAAAAAATTGCTAAAAAATATTTGTTTCGATATTTTTAAAGACCCTTTTGTCTGATTTTAGGTGTTTGTGACCGCAATACACCTCAGTATTGATATACCTTCCAAATTTTATCAAAATAAATTAATAGAAAATAAAAAAAAAATTTAAACTTAAGTTTGAGTGCGGACTATCTAAAAGTTAATATTAAGAGCTCAAATTTTCAGGGAATTTTTTTTTATTAATTTGGAAGCATTTAAGCCCCTGGGAGCAAAGAAATTCGAAAAAAAACCTTTTAAAGGACCACCCTAATATTCACACATAAATACACAACACATACATAAGTATATATATATATATATATTAGGGTGACCGTTATTTTGTATACAAGTGTTTTAAGCACACTGAGGTTAATCATATTAGCGACATGTATTTTTTACAATAGGCAGCTGTCAAAAAATTAAAAAGAGAATTTTACTTTTTAACCATAAAAATTTAATTTGTAAGTAAGTACCTTTTTCCATAAATTTGCTAAAAAAGTTTGACATCTTAATAGACAGTTATCAACTGTCAAATTTACATATTTCTATTCAGATTTACATTAATACCCTGAAAATATTTTTATTTGAGCAATTTAATGTAAAAACTGTCAAAAACTCTCGTTTTTAAAGTTTGACAGTTTAATTGACAGCTGTCAACTGTCAATATTACATATTACTATTTACTTTGACCTTGTTAATTTAAAAATATTTTTATATGAGCAAAATTCGGTCTGATTTACTAAATTAAACACAGAAACTGTCTAAATTGACACAAAAACTGTCGTTTTAAAAAGATTGACAGCTTTTTTGACAGCTGGAAGCTGTCAAACCTTATTTATAACATCGAATTCGTGTTCAGCACATCAAAAACCATAAATATAAATGTCGCTAAGGCAAAAGATTAATTAAAAAAAAAGTTCTTATACAAAATGTATAAAAGTGCACTAATCCTATGTTAAACCCCATTTAAACTTTAACCCTTCTGTGGCACGGGTTAATATTGATCGATTAGGCTTTTCTTGTGCATAGTTCATTTTTTTCACATTCTAAAGCAAATTCTGCCCGGCGACCTAAGAAAATCTAACTTTTGCAAAATAACGGTCACCCTAATATATATATATAGGGTAGAGTGGGGTAAAAAAGCCAGTGGTGCAAAAAAGCCATTTGGCTTTTATTTTGAAACTATTGAACTATTTTACCAGCTGTTTGAAATATAATTTTAATTAAGTAAAACTCAACTTTTTATGCTAGTTTGGCTGTCGTGTCGATAATATTATAGTACTTATTGTAATTTTATTTTTTAACTGCTTGTTTCGATTTATTTCGATAACTGTGAATTGAAAGCAGGTAAACTCAAAATATAATACAATTTTGGAAGCTAAAAACTTTTCTAAATTATTTATTTGTTATACAGATAAAAGAAAAATATAATATTACAAAATTTTATAACAAAATATTTTAACAAAATCACCAAATGGCCTTTTCACCCCACCAGGTGATGCAAAAAAGCCATATGCAGAATATTTTTTAAATTTATTTTAAGGTAAAGGTCCCAATTATGGAACGCTTTTTAAGCTAACTAAAATTCTATGATAAATTTCTTGGATTTAGGAGCGTTAATATGAATAATTCGGGTATAGATTGAAAGGTTAGTATTTAGTGAACAGTATTTAGGCCCTAATATGTTTATTTTTTATGAAATAAAAATAATATTAACTAAATTGTGACTCCCTGCACTTGTACTGATTATGAAACGATGATTTCCTGCATGTACGGGTGTTACAAAATAAATGTCCCAATTATAAAACACTTATTTTATTTAATAAGTAATTAAAATTGTATTATCTTATCTCAACATTTTAAATATTAACTATAAAGAATTAAATACAAAGAACAACTTCTATTTAAATAGATAATTATAAAACCAATTTTTTGGGTAGAAAAGTAATGCGAACATATTGAGAATATTTGAGGTTATGTTTGATGTATATTTTCTTCCTGTTCCATCAATTGGGACATGCAAATAATAAGTGTACGTAATGTGGAACGCTAGTTTGACAGAAAACACGGCTTACCTTAATTTAAAAGCTAAAATACAATTAAAGATTTCTTTTTAATTAAATAGTATACAAAAATAATCATTCTTTTATCGTGTCAAATTTATTTAAATGACTAGAATATTCTTATCACCAATTGTAATTCCATTTATTTTTATTTTTGTAATACTGTTCCATAATAGGGACAACATTGTGAAAACGTTCCATAACTGTGTCTTTTACCTTATAATGATTCAGAAACAATCATTAAGAGCAATCATCAATTAACCACCTGTTTTTAAGGGAAAATAGTATATAAAAATAAAAAATATCTATATAATTAATTAATTAATATAATTAATATTATTAATATTAGTAAATATTATAAATAAATTTTTAAAAATAATACAAGGAAATTTTAATAAGAATTATATCGGATTACATTTTGAATCAGACTTTTATTACCCTAAAACTTAAATAAGACTTAAAACACCGTGTATTTGAATAAGAACTATATTACCCGGAAAATTGAATAAGATCTACATGGCACAGAATCTTGAATAGGAAGTATATGGCATTAGCTTTTCAATAAGCATTATATGAACGGGAGTCGTCGCTTTGATCTTCGCAAAAAAGAACTTTTGGATCTTGCAATCTTTAAAAAATAAAATCTTTGGGCCTCTTTTTATTGGCAGTTTTGTTTTGGAACTTTTGTCTTCCAAACGTTTAAACAATCTATAATTGCTAAGTTTTAACAACTCCGAATCAGTATAGATAAGAGCAAATTTATATAAATTTATCAGCTTTTATTGGTATTACTTAGTATTTAATTAATAAATTAAATAACAATTTAAGTTAAATTTTTTACAACTTTTCTTTAAAATTATTTGAACAAACAATTTATATTCATTAACTTTTTTCCATTGTACCTTGAAAGATGTATTTATTTAATTTTGCAATTTATAAAGCTTATTAGAATAACCAATAAATATTAAATGTCAAATCGATATTTCAGCAATTATTTAATAACTGTATAATATGTAATATATACATGACAAATTACAGTCAAAAAATATTTATTTGAATAGGGGAGAGTCACTACGGTCGGGCCACCTCGGGTTTCTGAGTTGTAACAAACTGGTGCCATTTACCATTGCATGTAAATACTTGTTAGTGATGGTAGACAACTTTTCACGTCATTTTCATTAAGTTCCAATGAAGAACGCGAGCAGTATAAACGTAAAACGTAAATGTGTTGGGAATTTTTCAAGCAAAACTTTTACTTAATATCGAGAAAGATTAATTAAACAAAAGGGAAGATGTAGACAATAAAGATGATGAAATTTATTCATTAGAGAGTGCTTTAATACTTTGGTATGTTATTTGTTTTTTATATGGTGCGTTTATGTCTGTGTGCTAAAAAAATCAAAACGACGCGAAACTTACGGTCGGGTCACTTTATACCGTGCAGGCTGGGACACATAATTTTACAATTATGGTACGTTCGATAACGTATTGTAAACGTTTCGTGTACTGAGAACGTTTTTAGATTAATTTTTATATTAATTTTATATTTCCTTTTTCCATTTTTAACCGTCAGGGTACTGACTATAAAAATGAAACGTTCCGTACTGACATGGGTTAGCGTAACCCAGCAACTTTGATCGCCTGTATCTTGGGCTGTAATTGATGAATTTTAACTCTTTTTTTTTAATTTGTTTAAAATTTCCCCAGGAATATGCCGGATTTGTCGGATTGGTGATATTTTTTTATTTATAAAAGTTATTGTTAAAAATACATATGGTTTTCAAAAAATTTTCATTAAAAAAAATATTTTTTTCAAAAGCTTGTATTTTTATGAAAAAAAAGATAAAATCATTTTATATAGGTGTTTTGGAAAGGTGAAAAGTTGATCTTTAAGATAGCGTTAGCCGTTTTTTAATTAATCTAAAAAGTATATTTTTTTTAGATTTGAAAATGCTCTATTTTTGAAATAATAAAAATGTCAATAAATTCATTAAAAATATCGTGAGATTTCTTTTTTATAATGCAGAAAATATTTATAACGGACAAATTTAATAATTATAACAAAGAAACATCAGAAATTGCTCAAAAATATTTTTATTTTTTCATTGACATGGAAATCTCAGAAGTATAAAAAAATTAAATTTTACTTTGCGCATTCGCAGCAAAGCTTGGCAATAGTGCGAAAAATCATTTTTTAAAACAGAAAGATAAACAAAATTTACATAAAGCCTTCTGCTTTACACTTTATGAACTTTTTAATTCAATTTATAAATAATTTTCGATTAATTTAATGAGATTTTACGATTCAGAAAAACATGGATTTTATAACAAATCGGACTGACTGGGTGTATTTCACCCGAATACAAATTTCAATACTTCGCAGATTGAACAGCAAGTGCCGACTGGCTCTGACAAATCAGCTACTTTCGGTCCTAACCTCGAAGTTTTTCCCCCCCTGGTCCGAGCCGCCACCAACGATTTGTTTAGAAATGGCGAAACTTTCAAAATTCGCCTGGGTTACGCTAACCCAGTCAGTACCCTGAGGGTGCATTTCAGCATTATTCTGTAATTTACGGGCCATTTTTAGAAATATTCCTTCATATTACATTGATTTTTTACAGTGGCCCGACTGTAAAAACCTGGCCCGACCGTAACGACATTTTTTTAAAAATGTTTATAACTTTTCCAATTTTCGTCCAGACATTTTCTAATGTACAGAAGAAACATTCCACTTTAGCAGATCTTTCCAACCATATGTCAGGAAACGTGAAATTCGGCCTAGAACGGAAGTTATGGACACAAGTCAAAAAGTGTCCCGACCGTAGTGACTCTCTCCTAATTATTGAGATAACAATTTTCCGAAAATTATTTATTCTATACATAAATGAATTTTTCAAGAAACGCTTTAAAAAATTAAATAAATATCAATAATAACTTAATTAGATAATTATTCAAACAATTGAGGATGAAATAATTGATGTTTTTAAAGTTTTGCTTTCTAAAAACCGATATTAAACTACCGTTATTACTTATGGAATACAAAGTATGTATCCTAGTGCTAATTTTACCGCCAATACATTGGTGATTTCCTTATTTAATTCCTCCTTATTAGCACTTTTAGACCATTGCTTTTGAATTTAGACACATTTATAGGTAATATTGTGAACGCCATATTGGATTTTAAAAAGGCCACATATTTTTCGAAAGTACTTACATATGAGCGATTCTACGTCAAGTGATCAAGGGGTCTTTTAGTGAAATGTTTATTTCAATAATTTTTTACTCTTAAACAATTAAACATACAAATTTGACAAAGTACATTTTGGAAAGATTTTTTCATGCTCTTTCTATTCGAAATAAGCATTTTAAAAAAAAAATTTTTTGACTTAAATAAATCAAAATTAAAAATAAATTTCAATTTTTGTGGAAGAGAGATACGATTTTTTTAAACGAAAGCTAAGGTTTTTTTCCTAAAAGGACATATAAATGATAAAGTGGGACTAGAATGTTTAAACATTGAAAAAAAGAATTTTCTCCAAAACGGAGCTAAGAACCGGGTTTAGAGCGCTCTGGCGAGTAGACAACTCTTTTTTTCAATGTTTAAACATTCTAGTCCCACTTTATCATTTATATGTCCTTTTAGGAAAAAACCTCAGCTTTCGTTAAAAAAAAATCATATCTCTCCCCCAAAAATTGAAATTTATTTTTAATTTTGATTTTTTTGGGTCAAAAAAATTTTTTTTTTCAAAATGCTTATTTCGAATCGAAAGAGGATGAAAAAACCTTTCCAAAATGTACTTTGTTAAATTTGTATGTTTAATTGTTTAAGAGTGAAAAATTATTGAAATAAGCATTGTACTGAAAAACACAAAAATTTAACCTCCTCCCCCTCGGAAAATATTGGACTAGGTAAAAACATATTTTCACGAAAAATTACTATCTATGAGTACTACAAAAGCCCCAAGTTTTGCTACGATTGGAGAAAAATTTTTCTCCACCTTGATCACTTGACATGGAATTGCTTATATATATGAATAATTTTTGGGTATAAGCAATTTTTTTGGAAGCTCTCAATTTTGGCCATCGAGGTGGCCCGCTTAACGTGAAACGTCCCATATGTAAACTCAATTAAAGATAATTTAAATTGACTTTCAAAAAAATTTTTTCTTTTCGTTTCAATTAATTAATTACTTTTATTAATAAAGTTTAATTCAAATAAATATATTTAAACTCACATAGGGTAAATGCGGGTATTAACGAGGAATTTTGTATAAGTCATACTTCCGAGTGGTTTAAAAATTATAAATGAATATGTATGGTTTTAATTTTTATTTTAAATGAATATTTAAGCTTTTTTTCTTTAGAAAAAAATTGACAATGTTGTAAAAAATAGTTTTAATATTTAAATAAATAATTAAATAAAGGCTCATATCTTGTTATCTCGCGGGACACGGTGCTCTTGAATCAACTTTGAATGAAATGTCTTAGCACATCATTTTTTTGCTGATTTGGGTTATTTGCATTCCAAATAATGTGTAAAAAATTAATAGCCCATTACTTGTCGAGCCGTTTATATATATATAATTTTTTTTCTGTATAGTAACTATTATAATTTACATAAATTAGCAAAAATATGTGCCTTAACATGTATTGTAATATTTAAACAAAACTGACTTATTGTGTCAGAAATATTATTTAAATTGTTATATTATATTATTTATAATTAAAGAAAAGTATTAGGGTCAGTTGGGGTAAATCCGGACAGGGGGGCGATTATGTAACTATTCCGCATTCCACTTTCCATATTCCGCATTCCACATTCCACTTTTCAGATTCCGCATTCCACTTTTCACATTCCACTTTTCAGATTCCGCATTACACTTTTCAGATTCCGCATTCCACTTTTCACATCCCGCATTCCACTTTTCACATTCCACTTTTCTGATTCCGCATTTCACTTTTCACATTCCGCATTCCACTTTTCACATTCTGCATTCCACTTTTCAGATTCCGCATTCCACATTCCCCTTTTCAGGTTACGCATTCCACTTTTCAGATTCCGCATTCCAAGTTTCAGATTTTACATTCCTCTTTTCACATTCCGCATTCCAATTTTCAGATGTTACATTCCTCTTTTCACATTCCGCATTCCACTTTTCAGATTTCGCATTCTACATTCCCCTTTTCCGGTTCCGCATTCCAGTTTTCACATCCTGCATTCCACTTTTCACATTCCGCATTCCACTTTTCACATTCCGCATTCCAATTTTCAGATTTTACATTCCTCCTTTCACATTCCGCATTCCACTTTTAAATATTAATTTACAGAATCACTTCAGAAGTTATAAATTTTATTGTTAACATATTCAGATATATTAATTTTGTAAAATTTTTAATTTCTAAAACTAATTTTAATAAATATTAATTGTTAAAGTCCATTTTATAATTCATTTTCATGATTATAAAGCTTCTCCATAAGTAGCAAAAATGACGAAAATAAAGTCTAATATTAATACAAAATAAATATAAATACATACAGTCGTTTAAATAAAAATACATCTACAAATTAATAAAAAAATAATAAAAATTGACGAAAATCAAGATAAGGAAAGTAGAATACGGAATTTGTAAACTGGTATGCGAATCAGAAAAATAAAATGTAAAAAGTGGAATGCGGAATCTGAATAATGGATGCGTAATGTGAAAAGTGGAATTCAGAATGTGAAAAAGTAGATTGCGGAATCTGAAAAGTGGAAGGCGGAATGTGAAAAGAAGAATGTGAAATCTGAAAAGTGGAATGCGGAATGTGAAAAGAGGTATGTTAAAAGTAAAATGCGAAATCTGAAAAGTGGAATGCGGAATGTGAAATTTGAAAAGTGAAATGTAAATAGTGGAATGCGGAAGCTTAAAAGTGGAATGCGGAATGTGAAATGTGAAAAGTGGAATGTAAAAAGTGGAATGCGGAATGTGAAATCTGAAAAGTGGAATGTAAAAAGTGAAATGCAGAATCTGAAAAAGGAAATGTGGAATGCGGAATATGGAAAGTAGAATGCTGAATGTGAAAAGTGGAATGCGGAATGTGAAAAATGGAAAACTGAATCTATAAAGTGGAATGCGGAACCTGAAAAGGGGAATGTGGAATGCGGAATATGGAAAGTGGAATGCGGTATGTGAAAAGTGGAATGCAGAATCTGAAAAGTGGAATGCGGAATGTGAAAAGCGGAATGCTGAATGTGGAATGCGGAATAGTTACATAATCGTCCCCCAGAGGGCAAATACGAACAAAAGGTGTTGGAGCTTAATTTACAAATTAAAAATGCAGTTCGACGTCAATATTTTAAGCTCAGATCACTTAGAAGAGATTATGACTACTTCCATGATTTTATCTCGACAATTAAATTGTCAACAGGATAATTTAAAAACTTGGGGTACATTCGAACAGAGCTTCTATTACATTTTTAAAAGTAGTGTAAGTAGTGTAATTCGATTAATTTTTAAAAAGTCCGTCATATTGGATCCGGCATTTTGATTTTTCAAAATCTGACTTTGTATTCGTATTCAATGATCCCAAAAACTTGGTTTTGTCAAGTTTTATTAAAATCCATTAAAATTTGTTAAAGCTATTTATGTTTTTGATTATTACTTTTTGAATGGTTAATTTATTAACTTTTATGATACTACAACACTTAACTGATTCAACTTTTATACATCTACTATGAATTTTTTTCAAGTTGTTCTATCCCTTAATATAGTAGTATATTTGAGATAACTTTATTTTAAACCTTTCTTAGAAACTAAGCTGTCCGGATTTACCCCAAATTTAAAGAAATTTTTTTAATCTTGGGGTAAATCCGAACAGTAAAATGTAAAAAATTAAATATAAAATTTTATAAAGAATATCAAATTAATCTAGGGAACTCAAGAAGGAAATTAATGCAGTATAAAACGGAAGTATTGCTTTTTATTATAAAAAAAACTTACGTCATTCTTATAAAAAAGGTATTTTGTCTGGATTTACCCCAATTGACCCTATTTTAATTAATATGATGCATATTATAATGTCTTAGTTGTCAGGTTCAAGGAGTGATTTTTTGGTGTCAGAATTTTTTTATATTATTTGAAATATTCATTACAATACAAAATACTGCGATACACCGTATTTGAAGCATCAAAGATGCTACATCGTACATTGTAAAGTATTTAGGGAGACAGAGAGGGGGGTGGTAATTCTTCGTAACATTCTTGTACAAAAACGATTAAAATGTTTGGTGAGAGTTGCAGTTGTAGCGAGGATGAAAAGTGAGGACAATGATTCTCCGGGCATAATATTTTATAATTACCACAGGGACTTGCCTGAATCTTGTAGGGAGCTGCGCTGAATTAAAGGTAGTGGAAGGGCACTTTTTAGTGCACGAAGCAGTAATAATAGTTGAAACTGGTAGTGGTTGTAGCACTTTTAGTCAGAAAGTAGCATTTACCGTGGTACTTACAGAGAGAGAGAGAGAGAGAGAGAGAGAGAGAGAGAGAGAGTCGGAATGGCAGTAGTTGGTAGTAGTACTAGGTTAGTCGAATGATTGGTCGCTTCAGGAATGCCAGATATTAAAATAGCGCAGACTCTTTAGCTTCGCTCTTCATGGCATACTCTCTCTCTCTCTCTCTCTCTCTCTTTTCTCTGTTACGAGAACGACTTTTTCTCAAACTCGAGAGGGAGATAGATAACGATTCTCACTCCCATCCCAACCGAAGAGAGCGCTCATATCCCTTTTCAGCCCCTCTCCCCATTTATTCTCCTCAATGTTTAACTCTCCTTGCTTCTGTCTCGGAGATCCACTACGAGAATCATGAACCTTCGTTTACTTCAATTTCCTCTTCACTCTCTGAATCTCAGGGAATCTACACCGGCGCATCGTTTTACTCAAGTTTCCTCGAGGGAATTTTGGCCTTTCTCGCATCGAAAAACTACTTCCGCTTTTCCTAAACTCTACACTATTCCTTGTGTGTGGGTATGAATGTGTTTGTTGGCTGGTTATATCGCCTTGAGGAAAATGAAAAATTAAAATCGAATTTACAACACTTGACTCAATTGAAGTATCAAAGTAAACAATCCAGTTTGTGGTTGAGGGGAACGGGATGACTTCACTTTCAAATTGAATTTCAAGAAATATTATTGTTATTTTTCTCTACTTTCCGCTGTGGAAATATGAAGCTACTTGAAAGTGTTTTGATATCTTAGATGTAAATTTGCGAACAGAAATTTTTGAAAAAATTTTTTATGCAAAATTATAAGGAATTGAAACAATCTTTTGTTTGGAAAATCTGTTGGTTTTCATCAATTTTTATTAATATAAAATAATTATTTCATCACTTGGTCATCTTTAAATATTATAAAACCTAAAAATATCGATCACATTGAGTCAAAAAATGTTAAATAAATAAAAGACTAGTTTTTTCTTAATTTTTATTAATATTCTCGATTTTTGAAAAATTTTCTTTTCTGGTTAACAGCATGTGATTGTTAGGTTGTCAATGGAAATTATTTTATTACTTTTTTTTAAATATTTAATTAATTGAGCCGAATTTTGTACGAAAATGTAAAATACAATAAAAAAGGGCAGTATGTGCTGAAGTTTTAATATTTTTTAAATTAATTATTTTAAATTATCAGTTGTCACAGTTACTTCAAATTAATTTCTCGTCTTTACTAATTTCAAAGTGTCTTATTGTAATTTATGTTTGAATTATTAAAAGTTTTGCACATCACTGCACTGCCCTTCTTTATAATATTTTACATTTTCTGACAAAATTTAAGCTCAATTTATTAAATATTTATAAAAAGAAAACTAGTCGAAAATTTTAACTTGGAATTTCGAACAGTTACAAAGTAAGAATCAAAAGTAAAAATATAAGTCAAATGATAGAAGAACCTTCTATAAATAGAGATAAAAATGAACCCTTTAACGCCTGGAAGGACATATATTTTACTTAACTTTTAGAGCCATCGTTCTTAACGATTTCGTAAGTTAAAAATTTGGTAGGTTTAGAGTTTTTATCGCACTTTCAGAATCTGAATTTCAAATTTTAAAAAAATTTAATTTTAGAAAGTTATGAACATTTTTTCGACAAAAAACTGAAAAAATTTTACTTTTATTTTGAAGAAATGAATTTTTTTAAGGTAGCAAGTAAGAATGCATGCGTAAAAACTACAAATATCGCGTCCGCAAAAATCAACCTTCAATTTGGCGAAATGTTCGTTTAAAAATTTTAAAATGGCGGCTTCAAAACGGCGATAGAAGACATTTTTTTAAATAAACATGAAAGTCTAGTGTACGATTTAAAAAAAATTTGGATAATCTTGTCACTTTGTATTTAGGGGTTTTTGAGGTTGCTGATTACGAATCTGATATTAGTTTTTCAAAATCGAATATGGCTGATCCAATATAGCGGAATATTTTTTTTAATTTGACAAAATATGTTTAAAACCTCCTACTCAGGGGTTTTCGGCGTCGCTGATTTCGAATCTGATATTAGTTTTTCAAAATTCAAAATGTCGGATTTAATATGGCAATCGAAAATTTGAAAAATCGTTAGATCTTGTTGAAATTTGTAACTTAAAATGTGATGTGAAATATTATAAATTTAAAATGGTAGAATTAATATGACAGTCAAAACTTGGTTTTTAAAAAAATCTATATTTGATAGGATTGTCTTCATAGTAGAAGTTTCCAAATTTTGTATATTATTTTTGTGCCAAGAAGATATAAAAAAGTATCACCTTCTTACTCCACAAAAAATGTTCATGTTTTTAAACGACTTAATTCAATAGCCATATTGCATCCGACATTTTGTATTTTGAAAAACTAATATCAGATTCGTAATCAGCAACCGCAAAAACCTATAAGTATCAAATTTCAACAAGATGTAACGATTTTTTAAATTTTCGATTGCCATATTGAATCCGACATTTTGAATTTTGAAAATCTAATATCAGATTCGAAATCAGCGACGCTGAAAACCCTGAGTAGGAGGTTTTAAACATATTTTGTCAAATTAAAAAAAAATATTCCGCCATATTGGATCAGCCATTTTCGATTTTAAAAAACTAATATCAGATTTGTAATCAGCAACCTCAAAAACCCCTAAATACAAAGTGACAAGATTATCCAAATTTTTTTTTAAATTCGTACACTAGACGCCATTTAAAAATTTTTAAACAAGTTTAAAACAAGTTTTGAATTTAAAAAATCCTTTGTTATGTCATACAAATGATCTTAATTCTGTAAGATTTGTAACGTACTTACGAAAATATTTTTGAATAATCTGCACTCACCTGAAACAAAAAAGAGGAAAGAATTAAAATATCTGTCAACAATTCCAAAACTATTGCTATACGGAGAGAAAAATCTAGCGTTTGTAGTATGTTACCGCTCCATGCCTTTCTTCTATGAGTTTCACAGGAAAAAAAAGTCTGACTCCGTTTACACCTTAAATTCAGTCCATGACTTTCGCATAAGTCTGTCCTTGTTTAACGGAGCTGACTCCGTTTACACCTTAAATTCAGCCTCAAAATTTTATTTTTATTTATTTAACAATAAAAATAGAAAAAAAAATTTTTGTTCTATTTAACATTGTCATTTTGTGAAAATCTTAAAAATTTCTTTGGGTTTAGTCATTCTTAATGCAGAAATTTCTAAAAAAGAAGACAAAAATTCGCTAACTAAATAAATTTTTTTTTAAATGTTATAAACAATTAAATGATCAATAGCTTATATATCATATTTTATGCCATTAAAACACTAAACTTTTATTTATGACATGAAATGAGAATAAAATAATATCTTCTTTAATTCTTAACAATTTGATCAATAATTGACAAATGTTTATAACAATTTTATAAAGAAATGAATAAATTTTCTATTTTTTGATAGTTAAATACCTAATGTTTTTGCTTCCTCGTGAGGAAGCTTTGTAGTCGTTTAATTTATAAAATTTTTAAAAATCCTTCAAATAAATTATCTTCTATATAGGACTATGTTATTTAGGATCCTAAACAATTGTCCAGATGTATGTATGTGTGTGAGTGTGTGTGTGGATCCCGTTTTTTGTGAACACGATAACTTGAAGAGGTTTCAACGAATTCGGCTAAAAATTGCTAGGTATATTTATCATAAAAATAAATAGACAATTAAAGCAGAAAAATTATCTTTTTTATCAAAAATTTAGTTCTTTTATCAAAATTATATTCCAGTACAAAAAAATTTTACTCATTTATTTCAATAATCTTATCCATCGCATTAAAACGGATCGATTGGTATATATAAAGTATATATTGTATTTGAATTTATAGAATTAAACATTCTAATTAAAACCAAAAATTCACACTTTTATTAGAAATTTATTTTCTTCTAAAAAATCATGTTGCCTTATAATAAAATGTTACTCTTGACTTTAAAAAAAACTAAAAATCTTTATTTCATCAAGGCGAATCGATTGATGTATAAAAAGAATATATTTTATAAGCATTAATAGAATTAAATAAAATGAAAAAGTTCACTTTATTATTAAAATTTTTTTTAAATTATATTAATGTACAATAAAATTTTATTTTTTTATTTAAAAGAAATAAATTTGAATTTTGAAATGTTAGACAACAGTAAGGAATATGTTTAAAAAAATTTTTGTGATTAATACTTTCTTCACGAGGAAGCAAAATGTTCATGTAATGAACATCTTAATTCACAACTTGCTTTACTTTATCAAACGTATTCTGTCAATAGTTTTTTTTTAATATTTCCAAAGTAAACAATAATTATGCATTGTTTAAGCAAATTTAATTAACAAATGCGTAGTTTGGACATTTTTGAATAAAAATCTTTCGTCTTTTTTGTAAAATTAATTATTTTAAATAATTGTTTCTTTTTTTAAGAAATTTAAAAAACAATAATTAATTACTGAATATTATTAACCTTATTAATAAAAATTCGCAGATTTTAGAGATTATTTAAAAAAATTATTTCAAGACCAGGTTTTAATTGACAAATATACAAACTTTTAAGAAATTTTTTGTTAAATTGGAAAAAAATTATATTTAATGCAAAATTCGGTAATTTTTTATAAACAAATGCAGTTATTTTAGTGTTCTAAATCGAAAAAATTTTTTTTTTTGCATTATTAATCCTCAAACTCTCAAGAAGAAGTACATTAAAAAAAATTTTGGTATTCTCTAATTTTAAGCAAATGGCAAAAGTTTTTGTTGCGCGCTGCGTCTTATCCGTCCCTGCGCAAACCCTTCCGCGTCGCACTGCATGCAGTGGAATTTTTTTACAAATAATTGTTTAAAAATGCCTACAGCCAAAAATTTTTTACCGATTTGAGTGTTCTTTGTTTTAAATTAAAAGGGAATAATTTATTAAGACATCCCTTGATGTCGATTTTTAAATTTTTAATTGTTTATAATTTTTGTTTTTAATCAAAGTCATCAAATTAATACAATTTTTTAAACGAGAACGTTTATTTTCTTATTTCTTTTCTGGACATGATTAAAACCAGTTCGAAGTAACGCAATATGAGCAGCAGATAATTATCCCCTTGACAGTCCATGGCCCATATGTGGCCACAAAAAGTCATGCCACCTTTACGTCTGTGGCCATATATGTCCATCTCAAAAATAAAATACTAAACATAATTCGATTTGAATGACCAAGTGTATACTAAGGTTTTTAGGGTCGCTGAATCCGAATTTCAAGTCAGATTTTTAAATTCAAAATGGTGGACCTAAAATGGCGACTATGAAGATTTAAAAATTTAGCAAATACGCTTGAAACTCGTTACTTGGGGGTTTTCGGGGTCGCTGATTACGATTATGATGTCAGATTTACAAAATTAAAATGGTGAATCCAATATGGCGGATACTTTCAAGATTCATGCAATTTGATCGAATTTTAGGTCCGCCATTTTGGATTTCAAAATCTGACATCGGATTCGTAATCAGCGACCCCGAAAACCTCCGAGTGACAAGTTTTAAACAAATCCGTTGGATTTTTTATTTTCTCGACCACCATATTGGATCCGCCATTTTGAATTTTAAAAATCTGACATTAGATTTGTAATCAGAGACCCCGAAAACCCCCGAGTAACAAGTTTTAAGAAAATCTAATAAAATTTAAAATTTTTGAATTCGCCATTTTGGGTCCGCCATTTTGGATACGCCATTTTCAATTTTAAAAAACTGACTTTAAATTTAAATTTTGCGATTCCAAAAACCTTAATTACAATGAAATCACATTTTTTAGAAACTTTTTTTTCTTGGACTGGTTTTGAACCACAAGCGATTTTTAGCTGGACTGCGAAGGGGTTAATGAACCATAATATAATTTATTAAAATTGTTATAAACATTACTGATTAACAAATAGTTAACTTTGATTGCTTTCCACTAAGAAATGTTTTTTTCACATTTTATTTTTATTTTAAGTTCATGTAAAGAGTATATTTTCTTTTTTGTTCAAAACATAACTTTTTTAAATTGTTATAAACAATGTTAATTAACAAATAGTTAATTTTTCTTCGTTTTCATTAAAAAAAAATTTTTGTCGTACTTAGGGTAGAGTGAGGTAAAAAAACCACATTTTTACTTTTGATGCTGTAAAATGTGTATTTAAAATTTTTTTCTTAAATTTCCAAATGTTATTGAAAGTATAGTTATTAAGCTTGAAAATTCTTGACGGAAATATTTTTTATCTCATGATAAAAACTTTTTGGGGTCGCTGATTACGAATATAATGTCAATTTTCCAAAATTCAAAATGGTGGATCCAATGTGGCGGACAAATTTTTTAAAAATGACTCTATTGCTTGAAATTTGTTACTCGGGGGTTTTTGGGGTCACTGATTACGAATATGATGTTATTTTTCCAAAATTCAAAATGGAGGATCCAATATGGCGGACAACATTTTTAAAAATGACTCCACCGCCTGGAGGTGGACATAAAAGAGTCTTTTTTTATATATATTATTTTTTATATTTTTTTTGTTTTTATATCAAGTTTAAGCTGAAGCTATCTAAGCCTGAAGAACGCAACGAAAATGTGTTGAGTGTGATGCATATTTATGCATTTCCTGCTTCCAGGATTCTCACATTTAAAAAGAAAAAATAAACAAAAAAAAATATAAAAAACAATAAATGAAAAAAAAGACTCTTTTATGTCCACCTCCACGCAGTAAGAGTCGGGCAACGGCGAATTATTCGACGGCAAACAGACCATAACATTTTAAACAATGTGGAGTCATTTTTAAAAATGTTGTCCGCCATATTGGATCCTCCATTTTGAATTTTTGAAAATTGACATTATATTCGTAATCAGCGACCCCAATAACCTCCGAGTAACAAGTTTCAGTCGATTTCGGGGACTCAAAAAAATTGGAGCACTATGTTTCATATGTGAGCCATTTTTTTAGTTTTTGCCGCCATATTGTCGTCTGCCATTTTGAAAAAAAAATTGGCCTCTTCAGGGTTTTGTAGCTGAGGGTCCATGGACGCGATATTTTGATGTTTTGAGGGCATCCATTTACATTTTTCTGGTGAAAATACGGATGAAAAGAAATTTTTCTCTCGAAAAATCGTGTTTTTTTGGAAAAAATTGTTTATAACTTTTTAACAGTTTGTTGTAAACAAATTTTAACATCAGAATCTAAAAGAGGAGTAAATTTTACGTTAAAAATAATATTTGTCAATTTTTTTGTATCTATTTTTGTAATAAACCAGGTCCTCAAAATCTATTGAAATTTTTCGTCCGTCTGGGCGTTAATGGGTTAATGCAATTTGAACTACTTTTTCGTCGTGTTTAATTAATTTTATTAAATGAACAAGACAAATTTTGTAAAATAAGTAAGTTAGTTTAAATAGGTAACAAGTGAATTTCACAAAATATTTAATGGATTTTTTGCCCTGGTTTTTTACATCCAAGACCAGTTATTAAAAAAGCAAAAATAAATTTTTAAATCAGTTCAATATCCAAAAATTAACATTGTACACGTTTTCGGTATACTTTTCTTCTCATGTACAAACATTTACTTTTATTATTCGTTCACTTAATCAGATTGAAATCAGTTTCAAAAGTTCACCAAAATGTTTTCAAAAAAGTTGTAAAAAATTTAAATTACAATAAAAACAATATTAATCTAGATACAACATTCAAACTAGATTCAAAAGTTGCGTATTACCTAATAGTATTTATATTCTAAACAGCTGATAAATCGGCTTAATAGTTTTTAAATAAAACTCAAAGGGCTTTTTTACCCCACTCTACCCTACTTATTAATTTAAGTTTATTTAAAGAATCAGGGTGGCCACTATTTTCAAATTTTTCGGTTAAAAATTGTTGGCTGTAGACATTTTTAAACAATGTAAAATTTTTTTTTGATTTTTGGATTTGGAACACTAAAATAACTGCATTTGTTAATAAAAAATTACCGAATTTTGCATTAAAAATGCATCAGAATGATGTCTTTGTCTAAGTAGCAGATGCCGAAAATTGGTCATCTGCACATTGTCAATCTTTCTATTGGTTCCCCACTTAAATGTAATAATAGTACATTATGCAACAAGGGAGGTACGTCCGCGTTTATGTACCCAGCACAATATCGAAAAACGAGTCGTAGTACGAGCGAAGACGAGCTTTTCAATATTGTGCGAGGTCATAAACGAGGTTACCTCCCTTGTTCCATACTTTGCTTTATACAACAAAGGCGTATTATGGTTACTCTATGCTACCTGTACCGGTGCAAGCTAAGTTCTCCCATATAACCCAGATGGTCAATAAAGTAACCATTATTTCCCTAGGGAGATAAAGGGTACTTTATTGACCTGTGAGCGGTCAATAATATACCCTTTATCTCCCTAGGGATATAATGGTTTCTTTATTGACTGCTGGGTTATAAGAGGGAACTTAGTACGCGCCTGTACAGGTAGATAAAGTGACCATAATACGCCTGAGTTGTATAAAAATTTTATTACCTTGACCCAAAAGTAATAATTGTGGGTGGTATGTTCTCTTGTGGTATGTTCCCTTGTGAAATCTCTTCAAGTACCAAATACATTCTTCAAGTCTTACTTAAGTTATTCAAGAAGAATTTTATCAAGGTGATAATTTCTATTGCAAGGCACATTACTAAAGACTGCATTATTTCGACTTCAACGTCAAATCAATAATTTGACACCTGGACGCCGGACCTTTCACTTTGACTGGCCCGAAAACGATTCAAAGGAAATCTAATGCATATTCAGTTTTCGCTAGACAACGTCATTTCTTTAACCTTACACTGAAGAAGGTATCGCCTGTTGGGTCTACGACTCTAATAATAATTTTAAAAGGTAAGTTACTAATACTTCAAAATCTTGTCCCTTTCAAATTCTCGATTGATCCCACAAAGTAATAATTTGTTACAGTATCCCTGAAGACATCTGGATCTACTCTTTCTCTTGATTCTAATTGTAAAGGATTTAAATAAATAACTTTAATAATTTAACTTCAATTAAGCAGTTACTCTTTCTTAAAACCTGTCCCTTAATATCAGAGTTTACTGCTCTGTGAATAAATCAGGTTGAATCACCGATACCGACCAAATTAAATATGTAAATTATGATTATGTTTAGTTTCATTTCTTGAGACGTAACACAAGATTCAAATTATTGAATTTTTAATAGGTTTAATTACTCATCATTTTTTACACTGTGCAGTTTCAGAATTGACGTGAGAGTTAAATAAACATTATTTCAATTTTTGTTTTCGTTTTTTTTTCTGTGATTTTTAATTATTTATGTAATAGGGGATATTTTTATATATGAGCGATTCCACGTTAAGTGATCAATGGGTCTTTTGGTGTAATGTTTATTTTAATAATTTTTTACTCTTAAACAATTAAACATACAAATTTGACAAAGTACATTTTGGAAAGGTTTTTTCATGTTCTTTCGATTGGAAATAAGCATTTTGAAAAAAAAATTTGTTGACCCAAAAAAATCAAAATTAAATATAAATTTCAATTTTTGGGGGAGAGAAATACGATTTTTTTTAAACGAAAGCTGAGGTTTTTTACTAAAAGGACATATAAATGAAAAAGTGGGACTAGAACGTTTAAACTTTAAAAAAAGAGTTTTCTACTCACCGGAGCGCTCTAAACCCGGTTTTAAGCTCTGTTTGGGGAAAATTCTTTTTTTTAATGTTTAAACATTCTAGTCCCAATATTTTATTTATATGTCCGTTTAGTAAAAAACCTCAGCTTTCGTTTAAAAAAATCGTATCTCTCTCCCCCAAAAATGTAAATTTATTTTTAATTTTGATTTTTTTGGGTCAACAAATTTTTTTTCAAAATTCTTATTTCCAATCGAAAGAGCATGAAAAAACCTTTCCAAAATGTACTTTGTCAAATTTGTATGTTTAATTGTTTAAGAGTAAAAAATTATTTAAATAAGCATTGTACTGAAAAACACAAAAATTTAACCCCCTCCCCCTCGGAAAATATTGGACTACGTAAAAAAATATTTTCACGAAAAATTACTATCTGTTAGTACTACAAAAGCCCCAAGTTTTGCTACGATTGGAGAAAAATTTTTCTTCACCTTGATCACTTGACATGAAATGCCCCATATATATACTTTTTAAGGGAATCACAAGAGGTAACGTCTGGGTAACGGCGCCGGTAACGCCGGCTCTGGTAACGGCTACCTTTCCTTTTTTCTCTGAAGGCAACATAAATAAGAGTGTCTCCCTTTACCTAATTTGCATATCCTCTTGTTTCATATTAAGGATACTTTGCTCCACTTTCCCGTACTTGCCCCAAACTTTACAAATTTAGAACTTGAATTTTTTTATTTTACGTATCCATAAAACTCGCCACCAATACTTTTAGTCCAGTCGCCCTGTGTTTTTTCGTGCCAAAATTGATACCTGAAGTCTGATTGTGGAATCATATAGTGTGGGGTGGTAGTATGAATATGTATATGTTTCCCACTTGAGATTTTATAAGCTGCGCGTTATAAACAATTTTAAAGGTGCCGAAAAACAGTTTTTTAAAGACCGTTCTTTCCAATCAAATTATAGGGACAAAAGTTGTTAATAAAAGTTACAGAGCTCAGAAATATTTTTAAAATGCTTGGTCATATGTTAAAATTGGTCCATTTGTTTACTGGCAAATAATTTTAAACCGCTAAAAATGGCACTTTCTTATTTGTTTAATAACTATAACAAAAGTTAACAAATTCTCTCCATATCCTCCAAAAATATATTTCTCAAGGCCCTTAAGATGTGTGCCAAATCTGAATCCGATTCGATAAATAGTTTATGAGAAATTCCATTTGTTAACTAAAAGCATGATTTTTTAAAATGGAATTTCTACATTTTTAGCAGGATAAAAATCAATTTTTTGGGGTTCTCTTCATGAAATGCCAATTTATAAATCACAATTTGTATCAAATTGAATTTTTACAAAAAAACAGGGGTTTTTTAGGGGGGGGATTGTTAGCTTATAAACAAAGGAACATTACATTAACAATTTTTACTTTAACAATTTAGCATAAACGCCATTTGATTACTTACCCCAAGATTTTGAAAATTTCCTGAAATTCGGAGTAAATGTAAACACCACTGTAGTTGAGCGAGGTTTAAGAAACAAGTTGTATACTTGTTGGGGTAAATATAAACACTTATTTATTTATTAACTAAATTGACGAAAATCAAAGTCAATTTTTGTTAAGGCATTAATAAGGAAGAATTACAAATTTTAGTTTGATTTTCTAATTTATTTTCATGCATTTATTGACTAATTTTGCATAATTATAGTTCTTAAGAGGTCATTAATTAATTTATAGGTTAAAAAAGAAATTTCAGTTTCTTATGACTATATAGATTTATAATATAAAATACAAGAATTACTTTTATATTATCTTGAAAATATTTGAGTCGATTACTTTGATATTTTTTTCATTGCAGTTTAGTATTCCAGAGACATAGACATTAGTACTCTTATCATTAACGATGAGTATTTTGATGTTAGGTTCACACAAGGACATTAATGTTACATTTAGAGTTGAGAGTTTAGTGGTTTTAACCAGACTCGTACGACATGGATCATTCCATGTTCCCACAGTCTTTTCACGTCCAACAAATCTGTAAAAGAGATCCCCCAAATGGTAAATTATTTTGCATTCGCATCTCAAATTATTTAAAAAAAATTTTTTCTTTTAGTGCTCGTTGAAATGAGCAGCCATGATTTTTTTCAAATTTTTTTTAAAAAAGCGATTTAAGAAATACAGCTTTTTGAAATATCACGTCTTTTACGTAAATTTTTTTAAATGCTTATAAAACGAACACAAATTGGTCAAATTGGACGCTCTTCAAATGAAAATTTTGGTTTTTACACACAGTTTTCAATAAAAATATGAAAACATTTTTAAAAATAATTTACGATAAAATATTTAAATTTTTCAAATATTGAAAGAATATTCTTTTTAAAAAGAATTTGAGATGCGAATACAAAATAATTTCCGATTTGGTCATATTACGTCAAAATATGCGTCTAATTTGATCTATTTCTTGACATATAGGTAAAAATGTGCAATAACGTCATTACATTACGTATAAATCTATGTTTAATTTGACATATTTTTATCCACAAATCAAAAAGGGTGCAATAATGGCATTATATTACGTCAAAAACTATGTCTAATTTGACACATTTTTTTACCTACAGGTCAGAAAGAGATTCAATAACGGCCCTACATTACATCAAAATCTATGTTTAATTTAACCTACACTACATTTATTAATATAGTTTTCATCGACACGTCTAAAATTTACATGTATTTCCTCTGTCCTCAAAATTAGGTCAATTTTAAGAGAAGTTTTGACCTATGCGTCTAAACGTAACGATAAATTCTTTCTAACCTGTTCGTTCCTGAAAATTTAGGTCTATGACAATTTTGTCCTATACTTATGTCAAAAATTGACAAAAAATTTCTTCTGCTTCTAAAATGTAGGTTTTTTGAGAGGTAGTTTTATATACATGTCAAAATTTGACGTATTAATTCCCTTTAACCCGATCTTCCTTCAAAATTTTGGGCAATCGCCGTCGCTGTTTCAAGATTCTGTGAGGGCGCCCTTTTCCAAAGAAACAGTCAAAACTTTTATGAAAATTGACCTTTTTATGACCTGTAGGTTAAACAGTGGTCTCCTTGTAGGCCCTAACATTACGTCAAAATCCACGTTTAATTTAAAATATAGGTTAAAAATTTATCTCCTATTTTTTGAGTCAGAGCCTGCCCCTTCAAGTAGGGGCGTCAAGTAGGACGTCAAAGACCTATGTCTAAATCCACGTTTAATTTGACCTATATTTTTTTAACTATAGGTTAAAAAGGAGTTTCCTATTTTTTAAGTCAGAGCTTGTCCCCTCAAATAGGAGCGTCAAGTGGGACGTCAAAATCCTATATTAAACGACAAATTTTTTTCTTGCAGGTCGTTATGTTATTACAAAATTGATGATATCTTTTGATATTTCTAATCTAATCTAATGAATTACCGAGATCAAGCTGGATATTCCCAAAAGGGAAAGTTGGCACTTAGATTAGAGAATCCATTGTACCAAGCTCCAGCTTGCTCGTTTACAACAACCACCAATTAGAGTCCTGTTCTTCTCCAGAAGTCCAGTATTTCCTCTATAGATAGGTTGCTCACCTGCATAGGGTCTATAATTGCTTGACCCCAGCTAGAAAGTCTGATCCTAGCTAATGCCAGGCATACAGATAATATGTGAGACGACGTCTCGTCATTCGTCTCACACAGTCTGCACATAGGTGAGACTTTGTTTCCTATTTTATGCTGATGATAATTCAAAAGCCCATGTCCTGTAAAGAGTCGGACAATGGTTCTAACTCTGATCTTATCGAGTTTTAGGAGATCGCTCGCTCGCCTCTTGTTGGGCACTAAACCCAATAGAGCCTTTTCTTGCCTTCCCACCCCAATGCCCGCCCAATACTTTTCATGTTCCCTTTGACCCCATCTTTCAATGGCTCCCTTAACCAGACACGGCATTAATGCCACTGCTGGTTCAGGACCTAAAAATACCGTTTCAGAACCTATTTTTGCCAAAAAGTCCACCCTATCATTACCCCTGATTCCCGAGTGGGGTACTCGTCTAGTACGCTACGGCATTTCCAGACAAGTTTCGATTCTATTGTGGGATTCTTTAGAGCCTTTAGGGCCGCCTGACTATCTACACAAATACTAATCCTTTTGCCCCTTGTCCCTTTTTGAATTGACATTTGGGCACAAGTTAAAATCGCGCAGACCTCGGTCTGCCAAACCGTGGCATATTGTCCTAGTGACTCAGCCACTTTAATGCAGCCAGTTTTTCGATATATTCCAAAGCCTGCACCGCAATCCATC
The DNA here is from genome assembly GCA_032872475.1 of Leptopilina myrica (nomen nudum). Taxonomy (NCBI): domain Eukaryota; kingdom Metazoa; phylum Arthropoda; class Insecta; order Hymenoptera; family Figitidae; genus Leptopilina; species Leptopilina myrica (nomen nudum). The sequence goes on along the minus strand of CM065458.1, from coordinate 37,089,979 downwards.
TTGGAGCCGTCCGTGTACCACACCTCGTCCCCAAGTGGAAACCCCTTCTTCCAGTCTAATCTGAAAGGTATTATTATCTTGAAGCGAGGTTTAAATTTCACCCTCTTGATCATCCTATCTTGCACCATACTTAATTCTGGAATTGATAGGATTGAACGTGGGAGCTTGGTGTGTTTACCACTTGACTTCCACTTTCCCTGCGCGTTTAGCCTGCTCATAGTAAGGGCCGCCTTTTTCACTGCAGTAATATATAGAGGTACTTCGGCCAGTATGAATCCCAATGCCGCTGTAGGAGTGGTCCTCATGGCGCCTGTAATACCCCTAAAAACTATTGCTTGGAGTTGGTCCAGTTTCTCTTTGACTGTGATCAATTGAGTCCTAGACCACCAAACCACCACCGCGTGAAGAAACCTGGGTTTAGAATCATCTGATAGAGCTAATTGACCATATTGGGTCTTAGTCCCCACGATGACCCTATTGCCCTTCTACACGCCCAGAACGCAGTACAGAATTTCCTATACTGATAATCGAAATGTTCTTTCCAACTCAGCTTTTTATCCATGATTACTCCTAAGTATTTAGCCGATTCGGAAAAAGAAATCTCTTGCCCATAAAATAGCGGCTTCTTTAAACTCGGTATCTTGTATTTCCTAGTGAAAACTACCATATTCGTTTTCTCTGGATTCACAGAAAGTCCAGTCTGACTGCACCAATTCTTGACAATCTTGAGTGCACTTTCCGTAAGCTCTAAAAGGGTCTCAATTGAGTGCCCTTTTATAATTATAAGGAAATCTTCCGCATAGCATTGCATATAATATCCCAGATTATTGAGTTTCCTAATCAACTCATCTGCCACTAAGCACCACAATAGAGGAGAGAGAACTCCTCCTTGTGGGCATCCTTTTGAGACGACACCTGTTAGTCTGGCCTCATCATAATCTACTTCGAGAGCTCTCTCGCGAAGCATGCTGTCGATCCATTTAATTAGTGGCTCGGGCACGCCTCGCTTTCTGGCTGCCCTGCAGATAGCTTCGCTAGAGGTGTTAGGGAAGGCACCTTCAATATCAAGGCATAACCCCCCCTTACAATTTGCTCCTCTATTCTACCTACTGCAGAGTGGAGGGCTGATTCTACAGAGAAACCTGCTCTATACGCATGTTGTCCCGAGTGCAAGGGGTAATCCCTCAGACATTCCTGTCTGATAAAATTATCCACCAGTTTTTACAACGCCTTTAATATAAAGGAGGTTAGACTAATTGGTCTAAAGTCCTTTACAGCAGTATACCCTGTGCGACCGGCCTTCGGGATAAATACCACCCTCGTCCTTTTCCAGGACCCAGGTGTATAACCAAGAGCAATACATGCTCTCATGATTTTACACAGGGGTAATCTAATACAATCCAATCCTCTTTGTAAAAGGACCGGATATATACCGTCCCCCCCTCTGAGGCTTTAAAAGGTTTGAAAGAGCCTATTGCCCAATCAATACCCTCTGGAGTCACAACTCTGGCTGCAAGTTTCCAGTGTTCCCGGTTTCTTCGGGCTCTACGTGGACCCCCGCCAGAGTCATATAACGTTCTCTCCTCAAAGTCCGGGAAGTTAGCTTCCATAAGATACTTTAAGCAGTCTTTTTTATCCTTAACATATTGCCCATTAGATAACTTAATGGTAGATAGTTTTGCCTAAGGGTCTTTAGCCAGAACTTTATGGAGTCTTGATGCTTCAGGTACACTTTCGATTCCTTCGCAAAAACTCCTCCAGCTATCACCCCGTGCTTTATCTACCTCTTTCTTATAAGAATTACGAGTTGCATGGTAATTATCCCAAGCTTGCTGATTCTTACATTTCTTGGCTTTATTAAAAAGCTTTCTTACTGTTCGCCTGTGACCCTCCAAACAGGAGCTCCACCACGTATTACTCCTGTTGGTGTCCACCTTTTTGGCTACACAGTTTCTCTCAAAGGAGCCGACAACCGAACCTCGCAGATATTCCGCTGCGAGTTCTAACTCTTCATACGTTCCGTACGAGGTGGGAAAGTGATCCATGGAGACCTTGAGGTCCTCAGTAAATGAGTCCCAATTAGTACTCCTAGTGTCACGTCTCCACTCTTAGAGTGATTTGGCTAAGTCCAAAGCACAGTTTACACTGCCGTGCCTGGAGAACCCCTATGTTGCTCTACGGTACTTCTAACGCGAGAGTATAGCCCCCAGCCGAAGCTTGGTCCATCCTTCCCTCGCCACACACAAGAATTGAGGCCTGGTTCACCCTTGGACCGGGTACCCAGGCAACAACTATCACCAGCTTGATTAGCTGGGACGGGTCCACCACCTTTAGGGTGAGGCCCCCCACCGCCTGTCCAAGTTTCGGTATACGGCTATTCAGCCATTCCCTAGAATCAGAATCCAGACACTCTACGAAGACAGCTCCTCTGGTGAGCCGAACTTCCCCAAAACGAGGATAGGGTCCTGCTTCGTCCCCTTCAATCTCCCCATGAATAGCTATCCTCAGCTGGTCAAGATGCTCTGTTGTCATCACAACCCTGGGATAGCCTTCCGCAATGATCGCCCCGGAAAGTCACGATCTTGCAATCTGCGAAAAAGATGCGGTCCCCGCATGTGGACCCCTCATCCTTTTCTTTGGCATGATCTGGTTAGGGGAAGCCTCCTCCGAGTCCTGTCGCCTTTTAGACGTCAAAGCCCCAGACGAGACCCCTCCACTCCCAGAAGCACTCTGAGAAGTGCCAGCGAGGTTCGATCCGGTCCTCTGAGAGTCCCTGGCTCGATCTCGCCTTCTTCTTCTCTTTTCAGCTCCACTTGGTCTCTCACCTCCCAGGGCAAGATCTCCCAAGTGTTACCGAACCCTGTCCACCTGTTGCACGGCTGAGTCCCCTATGGTCCTCTCACCAGAAACAAGCGAATCACGCACTCCAGTGTTGCGATCCTCCAAAGGAAGCTCTGCAACACTTTCGTGCTCAGAATTTAAATTTATATCTTGATTAGTAGTATTCATATTTGGTCCCACGAGTACAGAGGAAAGAAAGGTCTATCCTTTGAGAGCCTCAATATAAGGATAAGGCTAGTTACATCCAAGAGGTCGCCTGGTATCTTTGAGTCTCGTTTACGATACCTCCATTCAAGGCCCCCCAATGGGGACGGGGCGTCCAGAAGACGGGCCCCTCCTGTAACACAACCGCTCCCGAGCTTTACGAGAGCTAAGTTGTGCCCAGCGATGGTCGTCCACTGTCCACCCCGCCCCGCGGAGGAACTCGAAGGATTTGATGATCCTGATATCATTCATACATGGACACTCGCGCCTTAATCACCATGGCACAGCCAAACGAGCGATGGAATGGTTTCTTCTTGGTCAGACTCCCCCCAACAGGAAATCTTCAGAATGAACCCGCGGTTAAGCCTCTGTTCATCCCGTCTCTCCTGATAACCTCTCGAAATTCTTGAGCAGCCGACCCATTGTGAAGGGTTCGCCCCCTCAATCGCCACGAGAGAAATCGAAAAGAATTTTCCTGATGGGAAAAGAGACCCTCAAGCCCTCCTACCAACAACAAGGTCCTGAAACCCCTAGGGAGGGCTTTTGATATTTACGCCTAACATTCCTTTACTTAAATTTGAAAATTTATTTAAATCTCTATCTAATGTATGCTCTACCTGAATAATAAATTGAAATTTACTCCAATCATTTTTGTTGATTAGAAAAATGACAGTGCAATATGCTGGATTTTCTTCATTTCAATTTTTACCTACATCTGGAGTACCACATGGGTCAAATGTGGGTCCTCTATTTTTTGTTCTGTATATGAAGGATGCTAAAATTTTCTTTGAAAAACTTTTCCAAATCACTTTTTGACTTTATGAATCATTTTCATGTCACAACGAACACTTAATTAATTGAATTAGATTAAGTATTTTAATTAATTTTATTTTTGTTATATATTATCCTGTAATTGCTCTTCTGACTATTGGATTTATTTCAATAAACAAATAAACAAATGTCATTATATTATCCATAAAAGTAAATATAAATTTTAATAGGGGGTTAGGGGGCGAAGCGCGCAGGAGGACCGAGCCTCCCTAGTACACTACCGTCCGAAATTGAGAGAACGCTAACATCTCGAGCTATTAAAAAACACACCCGCACAGAAACAGTGACTTTGACTCCTGGCACAGTTTAGCAAAGTTTGTGAAAAAAATTGTTACTTTTACAGACTATTCCTTGTAACCTATGCTTTAAATAGAGACCAAGAACAGCAAAAAATATTTACGGGTTCCCGAGATATTACAAAAAGAGTCGGACCGCGCAAAGCAGAATTTTCAATCGTCGATTTCTCTAATTCGCCGTTGAGTCAATTACTTGTCTGTGAAAAAAGTGTCGAAAATTAATTTTACCAAGTACATTCTTACTGGGTCCACTCTTTAAATATCGATATATAATAAATTAAATTAAAAAATGAATCCCAGTAAGAATGTACTTGGTAAAATTAATTTTCGACACTGTGCCAGGAGTCAAAGTCAGAGTAAGAAATTTAAAAAAATAGAATTTTTTTTGTCTTTATAACATGATGTCTCGCTTTTTATTTATGTAATACAACTTAAAATAGTGGCATTTCATTGGAAATTTAATAAGCTTTCCAATGCAATTTAAAAAAAGCATCTGGCTTCATTTTTAACCGAGTTATCACTGTTTCTGTGCAGGTGTGTTTTTTAATAGCTTGAGATTAAACAATAAAAGTTGTTATATACTGAGATCTGTTTTATAGAAACTTTATTAACAAGTTCTTCATTCCACGAATAATTAGCTTCCTCAATATAATACACACCAATTTCTCAATATTTTATTAAATAGTAATTATTTTAAAGTAAAATTAGAACAATCTCAAGAAATACAAAATTTTAACTTTTTTTGAAAAATATAAATAGCGATTACTTTTATAGATTTTGATGAAATGTATACTTTATATACACTACCGGCAGAAGTAATGTAACAAGGCAGGTTCAACGAGGTTTTAGTCGGTAATGCAGATTCCTAGTTACCAACCGCAGATTCCTACTTACCGACTGAAACCTTGTAGAACAGGCAATTGGTAAGGGTTCCTCATTTGCATATATGCAAATTAGTTAATACTTGCTTCGAACACGTTAAATCAGATAAAAATAGCAATAAGTCCTTTAATGTTACCAGACATTTAGTAAAGAATATTACAGAAAACTCTCAATACTGCAGACATCATAATTTTAGAAACAGTCATGAAAATGATGAGGATGATGATCGACGATGAATAAATGTTACAAATTTAAATATTTATATTTTCTTAAATTGTGTAAATTATGAAACTTTTTAAAAAATACTATTTATAACCTAAAATAACCTAAAAGTACATACATAAGGCTTTAATTTAAAAGAAATTTGTCAAATACTTTCTGAAATTTGACCTATTGAAGTGATTCCATCATAAAAAGCAAGAATTTCGGTGACAAACATTCCACAATTATAGTTCGTCTAAAATGTAAAAATAAAAATGATTTACATTTATTATACCACTATCCAGGTCCCAATCTAAGGGATTGTGTTATGCAAATTTATTTCTCCTATAGCTGAAAATTGACCTTTATTTTTTTATAAAAATTATCAAGTGTCTCATTTTGAGACGTTTTGTTCCCATATTTGAAACATGGAGATGTTTTGTGCCTACATATTTGAAACAGATATGTGTCTCATTTTAAGACGTTACAAATGTCTCACACATTTAGCACTACATTTTTAGACACGTTATGTGTTTCAAGTATCCGTCTCATGGTAAGTAAAAATTTTATGTGTCTTATACGAACCGAGTCACCTTAAATGTCTTAAAATAAGACACAAGATTTATTTCTTTCTAATTTCGTCACGCTTGAAATATTAGTTGATGATGTTGAAAAATAGAGGTTCTAAGTAGATTGCGTTGTCTGGTACCTGAGTATAATATCAGAATGTGTAAATTTAACTAGAGGCATTCTAGTCAGAACCGGTTTGAAAAATTTAATAGAGATATACATAGATCCAGATAGATTTCCCTATCTGAAGATGAGGGCATTCTAGTCTGTTTCCGATTATCACCTATCTAGAAATTACTAGTGTGGTTTGCCTTACTAATTCCTCATCAGCACCCCTTTTTAAATAAAGCGAAGTAGGGAGATTTCTATACGGTATACTACATTCTTCAAGGATTTCCGTATATGTAGCATTAAAGATGGTTACGCTAACCATATTAGTGGTTACCCACTACTATAAATTTCTCTCCATATATAAGATTTAATATTTATTACTAATTATCAATAAAACTTTGTTATACTCATTGCGCTACTCAAAAATGGTCGCATCTATAGTCGGACTCCATGATTTTAAAAATATTAAATATCATATTTATTGTTTAATTATTTTGTGAAATAACACTATTTCCATAAAGTATAAACTTCAGGTGTTCGTTCAGTAAAACTCAAAAGTGTTCAATTATTCCTGCAGATTAAGAAAAAAATGATACTAGTCAACTTCAAGTTAATATTTGGAAATACTAAAGTCAAATTTTCAAATAGTTGAGGTCAACTTTTTGAAAAGTTAATGTTAATTTTACTGGTATCATTGTTTCCTTTTAATGCAAAGCTAGTACATTTTACTACAATCTTTATATTAAGAAAACAATTATACCAGTCAAAATGATGTTAACATTTGGAAAAGTTAAAGTCAACTATTTGAAAAGTTGAAGTCACCTATTTGGAAAGTTAAAGTTAACTATTGGAAAAGTAAAAGTTAACGTTATCTTTTTGAAAAGTTAAAGTTAATTTAACTGGTATTATTGTGTCCTTATAATACAAAGATTGTATTTTTACTATACTTTTTGTATTAAGAAAACAATGATACCAGTCAAATTGAAGTCAACTATTTGAAAAGTTGAAGTTAACTTTTTGAAAAGTTAAGTTAACTATTGAAAAACTTAAATCACAATGTCAATGAAACCATGTTATCAATTTAGTTACCATTGAGATACAAAATCTGTCACCTTAAATGTCTTAAAATAAGACACAAGATGAAATTAAATGTCTCAAAATAAGACATTTAAGGTGACTCGGTTCGTATAAGACACATAAAACTTTTTCTTACCATCAGACGGATACTTGAAACACATAACGTGTCTCAAAATGTAGTGCTAAATGTGTGAGATATTTGTAACGTCTTAAAATGAGACACATATCTGTTTCAAATATGTAGACACAAAACATCTCCATGTTTCAAATATGGGAACAAAACGTCTCAAAATGAGACACTTGATTTTGCAGTGTAGTTAGAATGCTAGAGTGTTAGGACTGTAATCGTTTTTAATTAACTCAGTATAAGCATGATAACCTCAAAATGTACACTGAGAGACCTTTGGACCTGTAGCGGAACAACATATGTGACAGCGGCTCGACTACAGTTTTGGTACGCTGCGGTACAATTTTTGCTGTGTGACTGTCCAAAATCTTGGTGAGCAGCTTACCAAAGTAGTGGGGATACCGCCATTGGTTTGCAGCTTAACTACTTTAAGACTGTCACGCGCTCAAAATTGTACCGCAGCTACCCAAAAGTCTTATAGCGTTCCACCAAAATAGTCAGTAGCAGCTGTCAAAATAGTCAGAAAGTCTGCTGCTAACCCAAAGCTCTCTCAGTGTAATATGAGCGATTCCATATCAAGTGATCAAGGTTGAGAAAAATTTTTCTCCAATCGTAGCAAAACTTGGGGCTTTTGTAGTACTCATAGATAATAATTTTTCGTTAAAATATTTTTTTACCTAGTCCAATATTTTCCGAGGGGGAGACGGTTAAATTTTTGTATTTTTCAGTTCAATGCTTCTTTCAATAAATTTTTACTCTTAAACGAAGTAAAGGGAACCTTACGTCGAACAAAGTAAGTCTTAGTTATTAATACAATTCTATACAGTTTTTCAGTTGTTTTTTCATATACAAAAGTCAAAAATTGTTTTTACTTATACATTTTTTTATTCTTAACGATAAAACTTTTGTCAATTTGAAGTTTTTTACGTGCAGATAGAAGACATTTCAAAAAATCAGTCCCTCTGTATCTTCGTCTACTACCTTACATGTCATTCACATACTATTGTTTTGACTTTAACAGAGCCAAAATAGATAAATATTTCTTGAGCAATGCGTAGTCTTTGAAGAACTCCATTAAATTAAAAGCATCGTCGATGTAGAGGTTATGCATTGCTTAAGCAAAAGTTATTAATTGGGGGCTCAACTTTACACTTTCTGTATAACTCACTTTTTGAATGCATGGTCCCATCCACCGCGTCAGGATACATGCACGGAAAAAATTTCTTGTTAACTGTTATAAGATATCACTATTTTAGCCATTTCATTTGTTTGTTTCAAATACGTCTGCGCATAACGCTTTTAACAAACACACCTAACATCCTGTTTCACACACGAAAGCTGTGTTTTTAATACTTACACTCAGTATAGTTGAATCGAATTAGCTAGAAAACGGAATAGGCAAAACTGACATAAAAATTGTAGTAATACAAAGAGACAAATCTCAGAGTTACGTTTAAATATTTAAATATGATTGGCATTGTCATTCATACATTTTTTAAATAAAATTATAATTTATACATGCATTTATAACATTTTTAACTTAAAATAGATCAAATATATGTTTCTTCTGAATAACTTTGTCAGCCAAAGTGGTACTTATGTTTTTCAAAATTGTGTTTATTGTAATTATGATGCGTTTCGCTAAAAGGAAAGAACCTTATTTTCAAGTTACTAAGAATTTCCTAACCAAACTTTTATTGTTGATAATGTCAAAGCATTTATTTCCGTGTAGTGTTTCCAACAAGCTGGTTTAAGTGTAGCACAAATCAATCTATAATAGCACCAAGAAATCCTATAGTTCGTCTTTTGCAGTTGGTGTCACACACAGTTTGGTTTATGTATTCCCTAAACTCAGCCGTTTGTGGATACTACAACCGTGGCTCATATATGGAGCGGGAAATCCTGTAAATTTCACAAGAAATTTTTTTCCGTGTATATATGTTGTTAACAAGGAATTCACTCTGTTAACTTTTCCCTCCGAGATAGTTAACTTGATCATTGAAGTATCTATTTATCCCTCCGAGATGCTTACAAAACATTTAACCTCAAATATAGTCTGTTTGTCCCTCCAGATAGTTTGTTGAATACTCCATTTTTCTCTATGCATTATTAAAATAGTTAAGGTTAACTTTTAGGAAGTTAAAGTTAACTATTGGAAAAGTTAAAGCTAACATTTTGAGAAGTTAACCATTTAACAAATCTAGTTAAGCCGCACAATGTGTCTAAAATCATGTAATCATTTCGCTGAGTCAGAATGCCAGAGTACTAGTTCAGAAGCTTATGACTGTAACCGTTTTAATGAATTCTGTATAAGCATGAACTGTAGATGCAAAAGTGTCATTAGTCCATTTCTTTTTAACAACTCAAGTAGAAGATTTTAGATGATAACTTTCACATTAGTAGACAGAGCATTAACGTTAACATTTGGAAAAGTTGAATGTACTTTGTAGAAAATTCAAGTTATTTTAAAAAACGTTGTATATAACTTTTTTACATTAATATTTTTACACTTTATAAGATATATTCTGATAGTGAATGTCTTCATGCAGATATTCACTAATCTTTACATGAATAATGACGTTGCCTGATAACACAGGCCAACATAATTTAGAAGTTTGTCAGACCCAGAAACGGGATAAGTCATTCCCGATGTAATTTATCCCCCTGAATCCAAAACTGACAGCGAAATTGCTCTATTACGTCAGGATTCTGAGATATTCTAACCTAAAAGAGTGGAAAAGGCCATTTTTGGCAACATTCGACTCTCAATAAAATCTACAAAAAAATTTTATCATTAGAACAAATTTTAAATGAAAGTACAATTAATCACCTTTCAAAATATTCTACACCCAATCCGATCCTATTTTTTTTACTATGGTACAACAATTTAATGTCAGATTTTGGAAATTCAAAATGGTGGATGTAATATGGCGACATATTTTTAAAAAATTTAACGGATTCGCTTGAAACTCTTTACTTGGGTGTTTTTGGGGTCGCATATTACGAATCTGATGTCACATTTTCGAAATTTAAAATGGCGGATCTAATATGACGACATATCGAATCTAATATGGTAGGTACTCTATAAAAATTTATCTAAATTGCTTATAATTAATTTCTTTCGGGGGTTTTTTTGTTAGCTAATTACGAATCCGATGTCGAATTTTAAAAATAGGGAAATTTTAATTTTTAGGCTGTTTTTTTTGTCCGGTTATTTATTACCAAATTTTGTAGTCTATTTAATCGAAAGATGTTAGTAAAATCGAGAAACATGAAATTCGAACATCAAGGGCATGATTCATACACTCTTTTAGAGAAGAAAATCAAGTTTTATTTTTCTTTCTTGAACTTTACACGTTTTTCTTCAAAGGATCTTCGTAGTGGCTTTTGTTTATTAGAATGTAAAACAGAATCACTTTTGATTGCTTGAAAGATAATTTCCACACCTATATAATTTACTATGAAAATACGGCACACTGTATAACATGACATTGATACTGGTTTCAATTTAATTTTTATGAAGAAAGGTCGTCGTTAAAGAGTTCATTTTTTCTCGCGAGAAATAGGGAATTGATAATACTGATTTATTGTTAAGTAAGTATTAAGGAAGGGGAACATCAGTTGTGACGTCGCGAAAAGGGCATTTTTCAAGAATTTCTTTCCTAATAAACCATATGAAACTTTTTCAAATTGATTAACATTTATTATAATATTATCCAGTTCCCATACAGAGAGTTTCAAAAAGAAACGTATTTAAAAAATTAGTGACTTGTCAAAGTCAAAAGTATAATTTTTATAAAAAAATAAAAGTCAATTTTCAGCTATAGGAGAAATAAATTTGAATAACACAATCCCTTAGATCGGGACCTAGATAGTGGTATAATAAATGTAAATCAATTTTATTTTTACATTTATGACGAACTATAATTGTGGAATGTTTGTCACCGAAATTCTTGCTTTTTATGATGGAATCACTTCAATAGGTCAAATTTCAGAAAGTATTTGACAAATTTCTTTTAAATTAAAGTCTTATGTATGTACTTTTAGGTTATAAATAGTATTTTTTAAAAAGTTTCATAATTTACCCAATTTAAGAAAATATAAATATTTAAATTTGTAACTTAATGTAATTTGTAATTTAATGTAGTACTGTGTTTTAGTTTGATTTTTCATGTTTCTTAGGTATAAACCTACCATTTATAAGACGTGAGTAAACTTGTATAAAAATATTACGTCACTGAAAGCTTTCTAAAAAAATGTCTTTGTTATTATCTACAGGCAGGTTAAAACCTATCTAAAGGTTTTTTAGACAATGTCTGTATTCTATTCAAGATGCAGGTTGAAACTTGTATTAATATTTTCAAACAATACTATTGTTATCTTGAAAATAGTCAAGTTGAAACTTGCTAAGATTTTGTTGGACAATACATTTATCCCTATGGTGCTGTAGTACCAGTGAACCACGCTGCAAGAGTGAGACAGCAAGGTCTGACTCATGTAACTATCCACTCACTCAACGCGGTAACCGTACGCGCACTTCTGCTGCGCACTGGACCTTACCGCACCACACACCACCACCCACTCCCACTATCCACAACGCCCGCGCGGTATCTCGCGAACACTTGGTCCCTTGCGGTACTCTATAAGATTTTTACAAATTTCTGGTTTGTGCAAAGTGGGTTGTGGTGGGTGGTAGTATAGAAAATATACATATAAAAAAAGTGTTTGGGTGGAAAAGGTGGCGGTTAACTAAAAGCAACGTATTTTACATAGGTAACGAGTGAGTGGGTGGTTGCAAAGAATAAGATGTATACTGGTTAGGTAGAATGTAAAAAGGGGGGGTGAAAGTGTGAGGTATTTGCATATTCTACGTCTAAAAGGGTGGATTTTGCATAAAACTTAAAGAAGGTGGGTGAAAAGTGGGTGGTATTTGCATATTCCACGTCTAAAAGGGTGAAATTCGCAAAAAATTTCAAAAGGGTGGGTGAAAAGTTCTATGTGGTTTTAGTCGGTAAGTAGGAATCTGCATTACCGACTGAAACTCGTAGAACCGGCCTTGTTCCACTACTGGCAGAAATTGTCGGTACAAACGACAATCGAGCTAAGAAAAGTTGCTGCCGAAATTAAATTAACATATTTTATTATTGAAAAATTATAGTAACTTGGTTCTTGGATTGTTCGAAAGCCAATTAAATTCTGCGTCGTTTGATATATAATTGAAAATTATATTATATTTTTGAGATATTTTATCACCTAAGAGATTTTGTAGAAAAATTAATTAATTTTTCTATTTTTGTGCACCATGTTTGTGTGGCTGCACATTCTAGAAAAATGTAGAGAAAAAATTAAAACTCTTGCAACATAATCTTTAAATTCTTAGCTTTTATTTAAGCCTTGCAAACTGAAAATCCGTTCAACAGTTTTAAAATATCTAAAAAAATGTCCAAGTATGTTTTTCTATAATTTAGGCGGTGATACACACTTATTGCACTCTTGCAGCTCACCTGGTTTATTGCGGCAGGGACGAATAAGTAGCATATGGCATATAGAGTAGGTCATATTTGGAGCCCTTTTTAAGTGTTTTTAACTTTAAATTTAATATTCATTAAAAATTTGATAATAATTGTCAAACTTTATTATTATATATATATATAAAATTTGCAACCTCTAATGAGCAACAGATTTTCTTGTTTTTGATTGCTTATTAAAAATTGCAGAACATTTTTCGATAATTTAATTTTAAATTAAAATTTTTTTTAAATTAATCATTAAAGTAAATTAAAAGAAATTTAAGTAAAAATATAATTTTCGAATAAATAAATAAGTATAAGTAAATTTGTACATAGAAAAAACTGAAAACTTAATTTTTTTCCCTAAAATAAATCACCGCCTAAATTATAGAAAAACATACTTGGACATTTTTTTAGATATTTCAAAAACTGTTGAACGGATTTTCAGTTTCCAAGGCTTAAATAAAAGCTGAGATTTTAAAGATTATGTTGCAAGAGTTCTAATTTTTTCTCTACATTTTTCTAGAATGTGCAGCCACACAAACATGGTGCACAAAAATAGAAAAATTAATTAACTTTTCTATAAAATCTCTTAGGTGATAAAATATCTCAAAAATATAATATAATTTTCAATTATATATCAAACGACGCAGAATTTAATTGGCTTTCGAACAATCCAAGAACCAAGTTACTATAATTTTTCAATAATAAAATATGTTAATTTAATTTCGGCAGCAACTTTTCTTAGCTCGACCGTCGTTCGTACCGACAATTTCTGCCGGTAGTGTACTCTGAACACTTTATATATATATATATATATATATCACTTCACACTTATTATTTCCTACTGTTTTTATATGAAGTGAAGGTAATTGTTGGATACATTTTTTGAAAGGTATAGCATGTACCCCTTACATTTTTCCGTGTATGATTATAAAAATTGTTGAATGGCAATATTTTTACATTGTAGTACATTTATATATACATAAAACAAAAGAAAATCAATTATGTTACTATAGAAATTAATTTTGTAGTATGAAAAATTTTAATAAAAATATCAATTTGTCATTTGACGTCGTTCTTCAAGAGTAAACACACCACTTGCTTCGCATAGTTCTATATAATCAATTCCTCTCTCGGGATAACTTTTCGCTGCAATAAAAATACAAAATTTTAGAAATCTTTTTTGTAGTTTTTTGAGGATTTTATTTTTCTTTAAATGTGGATCTCACAGAACCGACTCCTATTCTAATATTGATCTCACAAATATATCAAAATGATTCTGGAGAACTTTAATATTTTTAAAATGCTTTGTCTTAAACATTAATATTCTTAATGCCCTGGACGCGGATGTATTAATATTTAATATATGTTTTGAAAAATCTAAAGTGTTTGTAAAAGTTACACTACCGTCCGAAATTGTGCGTACGCTAACATCTCGAGCTATTAAAGAACACACCCGCACAAAAACAGTGATAACTCGGTTAAAAATGAAGCTAGATGATTTTTTTAAATTGCATTGGAAAGCTTATTAAATTTCCAATGAAATGCCAGTATTTTAAGTTGTATTGCATAAATAGGAAGCGAGATATCATGTTATAAAAACAAAAAAATAATTCTATTTTTTTCGGAATTTCTTACTCTGACTTTGACTCCTGGCACAGTTTAGCAAAGTTTATGAAAAAAATTGTTACTTTTACAGACAATTCCTTGTAACCTAAGCTTTAAATAGAGACCAAGAACAGCAAAAAATATTTACGGGTTCGCGAGATATTAAAAAAAGAGTCGGACCGTGCAAAGCAGAATTTTCAATCATCGATTTCTCTAATTCGCCGTTAAGTCAATTACTTGTCTGTCACAAAAGTGTCGAAAATTAATTTTACCAAGTACATTCATAATATTGGGATCCACTTTTTAAATATCGATATATAATAAATTAAATTAAAAAAAGGATCCCAGTAAGAATGTACTTGGTAAAATTAATTTTCGACACTTTTTTCACAGACATGTAATTGACTCAACGGCCAATTAGAGAAATCGAAGATTGAAAATTCTGCTTTGCACGGTCCGATTCTTTTTGTAATATCTCGGGAACTTGTAAATATTTTTTGCTGTTCTTGGTCTCTATTTAAAGCTTAGGTTACAAGGAATAGTCTATAAAAGTAACAATTTTTTTCATAAACTTTGCTAAACTGTGCCAGGAGTCAAAGTCAGAGTAAGAAATTCCGAAAAAAATAGAATTATTTTTTTGTTTTTATAACATGATATCTCGCTTCCTATTTATGCAATACAACTTAAAATACTGGCATTTCATTGGAAATTTAATAAGCTTTCCAATGCAATTTAAAAAAATCATCTAGCTTCATTTTTAACCGAGTCATCACTGTTTCTGTGCGGGTGTGTTTTTTAATAGCTCGAGATGTTAGCGTACGCACAATTTCGGACGGTAGTGTACGCCAAGGTCACAAATTATATTTTTCCTAGGAATTGATACATCATTTATTGAGTAGGTAGTAGGGGAGGATGGGGCAAGGATAGTTAGGTAAAACCTTTTTGGATCCAGCGGCCAATCTTGAATATGTATCTGCAAATGAGAAGTATTTTTGGAAAGCCTGGTTATTTGACTAGAATTTTGCTGTACATTATTTTACTGTAGAATCAAATCCCTACGAGATATAAATGAAAAAGTAAACCAAATTTTTTAACTATCCTTGCCCCAGTACCGGGGCAAGGATAGTTAAAAGAATTCGAATGCTAAAAATGTTATAGAAAATCAGTAAATTTTTGTTTTCTTTATTTTACTTGATTTAGATTATTCAATATTGATATCTCAAGTACTAAAAATATGTATGGAACATTTTCTGAATTGCAATTATTGTATTAAAATTCATCTGAACTAGAATCAGAGATTTAACCAATTTTTTCAGACGACCACTAATTTCTTGGTCATAAGCTTCGTTTTCCGTATATAATTACGCACCATTATGTATATCAACCTAAAAAGAACAATTAAACACTTTTTAAAATTTGCAATGGCATCAACACGATTTTACCGTGCCGTATTATCTCTAACTATCCTTGCCCCGTGAGCCCATATTTCAGTTTTTTCTAAATTTTAAGGAACGACGTGAATTAATTTGAAAATAAATACGATATTCGTGTTCAGCAGGAAATTTCACTCCGGAAAACACTTACGTAAATAAATATTCTGAAATTCTAATGTAGAAAACAATATGATAAACATTACGTTGACATTTTAGCAAAACAGACTTTTTTCAAAAATAATCTCCCAACTTCGCGAATAGTGACAGATTGACTTGCAATTTTTACAATCATCTTTTGGTGTTTAAACGAGAATATACTATGAATTACGCGATTTTTGAGCAAGCAGTTTAAGTATAACAGAAACTAACTATCTTTACCCCTTAACTATCTTTACCCCATCCTCCCCTAATAATTGGGTCAATGTTTTTAAAATGTGAAGGTAATTTTCTTGTTTTCTTACTACTTAATAATTATTATTTTCAATTATAACATTGCTTCTATCACTCAGTCGTATTTTTTAATTTAGAAATGTTGAAATGAACGTTTATTCCGAGTTAATTAAAGTATTAATTTTTTTTTTATTTTAAAAGAACAGGTGTCTTTTTCAGAAACTACAATAAAATTTTTAGAAAAATAAGTATCAAGCTATGTCTTTGTAACAATAAATAATGTAATTTTGACAATTTGTTTTAAGTAACGGATTTTCCTAGGAAATTACGTTTCATGAGATTAGAATAAAGAATTCATTTACTTGTAGAATAAAAATAAATTAAACCGGCAACTTGAAAATATTTTGTCTCCAATTTTCAAGTTATCTATGATTTTTGGTAAATATATGAGTACACTTTTTCCCCCTAAAATATTTTTCAAAAAAAATGTATTTTTGAAGCAACCAGGTGTTGTAATTTTGGGTCATTTTCTTTTCATTTTATTATTACTTTAAAACAAATAAAGATAATTAAGTGAATTTTTTTAAATTAAAGCTTAAAGTCTATACTTTATGGATTAAATAAAGCGTTTGCTAAAAAATAAAAATTTATAATTGTTATTAACAATTCTTTTAAACAATTGCAAATTGAAGAATGTTCTCAATGTTTTTGAAAGATTAAATTACTATGTTATGATGCGCAAAACTCCAGGGATTAATTAAAAAAAGAAAAATCAATAACCTTTAATATTATAGAATTTGTGTAGATTTTTCTAAAAAAAATGCAGGTGAAATTCGACTCTAGTTTTTGAAAAAAAGTAAAATTACAAACGAATAAATAAGATCGTCTTCTGTTTTGTTAGAAACTTCACGCGTTCAAGCGGAATTTTAAGATTAAAAGTCAATTTTCGCCTGCATTTTGTCAAATAAATCTACATAATTTCTATAATATTGGAGGTTACTGATTTTTATTATTTTTATTTTAATGCTTGGAGTTTTGCGCATCAATACATCGTAACTTAATCTTTCAAAAACATTGAGAACATTCTTCAATTTGCAATTGTTTAAAAGAATTGATAATAACAATAAACGTTATAATGGAATCAGAAGCGAATGTTACGAAAAATTGCGACTCCAAAGGGATCAAAAGAGGCAGGTGTCTACAGTGCGATGAATGCTCGTCATTTGAGTGGATATCGTCAAATTTATTAACTACATGCACTTATTGTCGATGTCCTCCAGCGAAGCATGTGAAACTGACGCTGCAGTTCAGGAATCAAATTTACCCTCGACTAGCAACGGACCAACTGATAAAAAAACAGTTGTGTCCAAAAAACCACTGTTGCCACAGCAAAATTTATAAGTGGGTGTTTTTAAATCAAATCATTTCTCTTAGTTAAAAATTAATTGTCGTAATATCTAATCGCTCTACAAGAAAATACTAAATACTTATTTAAAAAAATTTAAAATTGATCAAATACGTATCTAACAGAAATTCATAATTAATTTAATTATTGAATAATAATGAATTGTCGTTTTTTACACCTTGTTTACGTTTTTTAGATTGATCTAAAGTCATTAATACCCGAATCATTTCCACATGAAATTGACAGATTGTTAGAAAAAAATTTAGAACTAAAGAGTACAGAAATAAATACAATAGTCAGATCAGTGTGTTTGAAAATGTTCGAAAATAAAGTTACAGAGGAACATCAGATTGACAGAATGGCCGTTTTATTAACCGAAAAATACTAAACTGTAAACGGGCGTTTCGGAAGTGCACATGTAAGAATACTAAAGCTTTCATTATTGGGACTATTTGAGCAACATCTCAGTCGCCTTTTATTATTCCTTCAGTTAATTTATCAATATATAGGGGAGAGTGGGGCAAACCGGACCCCCTACGGGTTTTTTTACTCTTGTGACTAAACGAATCGACCGATTTCATTTTTCAATGGCTTGTTTGAAAGATCATTTAATTGCGCAACTTTTAAACATTTTATTTAAAAATAATTCAATGGAAATATCTTATGGGCGGTTTGCCCCACCGAAAACGGTCCGGTTTTCCCACAGGCCCATTTTGAGAATAAACGTTTGTCAAAAAGAAACGCTTTGCAATATCATCAAAGTTTTTGGTGGTAAATATTCCTGAGGTGTGTACCTTCAAAACCCAAGACCTAATATTTGAAAATATTACACGATTTCCTTATAATTTCCTTAAGAAAAAATTCGGAAAAGTGTAGAAAAAAACTGAAACAAAACTTTTGCTCCCAGCGTTGCACAAACAAAAGTATAAAATGTCGAATTGAAAAAATAAAGTATACTACACAAGGTTGTTTCAAAATTCTAAATAGCACTTTTGACAATTTCGTCATTTCGGAAATATTGAGAGGGGCCTGGTTTACCCACCGATCCGGTTTACCCCACTCTCCCCTACATTTATCTCCCTGAAAGTCAGCTTTGTTAATTTTCGTAATTCCCATCAACATATACCCTTTTCTTTTTTCCTAATATTTATACTTTCGAAATTCCACTCTTTAGTTGATGGTCAAAGAGAAAATGAAGTATTGCTTACAATAGGTAGAAAAAATCTAAAAGAAAGCAAACTTAGGATAATTCAGAGCATAATGACTTTTGTAATGAGATGGTAAAAGAGGCATCAACAATTGAACGAAACGTCAATATTAGGAAACTCGAAAAGCTACTAGATAAGACACGATATTTACGCCAAAAAATATTAATAAAATTACTGCAGCCAATATGTGACGCTCCACGGTGAAAGGGACCTAACGTGACAAAAAATTAATTTTGATTTATTTACATCATTCTATAATTTTTGAGTTGCTCTTTCATATACAAAAGGCTAAAATAATTTCTACTTACAGGTTTTGTTGTTATTAATGTTTAAAAATTAGCTTGTTAAGTGTTTACACGTGCTTGTTCAGAAAATCAGCCCCTTTACTTTCCAATACTACTACACTGCTTATATACGTACAATTCGTGCGCTTCGTGTAACACGGACAACTATCAATGTGTAGTGAGTAGTGGGGCTGATTTTCGCTAGAGTATTTTAACCAATCGGAACGCTCGACTTTTAAATGCTTTTCCTGAAAAATCAGCATTTGTCACGTTAGGTCCCTTTCACCGTGGAGCGTCACATATATTAAAAATGTATTTAGCATTGAAAAATCCTGATTTGGTTAATTTGCTCGTTAATTTATTTTTTAAGAAAATTGCAATCGTGTTTCATTTGACAGCCGGCCATCTTTATTTACTTTTGCTCCTGGCTTCAACGCCTCTATCGGACACTCGTGAAGCTCTGGTTTATTTTCTATCTCTCTCTCTTGCAAACAACATCCGCCTGCCCCGACATTTGATGCACGAGCGTGCATATATATATATATATATATATATATATATATCAGCAAAAGATTTCGTTCATTTCAATATTCAGAGCTTGTGGATAATAAATTTATAAAGTATAAAAAGTATTCTTGATAATTTTTTTTCTCATTTTGTATTGTAATAACAATTAATCGTTAAATTGCCATGAATGTTGACATTTTCTTATTTACCGACAGTGGTATTTTTACCGATAGAGAATTCTTTTACTCCCGCTGTAATAGAGGTTGGGTATGAAAATCGACCAGAGCTCAAATGTCTGACTTTGTGCTGCGAAATCGCAGCGGGAAGTACGTACTTTCGACCGAGGTATGAAGAAAAATCCTTTTTTATATTTGTCCTTAAACTAATTAACAGATTGTCATTTTTTATTTAGTTGGTGCGAGAACTATCAAAATTAGTCGATTTACCAATTTCAAACATCAGGAGGAATTGGGTGCAAGCACTTTCAAATATATTAAAGGCACTTCAAGTTACAGTTCCTGAAGATGCCTTCAAAGTTAGTTACTTTGACAAAAAATAATGCAAAAAAACGAACTTTGTAAACTTCGAAATCGTTTTTCTCGAAACCTTTTTTTTAGATCGCTGATCACCAATGTAATATTAGTTTTCCTAAATTCAAAATAGCGGATGTAATATGGTGGACAAAATTTTCAAAATTCAGTCGGATTTTTTTAAAAATCCTTACTCAAGAGTTTTACTGACAGTTTTTCAATTATTTTAAACATCTTAACCATCAGGTCGTAAACTGATGTTTCCAATTCTCACCGCGTGGAGGTAAATGGACAAGGAGATTCTTATTTTTTTTTATTTGAATTTTTTTTAATTTTAAAATTTTTAAATTAAAAAAAAAATTTCATTAAAATTTTTTTTTATATATTAATAAGTTTAAAATCAATTTTTTCTTATATTTTTTCATCCTTATCGCTATCATAAACATGATTAATTTCAAGTTTCTCTTGTGAAACAGAATTTGAAATCATCTGAGTCTGGAATAAAAATTGCGTCAAAATGATCCTCAGCTTCTTCAAACTTAATTGATGAGGATATATTTCCATCGAGCGTCTTGGTTATTTTTGGCAGGATAAATACAACTCTACTACCTGGCGGACGAAAAGAGAATTATAAAAAAATACGCGCGAAGTTTTCAAAATGATAAAAACTTTACATGTAAAACAGTGCAAAAAAAATTAATTAATATTAAACAATTAATTTGTCGTCATTTATATAAATAAATTCTTGTTATTAAAAAAATATTACATCCGCTATTTTGAATTTAGGAAAACTAATATCAGATTGGTGATCAGCGACCCCAAAAACTCCTGAGTACGGATTTGTAAGAGAATCAATCCAACCAAATTTTAAAATTTTTGTCCGCCATATTGGATCTACCATTTTGAATTTTGGAAAATTAATACCAGATTCGTAATGAGCGACCCCAAAAACCCCCGAGTACGGATTTGTAAGAGAATCCAACCAATTTTTGAAATTTTCTTCCGCCCTATTGGATCCGACATTTTGAATTTTGGAAAATGAATATCAGATTCGTAATCAGCGACCCCAATTTGTGGTAATGTTAGCTGTCAAAAAATTTTTTAATTAAAGAATTTGTAATAAAAAACCGTAAAAAAATCGTGCAATTTTTTAATTATATGCCAAAAAATATTGTTAAACAATTTTTTATCAATTTCCTAATATCATATTCGGATATAGGACACTTTAATGCAAAAAAAAATTATTCGTAAAAGAAAAAATAATAAGTTTATTAGAAAATATATAAGTATGAAGTCAGACTAAAAATTCAGTTCATTCAGGCGTTAATGGGTTAATTGGAATTATATTTAAATAAAGAGTTGACATGGGCGAATTTCCCTTTTTATGGGTAGGGAATTTCCGTCAAATATTTTTTTGGAATAAAAAGTCTTTAGAGCCCTAAAAAGGGCTGATTGAATTTTTGAATTACGGGATGGGAGACTTTAACCCTTATTGGGATTCATAACCCTCTAGTGGGTGGAGAAGTCAGCATAGTGGTGCTCCGGACTGTAATAAGTGGAAAACGCCGGAGAACCACTCGGGGAACCGATGCAACCCTCAGAATTGCATTGTGCAGTCACTAGGGCGGCGAAATCTTTAGCCCGCTGAACCCTAGCATGGTCAGTGAGCGCGATTGGCGGGAGGTGTTTGCGGGGCAGGGAGGCGGACAGTGGGGGCCTTAGTACTGCCGGTCGTTACAGTAAGAATTTTTCTAGGTCTTCCTCGTCGGCGAATCGGAGGATTACCAGAATGGTTTACTTGATCGGATACCGCATTTTTCCTTGGGCGTCCTCGTCGGCGGATCGGGGGTGATAATAAACCGTCCTCTGGATTGACGCTGGGGTTTGAAGGGAATGGTGCTGATGAATTGTTGACCGTCTGGTTCAACGGGGGTTATCGTGGTCTCCCTCTTCGGCGAATCAGAGGGATACCAGCTGTTGTAGTGTTGACTGTCTGGTTCAACGGGGATTTTCGTGGTCTACCTCTTCGGCGAATCGGAGGAACACGAACAGGATTGGCCGTAGGATTGGCCCTTGGGTGGTAGGGAGGGGTGGTCCAACAAGATACATCCCACTTTTCACACATTTTTACCCATTCGGCGCTGGTGAACTGCGTACCGTTATCAGTGAGTAAATAATGCGGAAATCCGAAACGAAGGAAAACTTCTTTTTCTAGAACACCTAGGATTGTCGAAGCTTTTGTTGAACCGATAGGGAACGCTTCTACCCAACGAGAGAATAAATCGGTGACTACGAGAAGATGAGTTTTTCCGCGGGGAGTTCGAGGATATGGACCCATTAAATCTAACGCCACTGTTTCCCAAGGTCTCTTTGGATTTCGAGGACGAAGTTGATCTCGCATTGGTGTTCGTAGTGGTTTACAACATAAACATAGATGGCAGCTTCTTACGTAGTTGGTAACTTCTTTTCTTATTTTTGGCCAAAGAAATCTTTCCTGGATTGCTCTGAGAGTTTCCTCAATACCAGGGTGTCCAGCTAGATCCAAATCGTGATATTCGAACAGAACAAGGTCTCTTGATTCCTTAGGGACCAAAAATTGGTATTGATCCGGGGAATTTTTGTTGCGTCGCCACAAGCCAAGGTCATCCACTCGATGGTCGAGGAAGAAAATCTCCTCTGAGTTGGTACGGTTGATGGTGTTCTCCAGTCGTAGCCATTTTGAGACTAGGCCCGAGATATCGGTATCTCGTTGTTGGGAATCAGAAACCTTGTCGTACAAACTCGTAGCTTGGATGGAAGTTAATTTGTGGGGTGAAACTTCTTTCCCAAATGGTAATAGTCGATCGTCTTCTGCCATATCTTCGTCGGTGATCTTGTCTTCTGGAACCGTTGATAGGGCTATAGCAAGTTCACCTAAGGCGGTTCTACATTTTTCTTGAGTGAAGCTGTACTCATTTAACTGACAGGCCCATCGTCCTAATTTTGCTCGGAGATGTTTGTTGGTATGAAGCCAGTTTAGAGCGTGTGGGTCTACCCGAAGAATAAACGGATTAGATTGCAATAGAACGGTATATTTTTTAAAGGACCAGACTATAGCGAGACAAGTTCGTTCGTTTATGTCATATCTAGTTTCTACAGGGGAAAACTTGGCACTAGCAAAGCTGATGACTTTTCGACTTTCCGTAATTGGTTCTTGATATAGTGCAGCTCCCATTCCTACGTCGCTGGCATGGACTTGGAGGATCAAGGGTAATTTCGGGTCAGGTCTATCCAAGTTTAGGGGCTTCGTGAATAGATTCTTGATTTCACGAAACGCTTGATCTGCTTGCTGAGTCCACTTCCATTTTCCAACAGCTTTTCCGAGGAGCGATGTAAGAGGAACAGTAATGAGAGAATAATTTGGAATATATTCTCGTAACCAGCCGCATACCCCCAGAAATCGTTGAAGGTCTTTCTTGGATGATGGAACTTCTGCTTCCAGAATCGTTTTTACGTGATCGGTCTGTGGTTGATTAACACTATCGGTGACCACATGACCGAGATAGTTAACGGAGGTGACACCGTATCTACTCTTTTCTATTGAACATTGGAGCTTGTGAGTAGAGAGTCGTTCCAACACTAATCCAAGGTGATTCACATAATCTTCCCAGCAGTCGGAATAGATGATGATGTCATCCAAATATACCATGCAGAAGACGTGCAGGTAGCCAGTGAGCACAATCTGGGTCATTAAAGTTTGGAAGGTATTTGGAGCGTTCTTCTCGAAATCGAGACAGAACATTTAAAATTAATGCTCGGTAATCTGTCGGAATGTCAGATACCGCCTTAATTAAACAAGGATCAGGATCCTCTACCATGTATGAAGGAGTGTGGTTTTCAAAATAGATTGTTTCTCGGTTTTGTTTTCCAGCATGAATACATCGGCGGGATCGGTCATAGACTACTTGGTGCTTTTCTATCCATGGGTCCCCTAAGATCATGGGATTGGAACTTTGATCCGAAACTAGGAACCTTGCTTCCATAATCTGGTTAGTGGTTTGGAAATTTAATTTAATTTCTCCGAGAATATTAAGGGTTACTCCTTTTTTTGCTACCTCTACTCTCTCGGTAAAAGGGGTTAACTTATTTAACTGTAGGGGAGAGAGATAAGAGGGTTGAATAAAATTGTCGGTAGAGGCCGAATCAAACAAAACCTTAACTATTTTATCGTTGAATTGAACGGAAAAAATCGGAATGAATGTTCTTTGAGTAGATATACTCGAAAGGTGAACTATTGGGGGGCAGCAGAGCCTCGAGTTGCCCCCTTTCGCCAGTTTCCCTGTTGGTCGGACGAAGTCTGCTGTTCAGGGGAAACTCGTTTGGGGCAATCACGGACGTAGTGACGATCTTCGCAGAACCAGCACTGAGGGAGTTGAGTCTTCTTGCCTTCAGCAGGTTGAGAGGTTGTTGCACTGGTAGGGATTGAAGAAGGTTGCACACGAGGTTTGTCGACACGTTTATTCGCACGATCAACATCTGCTTCGTCGAACTCTGCTTCAACTGCGCGTGTCAGCCGACAACTGGTCCATCGTATTTGTGAAGGAATAGTTCTTGAGTGGCCATATTTACAAAATATTCCTCCATTCTCCGAAGGAAGTCTCGAGGATCTTCATGTTCCTTGCCGTGAAATTCCGGCCTTGCCACGGTGGGATTAGTGGTGATGATCTGTAGTAGGCTTCTCAGCTCATCCCAATTTACAAGGGGTGACTGCCTTGGTTGGGGGATGTTCGGGTTTACCGGCCGAGGAGTGTTGCTCACAGGGTGTTGGAATCTCTGACTGCCTGATGTTCGTCTTGAGAATCCAGGGATGAGATCATTGTAAGCTGGCGGTAAAGTTCTCTCAGCTGCAGGTGGACGGATTCCAAAAGGCTGACTTCCGGACGGGCCTGGTGTCGGTTCTTCTGATCGCCGAGACATCATGGAATGTGGAGGGGGAGTATTTGAAAATCCCGCAAAATCAGATTGATCAAGGAGAGAATTTAAAATTGAGGTATTAGATGGAGGTGTTCGCTCAACAGGCATTATTTTTCACCTTTGAAACGAAAAATGAAAAAATGTTTAAAGGAGGGCGCCACCAGATTTAATTGGTCTGGACCATTGGAGGGTTAAAAAAAGAGATGAGCTCCACAGGGAGAGAAAATAAAATGTTAACAATATACACCACAGGGGGTGGTTTCTATTTTATTTAAAGCTAAGTCCCACAGGAGAGGGTGACTTCGAATTTTCTACCACAGGGGGTAGTTGGAATTTTAATCTTAAGCTAAGTCCCATAGGAGAGGGTGACTTTAAACTTTTTCTACGTGGGAGAAAATTAAATAATTAGAAGCCACAGGGGGCTGTTTTGGGAAAAGAAAATTTAATTTCTATAATGGAGAGCATTAGAGACAAGCAGGGTGGGTAAAAGTAACTTTTTTAACTCGGGCCCCACGTTGGGCGCCAAACTTGACATGGGCGAATTTCCCTTTTTATGGGTAGGGAATTTCCGTCAAATATTTTTTTGGAATAAAAAGTCTTTAGAGCCCTAAAAAGGGCTGATTGAATTTTTGAATTACGGGATGGGAGACTTTAACCCTTATTGGGATTCATAACCCTCTAGTAGGGTGGAGAAGTCATCATAGTGGTGCTCCGGACTGTAATAAGTGGAAAACGCCGGAGAACCACTCGGGGAACCGATGCAACCCTCAGAATTGCATTGTGCAGTCACTAGGGCGGCGAAATCTTTAGCCCGCTGAACCCTAGTATGGTCAGTGAGCGAGATTGGCGGGAGGTGTTAGCGGGGCAGGGAGGCGGACAGTGGGGGCCTTAGTACTGCCGGTGGCGGGGGGGGAGTTGATTTGGTAAGTTGCACTGCGTCGGTCGAGAGCGATGAGCTGGCACCGTAGGTAGGAGAGATTTGGCAGGCGGGCGGTGGGGAGTCCAGGGCGGCTGGAGAATGGCTTCCTTCCTTCCCTCCGTCCTTCCTTCTCCTTCAGGCTGCTGGTCGAGGCTCGTAGCATGGAAGAGATGGGAACAAGGTATAGGAACAAAAATCAAGCAGACTTGCGTGAATTTCAAGTTAGCTTTTATTTTTCTCAGTCAAACTATATTCGACCTCTCCGTGCAATGAGAGGTCCGGCAATAGTTCTCGAAGTACATGGGTCAGTGATCTCTTTATATGCGCGCGCTGAGCGATGTCACATTCGCACGAATCGCGTACACGCACCACACAGCACTTCTTATAATTACATATGGAAATTTCGTGGCTTCACCGGTAAGCGGCCGTGAACAGGCGCCACCTACGGTGAAAATACCGTAAGGTCGCTCATTTTCCAGGATGGATCAAAAGATAATAATGAGAGGAAAATTCCCTCATGTCAGAGTGAATTTTTGTAAATAATGTTATCAAAATTGTTAAAAATAATTGTATTTCTTGGAATAATTGTTTTAAACATTTTATAGAATAATTGGATTTTTGTAAAGAATTTTTTTAATTATGAAAATAATTAAATTTTTGTATAGAATTTGATTATTTATGTAAAAAACTTAAATCTTGCGATTTTAACATCAACATTTTTAAATCCGAACGTAAGTTTTTGTAGTTTAGACTTATTTCTTTGATTTTTCGGTCTGGATTTTTTGGATTGGATTTTTTGCTCTGTAATTTTGTTCTGTAATTTTTTTTTATTCAATTATATTAAATATTTCTTTTTTAATATTGAGTCTCATAGAGTAAGAAGAATTTAGAAAGATGATTGTCTATTTATTTTATATTATTTGTCAACGTTCGGAGTAGAAGTATTTTTTTAATTTCATCTTATTGCAGATTAAAAATTTAATTATTTTTATGAACAATTTTTAATTTGTAACAATACACTGAGAAAAATATAAGGTTAAATATACCCCGTTTTAGTTAAAAACAACCGAGCGATGCTGCTAATATAGCACTTGCAATGTGAATTGTTTGCAGTAACCGAGCAAATACGATTATAAGTTCCGGTTGAAACTTGTTAAAATTACTCGGTTACGACAACAACTTAATCGGTTACGGTAACTAACAGTGAAAGATTGATGACCCAAAAGCGTCAATTAAGTTCCTCGGTTAGTGTAGTCACCTAAAAAGGCTATAGTAATAGTATAAACTTAGGTACTACAGTCAATTAGTTGCAATAAAACAAGTGAATTAATTAATGTTAACTTCTCAACTCGATTATATTAAAGCTTTTTAACCTAATTACATAATTGTGAGTATTAAAAGTGGTGTACTGTGAATTAAAATTACTATTTATATAATCAACTCATACTGTTATGTATTGAGACAAGTTCCACTGCGACAGCAAGTTTTTCGCGTCTTCATCAGCCATCACAGAAAACGTTGGAAAACGAGAAAAGTATCAGAAAAAACAAAACATGAATTCTATTTTCAAAATGCTATTATTTCTATTATAATGCATGAAATAAAAAAAATTACGACAGTTTTTTATAGTAAATTTAACCGTCTTTATTTTAGTGAATTTTATTTTTAAAATTAGATTATTTTTCATTGAAAAAAGTAATAAAGAAACTTTAAATTTTATTTTTGGAGGCATTCGAAAATTGAAAAATTTTTTGATAATAGCTTAAAAAATAGTTTAAAATATATACATTACATATGTTTAATGACAGAATGGCATCTTTTATCGTTCAAAAGTTATTTTATTTATAAATAAATGGTATTTTACAAAAAGAAATGAATAATTTTGATTAATGGTTAGAATTTTTCGATATATTTGTGACAATGTTCACGGTAATTTTAAAACAAGTGATACATGATACGCAATATTTTTAATTTATTTAAATTCTTAATCATAAAAGTTTAATATTATTTATTACTTAAAGTAATTAGAAAATAGTAATATTAATCAAATGGCACCTCTAGGTGATGGTTAAACATTTTAATTTAAATTAAAACTATTGCGTATCATGTCTCACTTGTTTCAACATTACCTAAACAGTGTCGCAAATATATCGAAAAAGTCTAACCATTAATCGAAAATATTGATTTCTTTTTGTAAAATACCATTCCTTTATAAATGAAATAACTTTTAGACGATAAAAGATGCCATTCTGTCATTAAACATATGTAATGTATGTATTTTAAACTATTTTTTAAGCCATTATCAAAAAATTTTTTAAATGGTCGAATGCCTCCAAAAATAAAATTTAAAGTTTCTTTTTTACTTTTTTCAATCAAAACTTATCTAATTTTAATAATAAAATTCACCAAAATAAAGACGGTTAAATTTACTATAAAAAACTGCAATAATTTTTTTTATTTCATGCATTATAATAGAAATAATAGCATTTTGAAAATAGAGTTTTTTCGACTAGAAGTATGAGGTTGTCCATCTGATGTAGAACGCCCCATAAGTCAAATTCATCATATTTATAAATTGCCTATTCTCATATTAGAATATAACCTTTTTTTTATGAAGCTAGGTAAATATTAATCATATAGTAATAGTTTTAATTCAAAAAACAAATAGGTAACGACAACTACGAAAGTTTATTTTAATTATGCCCATTTGAGATTGGTTAAGACAATCCATCGGAGGGTTATTTTTAACAAATATGTTTTAACCGACTCAGCTTGGTTGTGATAATCAGTAGAACTTAGTTTCTTTTAACCATATCTTATTTATTTTTAAATACTTTTTTTTAACCGAGCTGTTTCTACCACTCGGTTAAACGCAATTTTTCTCAGTGTAAAATAAGCTTAAAATCATTGAAAAATGTTCATTATTTTAGAAGTTATTCAAATTTGTGTAAAAAATTGAAAATGTAAATTCTTATAAATTTCTAATTAATATATTGACCAAATGGAAATTCAACATTCCAACAACTCATTCAACATTTTTTTTATTCCATTGAAAATAGGTGGACTGACAATTGTAGCCGGTAATATATATATAATCTGTTTAGTAATATATTGTTTTTAATTGAGATTAATATTTATTTGCATAAATAAAATCATTTTTTGAAAGAACTGAATATTTGTTTGCATCTGTTGTAGAGATAGCGAAAACTCACCATCTGCGTTTAATATTCTTTTTCAAAAGTGTAGTAAATAGTTATAAGGGATTAGAAAACTGGGTTTTTACCAATTCTAAAAAATGTATTAAGGGATTATCTTCAAAAATATGACGTGTAATAAACTTAATGTGTTTTCCTCAAGGTTCACTTTTGGTAAGATTTAAGTAATTCAGATATACAAATGTACAGAGCACCTAAGTGCCCTTTTTTGCGGTATGTGTTAGTCTGTTGCCGACATCGGTTCTATGAACACCTCAAATTTGTAAATTTCTATTTACATTTAATAAATATATGTTTTATATATTTGATACTTTAACTACATATGCATTTTTTTTAACCATATACCTCAACAGGTTATGGGCCCAGGACTGATTGTGTAGTGTTAAGTGTATAAAAAAGTGCTAGTTGACCTTTTTATTTGTGAAAAATAAGTTCATAATGGAAGTGATAAACATGAAAATTGAAAAATTGCGCGATAAAGACAACTGGCATTTGTGGTGTTTCATGGTGCGTACGTTATTAGAAGAAGACAATGATGTATTGGCAGTTTGTGAAGGAAAATTTATTTGCCCGGCACAGGACTCAGAAGATATAAATAGTGAAAAGGAAAGAAAACGTTATGTGAAAGCTGATAAAGCCGCGAGAAGAATAATTATCCATTCAATTGAAAGAAGACCAATGGAATTAATTGTGAGTTGCACTTCCGCGAGAGAAATGTGGTTGAAACTGAATTCCGTGTATGATATGAAATCGGAAGAAAACTTATCAGCAGTTCAAAAACAATTTTTTGACTTTAAGTGGATAGAAAGTGAAAGTGTTGATTATAATATTTCGAAGTTAGAAATGTTGTCAAGCAAAATGAAAAATCTCGGTAGTGAAGTGGCAGAGAGTATGTTAATAACTCGTATACTCTCTTCTCTCCCTCAAAAATTCAATCATTTTCATAATACGTGGGATTCTGTCGATGACAGTAAAAGAACTTTGGACAACTTGACAACGAGGTTAATGGCCGAAGAAACAAGATTTAAAGATCAAGAAGTTGTGCGTGAAGAATCAACAGCGTTGATTGCAGGAAATCGGCAAGGAACCTCTCATAATCGACACAATAAAAATGATTCTGATAATAAAAGGCAAGGATTAAAGTGTCATAATTGTGGCATACCAGGGCATTTAAAAAAGGACTGTTATAGATGCTACTTTTGTAAAAAGAAAGGTCACAAAAGTAATGATTGTTTCAAAAAGAAGAACAACAATAATGGACGTCAACAGAAAAATAAAGATGACAATGAAGTGAAAAAGGGGATGATTGCAAGCAGAGATAGCAGAAGAGGATACGTGTGGATAATCGACTCAGGTGCTTCAGATCATATGTCACATCATCGAGAATGGTATTCATCTTATAAAGAATTTCCAGAACCGCTGAAAATTGGAGCTGAAGATGGTAAATTTATAACAGCTCCTGGCAAAGGTAATATAAATATTGAAACTTATATAAATAATCAACGTTTTTCAACGACAATGTATGATGTATTGTATGTTCCGAGTATTGTGCACAATTTATTTTCTGTTACGTGTGCAGGTAAAAGAGGCGTTGATTGTTTGATAACGAATAATGGAACGCAATGTTTATGAAAGCGAAATATTAAGATTATAGCTACAGGATCAGCATTCGGTAATTTATTAGAATTAGACGTGAATGTTTTGATTTCAAATTTGTGTAATTTAGCAGAAAAATCTGAATCAAGTAAAGTCAATTCATTGCAGTTATAGCACGAACGTTTCTGCCATCAAAATTTAAGACATGTTCATAATTATTTAAAACATAAAAATATTAAATTTGAAGAAAAGGATTTCTTTTGTGAATCGCTTAACATTTCATAAAAAGATTGATTGAGCAAATAGAGTTCGTGAAATAATTTATACCGATGTTTGTGGTCCAATGGAAGTAGAGTCAATCGGTAAGAAAGTTTATTTTCTAATTTTAAAAGATGATTTGTCGAGTTATCGGAAAATTTATTTTATGCGTAATAAATCCGAAGTATTTGAAAAGCTAAGAAGTTTTGTTCAGGAAGTTGAAAATCAATTTGATGAGAAAATTAAAGAAATTCATAGCGATGGAGGAAGGGAATATATTAATAAAGATGTTGAAACCTTTTTGAATAATAAGGGAATTAAGTTTTCAGTTAATATTCCTTATACGCCTGAACAAAACGGAATAGCGGAACGCGAAAATAGAACGTTTCTTGAAGCTGCTCGATCAATGATTTACTCTAATTCAGATTTACCTTTGTTTGTGTGGGCAGAAGCAATGAATACTGCTGTAGATGTTATCAATCGCACTGGTCCAAATAGACATGGAGACAAAACTCCTTATGAATTATGGTTTAATAAGACACACCGCATATTGCCAATTTAAAAATTTACGGAATAGAATGTTTTGCGCATATACCGAAAGAAAAGAGAAAAAAGCTAGATAAAAAATCTGTAAAGGGTTATTTGGTAGGTTACCTTGATGATTGCAAAGGTTATCGTATATGGGGGATTTCGCGTCAAGTGATCAAGGGGTCTTTTGGTGCAATGTTTATTTCAATAATTTTTTACTCTTAAACAATTAAACATACAAATTTGACAAAGTACATTTTGGAAAGGTTTTTTCATGCTCTTTCGATTGGAAATAAGCATTTTGAAAAAAAAATTTTTGACACAAAAAATCAAAATTAAAAATAAATTTCAATTTTTTGGGGAGAAAGACCCAATTTTTTTTTTTAAACGAAAGCTGAAGTTTTTTCCTAAAAGGACATATAAATGGTAAAGTGGGACTAGAATGTTTAAACATTGAAAAAAAAAATTTTCTCCTAAACGGAGCTTAAAACCGGGTTTTGAGCGCTCCGGCGAGTAGAAAACTCATTTTTTTAATGTTTAAACATTCTAGTCCCACTTTACCATTTATATGTCCTTTCAGGAAAAAACCTCAGCTTTCGTTTAAAAAAAAAAATTGGGTCTTTCTCCCCCAAAAATTGAAATTTATTTTTAATTTTGATTTTTTTGGGTCAAATTTTTTTTTTAAATGCTTATTTCCAATCGAAAGAGCATGAAAAAACCTTTCCAAAATGTACTTTGTCAAATTTGTATGTTTAATTGTTTAAGAGTAAAAAATTATTGAAATAAGCATTGTACTGAAAAACACAAAAATTTAACCCCCTCCCCCTCGAAAAATATTGGACTAGGTAAAAAAATATTTTCACGAAAAATTACTATCTATGAGTACTACAAATGCCCCAAGTTTTGCTACGATTGGAGAAAAATTTTTCTCCACCTTGATCACTTGACATAAAATGCCCCATATATGTACCAAGTTTAAGAGATGTCATTTGTAGTAGAGATGTTTTGTTTAAACCAGAAAAAACAACAAATGAAATTATTGATATTACTTCTCTAAAAATTAATGATAAAAAGGCTATTGAAATTATTTCTGAAGATAATGATCTTGATTTTTCAAAATATAATTTAAATGAAATTGTTTCTAATGAAACTTTGCAATCATCAAATAACAATAATCAGGAGGGTCGACAACTGCGAGATAGAAAACAAGTTAAAAAAACGGAATTTTATGGTTGTCCTATCTCTGTACTTTCTGAAAGATTACCATTGAATTATAATGAAGCAATAAGCTCTAAAAACAGAGAAAATTGGCAAATTGCAATGAAAGATGAAATAAACTTTTTGCATGAAAATTGAACATGGGAATTAGTTAAAAAACCAGAAAACAAAAAGGTTATTGACAGCCGTTGGGTTTTTACTAAAAAGCTTAATCCAGACAACTCGGAGCGATTTAAAGCGCGATTAGTAATAAAGGGTTATTCTCAAAAGGAAGGAATTGATTACAACGAAACCTTTAGTCCAGTAGTTCGTTTTGACACTGTTAGATTTTTATTAAGTATTGCAGCTCAAGAAAATTTAACTTTAGGTCAATTTGATGTAAAAACTGCCTTTTTGTATGGCATACTTAAAGAAGATATTTTTATGAAACAACCTGTAGGGTTTGAAGATGGTACTTCTCGTGTATGTAAATTATTAAAAAGTTTGTATGGTTTAAAACAAGCTCCTATATGCTGGACCGAGCATTTTACAACTTTCATTAAAGGGTTAGGTTTCCAACAAAGTGTTGCTGATCCATGTTTCTACATTTATTCAGAAAAGGATGAAAGAATGCTCCTGACGATTTATGTAGATGATGGATTAAGTGCAGCAACAAATGTAAATTTAATTGACAAACTAATAAAAGATTTGAGTAAAGAATTTTCAATTACAAGCACAAAAGATGTCAAAAGCTTCGTAGGGATTGAAATTTTAAAAGGAATGGTTCCATTTTCATGCACCAGAGTAATTATATAAAAAGGATTTTAAACAAATTTAATATGTCTGACGCAAATCCTGTATCAACGCCGATTAAATGTAATTATGACGACAAAGAATGTGAAAATTTTGATTGCAATTCTCCATATCGTGAAGCAGTAGGTAATTTAATGTTTTTGCAAATTGTAACACGACCAGATATTAGCTTCGCTGTAAATGTAATTTCTAGAAATTTAGAAAAACCAAATCAACATCACTGGCTGCTAGTCAAACGAATCTTCCGTTATTTAAAAGGTACTATTGATTTAGGCATTTTATATTGCAAAAATGAAAATTTTGAAACCTTTAGCGATGCCGACTATGCTGGAGATAAAAAAACACGAAAATCAACATCCGGAACCGTGAGTAAGTTTGCAAATGCGGCAATTACATGACAAAGTAAGAAGCAACAATGTGTAGCGTTATCTACGATAGAAGCAGAGTATGTGAGTGCTGCTTCAGCTACTAAAGAAATGATTTGGTTAAAGAAATTATTTATTGATTGTGAAATTGACTTAACGGAATGTATTTTGTTTGTAGACAATATGAGTGCAATTAAGCTTATAAAAAATCCTGAATTTCATCAACGCAGCAAACATATCGACGTAAAATACCACTTTATACGCGATTTGTATGAAAAAGGCGAAATAAATGTGAAATATGTAAAAAGCGAAGAACAAATTGCTGATATTTTTACAAAACCATTAGCAAAACCAAGATTTATTTATTTAAGAGAAAGATTAGGAATTAAGGCTAAAAATGAAATTCAATAAATTTTTTCCTTTTACGAAATTTATGAGATGCTGAGTTTTAGGGAGAGTGTTGTAGAGATAGCGAAAACTCACCATCTGCGTTTAATATTCTTTTTCAATAGTGTAGTAAATAGTTATAAGGGATTAGAAAACTGGATTTTTACCACTTCTAAAAAAATGTATTAAGGGATTATCTCCAAAAATATGAAAAAGGTTAGATACGTATTTTTTTTAAATTAATAGTTAGTGGTGCCTGTAAGCTGGTGAAATTTTGCATGTATTTTGCATGGGAAAAAAACTTTTTTCGTAGATTTCCTGTAAAATTGTTGAAAATTAATATTTTTTAACCAGACTACTCTGTTTCTCTTCAAAGAAGAATATAAAATTTTTAACAAATGAAATTTGTTAAGTTAACTATTTTTTACAGGACCCAAAAATTGACCAATAAAAACCAAAATAGGTTATTATTAGCAAAAAATATTAATAAAAAAAAGAGAAATTTAAACTGCTAATCATGGTTTCTATTGTTTTTAAGGTCGCTGATTACAAAACTGAAGTCATATTTCAAAAATTCAAAATCGCGGATCCAATATGTCGGCCATGAATAATTTAAAAATTTATCAATTTCTAGAAAACATTGTATGAAGGGATTCGGAAATCTCTGATTACAAATCTGAAGTCAGATTTCAAAAATTCAAAATGGCTAATCCAATATGGCACCCATAAAAAATTTTAATTAATTAATTTCTAGGAAACTTCGTATCATGGGATTTTTGGGGTCTCTGATTACAAATCTGAAGTCAGATTTTATACAAATTTTAAAATTAATTAATTTTTATGAAACTTCGTATCAAAGTTTTTTTAAGGTCCCTAGTTACAAATCTGAAGTGTAAAATTTAAACAGTACCTCGCTGCTAATCAGAAAGTAGAAGGTTAGTATTTATTAGCTAGATAAGGTTCATTTACAAATTAGGTGATACGATTTTATATACATTATATATATTAATTTAAAATTTTTCATGGCCGCCATATTGGATCCGCGATTTTGAATTTTTGAAATATGACTTCAGTTTTGTAATCAGCGACCTCAAAAACAATAGACACCATGATTAACAGTTTAAATTTCTCGTTTTTTTAGTGTTAATATTTTTTGCCAATAATAACCTATTTTGGTTTTTATTGGTCAACTTTTGGATCCTGTAAAAAATAGTTAACTTAACAAATTTCATTTGTTAAAAAATTTTTATTATTCTTTGAACATTTATGAAGTGAAACAGAGTAGTCCGGTCAAAAAAAATTAATTTTTAACGATTTTACAGGAAATCTACGAAAAAAAGGTTTTTTTCCATGCAAAATACATGCAAAATTTCACCAGCATACAGGCACCACTAACTATTAATTAAAAAAAATACGTATCTACTTTTTTTTAATTTGTGACAAAATGAGACCCGGAAATAGGCAAAATTCCAAAATGTCATTTTTAACGGCCACGCTAATACACATAACGTGTATTAGTTTCAAATGTTCGATGATTTTAATGCGTTTATGCACAGAGAGAAAAATCAAGAGTTTGTAGTATGAACAGTTAACGTTACTTCGTGAAATAATGCACATGCGCAATAGGCGTAAAATTTGTGCTGTATTTATATTAATTTCTACTTTATCAGCGTAAAAGTTCTACCTTTAACGCATTGGACGTCAGTATACTACGATTGCAAGAGATCCATCCTTTTTTAGTATATGTTTCATGCAACCCCTTACCCCTATGTTTATTGGGTCACTAAAACCGAATATGACCATGAAAAAATTTTGTGCTTGTCCATTTTCCAGCTACCACCCACTCCCACCCATTCACGGGGGTTGCAATTTCAGATATAAGAAAAAGTCGAGTAGGAGGTCTATTCCTATGTTTTTTGGGTCGCTGAATCCGAAAAAGACGTCTAAAAAATACTTCCCTCCCTTAACTCCTTACAACCCCTTAATACTTCCTGGGAGGGGTTTTGAATTTTCATTTTGACGAAAAGTCGAGTATATTATCAAATTCTATGTTTTTTGGTCGCTAAAAACGAAAAACACTCTAAAAATAAATTCTTCCCTCCCTAAATCTCCTACAACCCCCTTAATACTCCCTGGGAGGGGGTTGGAATTACAATATTTACGAAAAGTCGAGTATTGTGTCTAATCCTATGTTTTTTGGGGTGCTCAAGCCGAAAAAACAAAAACTACAACGTCCACGCCGTTGTTCCTGGGATGCGCTAAGTGTAGTAAAATAAATATCTTTTCGATTTTATAGGTGCGTATTTGTGTAATCATGGATCGACTTTTCGTAAAAATTGTAATTCCAGCCCCCTCCCAGGGGGTTAACATTAAGCGGGTTTTAGGGGGTTAAGTGAGGAAAGTATTTGTTTTTAGACGACTTTTTCGGATTCAACGACCCAAAAAACATAGGAATAGACATCCTACTCAACTTTTCGTTAAAATTAAAATTCCAATCCCCTCCTAGGAGGTATTATTGAGGTTTTAGAGCGTTAAGTAAGGGGATTAAGGGAGGGAAGGATTTATTTTTTGAAGTGTTTTTCGGTTTAAGCGACGAGTTTTTCCAAATTTCAAAAAATTCTTAACGTTTTTATTTGAGTCACCATCCTCTTTAACTTGACTACAGACTTTTGAAATCGAGTTCAAGTAGGAACACCATTTTTGCACTTTTTGCCGCTTGTGACACTTACTCATGGAACGCCAATTGGAACGCCATGCCGCCGAAGTGGTTAATATTTATTTATTTTGTTCAATTATATCCGGTCGCAAATTGGCGCCCAACGTGGGGCAAGCCAAGACATGGAGTCAGAGAGAAATGTAGTATTTGTGATATCAAGGAGAAATATATTGTATATTGCGGTGGTGGACAATATTGTGGATTATTGCTATTGAAATTAAATTTCTTGTGAGGGAATTTTTTATTAATTTGCATCGGATAGACGCGAGCGTAAAAGTAAAAAATTTTCCTTGTGTTTCGATGTAGTGTACATCAGGGACGCATTGACAAGTAAGCTTGAGGTTTTGTAAAGGTTGCAAATTTGAAGGTGAACAGAAATGTTTCAATTGCAAAAATATCCTTACAGAAAAATAAATGTTAAATTCAGTTGCATTTTATTTGTTTTGTTTTGGCTAATTATCGGTAATGAATTTCTTGTATATATTTCTCATTTCAAGAGTGGAAATTTTGTGTGTGTTGAGAAGTAGAATCAGTGTGGTGGCCGTATTGTCTGTTGATAATACGAGAAAAATATTTGGCGGTAAAAGATAATTAAATTATTTTATTTAATAAATTTAATTTAGATTTTACTTCCTGTCTTTTTAATGTTTTGTGTGTGTAATTTGGTATTTTATCTGAGTAGCAGTGAAAGTCATGCGACTCTAGAAATACAAATTGATTTTTTTATATTAATTTGATTAATTTGGAACTATTTTTATGTGGTCACGTGACAAGTGAAATTTTTGGCGTTATAATAAGTTGTGGCGCGTCCAAATTAATAGAGCATTAATATAGAGGGCGTGAAAATTGTCGAATTATGAGGAATAATTTGACTATTAGCAATGATTATTTCTGCCATGTTTTAAAAATAGTTTTAAATTTTTTGTTTTTATAAGGGGACTGTAAAAATTTTTGTTTTTAGCATTATTTATTTTTTATTTTTGTTAAATTGTGCTGAACGAAAAATAATTATTGTTCGTAAATCTAGTGTCAAGAGATTTGGAATTTAGAAGGGAACATATTTTGGAGGCGCTGAGAATAAATATCAGCAGGAAAAAAAATAAAAGAATTTTGGTGCCATTAATGGAGGAAAATATTGATTTATAAGGATTTTGTCGTTTATGAGATTATTTTTGGTAATTAAAATTCTTCATTTGAAAATTAATTCTTTTTTCTATTGCTTAATTCTTTTTGCCCCCCCCCTCTTATCGTATTCGTATATCAATGACAGGTGTCAACTGATGGTTGGAATATGACAAGTCAATTGAACTTGATTTAATTTTTGTGGTGTAATTTTTTGTGTTTGAGTGGTCATTATGGAGAATTGTGGAATGCAACCTATTTCTCATTTAAATATTTGCGAGTGGGTTTGGAGACAGTGTTAATGACCGACAGAGTGAGATTACGTAATCCTAGTGGGAAGAGTGAATTTTAGAGTTTGTGTAAATTTGGTTTGGTCTTGGTTTATGAGTGGAAGACAGCAGTTTGGTTAAACTGGAAATGTTAAGATTCTTGGTGGTCTTTAGTAGAATCTAATTTTTTATTTTGTTGGATTCTCACTTTTTACGAGTTTGACTTTTGGTGGAATTTTTGTAGTTGTAATGATTTCAGTTGGGAGAGAAGAGGAGGAGTGTACATCAATTTCTATTTCTTTAGCTAGGTAGAAAATGAGATTTTCGAGTAGCGGTTCTTAAAGAATTTTAAAGAAAAAGGAAATTGGTACCCTCCTCACTGATAGATCAGCGTGTTGTTTTTTCAAAAGTGGGTGTCCACTTGTGGGTTTGTAAAAAACAGTTAATGTGTGTTAACTGTCAGCTGTTTCGAGTAGGTGAGGGAGAGAGTAAAATTAATACTGTGGTTTTGTCTTTATTGGAGTGTTCTAATCACCAATGAGGAGAAACTCAGAGAGGGTGATGACAAAGTGACATTCAATTTTGAGGTGTTTTTGAAAAAGATTTTGAGTTGTGGGGGCTCATTCTAATATCATTATGGCCAATGAGAGTAATTCGAGTGAGGGTGCCAACTCTAATAAGTGATTGTGAATTTTGAGAGTCAAACGTGATTTTGTGAAAAGACCAGTGTAAAGAAACTTTCTCGTCTTTTACTTTCCGGGACTATCAGAGTCTCAGGTTATAAGTGTTTTTGATTTATTTGTTTTTTGTGTATTAATTCTCTATTGTGTTTGAGAATGAAAAAGAGAATTGGTTGCCCTTTTGGAGATTAAGTAGAATTTATTATTGTGGCTCTTCCGAAAAATTTGTGAGATCTGTCATGTTCTCATACAATTATTGTGTATTTGAAATTTCTTGGTTTTCAAGCAATTGATTTACGAAGGGGTTAAAGGATTTTATTTGAGAGTTAATGTTTATTATGACAGTTGACTATTCCGTATTGCTGCATTGATCGGCGATAGCATCGGAGATACTATCGGCCTAGGAAAGGGGATTGTAACAAAGTGTTTTGTTACTAAAACGTTGGTGGTTTGAATATATGGTTAGGTTAGAAGAGTGTTCGTTCGTTTAGCGGCGTGTATTTAATTAAGATGCTTGACGCGAGTAATTTCTATATTCTTGGTGGTTAAATAAAATTCTATTGCGTATAATTGTGAATTAAATCGTGATGTTTAGGGTTGTATTTATCATTTTCCCCAGAAATTGTTAATAATAGCGTCGTGGGTAAACAGTGTTTATTCTCTCGATCTCTGTCTCAACGTCTTTGCATCATCGTTGGTCTTGGTAGTTTTACCTCACTTGAGAGTGGTTGGTTGTAAATTGGTGAATTGGAGTTAATATATTCACGGGACGTGTATCAGTGATTGGATAAGATGCTTTGAAGAGAGCCGTTAAATTCATGTCGTGTGGTTAGGTTTTGTTTTTTCTGATAGTTTTCTCGTTTTCCAACGTTTTCTGTGATGGCTGATGAAGACGTGAAAAACTTGCTGTCGAAATTCCAGTTAAGGAAATGATACTTTAAATGGTTATTTGTTTTTAATGCCGACAATGCTGAATACGCAAACTTGTCTTAGTTAATAGCAAAAGCTATATGTAATTTTAAGAAGTCCACTGTGAAATATGCGTTATTTATAAAATCGATATTTCAATTTTTTAACGCTCTCAACTAGTATGTAAGTAACAACACAAATTGTTATAAAATTATATTTATAATAAATATATATTTTAAAATGAATCTAAAAACATTGTAAATTTGAAAACCTTATTTTTTAAAACATATTTAAAGATAGTAAAACATATTTTATTTTATTTAAAAAATACTTATTTGATTACATAAATAGTAATTTTAATTCACAGAAAACCACCTTTGCATTAAAATACAATTTTGTAATCAAATAAATTTATTTTTAATAAAAAAAAATTTTTATCAAGCAAATATTTTGCTTTTTTTAACCGAGACAATTAATACTCACAGTTAAGTAAATAGATTAAAAAGCGTTTAACTATTTATTTTTCTCAGTGTAAAGGTCATTTTCTATAGAATAAGAATTACTTATAGACATAAAATAAGCTTAAGATCATTACAAAACTTTTAATATTATATATATATATATATATATCGTACCATGTCAACCGGATCAGAGCTCTATGCGCAATTCTATGGGCTCAATTATAACGTGTAAGATTTTAAAATGTTCGTATTGAAGTACTCTGTCAATTACGATCTGGCCTTTTTAAAAATCCAAAATGGCGGACAAGTTATGACACATTATATGACTAAAAAGTAGAATATGTCTAATTGAAACATCATTTCAGAAGAAAAAAACGTTCCAATTGGTATTACACGGACCACTTACACTGTTAGAGGTTTAAAAACTCAAAATATGTTGAAATTTTTCAAAAATTTTGAAGATACAAGATGGTGGATCAAAAATGGTTAGTGTTTGACAATATCAACGGCAAGTTGCAGAAGTATTTGCAAGGTCTCAAGAAATTTTATCGCAATTTCAAACCAGGTCCTCTTTGAGTGTTGACTAATTCCGTCCTTTTCATAGTATTGATCTGCTCACTAGTTAGATTTTCTGGACTTGGATCAGCATCTTCACTTTCAAAAGCAGCATTGACAATCCTCTAATGTTAAAAATACCTAATTAAAATTTTGCCATGCATTAATTTTATTAAATTTTATTAAATATTATTCCAGATTGTTTGATGTTAAAGTATATGTGTTGGCGAGAAATGTGATTTTTTTACAATTTTCTGTTTCCTTTTCGGCGTTTTTTTCCTAAAATTTCATTCGACTTTTTCGAAAATTTTATGCGACTTTTCGTGACTTTTGTTGTGAATTTATTCGACTAAAGATACTTTTTTTAGTCTTAAAGACGATCTGAGCCCGGTTTTTAGTGTTTTTGGCCGAATTTACATAATTTACAACTACATATTACATAAAGGTAATGTTCTGCTCACAGTTAAATTATAATTAAAAACCGGGAGAAACAGCTCATTTTCACCGGGAGAAAACCGGGAGACGAAAAATTTAAAAATAGTGGCAACCCTGCTATTTTTTGTTTAAATGGCCCAATTTACTTGAAACTTGTTAATCTGGAAACTAAAACTTTCGTTCTTTGACAATTTTTTTCTAATCTCAATATTTTCGGACATATGAGCTACTGACTATAGATCTACAATTAAATGTGCAAAATGTCGAAAATTCATTTCTTGAAAATTTGGACAATTAAACAAAAATAAAAAATACGTATCTATTTTTTTCGATACAGAATAGAAAAAAAATATTTTTGGCCGACTTTAAGAGGTCGACTAAAATCTCACGTGGAATTGCCCATATGTATGTATTGAGTGTGCATGTTTAAGTATAGATGTATATGTATTGAGTGTATATGTGTGAGTATACATGATAAATATTGAGTGGATATGTGTAAGTAATGTGTGTATATTTGTAAGTATACATGTGTTTGTATTGAGTGTATATGTGTAAGTATACATGTGTATGTATTGAGTTATAATGTGTGAGTATACATGTGTATGTATTAAGTGTATAAGTGTAAGTATTAAGTCTATATGTTGATTATACATGTGTTTGTATTGAGTGTATATGTGTAAGTATACATGTGTATGTATTGAGTTATAATGTGTGAGTATACATGTGTATGTATTAAGTGTATAAGTGTAAGTATTAAGTCTATATGTTGATTATACATGTGTGTGTATTGAGTGTATATGTGTGAGCATACATGTGTATGTTTTGAGTATATATGTGTGAATATACATGAGTATGTGTTGTGTGTATATGTGTAAATATACATGTGTATGTATTGAGTGTATATGTGTGAGTATACATATGTGGGTAATTCTCCACGAAACCGACAATCTCATGTCCCTTGCACGGTGGGCTTGAACCAATTTTAACCCAAAAGTTCTTGCACCTCGCGGTTTTTTATTGATATCGTTTCAGTGATATCTCACAATGATTTTAAGGCGTAAACAAAAATAATCGGTGGAGGGAAACTCAAATTATCTAAATTTTAAGAAAAAAATTCTAAGTTATTCAACATAATTCACAAAAAGTTTAGCTTTGCAAAAGCGTCTTTGCTACAAAATACGTATTAATACGTATTAATTAACTGATTTAGAATTGTATTTTGTTCTAAGAAAAATTATGTTGAGTAGAAAGTATATTTAAATATTTAATGTTGAGAAAATGTATAAATAAAAATAAGTCAAAAAGTAGAGTTAAATATTTAATGTTGAATATTAAATATTTATCTCTACTTTTTGACTTATTTTTATTTATACATTTTCTCAACATTAAATATTTAAATATACTTTCTACTCAACATAATTTTTCTTAGAACAAAATACAGTTCTAAAGCAGTTAATTAATGTTCAAGATATAGTGTTAAAAGGTGTACAATAATAATTCCATTTTCATAATGAAATAGCAGCTTCCAATAGTAAATAAGAAATAAATTAGTTCAACATCAGTGTGAATTTTTTTCTAAATAGTCTTAATAAACTTAATATACTGCGATTCTTTTATAGGATTAATAAAAAAGAGATTTTGAAAAATATTTAAGTCTGAAAGCAAAAGTTCAATTAATCTAAAATTTAAAATGAACTTCAAATAATCATATCTTCGGAACGGAACGAGGTAAATTAATTTTTCTGTAATAGTTTTTTAGGAAAATTTACACACTATATTTGACTTTCAGCTTATATTAATGTGAAATTCCTCATAGAGGAGTAAATTTAAAAAAAAAACCAATAAAAAACACTTTTTACACAAATTTTCGACCATTTTATGATTTTTGTGTGTTGAAATGTGCTGCCTACATAAAAAAGTATTATTTAAAGACAAAATACGTATTTTGTAGCAAAGACGCTTTTGCAAAGCTAAACTTTTTGCGAATTATGTTGAATAACCTAGAATTTTTTTCTTAAAATTTAGATAATTTGAGTTTCCCTCCTCCGATTATTTTCGTTTACGCCTTAAAATCATTGTGAGATATCACTGAAACGATATCAATAAAAAACCGCGAGGTGCAAGAACTTTTGGGTTAAAATTGGTTCAAGCCCACCGTGCTTGTGTTTTTTAAGAAATAAATTGCATATATACTTTAGTACAAGCAAAAGTTCAGTTTCCTCAAGAGTTTTACTATGACAGAAACAAATGTTATTCTATTTTTTGGGTTTGTTTTACTTTTAAAACGTCAACATTGTACAGGGAATTACAGAATCGTTATAGTGAAGCCTTCACATATTTCTTAATAAATCAAACAAAAAAACTTTTTTTCAGTAAATATTGTACAGTCGTATTATTTCAGTGACGATAAATAACAGAAATACAAAACAGGTTGAAAATTGCTAATAATTTATTTTAAAAAACAGTATTTACTTTGCGTCATGGTGAAGCCTTTTGGTTGTCTTTCATTGAATTTGTGGTTTAAACAAGTATGCAATTAAAATAATTTTTATCATTGTGTCCAAATAAAATAAAAAAATTAAAGCTACTTTAACTATTATAATTTTGGTAATTTTAACATTAATAACTTTATAAATTTTCATACATTACAGTACAAACATCTGTAGGGGCGCATGAAAAGACCCTAAACCAGATTTGTAAGAAATTCTTATTTGAAACGAGTAGATATGCAAATTAGGTAAAAGAAGACATTCTTATGCACTATACTTTGAAAAGAGAAAGAAATTCATGGTTAAATTTAAAGGAAGATAGTCTTATGTCAGTTTTATTAAAAGACGAAGTAAGGAACAGTAAGATTTTTAGACGAAGAGATTCTTATATAACGAAGACCCTATTGTTGAAAGGTTTGTATTGTCCATATTTTATACCTCGATTATACGGTATATACATACATACATACATACATATATATATATATATATATATATATATATATATATATATATATATCCAATATGGCGGTCAAATTTTAAAAAATTAATTTAATTTACCTGAAACTTCTTACTCGAGGGTTTTCAGGGTCGCTGATTACGAATCTGAAGTCAGATTTTAAAAATTCAAAATGGCGGATCCAATATGACGATCGAATTTTAAAAAATTTATTCATTCTACCGGAAACTTCTTACTCTGAGGTTGTCAGGGTCGCTGATTACGATTCATTGATTACACAGGTCAACAAAAAAAGGCTTACTTTTTTTATGATATATGATAGTGGTTTCCGAAGTATTTTTTAATGCTGAACACGATCCCGGGTCCAAAAATTGGCCATCACGTCAGGATTTTGAGAAAAGTGGGAGTAAAGAACCCAAAAAACGTGTTTTTGAGCGTTTTCAATATTTTTATCTCCTAAACCTGACGTGCCAGAATCTACTACATAGACTTTAATTGAAGCTTGAATTGTCCACTTCAAGACTCATATCC
Organism: Leptopilina myrica (nomen nudum); assembly: GCA_032872475.1. NCBI lineage: Eukaryota > Metazoa > Arthropoda > Insecta > Hymenoptera > Figitidae > Leptopilina > Leptopilina myrica (nomen nudum). The sequence goes on along the minus strand of CM065458.1, from coordinate 37,045,103 downwards.
GTAAGACCAAAAAAAAAATAAAAATTTTTTCAAAAAATTAGATTAAAGTTACCCAAAAAGTGTATTTTTTTCAGGTTTAGGAGAAAAAAATATTGAAAACGCTCAAAAACACGTTTTTGGGTCTTTTACTCCCACTTTTCTCAAAATCCTGATGTGATGGCCAATTTTTGGAACCGGGATCGTGTTCAGCGTCAAAAAATACTTCGGAAACCACTATCGTATCTCATAAAAAAAAGTAAGCCTTCTTTTGTTGACCTGTGTTAGCCGTAAAAAGGGTTGATTGTGTGTTGATTGCTTTTTTGGAGTTGGGAGCCATGTATTAGCCCTGAAAAGGGGTGGTTGAAATCGCATTATCTTTTTAATGTTGGCATCCATTGATTAGCCATAAAAAACGTCTGAATGTATGTTGATTGATTTTTTAGAGTTTGAAGCCATGTATTAGCCCTGAAAAGGGATGGTTGAAAATCTTTTTATTTAAAAATTCAATATTAAATTATAGAAAGATTGTCTTCTGCACCAGAGTACCGTTTTACTACCAACTGCTTATTACCAACAGGAATAAATGAATGCCCACTTTGGATTTCAGGGACGCTTGGAGCCATTGAAAATCTTTTTCCAAGTTTCTTTTGAATCTTCCAATGCATCTGTTTGCTGTAATACAAAATTATGTAGAAGTTTATATCACTGCAAAAATAGGTGTCTTTTTTGATATCTTAAAATAAGATGTAAGATGGAAAAATGATATCTTACATCTTATAATAAGATGTTTTCTAAAGCATCTTACTGATATTTAAGATGCTTTATACGTTTTAGCAGTGATGAAGATATTTCTTCCATCTTAGAAAAGTAAGATACTTTTGTAAGTTCTTTAACCCATTTAGTCCCAAATGTCCGTATTTCTTTGTACAAGTTTGAGCTTTCCGTTCTACGAGTTACGAATTTGGAAAAAATCGGGACATAGGTTTTCTTTTAGATTTAAGTGTCCTCTTTTAGAATCTGAAAGAAAATTTCAATTTCAATTTAATCATAAAAAGTTGTAATTGTTTAAACAAAAAAAAAGCAGTTTTTTAAAGTGTTTTTTGTCATTAAAATTAGATTATTTACTCGAATTCGGTTGGAAAAAATCCGGGACAAGAAAATATCGCGTCCAAAATGTTGGGACTATCAAATAGGCATAATGCCGAAATTTTTTTTTTCTAATTTCAAAATGGCGCCTCAAAAATGGCCGCCAAAATATTGAAATTTGGAAAAATAATGTTAAAAAATATTAACATTTTTTTTTCAACTTTTATGCTTTATTTTAATAAGAAAATGTTGTTTAAACAAAAAATATTGTTATCTGATATTATTTAACAATAATTTAAACATTTTTTATAAACAATTTAAAATCTGTGGCCCAAAATGGTAAACAAATTTTTAGTTTTTTCAATTCTCATTTATTTTTGCAATAAAAATGAATAATAAAAGTTAATAACTGAATTTAAACTTTTTTACAATGTGTAAAAATGTTATAAACAATTTTTATAAACAATTTGCAAAACATGAAATAGAATCCTAGAAAAAAATTATTTTTTGATTATATTACCTTCTAAAGTAATTAAAATGTTGCTATAAGTTAAAACTTTCATTTAACATTATTTAACAATATTTAAAAATGTTATAAACCAGTTTTATAAACAATTGTTATAAAAAAATATTTTCAGAGTGGAAAATAACTTCTTTTCTATCCCACTAGCTTTCTTTTGTTATTAAACAGGAAACTAAAGTATCTAATGCATATAAAAAATTTATGAACAATGTATATAAATGTTATAAACAATTCTTATAAATAATTAGTTAAATATGAATTACCATAATAGAAAAAACGCATTTTTTATTATATATTGCACTCTTCTTATCCAAATCTTTGTTAAAGAGATAAACTTTCATTTAATATTATTTAAAAATATTTAAAAATGTTATTAACAATTTTTATAAACAATTTGAAATTCGTCGGCCAAAGTGGTATAAAACTTTTTTATTTTCATCAATGCTCATTTCTTTTTGCAGTAAAAATGAATAATAAAAGTTAATCACTTAATTCAAAATTTTTTACAAGGTTTAAGAATATTATAAACAATTTTTATAAACAATTTGCAAAACATGAAATAGAATCCTATAAGAAAATTATTTTTTGATTATTGACAAAATTTTTAAAATAATTTCAGAAAATCCTTTTTTTTATCAAAATTGTTTATAAAAATGTAAAGAATGGTAAATTATTTTAGACGAAGATTTTTATTTTAAATATCTATTCTGATGAAAAACCAAGCAAAAAGTGAAAAAACATTTATTCTTTCATCCCTGAACTGTATTTTCTATGAAAATTGTTTATAACATTTTTAAATATTTTTAAATAATATTAAATGAAAGTTTATCTCTTTAACAAAGATTTGGATAAGAAGAGTGCAATATATAATAAAAAAATGCGTTTTTGCTTCCTCATAAAGGAAGCCTTATAGTGATGTCGATTTCCGAATTTTTTAAAATCAATTATTTTTACAAATTTTCAAGTGTAGTATACATAATTCGTCGAGAGGAACAAATGTCCGGATGTATGTGTGTATGTATGTGTGTGTGTATGTATGTGTGTGTATGTATGTGTGTATGTGTGTGTGTATGTGTGTGTGTGTATGTCACCGATTCTTGTGGACAAATTTTCTCTTGCACATCTTGATGGATTTTGATAAGATTTTGTAGGTGTATTTCGGTCATGAATACCAAGAATCAGACAGAAGGATTTTCAAAAATATATAAAAAAAAAATTTTTTTCAACATTTTTTTAATTTTTGAAAAAATTAATTTTTTGGTTTTTTGAAATAACTTTTTTCTATATTAAAATTTTTAATAATTCTTGTCAAAATTGCATTCCTGACATAAAAACGAATCGATTCATGTATATAAAGTATATATTTCATCAAAATTTATAGAATTAATAAATATTTTAATTTTTCACAAAAAAATAAAATTTTGTATTTTTTGACATTTTATCATAACACTTTAAAATAATTATTCTATAATAAAAAATTGAATAATTAATATTTATTTAGGGTACTTTACCCGGTTTATTAATTATATTTATTAAACTATTATAATTATTTAACTTTTAAAATTATATATAATAATACATATTGAGGAAGCTAAATGGTCATGAAATGAACAACTTGTTTCTATTATGGTAATTCATATTTAACTAATTATTTATAAGAATTGTTTATAATATTTATATACATTGTTCATAAATTTTTTATATGCATTAGATACTTTAGTTTCCTGTTTAATAACAAAAGAAAGCTAGTGGGATAGAAAAGAAGTTATTTTCCACTCTGAAAATATTTTTTTATAACAATTGTTTATAAAACTGGTTTATAACATTTTTAAATATTGTTAAATAATGTTAAATGAAAGTTTTAACTTATAGCAACATTTTAATTACTTTAGAAGGTAATATAATCAAAAAATAATTTTTTTCTAGGATTCTATTTCATGTTTTGCAAATTGTTTATAAAAATTGTTTATAACATTTTTACACATTGTAAAAAAGTTTAAATTCAGTTATTAACTTTTATTATTCATTTTTATTGCAAAAATAAATGAGAATTGAAAAAACTAAAAATTTGTTTACCATTTTGGGCCACAGATTTTAAATTGTTTATAAAAAATGTTTAAATTATTGTTAAATAATATCAGATAACAATATTTTTTGTTTAAACAACATTTTCTTATTAAAATAAAGCATAAAAGTTGAAAAAAAATGTTAAAATTTTTTAACATTATTTTTCCAAATTTCAATATTTTGGCGGCCATTTTTGAGGCGCCATTTTGAAATTAGAAAAAAAAAAATTTCGGCATTATGCCTATTTGATAGTCCCAACATTTTGGACGCGATATTTTCTTGTCCCGGATTTTTTCCAACCGAATTCGAGTAAATAATCTAATTTTAATGACAAAAAACACTTTAAAAAACTGCTTTTTTTTTGTTTAAACAATTACAACTTTTTATGATTAAATTGAAATTGAAATTTTCTTTCAGATTCTAAAAGAGGACACTTAAATCTAAAAGAAAACCTATGTCCCGATTTTTTCCAAATTCGTAACTCGTAGAACGGAAAGCTCAAACTTGTACAAAGAAATACGGACATTTGGGACTAAATGGGTTAAAGTATCTTAAATTAAGATGTTTCTGTTGCAATAAGATGTTTATGCGATAAGTAACATGAGAATCGTAAGATGCGCCATAAGTGTAAGTTACTACAATCTAAGATACATAAAGTGTTTTCCATAATAGTCCATAGTTAACCTCAAAACTTTTTGCCCCAAAAATATCACAGAAAATATGTACGAAGATACTTTTAACATCTTAAATTAAGATGTTTCAAGTAACTAAAAAGTGTCTACCAAAACATCTTAGAAATGACTACCAAAACATCTTAAATTAAGATACTTCTTTTTGCAGTGATGTGTTTTAATAGAAATGGACATTAGAAAAGTAGTTATTCTAAGTGATATTTCACTATATCATAGTATTGGTGTAAAATTTGATTCATACCATAGTATATTTCGCTTGCTGGGTGTAAAAACATGATACATATAATTGGCGTTAAAAAACATGATACCTCGGATTTGACTTGAAAAACATGACATATCGTCGTTTGAGTTGAAGAACATGACACGTGGAAAACGGAAATTTTTTATTCACATTTCGGTTGGTACCACTGACTGCGAATCTTAAAATGTCTCAAGTCAATATAAACTGTATACAAAATTATATAACCTATTTCTTCTTTGAATTGACATATTATGAAGCGAAACATTTGTTTCATAAAAGTTTCAAAAATTTGCCGCATTTTAAAATTAGCGGTCAGTGGTATCAACTGAAAATTGAAAATAAAATTTTATTTTTCGACGTGCCATGTTCTTCAACTCAAGCGACGATATGTTATGTTTTTCAAGTCAAATCCTAGGTATCATATTTTTCAACGCCAATCCGATGTATCATGTTTTTACACCCAGCAAGCGATTTTATAGTGCGAAGAATACGAAATGGGCGCGCGTAGCGCGCAGAATTTGTACTAGTGTTATTTAATAGAATTTTATTACTTAGAATATCATTATAGTAGAATGTATAATTGTTAGAATGATAGCTTGACTGAAAGAAAAGTAGAAAGAATTTTAATTTAGTAGAATATTTTATTGTCCGAATTATAACCTGGCAGAAAGTCAATTTGATCGAATTTCAATTTTCCAGAAATCTAATTTCACCGAATTAGATTCAGTCAAGCTATCATTCTAACAATTATACATTCTACTATAATGATATTCTAGGTAATAAAATTCTATTAAATAACATTTCTAACAAATCTGGTTTAGGGTCTTTTCATGTGCCCCCATCTGTAAATTGGTGAGAATTCATTTCCATAGTTTAAGTTATGTTAATAAATTACGATAAATTATTTTAAATAATTTATAAAATTATAACATAATATATTATTATTATAATTTAAAATATTCTCTATTATACAGAAATAAAAATATTTGTAAATAAACATAAAAAAATAATATAAAATCATAATATTATTATATAATAATATTATATATTATATTATAATTATAAAAAATATAAAAAATTAACGAAAAAATAACCTTCTTGGTAAGTTTTTGGTTATATTAATTTTTGCAAAATTTAAATTTGTTACAACAAATGCTTAGAAATGTTAAATATCTTCAAAATTTGTATGTATTTACAGTTTGAATATCTGAGGATGCCCTGTCGTCGACGGGCGAAAGCTCATAAATAAAAATATTTTTTTAAATGATTAAAATTATGGAATTTTATTAAACACAATAAGATCATACTACAATTATAAATCCAAACAAAAAAACATCACAATATAAAAAAATTAGTTTTTTAATTAAGAATATTATTATAATTAGAAAAAAATAATTCATAAAAACAAATAAAAATGTTTAATACTAAATAAAATATAAACCGAACGAGGAAAATATTGCTAGTTAATAATAAAAAATACATTTCACAAATTTTTTTGTTACTAAAATATGTAGCCCACCAAAAAATTAAATTACTATTAATTCAAAAATAATTGTGAGTTGAATGTATAACAAAGATAATTATATTTGATTTTAAATATATTGTTTTCAAACTGTAAAAAATTCTAATAATATTAAAGAATGTAATTTCCATTAAGTTATATTAAATAGTTTAATTTATCAGATTAATTTAACCCATTTAGTCCCAAATGTCCGTACTTCTTTGTACAAGTTTAAACTTTCCGTTCTACGAGTTACGAATTTGGAAAAAATCGGGACATAGGTTTTTTTTAGATTTAAGTGTCCTTTTTTAGAATTTGAAAGAAAATTTTAATTTAAATTTAATCATAAAAAGTTGTAATTGTTTAAACAAAAAAAGCAGTTTTTTAAGTGTTTTTTGTCATTAAAATTAGATTATTTACTCGAATTCGGTTGGGAAAAGTCCCGGACAAGAATATATCGCGTCCAAAATGTTAGGACTATCAAATAGGCATAATGCCGAATTTTTTTTTCTAATTTCAAAATGGCGCCTCCAAAATGGCCACCAAAATATTGAAATATGTAAAAATAATGTTAAAACATATTAACATTATTTTTTTAACTTTTATGCTTTATTTAAATAAAAAAATGTTGTTTCAACAAAAAATGTTTTTATCTGATATTATTTAACAATAATTTAAACATTTTTTATAAACAATTTAAAATCTGTGGGCCAAAATAGTAAACAAATTTTTATTTTTATCAATTCTCATTTCTTTTTGCAGTAAAAATGAATATTAAAAGGAAATAACTTAATTTAAACTTTTTTACAATGTTTAAGAATGTTATAAACAATTTTTATAAACAATTTGCAAAACATGAAATAGAATCCTAGAAAAAAAATATTTTTTGATTATATTACATTCTCTTGTATTAAAAATGTTGCTAAAGGTTTAAACTTTAATTTAACATTATTTAACAATATTTAAAAATGTTATAAACAATTGTTATAAACAATTGCTATAAAAAAATATTTTCAGATTGGAAAATAACTTCTTTTATGTACATTGTTCACAAATTTTTTATAAGCAATAGATACTTTATTTTTCTGTTTAATGACAAAAGAAAACTAGTGGGTTTGAAAAGAAGTTATTTTCCACTCTGAAAATATTTTTTTATAGCAATTGTTTATAAAAATTGTTTATAACATTTTTAAGTATTGTTAAATAATGTTAAATAAAAGTTTAAACCTTTAGCAATATTTTGATTATAAGAGAATGTAATATAATCAAAAAATATTTTTTTTCTAGGATTCTATTTCATGTTTTGCAAATTGTTTATAAAAATTGTTTATAACATTCTTAAACATTGTAAAAAAGTTTAAATTAAGTTATTTACTTTTAATATTCATTTTTACTGCAAAAAGAAATGAGAATTGATAAAAATAAAAATTTGTTTACCATTTTGGCCCACAGATTTTAAATTGTTTATAAAAAATGTTTAAATTATTGTTAAATAATATCAGATAAAAACATTTTTTGTTGAAACAACATTTTTTTATTTAAATAAAGCATAAAAGTTAAAAAAATAATGTTAATATGTTTTAACATTATTTTTACAAATTTCAATACTTTGGCGGCCTTTTTGGAGGCGTTATTTTGAAATTAGAAAAAAAAATTTCGGCATTATGCCTATTTGATAGTCCCAACATTTTGGACGCGATATTTTCTTGTCCCGGATTTTTCCTAACCGAATTCGAGTAAATAATCTAATTTTAATGACAAAAAACACTTAAAAAAACTGCTTTTTTTGTTTAAACAATTACAACTTTTTATGATTAAATTTAAATTAAAATTTTCTTTCAAATTCTAAAAAAGGACACTTAAATCTAAAAAAAACCTATGTCCCGATTTTTTCCAAATTCGTAACTCGTAGAACGGAAAGTTTAAACTTGTACAAAGAAGTACGGACATTTGGGACTAAATGGGTTAATAATAGTACCTATTTATTTTAGTGAGATCTTACTTTGTTTTGAAAAATCCATTCATATAATTTGATAATTATTTATTAGCTTTCGCTCGTCGACGACCGGCATCATCAGATAATTTTAAAACTGAAATTACATACAATTATTAGTGAAAGAAATATATCGAAAAAAAATTTCTGGAAGAACATAACCTATAACATAATAACACAATCTATAACTTACCAAGAGGGTTTCTTAGCGGAAATTACTAAATATATAATTTGAAAAAACAACACATTTTTTTATGTTAACAAAGACACACTTAGAAAAGAAAAAAATGTCGTTAAAAACAAAAATAACAAACGGAAAAAAAATAGAAAATTAAAGTGATAGTAAGTGAATTTGAAAAGTACCTCCATACATGGTAAGGAAGAACCCTATACAGTAGATAAATTCAAATTTCACAAAAGCAGCAATTTAAGAAAATTCTGATACAAAATAAATATACTATTTAATTAGTGCTGAGAATTAACGAATGATAAAACTGATTTAAATTATTTAAATCAGTCTGTTTATTAACAGAGATTTCGGACCTGAGAATGTGAAACATCTCTTTAAATTTCCTTCGTCTGAAATTGCGTTCGTTACATATGATGTTAGTAGCTCTGAAAATTATTTTATTTTTAATTTTCATAGAAATTTATTCAAAATACATAGTCTAGATTGGACTGCCTTTTAAACTTTGTTTATAACTTGTTTTAAAAAATAAATTTAAGCAATTGAGTTATATTGTTGGAAAGATCTGCAATAAAGGATCACTTTTGCTGAACATGAGCATTAAAAAACGTCAAGGTTGGATCCTATATTCAGAATGGGACCATATTCTAAAATCAAAGAACATTATCAGTTAAAAGTACGGAAAATGTTTTAAGTTAATAAAAAAATGAATAAAATATTTACTAATTAAATAATTTCCAATGAACTTTTAAAAAATTTACTTAACAATAGCATTGTTTCATTTTAAATTTCAGAATCGATAGCTCAAATTTTTTTTCATTCTACGAATGCAATGAGAAACAGATCTGTACTGATTTATATATACATAGGGGAGAGTCACTACGGTCGGGCCACCTTGTGTTTCTTAGTTGTAACAAACTGGTGCCATTTACCATTGCATGTAAATACTTATTGGTGATGGTAGAAAACTTACGGTCTGGTCACTTTATATCGTGCAGTTTGGGACACATAATTTTACAATTATGGTGCGTTCCGACATCGGAAATTCATTTGTTTGAAACAGAGATGTGTGAAGAACGTCATTTTACCTACATACATATGTAAATTTAAAAAAAGGCACTACATTTCTCAGCGTGAACTAATATTCGTACATTGACAAAAGGAGCAGCATAATCGTGGAGGATGAGAAATACAAGAGGCAAACGGGAACAGAAGTACGAAAATTGTGTAGTTGTATAGAGAAATAAGTCGAAGAGTAGTAAATATGAGTCAGGCTCAATGAACTGATCACCAGTTTCACCAACATTCTTAAAAATGAAATACAATTATATTTTTTTGCAGCTATTATGGTACATAATGATTTCCTAAGAGGATTCAAAAAAAAATTTAATTGAAATAGTTATAAACAATTCAACTTTTATGCACCATTTTTCAAAAAAATTCGCAGTTTTTAGAGATTATTTAAAAAAATTATTTCAAGACCAGGATTTAATTGACAAATATATGTACTTTACAGAAATTTTTGTTAAATTGGAAAAAAATAATTTTTAATGCAAAATTCGGTAATTTTTTATAAACAAATAAAGTTATTTTAGTGTTCCAAATCGAAAAATGAAAAAATTTTTTTACATTATTAATCCTAAAACTCTCAAAAAGAAGTACGTTAAAAAAATTTTTTGTATTCTCTAATTTTGAGCAAATGGCAAAAGTTTCTGCTGCTTTCCGGTCCCTGCGCGAACCCTGCCGCGTGCATGCAGTGGAAATTTTTTTTACAATTCATTGTTTAAAAATGTCTACAGCCCACAATTTTTAACTGATTTAAGTCTTCTATGTTTTAAATTAAGGGGACAATCGATATAAGTACTATAAGTACATCATTTAGATTTGAGTTAAAAAAAAGAAGTTAAAAATATTAAGAAGTTCCAAAGTTATGTACTGTTAAAGTAACGTCCTTCGAAAAAACAGAGTTTTGCGGTGACCAACACTATGGAAATCTGATTAGTCCGAAATTAAAAATCGAAACGGATTTACTTTGGATATACTTCCGAAAACAACCCCCACCCGATTTTAATGAAACTTCGTATACTCACGTAATTTTGTGCGCTGATTACGAAAATCATAGTGAAAATTGGCGCAAATTTGATTTTTATGGTGAAAACCATAAAAACACCATAAAATTGTGGTTTTTTGCGTTTTACTTCTAAGAATCGCAAAATAGTAAAAAATGTTATATATAAAAGTTGTAGATCTCTACAAAATACAACTTTAATGTTCTATACATTTTTTTGAAAAACTGTCAAATTTTCGAGAAAAATGCAAAAAACTTAAAAATACTATGTAAATTAGGTAATTTTTAATATTTTGATATTTAGCTTATCCATATTGCATAAGTAATATCGATGTTTAAAAACATATCGTTATCGAAAATAAATATCGATATATCGTAAAAAAAAAATTAGCACCATTAAATTCAGATTTTTTTCAAAACAATCAGCCCTTTTCAGGGCTATTAAAAACAAGATTTCGCAACAATCAGCACTTGTCAGGGCTATTAAGAACAAGATTTAGCAACAATCAGCCCTTTTCGTTTTTTTCCGTTGGAGGGGGGTTGGTTTCTGGGTTCGGTAGCTTCTGGTACCAACTAGAAAACCACTTTGACTCCCTTTTTGTACAGGAAATAAGCGAGTCACTAGCGAAAGCGGGCTTCGCCCGCTTTCGTGTGGTTTCTCTATGGTTTTTTTGGTAAATGAAAGCAATCGAAAAATAAATTAACTGTTTATCTTAAAAATTTGGAAAAAACGTTCTTATTAGAAATTACCCAATTTACATAGTATTTTTAAATTTTTTGCATTTTTCTCGAAAATTTGACAGTTTTTCAAAAAAATGTATAGAACATTAAAGTTGTATTTTGTAGAGATCTACAACTTTTATATATAACATTTTTTACTATTTTGCGATTCTTAGAAGTAAAACGCAAAAAACCACAATTTTATGGTGTTTTTATGGTTTTCACCATAAAAATCAAATTTGCGCCAATTTTCACTATGATTTTCGTAATCAGCGCACAAAATTACGTAAGTATACAAAGTTTCAATAAAATCGGGCGGGGGTTGTTTTCGGAAGTACACCCTTTACTTTTATTGAAAGATTATCTAGTCCTTAATCGAAGAATTTAAAAGGAAAAAAATATTTGAAAAAATGACGACCTGCCGAAGAACTGATATAGATCATGTCCAGCAACGAAATAAGAAAATAATCGTTCGCTTTTAAAAAATAGTATTAATTTATTAACTTTGATTGAAAAAAAAAATTAAAAACAATTAAAAAACAGAAATCGACATCGAGGATGGCTTAATAATTTATTCTCCTTAATTTAAAACAAAATACACTTAAGTCGGTTAAAAATTGTGGGCTGCAGACATTTTTAAACAATGAATTGTAAAAAAAATTCCATTGCATGCAGTCCGGCGCGGCAAGGTTTGCGCAGTGACCGGAAAGGCGCAGCGCGCAACAGAAACTTTTGCCATTTGCTCAAAATTAGAGAATACCAAAATTTTTTTAACGTACTTCTTTTTGAGAGTTTCAGGATTAATAATATAAACAAAAATTTTCATTTTTCGATTTGGAACACTAAAATAACTTCATTTATTTATAAAAAATTACCGAATTTTGCATTAAAAAATATTTTTTTCCAAATTAACAAAAAATTCTTAAAAGTACATATGGGAAATTCCAAGAGATTTTAGTCGACCTCTTGAAGTCGTTCAAAAATATTTTTTTTCTATTCTGTATCGAAAAAAAATAGATACGTATTTTTTATTTTTGTTTAATTGAAGGGTGCGCTAAAAGAAAGCATTAAGCGCCAACACGACACTTCTACTTTTTGAACTAATTATCATTAATTAATATTAATTTATTGATAATAAAAAATTGTTTGTAATTATCATAATTTTTAACTGAATAAAAATTTCTTACTGATTTAACTATATATTGTACAGAAAAAGATTTATAACGTCAAATTTAATGCAAATCTAACTTCAGAAAAAATGGCGCTTAATGAGTTCTTTTACCGCACCCTTTAATTGTCAAAATTTTCGAGTTATGAATTTTCGAAATTTTGCACTTTTAATTGTAGACCTATATTCCGTAGCTCATAAGTCCGAAAATATTAAGTTTAGAAAAAAGTTGTTAAAGAACGAAAGTTTTAGTTTTCTTTCGACTTTTAGAAGAAAAACAAAATTTTTTTTTTTCATTTTTTATTAAAAAAATAAAAAAAAATTATAAACAAATCAATATTTTTTTAACTTTGGGTATAATAAATTTTTAATTTTCTTTTTTAAAACATACCTGGAAATGATAAGAAGGTTTTGCAAATAGTTTCAGAGTGGGTCTGACAAGTTTAATGGGTTAAAAATAAAATAAGCTGCTTGTGCAGGTCGCAGGCCCGCGGCGCAATGGGATTTTTTAACGATTTTTTAAAAATTGTCTAGGATCTACAAATAATAATTATTAAAACAAATTTTTTTAAATCCTCTTAGGATATGATTATGTACCATGATAGCTGCCAAAAAAATAAAATATGGTTATCATTTTTAAAAATTTGGGTGAAACTCATATATATACGACAAGAGACGAAGAGAGCTTTTGCGAAAAGTCGCCTCGTAAAGAGTGAGTGCTAGATGGTAGGTAAATTTTTTTTCTTGTTTTTACTTGAAAGAATTCCGGACTGGCACGTTATTTGGAAATGGACAGAAAAATCGATAAGTCCAACATCGAATCTCGGCACACCACAATCTAAGTATCTCTCATTCCTTTTTACCCTCTTTTATTCTTGGATTTCACCACCCCCTATACTAGTACTTTAATTCATTTTTTATTACAATTTTGAAAAAAGGACCAAAATTTGAAAAACAACTTTTTAAAAAAACTCTAATTAAATTCATTGCTTTTTTGTGTCTTTTCTATCGATGATAAACATAATTTCCTTTATTCTCTTTGAACTACCATACTACCTTTATTTTTGTATTTGGAGATATCTTTTCCTATTTCTAAGGGTTCTATACTTGGAAGAACCCTATTAAAACGTTGATGAAAAGGACCATGCGAGGTGAAAAAGTTAACCTTAGTCTAACTTAATAGCATTAGCTAACTTTAACTTTACATACCTGAGATCTATTATTGTACGATAACTTTTAAGCAAAATACCGTTGTTTATTAAAAAAAACAGCCTATTATTTAATTTGTTTATAATTTAAAAACAGTTGTTTTATAATAAAAATTGTATGACAAAAAATATTAATTTTTAAATGTGGATTAAGGAAAAATATGCATGTAACTGTTAGAAATGCAATGATAATTTTTTCTATCGCTTTTCTTTTTGAATATTTAATGAATTGAGCTGAAATTTTGTCAGAAAGTGTAAAATAATAATTTTTAATACAATAAAAAATGTCAAAGATGTGCAAAAATTGTAATAATTCAAAAATAAATTGCAATAAAACACATTACATTATATCGGCAGATGGCGCCACGTTCTATGTCATGTAATATAAACTCATTTTGAGATGCAACAAAAATGAGTCAAAGTTTTTTCTGTGGCAAACATGTTATATTTATAGACAAACATGTTTAACTATATCAACCGCACGGACGTTGCAGAAGTATATACTATTTCCTCTTGTAATTACAAGGAGGAAAGAAAAAAATTTCCTCTTCCGCATGTTAACCGTCCAATCGCTCTCTGGGTCTTTCACAGAGTCCGTGAATCTGATATACTCAAACCTGATTGGCCATTTTTTTAAAGAAAGTGTAAAATTTTTAATTTTTGTGGGAGAAAAGGCTGTTTCAAAATTGCGAATTTAGTGCTTGGTTCGTTTACATTTCACAATTTGGACTTTATCTTAAAACTAATGTAAAAGCTATTAGAAATATTGAACTATTAATAAGAACTATTAGGTTAGTATAATATAGTCTTTAACATCTCGTTTTGAATTCTGACTGTTACTAATTTGACTTCCTGAAGAGATAATTCGTGAATTTCGAAACGTTGGAGTAACATTAAACAGTGTGTCTGCTAAATTGCATTCTTTAAATTCCAAGTCATTTTTAGATTATTTTTCCGTTAAATAGTATTTAAAATCTGACTTATAAAAATATAATATGACAAATCCTACATTACATAAATAATTGATTATTTATCTAATATAAATGATTGTCATTCTACCAATGACACTAACTTATAAAAGAATTCCGTATACTTAATGCAATTTGAGTATATTTTATAAACATAATTTATTTTGTAAATTTATAATTTGCCACCACATATAAACAATTAATTAAGAAAAATTTATATTCCCATGCAAAATTAACAAAAAAAATATACTTTAAGATGCAAACATAGAAATTTTTTAATTCCTTGTTATTTAAAAGTTATGGATAAAACAAAAAGACTGTCACGTTATATGCTTCGCGTTTTTGACCATATGACAATTCTGCCCTACAACGGAAAAACTGCGGTAAGTGACATTTTTATCAAAAATGAGTTTTTGGTATCAATGAAATCGTAATGAAAATTCGCATCTAATAAACATTGTAAAAATTAAAAATTTTATAAATTTTTAATAAAAAATTGATGTTTTAGTTTGTAGAATTAGTGAAAAATGACGAATTACAGTGGAATAAATTAGGTAAGCGACTTTGCGCTTGCTAAATATTGAAACGTCTGTGAAATACGTCACAAGATATCGAATAGAAAAGTGAGCAAAGTGCTTTGCGTACTTTTCGTTTGGGAAAAGTTGTCGAGATCTGAGCTCCGTACAAATGATGAGTTCGCATGTGCTTATGCGGAGTTCTTCTATTTGTAAACAGATGGAGTTGAACTAAGAAATACAGTAAAACAGTGCGCAAACTCCTACCACGTATTAAAGTGTGCTATGCGTAGTTCTTTCGCTGTACCGTGAGCCGGAGCTCGAGACTTTTACAGCGCAAGGTACTTTCCTCACTTTTAAAATGGGAATTCGCTTATAAAAAACTCGCATGTCCATTTTTTATTATAAATTGTTTAAATAATTAATTTTTTTGCAGAAATGAAAAGAGCGTATTCGTTTTGTTAAGAACACATATTGATATTGTTCATAATATAACGTTATATACAAGTAATTTTGATAAACAGTTTTCTTTAAATATCTCATTTCAACTCAAATTGCACATGCCGCAGTTTTTCCATTGTAGGGCAGAGTTCATACAAGTTGAACAAGTGAATGACTTTTACTCCCTGTCACTACAGGTCTATCATGTTTTTAGAAACTTATAATCCCGAACCTACTTTGACTCTCATTTAACCTATTAGACTCTTTTTAATATGTTATGATCGGCCGCTGACGCGAATGTGTTTTCAGGAGTACTTGTGGGTAGAAGAGTAGCCTATAAACGGCCCCTGTCTTAAATTCGGAACTAGAGTAGCCTGTAGGCCGCTTCCACGATTGGTCAGTCTCTTTTCCGTTGACGACAATGGCGGTATCCGGTTTATCTCAATGGTCGTTGTAGTTTTTGTCCGTCAGACACAGTACACGATAAATATACACTATTTTAACACATATATGGGTTACACACAATTACACCTACACATTAATGACAATACAATACTCACAATACGCTAATCGCACGGTGGGCAGGAAGTGATAAGAGGTTGCACAAAAATGTCGACAAAAACTACAAGTGGGGCTGTATTTGTTGGTCATTACAGGTAAAAAATCCGTTGAGAATGAAATCCTAGCTGCTTCGTTTTCAAAGTTATCCATGTTTTAAACTTTTTTTTATTAGATCAATTTTCGCGAAATAGGAAAGGTGCACTCGAATGTATGTACTTAGATATTAATTTATGTAAGTATTTAGCCGATTCTCTACGTTTTCAGAGTGCAGCAAGTGGAGGTAACTTACTCTGCACTCTTTTTATTTTTTTAACATTTTTAAAACTTTTTTTTAAATTTTTTTTTGTTTTTTTACAATTTTTTATAAATTAGTATTTTTGTATTTTTCGTAATACTTAATATTATAATTATAAATCTTTTGTGTATAAAATCTTAAGAAATATACAATTTTCAAATATGCTGGGATGAAAAAGTAACAACAGTTTTCTTTAATCGGATAATAAAAGTAGGCTCTTCTATCATTCCCATTTTAAATCTACCCCAGAATTTATTAAATTCTCTATGAACCGACTCTCCAGCCTGCTCAGACCATAATCCTGAACCATCGTTATTTAAAAAAGCAATAGCTTGCTTCAAATGATCAAGAATGATATGGAGTTTAACTGTTTAAGAAATTCCAGTGCTCTTTAAAGCTTTACGGAGTTCACGAAGATTTTTGTCAATATCTCTAAGATCCGCTTGTTTTGCAGAAAAACAAGTATTAACAATTTTGTCCATTGCTTTGAATGAGGTAATAAATGGTTGTAACCGAAATGGTCCAATATCCTTGTAAATTTCAGGATCCTGTAATTTATCGGCTTCTTTAAGAAGTTTCCGACATTGATTGCCTTCAAAAATATTTCCATGGTAGCTTTTATGTGGTATACCTAATTTCTTAGGCCACAACAAAGCTTTTTCCATGTCGATACCATCAATTTTAACTATATTATCCCAAAAGAGATGATTGACAAACCCTTGTAGCAGGTGTAGTTCAGGAGGAATACACTTCTGAAGCACATATGTGTCATCATCTTCAATAAAAAGGGGATCATGAATTGTGCTATGGCATTCTTTACCTTTGCTTTAGTGGCTACCCATACGTTTAAATTGGAAATAGTCATCTTTCAAGTGTTTATATGTCTTTAAGTCAACATTCTCTACATCACTATTCGAATCTTTATCTTCAATCATTTTATCAAAACTCTTTAATTCATTCATTGTAATAAAACAATAAGGACAAGGGTAAGTTGCCGACGCCGTTTGCATTCCATTAGCAAGAAGAACAAATTTATTAGTCTAATACAAATTTAAAAGGTATTTCATTTAGTTTAGTTAATTCAACTAAAGTTTTAAAATTTCCATAAGTCTCCTTAATATCTGGAACTATGCATAGTAAAATCAATTTGTAGACACTAGTCATTTTGCGTTCGTTTGCTACACTTCCACCAGTGGCATAATATGAAACGTATTTTCTTCTGTACTTACCTGAATCATCTCCTTCTTTTTTGTCTTCTAGGGTTGAAATTGAGATAGAAATTTTCAAAAAGCCTTGGCCTCCATCTGCCATTAATTTTATTCTAGTTTCTTCTATATGCTCAATGTTCCGTTTCTCAAAGACAAAATCAAGAAGTTCTGTTGCATTGGCATACATTACTGTGAGAGCCTCTTCAGCATCGTCAAGGACCTAAGGGAAGAGAGAGGAGAATTTTTTAAGAAATAAGAAGCTTATCCTCCTCATCTCCTAACGGGACGACAAACCAGACGCGTGAGAGGAACTCCCGGGGAATTCCCACTTCTGATAGAAAGAAAAGGGGGCCTCTGAACTACGACCAAAGAAAGAAGGCGAAGAAGGGGAAGGCGTCTGTATCTCCCCATCAGACGACTGAAGAAACCTCTGCTAACGAAGCCCAAACAGCCACTCAAGCTGATGGTGAACCCTGTAAAGAAGTCCAGCGGAAAATGAAAAAAGAGAAGGAAAAGACTGGGAATGACCCAAAGGGAGGAACAAAAAAATCATCCTGAAAGAAAAAGAAAAGGGAAACAGACGCAATAAAAATAAGCATAGGAGAAGGAAAGGAATATGACGGAATATAAGACGATATGTTTGCGAAGGTCAGAGATCCTTCTGGTTCTTAAGAAGGGACAGGATCTCACTAGATTCAACAGTGCGCTGACCACTGCCCTGGATGGAAAAGTGGAGGTCAAGACTGTAGTCTCGACGAGGTTACTAGAAATCGTAAACCTCGACGTGAATGTAGTTACACACGTACAGAAGGCGATACGGGGTTGTCTGGGCAAGCCTAAGTTGGAAATGCCTTGCCAACTAGTTACCCGTTATGAAGGTACGCAGATGGTGATTCTACATCTGCCAAATGCGGACGCGAAGTAGCTACTTAAAGCCGGACGGATCAGGATTGGCTGGGTCAACTGGAGGGTCCAGGCCAGAGTGGATATTTGGGTGATAACATAGATGACGCGGAACACACTCTCTTCTCCTGCGGACAATGGAGTGAGCAAAAGCGGACCATATTTGACGAGGTGAAAACTCAATTTACTGCTGACGACATGCTCCTAACTATGTGTTACATCCCAGAAACAAAATTCCCTTTTTGAAATTGAAGACATTAGCAATGAATCATTGTTCACGATCGCACAATTAGAATATCAGTAATAGAGATATTGCGTTTGAAATAAATATAACAAAAGAAAAGGAATAGATATAAAATGAATAAGAAAATTATTAGAGAAATGATATTACTTTTAATAATTCATCAAAATTAAAATAAACCTTTAAATAAATAAAATTACACAATTTTGTGACAGAACAAAAACAATTAAATAAGAAATAATATTTAATTGACTAATTATTTCTCACGAAATACTCTTGTTTGAAAATTAATATTATACGATTCTAATATTAAACAATATGTATCTTTCTATTATCTATGCATTACTTTCTAAGAATTATTTTGCAGCTGCCTAGAGTGTAAAAATTTTTTTTTTTAAATTTCATCTGCATATCGATTCTCATAGTTGACAAAATGCAATGAAATTATCTCACATAGAACTAAAGCTATGAGACTTGATATTTAGATGCACACCATTATAAACAATATAATACATATATTATGAGTGGACATGACTCATACTAGTATGTTGCGAAGGCATGCAGGGTGGCCACTATTTTTAAATTTTTCGTCTCCCGGTTTTCTCCCGGTCCTCCCGGTGAAAATGAGCTGTTTCTCCCGGTTTTTAATTATAATTTTACTGTGAGCAGAACATTACCTTTATGTAATATGTAGTTGTAAATGATGTAAATTCGGCCAAAAACACTAAAAACAGGGCTCAGATCGTCTTTAAGACTAAAAAAAGTATCTTTAGTCGAATAAATTCACAACAAAAGTCACGAAAAGTCGCATAAAATTTTCGAAAAAGTCGAATGAAATTTTAGGAAAAAAACGCCGAAAAGGAAACAGAAAATTGTAAAAAATCACATTTCTCGCCAACACATATACTTTAACATCAAACAATCTGGAATAATATTTAATAAAATTTAATAAAATTAATGCATGGCAAAATTTTAATTAGGTATTTTTAACATTTTTTTAAAAATCTGTTCAAAATTTCAATTATTTTTATAAATAATAAAATTCTTTTCCAAAATTCGATTATTTAAAAAAATTCAATAAAATGCCTCTCATAATTTGAATTATCTTTATAAATAATAAAATTCTTCTCTGAAATTAATTTATTTTCAAAAATAATAAAATTCTTCGCAAAAATTCAATTACATTTAAAAATTTTATTTTTGAATGTTATATCAAAATGTTATAAATAATAAAATTCATCATGGAAATTCAATTATTTTCAAAAGTAATAAAATACTCCGCAGAATTTCAATTATTTTCAAATTTTTTTAAATTTCTCGTCAAATTATCATTATCTTCAAAAAATAAGGAATTTCATCATGGAAATTTAATTATTTTGAAAAGTTCAGATAACATACTTCGCAGAAATTCAATTATTTTCAAAACTTTTTTTAAATTTTCAAAATTTCAATTATCTTTGTAAATATCAAAATTCTTCTTCAAAATTCAATTACTTTTATCAGAAAATTTTATTGAGTAAAACTTTTTCCTTTAACTTTAATTTTCTGAAATCTTTAAATGTAAAATTTTAGTCCCGGTTTTTTCTCGATTAAAATTTCTGTCCTGGCTTTTTCCCGGTTTTCTCCCGATTGATTTTTCTCCCGGGTTTTTCCCGGTTCTCCCGGATCTCCCGGTTGGGTGGCCACCCTGGCATGAGCTTAGTTTTCTTCCTGGGATACTATATGTGGTGCAGGCGGTCACAAAGCTCCAGGAAGTGACTCAATTCGTAGGATGATCTAGGAATCAAGCTTAGAGATGGGGGTGATTTTTTGTCTCCCACTAGGGAAGATTTGCTACTATAAAACCTGATGCAAATCCATTTTCATCCGTCAGTTTATTTCGATACAAAGTCATCGTTACGTTCGCGTCGTGACAGCTTCATTTTTAAGCTTGACCCTTCGGTAATCATAATTTTGCCCGTAAATGTTGCATTTTCATACAGTATAAAGTTAATCGTTGTTTAAAATATTGAGCAAGTATTCATTATCGCCAGACTTGTGAGTCGGTATTTTCAAAAATTACTAGATTATCCGTCGTAGCCTAGTCTATTCTCGAGATACGATTTGCAAACGTGACGTGTGTGCTTTCGGAGAATAGGAACTAAAAACTGTAAAAAAGTTCCAACCGTTCTTTTTTAAGAGTTGTAAAACCTCGCAGTGTCAACGACTATAGGAAATATATTCCTTGTCAAAAAATTCATCATTGTATCTGCCCTCGAAACAGAGGTAATTGTAAGTACTATTTGAACAAATTGTAATTTCACATCATAAACACATTTAAATTTATACATTGCATTATTTCTTGTAATCGAAGATAATCAATATTTTTACCATAAAAAATTAAACTCATTGATTTACTTAGTTTAAATTCATTAAAATTACTAATTATTAAGAAAAGGTAATTATGTAACAATTATATTTGAAATAATTGCAAGACGACCCCGTAGGATCGATAGAAGAGAACGTACCCACATAAAAATAAATGGTCAGGCTTTACCAACTTAACTTAATCAGCCTACCATTTCTCCGAAATAAAATAAATAATAATTAAAATTTTAAATAATCTCGCTTTCCGCTCAGGATGTAACATATGCTTCAAAGCGCGGACTCTCGGCTCCACATCGAGTTCTTCATAACTTCGGTAATAAAGACAAAAGATGTGAATGGAAAAAGAAGTTAACCTGAAGTAATCGCTAGGGTCAATTTGCGGGGGGAGGATGAAATAATTTAGTTCCTACTTCCGCGACTCTCTCCCGGTGGTTAATGTAAATAATTGTTTGACACAACGGATAGAGAAAAGTAAGAGATAGGACTTCCACTTGCGAAGTAAAATCAATAGGTAGTTCCGCAAGTGGAAACAGAGTTCTGGAAATTGGGAGTTGGTTTTAGCGGGTTGATCGAGCCTAGGCTTTTATTTACTTTAGCTAAAGCTACGCGCGGCTCACATGACACCCGCGGCTCACCCTATCCTAAAAATATATGGGCGAATCTCTGCAACTTTTAACCTTTATGTCCCTCACATTATTTTCACTTAAATAGCCTGAATATGAATACTAATGATTTTTAAATATTTACATGTTTTTAAAAAGAAAATAAGGATTACGAGTTAACCATTGAAATAAATTATTTTGTTTATTTTTTCTATGTTTTTCTGTATTAAAGTTCACATTACCATGATTTTGCAAGTGTCACTTTCATTTTTTCTAAAAGTATTTTAACGGTTTAAATAAGATTTTTTTGGAAAACACGTTTTTTACTGTTATAAACTATTTAATAATATCTTAAGAATTCAATAAACAAACTTAAGAAAAATAAAAAGTAAAAATTATAAAAGATATAATCTTCTATAAAGTGTCCCTCAGTTTTTGTATCGCTGGTCAAATAAAAATGGTTTTATAAAATAAAAATTAAAAAACTTAGTGAAAAAATATGAAATAAGAGGCACAATTGAATTGTTATTCAAATTTTATGTACGTGATTTTTATTTTCAACTATATTTTTAAAAAAATAATTGTTGGTTACTTGTGATACTGGTGTAGTACGAAAAATATGTCGCTGGTCAAATCATTAATGTCTCCAAATTTTCTTATTTAATTTGCTCCAAAATTGGGGCACATATTACTTTTGATGTACTTAAAACTGTGCATGTGTTTTTATTTATTCTAATTCTTATTTAATTATTTTTTACGTGGATATTTAAATTGTCGCTCGTCAAATATGTCGCTTGGTCAAATCAATCGTTTTCCAATTAATCTGAAGTTTCGCATTTATTTGTTCCATGTTATTTATCACGAAGTAACCAAAAATGTAATAAAAAGTGACAAAATGAAAGAAAATCAAAGAAAAGAAAATAAAAAACGAGAAAAAGGAAACGCGGAATGAAAAATTTATCAACGGAAGGCACTTAAGTAATATTTTTTTATTTTTTTATTAAACGTTAATGAAACTGTTAGTGTTTTTTCAAGGTTATATTAAGATCCTCGATATTTTTTCAAAACAATTCAGCCAATCAAATAATTAGAAAAGTTCATGTTACTAATTCAAATAATTATACGTAAAAAATGTTCATTATTTTTTTTTATTGTAATGTTGTCCTTATTAGTTGTATTAGACGTTTATTATATTTATTTTCATGTCTAATTATGTTTTTGTGATACAGAAAAATAAATTACTTAAGTGTATGAAATAAAATGTTTATGTATATCTTGTTACACATTTAGATAGCCTAACATTATGTTCTTTCAAAAAATTTATATTTTATAATAGAAGGCAACTAAATAATGGTTGTACAGTAATAAAAATGAAATCTATTTTGGTCGAAGATGTAATACTAAAAATATCAAAATTGTGAACACAAAAAATTTTTTAAAAAAATTCAAAATCAAATGTGAATGTTTCCAGAGATTTGCTCATATGCGTTTATTTAAAAATTGGTCAAAATTAAATTAGATAGATTTTTCTGCATCAATCCTTATTATCATTATTATTATTACGGCTTTGTAGGGTCTAGAAGTATGAAAGTAGGGTATACAAGATTTTACATTGCAGGGTGTAGGTGAATGAATGTAGGGTTTACTGATTTTGAAATTGGCCCTCCTTTACTACTCCAAATAGAAGATTTGAAATTTCCCCCCGGTTTTTGGGAGACAAAGTAGGGTCTAAATTGCATTGAAGTTAGAACCTCCTTAACTACTTCTAACACTCAACAAACCTTAAATATTCAAGGTTAAATTTCGACTCGGGAAGTAACACGGATAAAAAATTGCCTTATCAGCAACAATTTTACCAATGAAAACAAAACAAAATTTTTACATTACACGAAAAAATGTAGCCTACTTTTTTAGTTTTTTGGGTAATTTTAATTTTTTATATTATATTTACCAAAAGTTTTACAATCATAAAAATTGAATAATGACATCTATCTGAGGAAGGTAAGCTTCGCTATTTCTGACGCTTCAGTTTAGCCAGTTGTTTTTGGATAGAAATTGAATTTTATACTCTCTATCTCGCTTTTTCATTTTTTCTCTATTTTTCTCTCTCGCTCTCCGCAACTGCAAAGTGAACCCGCATATTTTTTATATAAACGAAAGCTTCAGGAACAGGCGATAAGTAGAGAGGCGCTTTACATGTCTGCAATAAAACCCAATGATAAAAGACTGAATGGTATAGAAAAGAGAGACACTGCAAAGTACATTCGTCTCTTTTACTAAATAGAATTCTTCTTAAAAAAGGAACCACGTTTTTCCATCTAAAAAGTTACTCTTGTAGTGAAAATCTCCTGAATGCTATATTTTTTTATTTTTAAAATGGAGAGTATTTTCCTTTTATATATAATATAAAAATAGTCGTTGGTTTTATAAATAAATTCAATATAAAACCTACAAAATACATTTACAATTATGAGAGAATGGAATAATAATAATTCTACTTAGACTACAGTACCGTCCGAAATTGTCAGTCCACCCATTTTTAAAGGAATGAAAATAAATTTTTAACATAAAATTTATTAAAACTAAAATTTTTTTTGGTTTATACTTTGAAAGACAATAAAATTTTGAAAATAATAAGACCTTACAGAAGTCATTTGCCCAAAATTGTCTTAAAAATCGTCATTTTCAATGTTTTACAAAAATTTGAATAACTTCTAAAATAATTAACGCTTTTTAATAATCTTAGACTTATTTTAAAGGTCATTTTATACGGAATAAAAATTACTTATAGGCATTAGCCTGTAATTTTTTTCTTGAAATAAGCATGATGTTAAACTTGGACAAAAAAATTGGAAAAATTTGAAATAATTTTTTTGTACTAAAAACTATTCTAGAACATATATAAAACATGATATAGTGTAGATTTTTTAAGAAATTTTAATGAAAAAAAATATTTAAACTTTACAAATTATTTTTGTTTTAATAATATTATTTCAAATTTTTCGATTTTTTTGTCCAACTTTATTGTGTTACGTCTCAAAAAATGAAATTAAACATAATCATAATTTACATATTTAATTTGGCCGGTATCGGTGATTCAACCTGATTTATTCACAGAGCAGTAAACTCTGATATTAAGGGACAGGCTTTAAGAAAGAGTAACTGCTTAATTAAAGTTAAATTATTAAAGTCATTTATTTGAATCCTTTACAATTAGAATCAAGAGAAAGAGTAGATCCAGATGTCTTCAGGGATACTGTAACAAATTATTACATTGTGGGATCAATCGAGAATTTGAAAGGGACAAGATTTTGAAGTATTAGTAACTTACCTTTTAAAATTATTATTAGAGTCGTAGACCCAACAGGTGATACCTCCTTCAGTGTAAGGTTGAAGAAATGACGTTATCTAGCGAAAACTGAATATACAGTAGATTTCCTTTGAATTGTTTTCGGGCCAGTCTAAGTGAAAGGTCCGGAGACCAGGTGTCAAATTATTGATTTGACGTTGAAGTCGAAATAATGCAGTCTTTAGTAATGTGCCTTGCAATAGAAATTATCTCCTTGATAAAATTCTTCTTGAATAACTTGAGTAAGACTTAAAGAATGTATTTGGTGAGGATTCAGATTCTAACTTTACAAATATCGAAACAATACGTCGCGATGACGTGACAATCGTCTTGATTATTTCAATAAAAATATTACAGGTTAATGCCTATAAGTAATTCTTATTTCGTACAAAATGACTTTTAAAATAAGCTCAAGATTATTAAAAAGCGTTAATTATTTTAGAAGTTATTCAAATTTTGAACAAAAATACTAGCAACATCAACACAAATAAAAAATAGATACAAAAAATTATTTTGTTTACCTTAAAAAAATTATTAAAAAATTATTTATAAAGCACATAGAACGAGCGTTTATACTCTTTGAATTTAACTAACAACATAAAAGGTGAATAGAGATTAAACAAATTAGAGCATGTGTAAATTTGAAATCAATGAAATCGTTGTAGATGTATATAAATATTTACAATCAATGTATATACATACCTAAATGGTAGAGATAAAATATCAATATCTCTGAGATCGTTCTACCATTTATATATATGGGGCGTTTCACACTAAATCGGAAATTATTTTACTTTTGCATCTCAAATATTTTTTTTCTTTAAGTGCTCGTTAAAATTATCTACCATGATGTTTTTCACATTTTTTCATCAAGTGGTTTAAAAGCTACAGGTTTTTGAAAAAACACGTTTTTCACATAATTTTTTTTTTGAAATGCTTATAACTCGGACAAAAATTAATCAAATTAGACGCTCTCATAATGAAAATTTTTGTTTTTTCACGTAATTTTTAATAAAAATGTAAAAAAATATTTTTTTTAATTTTCAAAAAAAAATTTAATTTTAAAAATAAAATTTCATTTTTAAGAATGTATGTAACGATCGATTTTTTCAAAAAATTGTGTAAGAAACTAGAACTAATTTAAGAATTTTTAATCCTTGTCTGATTGGCCAAATCAGTAATTACATTTATTGGGTAAAAAAATTTGTGTGATTTGGTCAAATTGTAAGTTAGGCATTTGGCTACCTACCGTTTTGGAAAAATTAAAAATATCAAAATAACCACAATCAGACAAAGATTAAAAATTCTTAAATTTTTTGAAAATTAAACAAAATATTTTTTTACATTTTTATTAAAAAATACGTGAAAAATAAAAAATTTTCATTATAAGAGCGTCTAATTTGCTCAATTTTTGTCCGAGTTATAAGCATTTCAAAAAAAAATTATGTGAAAAACGTGTATTTTCAAAAACCTATAACTCTTAAACCGCTTGATGAAAAAATTTGAAAAAAATCATGGTAGATAATTTTAACGAGCACTTAAAGAAAAAAATTATTTGAAAAATATTTGAGATGCAAAAGTAAAATAATTTCCGATTTGGTGTGGAACGCCCCATATATATAAATTTTTTTTATTGTAAATATTTATACATATCTAAAACAGAGTCCATTGACTTCTTTACACGTGCTTTTATGTGTTTAATTTCTATTCGCCTTTTAGTTTGTTAGTTGAGTTTAAACTTTAAAGTGTGAAAACGCTCGTACCATGTCATTATAAAATTTTTGTTTCAGTATTATTTTTATTTT
The DNA here is from genome assembly GCA_032872475.1 of Leptopilina myrica (nomen nudum). Classification (NCBI taxonomy): domain Eukaryota; kingdom Metazoa; phylum Arthropoda; class Insecta; order Hymenoptera; family Figitidae; genus Leptopilina; species Leptopilina myrica (nomen nudum). Next base: position 37,018,415 of record CM065458.1, on the reverse strand, counting down.
TTGTTTGTAATTTATAATAAACGTTACAGTTTCTGAAGTGGACAGCTGTGCTGTCGAACCGTTATAAAAGATTTTTTCTTTTTCATTTTTTAAATGATTTACTTGGAGAATTGATAACTTTTTATTAATAAATATTACAATTATTGAACAATACATTAATGTCAGTAACTTTTGTTTATTAGTATACATTGTAACGTTGCAATTTCCCACTTTTAATTTTTGTCCTCGACCATGGTGGAAAAATGTGAAGCTTTTCTTTATATTCTATATTTTGTAATTTAAATAAGGAGAAAATTTTAATAAACTGTACAAAATAATTAAAGCAATAATCAAATTAAAGCTGCCTTTTAATAATATTTTCAGCCTTTCAAACGCAGCTAACTTGGCGCGGAGGTACTAATTGCGATTGACTCTTACAAGTAACACTAGGGAACCGACACTCGCCGATTTTCCTAAAAATTTGCATACAAGTAGTTCCCTAAAAAATATTTGACATGTGTTTTTTTATATCAGTCGAATTTTTGTTTGAATGCAATGGTAGAAAACACCCTCTTAAAATATTAGGGATGAAAGCAATAAGTCGGAAAAAATCATTTGAATTTAATGAAATTTGATACTCGGAGGTTTTTGGAGTCGCTGATTACGAATATGGTGTTAGTTTTCAATAATTCAAAATAACGGATCCATTATGGCGGAAATAGTTTTGAAAAATTTGTTTATTTCCATAAAAAATGTTTTAAAATTATGAAATTTGTTACTCGGGGGTTTTTAAGGTCGCTAACTACGGTGCAAAAGCTATTATTGTACAATGTTCAGATTCAAGAACATGAAAATGAAAAACGAAAACACACGAAATATAATAAAAGAATTATTAAAAAGTGAAAAAACCTTATAAAAAACGAAATACAAGGAAAATAATACGAAAAAAACTAAAATATGTACAGAGAAAGCCTATCTAAAACGATTAATCATTGTAACTTTTATAAATCTGTAATTATACAAAAGTCACAAAAAAAGATTCAGGAACCTGTAAAGAAAAACCAAAACACACAAAATATAACAAAAGAAGTATTTAAAAAAATGAAAACAATATTAAGCTTAAAAAACGAAACGCAATAAAAATAATAAGAAGAAAAACTTAAATATGTTTCGTTTTTTATAAGGTTTTTTTCACTTTCTTTAATAATTATTTTATTACATTTCGTGTGTTTTCGTTTTTCATTTTCATGTTCTTGAATCTGAATATTGTGCAATAATAGCTTCTGCTTCGTAATTAGCGACCTTACAAACCCCCGAGTAACAAATTTCATAATTTTTAAACATTTTTTATGGAAATAAACAAATTATTCAAAATTATTTCCACCATATTGGATCCGCCATTTTGAATTATTTTCCTTGTGTTTCGTTTTTTATAAGGTTTTTTCACTTTCTTTAATAATTCTTTTATTATATTTCGTGTGTTTTCGTTTTTCAATTTCATTAATCTAAACATTGTGCAATAATAGCTTTTGCTTCGTAATTAGCGACCTTAAAAACCCCCGAGTAAGAAATTTCATAATTCTAAAACATTTTTTATGGAAATAAACAAATTTTTCAAAATTATTTCCGCCATATTGGAACCGTTATTTTGAATTATTGAAAACTAACACCATAATCGTAATCAGCAACTCCAAAAACCTCGGAGTAACAAATTTCATTAAATTCAAATGATTTTTTCCGACTTATTGTTTTCATCTTTTATATTTTAACCGCATAAAAATTTGCGAATGCGTTTTTTATAACGTGATTGGTAAATGGTCTTTTGTCATTTGTTTCTAATAGCCAACACAAGGCTAACATGATACATAAGTGATTAGACACAAAAAAATATTGCTCTCATTGGTATCGTTAACATTAATGTTAATATGTTTAATGATAGAACGTCCAAGCGCCCGTCCTGCCGGAAGGATGTTCCGAAAATAAGGCTTTTAAAAAAAGGGAATTCAATTTTTCTTTTCCGGAACTCCTTGGGATTAAAGTAGACAAAAAGACGAAAAAATCCATATATTTGACTTTTTAAAATAATAATATTAAACCATTTTACAAAGCCCTCAAACTTGCTGTTTCTAAAAAGTAAAAAAAAACATTTTTTCGTAAATTTAATGTAAAATCCACAAAAATCAATATATTTTGCCCGTTCTAGTCTTTTTTTCTTCAGAAACGTTTAAAGAATGAAACCTATTTGTTTTATTTGAAAAAAATTAATTTTTAATGTTAATCAGCAAAATTGCGGCCAATTGAATAAAAACTCTCTTCACATTTTCTTTATAAAATTAATATGGAAGCAGATAAATACAAAAACAAATATATCGTTGGAAAGGTAATGAAACAAGCTTTCCAATGATGTAAATATCAAGTTTCTAAATTTATATGCCTAGGCTTGGTAGCCTTTTAAACAAAGCGAAAAGCGTCCTGCCGGCAGGACCGGGTTCCATCATTTTGTGACTAAAAATTATATGAATTTTTGGAAAATTCAACTTCTTTAAGCTACCCTGCTCTTCGATTTGAACTTACAAGCTAGACATTTACATGCGCTGAAAGCTTGTTTCATCACCTTTCCAACGATATATATTACTTTTTGTTTATGTCAATCCATGTTAGTTTTATTTAGCGATTTCGGACGGACTCACCTGAGTCTTTTTGGTCCTGCCGGAAGGACGTTGGACGTTCTATCATTAAAGCGCTTTTTGCAATATTAATCGTCTTAGATAGGCTTTCTGTGTACATATTTTAGTTTTTCTAAAATTTCACACATAAAAATTTGCGCATACGATTTTTATGCGTAATCGGTAGATCAAATTTCATAATTTTTAAACATTTTTTATAGAATGAACAAATTTTTCAAAATTATTTCCGCTATAGTGGAACCGCTATTTTAAATTCTTGAAAACTAACTCCATATTCATAATCAGCGACCCCAAAAACCCCCGAGTAATAAATTTCATCAAAAGCAAATGATTTTTTCCGACTTTTTGTTTTCATCCTTTAAATTTTAAGAAATCCTTTAAACCGAAATTAGGCCGATATAAAAAAACACTTGTTAAATAACAATAAGTTTTCAAAAAATCGTAAAATATATTGTTATCATATTTATTATTTATAAAAATTAATCAAAAAATGTATTAAAAAATTAAAAATAATCAATTTTAAAATTAAAAAAAATATTTGAAAAATATTTGAGAACATTTTTTAAGCAATTGATTGATACTATATTTTTCATAAATTGTGCTTAGCGTTAAAAATTTATATTTTTTTCTAAATTATGACATTTTTTTAAATATAAATTATTTATTGATAACAAAAAAAGGTTTAAATTTAAAACTGTTTAAACAATGGTTAAATAATTAATTTTTAGATTCTCTTTTTAGTTGAATATTTTAATTCCAAAAAATGCACAATATAGCAAAAGTATAAATTTCTAACCCTATGTACAGTTTATGACTAAAATAATAACCATTTATTTTTGCAATTGATTGTTTAAACAATGTTTTTATAAATAATTTTTTATCACCAATACACGGAGGAAAATAGTTAGCTGCCGAATCAAGTTAGATAGTTGCTGGAGCGCGATCCAATTAATTGGATATGGAGCAACTATTTCTGAATTGCAAGAAGTCTAGAAACAGGAAGTATAACTTCGGTACTGGTGGTATGGCAATGCTGAGTCATTCAGCTGCTTTATGGTCAGGCGTTTTCTTTCAAAAAAGTATCCGCCGCAAAAGACTTTTGCACATCTAACCTGCAAATACAATATGAAAAAATTGTCGTTAGTTTCCAGAGTTGTGTTTATCTTTCTTCTTGATTCTTTTTACACAAAACGTTGTCGGCATTTTATAAATATTTTAATAACACTAAAATAATGTACTTAGTTTATTAATCACTTGAATAATTTATAACATATGTATTTGTTTTGACACACGTGCCTCAATTGCACTTTAAAATTAATTCCAAATTTAAAGCATATCATGTGTGAAATACACGGTATAGAAAAATTTGAATGTGTGAGTGATGTGCAGAATCATCGCGCCGTCGACTTTTCAAAACGAAACGCCTGGTTAAAGACAGGCTTGTGACTCATCTCCACTACCAAAGTTTTTTGTTTGTTTAGACAACAATAATTAATTGTTCAAACAATGTAAAATTGATTATTTTTAATTTTTTAATTCATTTTTTGATTAATTTTTATAATTAATAAATATGATAACAATATATTTTACGATTTTACGATTTTTTTAAAACTTATTGTTATTTAAAAAATGTTTAATAACAAAAATTTAAAAAAGGGCTCGAGATATCGATAGAGAATTTAATAACGAAGATTTCACAAAAAAAGCGTTTTGGAAAAGAATTGTTACCTGTAGAGTAATTTGAATCAAAACTTGCGCCGCTATAAGAGAATACTGCACAAGTCCCGGAAGCTGCGCTGGACATTTTTTTCTTGAAAAGTTATTGCTGTCCCATAATTAAATTTACAGGAAATATTCTCTACATTATTGACAATATCTACAAAAAAAAAATTTTGAAATCGAAGGTATATTTTTCCAAAATTTGAATTCAAAAAATTGTTTGAAAAAATTTTTTTCCTTTTATTTTTTTCATAAAAGTACTTTTTATTATGAGTAGGGGAGACTGGGGTAAACTCGCTCACTTTTTTTCAAAACGGTAAAAACCAAGGAAATTATTCTCTAAATCCAAGTTAATTTATATAATTTGAAAGCTTATGATTTCTACTAACAAAATAAAAAGAATTTTTAATTTATCTTTCTTACTTTTGCTTAGGGAAAATTTTTAATACACATTACCAAATTTCAAAATCACAATTTACCAGGGTAAATCCGCTCACCCCTCGGGGTAAACCCGATCACTTGATTTTTTTAAGAATTTAAGGTAATCCCGACAGTTTTATTTTGTATATATTAAATTTCTCCTTATTTCCGTCTTCACTATGATTTATTAATGATAAATTATGAGTTCTATAAACAATAAATATTGGTTTATTAAATAATAAGTAAAGGTTTAATGATTTGCAACTTTGAATTTTAACAATATGTTATTAAGAGAAATCAAGTTATAGTTTTTATTATTGATAAAAAATAAATGAAATTCGAAATTTTAAATTTAAAAATAAACAAAGATAAAACGTGAACTGAACGAAGACAAAAAACTAGATTTATGTCTTTTTTAGCCGAAAAAGACAGCGACAAATTTTGATTATTTGTTTGCGTTGTTTGTTATAACCGTTATAACCTGATAATCACTAATAATGACTGATATAGACATGATTCCGCTCAATGTTGCCAACAAATATTGATAGTTCGGCGCCATCTATTAAAAAAAATCGCCACAAATCGCGAAATGCGGGACATTCTAAATGTTAAATATTCAACTAATTACCCAATAATTCAATAACATTGTTAGGAAATGAATATTATTTCTCTTTTAATAAATATTTTTAATATTAAAAATTTTAAGATCGCCAAAAAACGCAAATACTGTTTTAATAAGTGAGCGGCTTTACCCCGACTTCATGTGATCGATTTTACCCCGAATGTATTTCTCACATTTCAGAATAAATTTAAATAAATCTTTTTGAAATCAAACAAAACTACATATATATTTCAAAAAAGGACATCCAACAGCATAAAAAAAATTGGTCGAATAAATTAAGTCTCAAAAATAATAATCGAAAAACTTAAAAATCCGAAGATAATTTTTTTTTGTCTTTCTAAAAACAATTGACCGTCTCTGATTCTATGACGAATTCATGAAACTAAATGAAAGTTCGTTAACATTAGTTGTATGTTAAATACTATTCACAGTACAAATATCTCCATCTTAAGTTGAGTTTATAGCGTCAAATTGCGAGTGAGCGGGTTTACCCTGTGCGCGGGTTTACCCCAGTCTCCCCTAGTTTGCAAAAAACAACATCTTAATCGGTCAATAAGAAATAAGTTATGTGCCTTTTTTGAAAAACCGACCAAAATTTTGAGTAAGAGGTAACACAAAAATTTTGAAATAACTTTTATACATTTTTATTCCATGCATATAAAGAAACAAATACAAAAAGTATTTTTTCATAAAGCGAATTAAGAGATATAGATTTTCGCAATATCATGTTTTTTACATAAATTTTTTCTTAAATAATACCAACTGTTTCTGCTTGGTTTGAGTACGCCATTTGAAACAGGGATTCAAGATACATAGGAAAAGTGTATTTATAAATTATTCTTGGAACGTGAATAAACTTTCAAATGTCCAACCAGATTTTATTCAAATGCATATAAATAATGCTGGAAAGGCAAAGGCATGCCTTTAATATGGATCAGCAAAGGGATTCGTTGCATAAATTTATGCCTAAAGTAAAACAAGAACATGTTCGTCCTAATAAATTAAAAAAACATTAAAATGTCCGTTTGCACTCAAACTTTTAATAAAACAATAGCAGTGTTTATTAATTATGATGTAAACCTTGGCGGTATATAGTAAACAGTTGTCACAGAGAGAGGAAATCATTCTTTGCCACCCGAAGCAAAAAATACAGCTTGGTATGACTTATTCATGGATCAGGTATTCAACTCTGACTGGACAGAGTGAAAATCCCGACAAACCATTGCGTGGAGTTCTTTATGAAGAAAGTCCACACATCGTATTTTGGAAAAATGTCACTCGTGCCTTTAAAACAGTGAGATTTATTAAATAATGTATTTTATTGTATTAAATTTTTCATTTGTAAATATTTACCGTAATAAAGTATTATGTAAATTTTTAATTAAAAATACTCTTTTCAAATTATTTATTAATGCATACTTCACGTGTAAAATTTAATTTTTAATTTAATCAATAACAACCTCAATAATAATCATAACACAGTTTGACAGTTCAAAACAAATTTCTAAAAATGTGCAGTGAAGCAAGTGGCTATTACTCAGTGCGTCCTCGTGTTAATATAATGAACTATGAAAATTGTTTCGTCGAAATAATCCTCTAGTGCCATCCCCATGGGATACTAGCGAAGATTAGAATGTTGTTTTAACCCTTTAACGCCCAGATGGACAAAATTTTGGCATGAAGTTTGAGGACTTATTTCGGTACTTCAAAATCAATAGAAAAATTCACGAATTATCATTTCTTATGTTTCCATATGCGCTCTATCGAATGGCGTTAAAGAAACCATTAAAAATTTATAAACAAAAAAGTTATTAATGTTTTTTATAAAAAAAGTCCGATTTTTTTCCAATTTTTGTTTAATTTTCAATTTTTTCTACTATGAAATGGCGTAAAAATAATTTCAAATATTACAAATAACGTGACATAAATATATAACCTACAAGATAGGACTATAGAGAAAATTGAAAATTAAAATGGCGGCTCAAAAATAGAGTTTGAAGTTCAAATTTTTTTCGAAATTTTGATTCGAAAGTACGAAATCATTAAAAGCGTTTAAATCCGCTTGAAATTTGTTACTCGGGGGTTTTTGGGGTTGCTGATCACGAATCTAAAGTCCAAGTTTTAAAATTCAAAATGGCGGATCCAATATGGCGGACAATTTTTTTTTAAAACTCATTAAATTTGCTTGAAAGTTGTTACTCGGGGGTTTTTGGGGTCGCTGATCACGAATCTGAAGTCCAATTTTCAAAATTCAAAATGGCGGATCCTATATGGCGGAATTATTTTTTTAAACTCATTAAATTTGCTCAAAACTTGTTACTCGGGGGTTTTTGGCGTCGCGGGTCAAAAAATTTAGAGTCCAATTTCTAAAATTAAACATGGGGGATCCAATATGACAGACGAATTTTCAGTTAAAAGTCGGTAATCACGTTAAATTTTATTATTTCATAATTTATTTAATTATTTCTGAATAGCAGATAAAATAAATAAAATTGTTTTAGTAGAAAATTTCTTAACCCCCGAGTAACAAATTTCAAGCTAATCTAATTAGTTTTTGAAAATTTAAACTTAAACTCTCTGCACATTTTTTCAAACTTAACTGTTTTTAAATAGCAATTTGAATTTCAATAAAAATAGAAATTTTAATACAATAATATGCAGTGTGTGTTAACTTTTGACTAATACAATCAGCATCCTAGTAAATGAATTAAAGGTACAAATTACAGATGTAAATAAGCGATTCGTTAGAAATATTTATATTGGATAATGGTTGCAATTTTCTTATATAATTTTATATATAAGTTTATATGTTAAAATTGCGTTAAAATTAGAAAAAAAAATTTAATTCATTCAAAAACTAACAGAAAAAAAATATTTTTCTTTTTTTCAACTCCCAAAATTTATAATTTTTAGTAGAAAATTTCTTTTTTGTTATTTTTTTTCCAAAAAAAAGAATAAGAAATTTTCTACTAAAACGTTTTTATTTATTTTATCTGCTATTCAGAAATAAGTAAATAAATTATGAAATAATAAAATTAAACGTGATTACCGACTTTTAACTGAAAATTCGTCTGTCATATTGAGTCCCCCATGTTTAATTTTAAAAATTGGACTCCAAATTTTTGACCCGCGACCCCAAAAACCCCCGAGTAACATCCGCCATTTTGAATTTTGAAAATTGGACTTTAGATTCGTGATCAGTGACCCAAAAAACCCCCGAGTAACAATTTTCATGCAAATTTAATGAGTTTAAAAAAATTGTCTGCCATATTGGATCCGCCATTTTGAATTTTAAAATTTGGACTTTAGATTCGTGATCAGCAACCCCAAAAACCTCCGAGTAACAAATTTCAAGCCGATTTAAATGCTTTTAATGATTTCGTACTTTCGAATCAAAATTCCAAAAAAAAATTTGAACTTCAAACTCTATTTTTGAGCCGCCATTTTAATTTTCAATTTTCTCTATTGTCCTATCTTGTAGGTTATACACTACCGTCCGAAATTGTGCGTACGCTAACATCTCGAGCTATTAAAAAGCACACCCGCACAGAAACAGTGATAACTCGGTGAAAAATGAAGCTAGATGCTTTTTTTAAATTGCATTGGAAAGCTTATTAAATTTTTAATAAAATGCCACTATTTTAAGTTGTATTGCATAAATAGGAAGCGAGATATCATGTTATAAAGACAAAAAAATAATTCTTTTTTTTTCGGAATTTCTTACTCTGACTTTGACTCCTGGCACAGTTTAGCAAAGTTTATGAAAAAAATTGTTACTTTTATAGACTATTCCTTGTAACCTAAGCTTTAAATAGAGACCAAGAACAGCAAAAAATATTTACGGGTTCCCGAGATATTACAAAAAGAATCGGACCGTGCAAAGCAGAATTTTCAATCTTCGATTTCTCTAATTGGCCGTTGAGTCAATTACATGTCTGTGAAAAAAGTGTCGAAAATTAATTTTACCAAGTACATTCTTACTGGGATCCTTTTTTTAATTTTTTAGCGTACGCTACTCATTTTGAGTTGCAACAAAAATGAGACTCTTAGGTGGCGCCACGTTCTATGGCGTTTAACATAGTCTCATTTTGAGATGCAACAAAAATGGGACTGGGTTTTTTGTGTGCACAATAAAGACTGTATTCTGGTTGTTGATTAACAGTTATAAAAACTCCTGGTGGATCAAAAAGATATAATCTAATTAAATAATCTCTTTCATCATGATTCAAACATTTTTTATTAAGCCTATCAAAAATATAAAGACTTATTCCATCATAATAAGTACAAATCCAATGACCAAATTCATAAGATCCACAGAAAAGTATTTAAATGTGCTGCTTACTCTTCTCGATTGGAACTATCAAATCAAGTGTTTGTAAACACAAAGTATTTTGCATCTATAATTGAAAATTATAGAAAATAACAACAAATTTACAGTTCTTTTTTTTCGGTTTATGTTTTGAAAGACGATAAAATTTTGAAAATAATAAGACCTTACAGAAATCATTTAACCAAAATTTGTATAAGATCTTCTTAAAAATAGTCATTTTCAATGTTTTACAAAAATTTGAATAACTTCTAAAATAATGAACGCTTTTTAATAATCTTAGGCTTATTTTAAAGGTCATTTTCTACGGAATAAAAATTACTTACAGTCATTAACCTGCAATTTTTTTTGAATAAGCATGACGTCAAACTTTGACAAAAAATTGGAAAAATTTGAAATCATTTTTTTATACTAAAAACTATTGTAGAACATATATAAAACATGATATGATGTAGATTTTTCAAGAAAATTTAATAAAAAAATTTTTTTAATTTTACAAATTATTTTTCTTTTAATAATATTATTTCAAATTTTTCGAATTTTTTTGGCCAACTTTAACGTCATGCCTGTTCCAAGAAAGAAATTACAGGTTAATGCCTATAAGTAATTCTTATTTCGTAGAAAATGACCTTTAAAATAAGTTTAAGATTATTACAAAGCGTTGATTATTTTAGTATCACTAACTATATTCAGTAATACTTACTACTCACTAAATCACTAGTTACTAATTCACGAAGTATTTACGAATAATTCACTTATTTAACTTTATATTCACTCACATTAATAAATTATTATTACAACTTAAATAATAAAATAATAATTAGAATTTTTATTGAATTAGTTATAATAAATAAATAATTACACAGACACACAGAAATATAAAGATCAGCAAAGATTCGTAAGTTTTATGTATGTAATATATATATTTTATTTTTTATTAATAAAGTTTATTATTTGCAAAAGTATGTTTATTTTATTTTTTATCTGTTTATTAAAAAAAATTTAAAAATTCCATATATATAGCTCTTTATTTGCATTAAATAACTTGAATTATTTAAATCACTTTTCTTTAATTAATGTGCAATAATCATAATTATTTTAGGTTACAAAGGCTATCTTACTTTTACACTAAATTAAAAAAACAATTAATTTTGTAATTAAATTAATTTTTTTATTATAGAATAAATAATAATATTAGGTATATAAAAATATTTATTTGTTTGATTAAAATAATTTGCTATGTATTTAAACAAATTAAAAAAAGAATGAAAATTAAATGAATTAAATTATTATTTAAAAATATTATAATTAAAAAAATAATAAAAAAGTAGAGGAGAGTCACTACGGTCGGGACACTTTTTGACTGGTGCCCATAACTTCCGTTCTAGGCCGATATTCACGTTTTCTGACATATGGTTGTAAAGATCATTATTCTTCTGTACATCAGAAAATGTCTGGGCAAAAATTGGAAAAGATATAAACATTTTTAAAAAATGTCGTAACGGCGGGCCACCGTAGAAAATCAATTTGAAATGAAGAAATATTTCTAAAAATGGCCCATAAATTACAGAAGAATGCTGATATGCACTTAAAATTGGAAATATAAAATGTATATAAAAATTAATCTAAAAACGTTCTCAGTACACGAAACGTTTACAATACGTTATCGAAGGAGATGTGAAATGAGACTTTTTAAAATATTTTTCGAACTTAAATATATTTTTCATAACGCGGTGCAAAAAGGGCACTTTTTTGCACCTTGTTGTGAAAAATATCGTTCGTAACTTGTGCTAGCAGTTGCCAATTTTTGAACGAGCACTTTTTTTGGAAGCGAAGCTTCGCCTACAGTTTGTTCCAAAAAAGTGCTCATTCAATAATTGACAACTGCTCGCACTCGTTACGAAATATACTATTTTTGACTGTTAAATGACGTTCTTCACACATCTCTACCATAAACAAATGAATTTCTGATGTAAGAACGCACCATAATTATAAAATTATGTGTCCCATCCTGCACGATATAAAGTGACCCTACCGTAAGTTTTGCGTTTGTTTTTTACAACTAAGAAACATGAGGTGGCCCAACCGTGAAGGTGGTCCGACCGTAGTGACTCTTCCCTAATAATATTTATTTGATTTAAATAATTTTTGCTTTGTATTTTTTATGAGTCTTTCCAATTTTTTGATGGATTAGTAACATTAAATTGAAAAAGCAATTCAATAAACTAATTAAAATTATATAAATTTATTTAATTATTATTTAAATAAATTAATTAAAAATTTTTTTTAATAATTAATGAATTAAATTAATTTTTAAAATTATTCAAAGAAAAATAATTATTTGATTCAAATAATTTTACTTTATATTTTTATGAGATTTTCAATTTTTTTAGCGATTTTCTATTCGAATAATACACTAAATTTAATAAATTAAATTATTATTATTAAAGAAAATATTTATTTCATTTAAATAATTTTTGGTATGTATTTTTTATAAGACTTTCGATTTTTTGAGCAATTTCCTATTCGAAAAATATATTTATTTATTTCCTATTTTTCCCAGACTAAAAGGAAAAAGAAAATAATTTAAATGTCAAATTTATCGATTTTTTCTAAGCGATTTCGTACTTGAATGTAACTTTGTATTGAAAAAAAAAATTAACTAATAATTATTAAATTAAATTAAATTTTTTGATCGATTTTCTTCTCGAATATTACACTAAATTGAAAAATTTAATTTATTTAAATAATCAGTTTCTTACTCGAATGTAACACTAAACGTAAAAAACAATTTTAATTAATTAATATAAATTTTAGAATTTTACGATTTTTTTGAGCGATGTCTTACTTGAATGTAACATTAAATTTTAAAAAATAAAATTGAAAAAACAATTCATTAATTATTATAGTTAATTAATTAAAATTAAATTTTTTCTATCGAATATTACATTAAAGTAAGACATCGCTCGAAAAATTCGAAAATTTATATTAATTAATTAAACATGTTTTTTACATTTATTGTTACATTGGAGTAAGAAATTAATTATTGAAAATAAATTAAATTTTTCAATTTAGTGTAATATTCGAATAAAAAATCGCATAAAAATTTTATTTTAATTAATAATTTTTAATTAATTGTGTTTTCAATTTAATGTTACATTCAAGTATGAAATCGTTTAGTAAAAATCGAGAAATTCGAAATAATAAAATAAATAATAAAATAATTTTTAAATTGACCTTTAATAACATATCTTTAATGGGTTAATACACATATATCATAATAAGTTTTTCATTGTGAAATGTATATATATATATATATATATATATATATGAGGGATTCCACGTCAAGTGATCAAGGGGTCTTTTGGTGTAATGTTTATTTCAATAATTTTTTACTCTTAAACAATTAAACATACAAATTTGACAAAGTACATTTTGGAAAGGTTTTTTCATGCTCTTTCGATTGGAAATAAGCATTTTGAAAACAAAAATTTTTGACCCAAAAAAATCGAAATTAAAAATAAATTTCAATTTTTGGGAGAGAAAGGTACGATTTTTTTTAAACGAAAGCTTAGGTTTTTTCCTAAAAGGACATATAACAATTGAAATCTATTTTTAATTTTGATTTTTTGGGTCAACAAATTTTTTTTTCAAAATGATTATTTCTAATCGAAAGAGAAATTTAAGTGAAGTAAGTAAACAAATAAATGTATTAATTAATTATTAATAATGAAGCCCGACTGTACTACCAAAAAATTGTACCCTTCGTTTTTTTTAATTTCTCTTGAGAATGTAGAAAAAGAACTACATAATTCAAATTCCAAGGAAGGTTTTAAAAATAAAAAAGCAGAGAATAAATCTAAAAATCCCCAATTTCTTGTGTGTATAATTTGTATGAATTCGAAATTAATATTTTATAAAAGCAATTTTTTTCACATTTTATTGATCCAGATGCAGTGTTTTCCCAGTTCCTGTATTAGATTTTTGTTCACGCCCCAAAGGTTGAAAAAGTATTTCACTCGCTTCAGATAAGTTTGCCCCGTATCGAGAAAAATATACAATCATTATTTCCAAAGCTTGGCGCGTCTACCAAGTTTTATTAGACGATCGGTTAAAATGACGCGAGCAAACCCACACCTCAATAGTATACTGAATGTGCAACCATTTTCCGAAAGCTCTTTTTCGACCTCTTTCCACCGCCCCTTTCAAAACTTTTTCCCCTTTTCCACTTTTTCACTCTAGAGAAAAATACAAATATTTTAAAAAAAATTTATCTTGTGAGCGATTGTATGGGTATAAAAAGAGATAAATGAAAAACAGAAATTCATTATACTTGATTTAAAAAAGGGAGGTTATGAATTTTGCAGGTTTATTCTTAAAGGTCGTTGACATTGTTGCAGGGGCACGTTAAGAATTCTTCGGACTTCATTTAAAACCCCTTTTTAATCTCTTTTTTTCTTCCTTCATTTTAATTTTTTATTTCTACCTCTTTATAAATTGTGTAATTAATTTATGTTTGTAAACGCTTTTTTATAATAAAGTAGGGGAGTTAGGTAAAACCTTTTTGGATCCAGCTGCCAATCTTGAATATGTATCTGCAAATGAGAAGTATTTTTGGAAAGCCTGGTTATTTGGCAACAATTTTGCTGTACATTATTTTACTGTAAAATCAAATCCCTACGAGATATAAATGAAAAAGTAAACAAAAATGTTTAACTATCCTTGCCCCAGTACCGGGGCAAGGATAGTTAAAAGAATTCGAATGCTAAAAATGTTATAGAAAATCAGTAAATTTTTGTTTTCTTTATTTTACTTGATTGAGATTATTCAATATTGATATCTCAAGTACTAAAAATATGTATGGAACATTTTTTGAATTGCAATTATTGTATTAAAATTCATCTGAACTAAAATCAGAAATTTAACCAATTTTTTCAGACGACCACTAATTTCTTAGTCATAATCTTCGTTTTCCGTATATAAGTACGCACCATTATGTATATCAACCTAAAAAGAACAATTAAACACTTTTAAAATTTTTCAATGGCATTAACACGATTTTACCGTGCCGTATTATCTCTAACTATCCTTGCCCTGTGAGCCCATATTTCAGTTTTTTCTAAATTTTAAGGAACGACGTGAATTAATTTGAAAATAAATACGATATTCGTGTTCAGCAGGAAATTTCACTCCGGCGAACACTTACGTTAATAAATATTCTGAAATTCTAATGTAGATAACAATATGATAAACATTACGTTGACATTTTAGCAAAACATACTTTTTTCAAAAATAATCTCCTAACTTCGCGAATGGTGACAGATTGACTTGCAATTTTTACAATCATCTTTTGGTGTTTAAACGAGAATATACCATGAATTACGCGATTTTTGAGCAAGCAGTTTAAGTATAACAGCAACTAACTATCCTTACCCCATCCTCTTCATAACTAAAGTAATTAAATAATCGCTTTTTTTTATTTTTAGTATATTATTCAAACAAAAAAAAGTTTTTAGTTAAACAGGTTAGAGGGAGATTATGTAATTTCATTCTTATTTTGCTTCCTCATACTGAGAAAGTATTGTAATACCAAAAATTTGCAGGTTCGATTTTTTAACATATCTTTATGTTATTTGACCTCAGGAGTTCAAAAATGACATTTTTACAAAATGTCATTCCGTGTGTGTGTGTGTGTGTGTGTGTAAACATAACATCTTCATAAATATCTCCAAATTATAAAGAGCTTTTGGGCTGAATTTTTTTTAAATTGTAGGTCTCATCTGCTGAATACTTTCGGTTCTTTTGTGTTTTGAGTTGTTATTTTACTTTCGTGGAACAATTTTATGGAGTAGTAAAAAATATGGGTATCATTGAATCGTAATAATCAACTGTTCCTATTTACCCCTAAATTTGTCAACTTTGCTGAAATTTAGGGATAAATAGGAACAGTTGATTATTTTTACGAAATTTGAGAAAAAATCAATTTCAAGTCTGGAAATGTTAAGAGATATAAAGAATTAGATAAAAAATGGTGTTAGTCATAAAATAATTTAAAACAAGAAATAATAATGCATAAGATAAGTTTAAAAGTATACCATACCAAAAATTCTAACACATTACACAATTATAAAGGTTTCAACTAGTTCTGCATTCGATCCGATAATTTCCCGGTTGTTTGGCAATCTCGATCGAATTCGAATCATGTGTATGAATGTAACTGCTCGTTATTTCATTTGTTTTAATCACTCTTTTCTCCTATCATAAATAAATATTTTCGAACGAGAAGATCGGAAACACAAAAAGCTTCTAATAAAATGGAAAATCGAATCTTAAACGAAAATCCAAGTACATCACGAGAATCATTGAAAAGACCTGCATCAAAGTATTTTCTATTATTATTATTATTCCCCCCGATGGTTGGCACCTTGTCGTGGTGGGTGGGCTTTAGGGCAAAATGAAGGACTTTCTCTTCCCCTCTTTTGGGGCAGCGAAGCTTTACCGGTTTTCCTCTATCTAAGATCAACTACTGACATGGAGAACTGAGAAAGGAAAAGAAAACAAGGGTGGAAAAAGCGGTTTGTTTAGGGGCCACTCCTTTCTGCGGCCGATCTGAGCTTCGTATGTTTTTGGCTCTTCCTTGCTCCTGCACTCCTTAGTACCGATGAGGATGATCCTGCTATCTGTGCGGACAAACCTGTGTTTTATACATGTGGTTTCCAAACGGAAGCGGTGACCACTTGCGCGGGTTAAACACCGCTGTCCTTGTGGTTCCAGCAACCCTACAAAGAAATGTTCGTTTGGTCGATCTTTCGGACTGGGGAAGCTGGTCACCCAACTCTGGGAAAAGACTTGCAGGACTCTCGGAGGGGTCGAGCTGCGGGGCTTGTTTCTGCGGCCGACGGGAGTGGTGTCCTACACGGACCCCCCTCATAAGTTACTCCAGAAGACACATATACAAAACACGTTCTTATACACGCGCATGTAAGTTACACACAACGACACGATACATGCATGAACCCCCGTGTGCACTGCAATAAACAGTGTATAGCGGAGGTGTTTCACAGTACACAAAATACACACACTCTACATACTTACATGTTAGGGGAAAGAACCCCGAAAATAAATATAAATTAAAAAAATGGATATACAAAGTAAAGAAAAAAACGTTACCCATCAGGGGAAATCGGAAGCCCCAGTGGCGGCGGTTCAGAGTGCGTAAGCAGGCTCTGAGGTGTCGGGATCCCGCGACTGCAATGATTTACCGGTGGCTCGCTTGGCCAGTGAATCATTATTGGCTACAAGTGCCATCTCCAGTGAGGAGATAATGGAGACAGAGGACTTAGTCCTCTCTGTCCCCATTAGGGAAAATAAAAAGGAGACCCTGGAGTTGCGGACTGCTTCACCGATCGTCGAAGAATGGAAATCCATTCTTGGACTTGTCGACAAGCAGTCTGTGCTGATTGAGAAGCTCTTCGAATCACTAGAAATAGTGAAGGAAGGAATGCTCAAAAACAACTCCAGGGAAGTTAAAATCAGTGCCAGAGAGGCGTTTCAGTATAGCGTAAGTCTCAGAGGCATCATGAAAGACATAAAAGAGGAGGAATCCTCCTTCTCTCATAATTTAGAGGTGGCGGAGTCCCTCCATCAAAAGAGAGTTCGAAGTCGCCAGGGGGTAATATCCTTGGCGACTCCGAACTCGGAAAGAAAAGGAAAGAAAAGAGATGCCTCTGGGACACCACCAGAAAAAACTGAAAAAAAGAAAGGCAAAACAGACGAGCTAGCCCCAGGGGAAAGCAAGTCTACTGCCGAAGAAAAGAAAAAACTGAACTCTCTCCAGGAAAATGAAACCTGGAAAGAGGTCAAAAAGAAGAAGAAAATGAAAAAGAAAAAGGAGAAAGAAAAAACGGAGGAGACGAATAGCGAACCTAGCCGACTCCGCCGGAAAAGAAAAGAAAGGAAGACAGATGCCATCGTGATATCCACAGATAATAAGGATATCATGGTGGCAATGAAGGAGGCGGTCAGACCTGAGGAGACAGGTACGGAGATACTGTCCGTTCGGAGAACCAGGAAGAACGACCTTCTTCTGGTTCTTAAGAGGGGACAGGGTCTCTCGGGTTTCAGCAGGGCCCTGACCACCGCGCTTCAAGGTAAGGCAGAAGTAAGGACTGTGGTTTCGACGAGGTCGATAGAAATAGTAGACCTCGACGAAACCATAGTTGAAAACGATGTAGTTGAGGAGGTTAGAGGTGCACTTGGCAGGCCGAGCTTGGAGGTCCCATGCCAGCTCTTCACTCGCTACGGCAACACTAAAATGCTACTGGAGAGGTGCTATAGGTGCCTCTGCTACGGACATCTGGCTAAAGGATGCAAGGGCCGGGACCGAAAAGCGGCTTGCTGGAGATGTGGGAGTCCCGACCACAGGAAGAGTCAATGCAGAGGCGAAGCCAAATGCATAGACTGTTCCGATCGTGGATTGGAGGACACAAAACATCCTTCAGGGAGCAGCGCCTGTCCAGTGTACTGGAAGATGTTAACAGATCTGAAATCCAGAGCTTAGGTTTCTCCAAGTAAATCTTAGAAAGAGACAAGTCGCGCAAGATCTCTTGATGCAGACTGCCAGAGAGAGGAGTGCTGATATACTGCTTTTCAGTGAGCAGTATAAGAAGCCGGACTCCACTGTCTGGTTTGAGGATGCATCAAGAAGATCCGGTATCCAAGTCTGTAACCCGGACATCGCCATTGGTGACTTTCTGGAGACGGACATGGGGTTCGTTTGGGTGGATGTGGCGGGGGTACGCGTGTACAGCTGCTACTTTTCTCCAAACGATCCCATTAAAAAGTTCGATGCCGAGATTCAAGCTCTTCAAGAGAGCATCAAAGCTTTCGGCGGGGATGTCCTCATTGCGGGAAACTTTAATAGTATGTCACCGGAATGGGGAGAGACTCGCTTAGACAAGAGGGGAATCTTAGTATCGGATATGGTCTCTGCGAATGACTTAGTGGTAATGAACCGGGGTCGAGAGTTCACGTTCAGACGCGGGGTAACAGGGTCCATCATCGATTTGACAATTGCATCTCCCCGCGTGGCCCGTAGATTATGCGAGTGGAGAGTGCTGGGCGAGACAACCATGAGCGACCACCAGTACATTGAGTTCATAGTCGTCGAGAAAAATCCCGGAGGGAACAACAAGCCGAATGTTGGCCACAAGAGTCCCTCCTGGAATCTTAGACTGCTAAATAGGGAGAAGTTGGTGGAGTCTTGAATCGATGCTCAGGCTATTCACGAGCTCGGTTGGACGACGAAGCCAACTTCTGTAGGCGATAAAGTGCGTAAGGCGAGGCGAGTTATTATTGCAGCGTGCAACAACTCAATGCCTCGCCGGCAACAAAGAAAAACTAGGAAGGTAGCCTTGTACTGGTGGAACGACGAACGAGCCCGCCTTAGAAAAGAATGCAATGCAGCAAGAACGAAATACACCCATTCTAAGGGAGACCTTCAGCTGCAAGAAGAGTGGCATAAAGCCAGGCATCTCTTTAAGCGGGCTGTGAAGGGTAGTAAAAAATCGTGTTGGAAGGACCTGATCGGAGAAGCAGAGAAAGACCCTTGGGGTTTGGCCTACAAAATCGTCGCTAAGAAATTAGTTTCGAGGCAAAAAATCCCTGGCCTTGAAAATCCGATCTGGGTCCGAAAAATCATAAACGCACTGTTTCCCCATGTGGAATCTGGCCCCAGGGACGACTATACCTCTAGTGTAGTAAATAGTGAGGAACTCTTCACTCTCGAAGAGCTTAAAAAGGTGGCAAGGACGTTAAGGAGTGGCAAAGCGCCAGGCATGGACGGAATACCCAACGAGATCCTCAAAGAGGTTGTCGCTGTGTATCCAGAGCTACTTCTTGACGTCTTTAATACATGTCTGGAGAGTGGAGAGTTTTTCAGTGACTGGAAAACAAAGAGGTTGGTCCTCCTAAGAAAAGGGGATAAACCTCTAGATAAAATCTCATCGTTTAGACCAATTTGTCTATTGGACACGAAGGGTAAACTTCTAGAGGGAATGATTCTAGAACGACTTCAGGGAATCCTGGTAGGCGAAAACGGTCTATCAGAGAATCAATTCGGTTTTAGGAAGGGACGGTCGACAGTAGACGCGATTTTAGCGGTACTCGATAAGGCAAGGAAAGCTAAAGAGGGACGAAAGAAGGGCTTCTGCGCGCTCGTTTCAATAGATATCCGTAACGCGTTCAACTCCGCGAAATGGGAAAATTGTATGAAAGCAATGAGACGTAAAGGGGTACCAACGTATCTGTTGCGAATGATAGACAACTATCTTAGCGACAGATGGGTTGTTTACGAGAGCGATGCATGTCATATCAAAGAGAAAATAACATGCGGAGCTCCCCAAGGATCAAAGGTGGGTCCAACCATCTGGAACGTTATGTATGACGGTTTTCTGAGATTCGACCTACCCGAAGATACGTCTATATCCGGGTTCGCGGACGACGTACTCATAGTCTACTATGACGAGGAGTTAACACTATTGAAAATAAAGCTTGAGGATAGTCTGCGTCGAGATGACTTTTGGCTTTACCGACATGGTCTGCAAATGGCTTTCGAAAAGACCGAAGCTCTACTCGTCACAGACAGGAGACTTTATACAGCCCCGAAAATCGAGATAGGAGGATCTGAAGTCGTATGGGGAAACACGCTTAAGTACCTGGGAGTGTGGTTGGACAAACGCTTAAGTTTTGGCCAACATATTAACATCTCAACGCTTAAAGCCACTGGATGCATGGGAAACCTTTCGAGGATGATGCCCAATATCGGTGGCCCCAGGGAAAATAAAAGAAGACTGGTGGCGACTGTGGTTCAATCAAATCAGCTATATGCTGCCCCTGTATGGGCCTCAGCCCTTAAGATCCACAGCATCTCTGACAGGCTCCTTTCGGCACAAAGAGAGCCAGCAAGGAGAATAACGTCAGCCTTCAGAACGGTGTCTGACTGCGCTCTCCGGGTGATTGTCAGATTGCCGCCAATGGACTTGTTGGCAATGGAAAGGCAGGAAAATTTCCAGCTCTCCAAAAATCTGGTGGGCAACCCGGAGCAAAGAGAAAGACTCAAAGCCCTAATGCGCACTGAGTCAAGGAAAAGACTCGTTCTGAGGTGGCAGGAGAGATGGGATGGGGAATTAAAAGGCAGATGGACTCATCGCCTGATTCCCTACCTCGCCACATGGTTGGAAAGACAACACGGTGAAGTAAGCTACTACCTTACACAAGCGATGTCGGGTCATGGTTGTTTTGGGCAGTAGTTCTATCGGTTTAAAATAGAAGGAGATGCGAAATGTGTGTACTGCAACGGTTCGGGTGACGACGAAGCAGAGCACATTGACGACGCGGAGCACACGCTTTTCTCTTGCGGGCACTGGCGTGAACTCAGGGAAGCCATGTTTTCGGCCGTGGGTATCCAGGTATCTGCCTTAGAAGTAGGCCTCCAAGGGTTAGCAGATTTTCCACTTCCCTCGTTAAAAAAAAATTATTATTATTATTATTATTATTATTTTTAGCTTTTTGCTGGGTAGTTAACATAAACTATACAACCGAATAAATTCAATTGGAAAGGTTATGAAAACAGTAAAATCTTTTATAGAGAAACAATTTGTTACAAATTGAATCATGCAGGACTCTGCCGACTGCCTAGGATGTATTAAACTCCATGGACTCACGTCGACCATACCATGCTAAAAACTCAATAATATTAGACCTTCTATTCACCTACGGAACTACCTAGTGGCTTCAAACTTCGTAGATGGATGGTCCCATTTAGTCACTGACGCGACTCTTCCGTGCCGCTCTTGTTCCTCTTGGCTGGTGATAACGACAGCGAGCTTCACTCCTCGCTTGTTTGGTCCAAGGACCGTCACCTTTCTGCTCCCTGCTGGCACCGTAGAGATTTGCTCCAGGGCATCCAAAACGTCTTCCTTTTCAGTAAGGGCGTCCATATCGCGGATTTCCAGCGTTGTTTGCCGGACCGCCATCTGCACCTTACCCAAATCGCCGATTACCTTTGTCACCTCCTCGGTGAACAGCTTCTTGTTTGAAGACCCTCCAATTTTAATAAGAAGATCTCCCTTTTTAGTGGGTAAAGCTCCCACAACCCTTGTCTTGCTGTCCTCCAAGTCAGCCTCTTTCCGAACTTTCGACAGCACTTCCGCGAAGGTTGTTCCTTCAGCCACTTTGACGACCACTGTGGCTCTTCCCTTCTTATCTGGATTTGGCCTTGTTGCCGGTTTGGTCTTCTTGCCTTTAGACCTTTTAGGAGGTCCCTCCTCCTTTTTCTTTTTTGGGTCCTTCGTAACCTCAGGATCACTTCTTTTCCTCTTCTGAGCCTCTAAGACAACGTTTTTAAGCACCACTGCATTAAACCGATCACGTCTAAGTCTTCGGTCCTTTCGTGCTTCCTCCGACCAATTTAGTCCTTGGTAGAACTTCGCGTCTTTTTTGGCCGCCTCTGCGTGCTTCTCCATAACGTCCTGTATGAGCGATGTTAAGCATCTGAGTCCATCCTTGATTGTCCTATTGACATTCTTCTGGGCATCGCATGACTTCAGCATCTTGCTGACCTCCACCTCTATTTCTAGAATGCTTGCTGCCTCTTCTTCCCGCAGCCTCACGCATTCATCTCGCTCTTCATTGCAGCTAGCAATATCAATTGCAGAAGCATTGCTGAAAACAGAAATGCAGCTGGCTTGACTCGTTGCGCTGCTCGTACTTCCTCGTCTCTCCGACCTGTCCACGATGATCTGTGGCACTACCAACGCGTTGTTGCCCTCCTGCATCCTTGGGCCACTGGCCACCGTCCTCACGCTAGGCGCTTGACGATCGGAACCAGTGAGGGATTTAGCCGTAGCATTACCCCGCAGGTACTCTTCCTCGTTTTTTCAATCGCTCATGATGGAAGTTTCTTGTTTGCTGGTTTTGGTCCGCGACGAATATTTGAGTTCCTCGATACCACCTATTTCTAGGAAGCACACCTATCCGCCACCTGGTACGCGTCCGATAGAGGACCAGCAACCCCACGCAAGAGAACAAGTTCTAATGCGCCCCAGTTAGAACCGAAATTCCAACCGGGCACGGAATTATTATTATTATTATTATTTTTTTTTTTGCTTAGGGGATTTTTGGGAAATCTGCATACAGATACCTCTGACACCGCATCAGAGGCCATGTGGGGTTGTCCTTTTTTTTTCTTAAGCTGGCGACCTACTACCAGCCCCGACCCACTAAAACCCAGTAACCCTTGTTTTGGTGCCACTGTCCACCCACGGAACCGTCAAAGACTATAGCCTTCATGGATGGCGCTCCATCTCTGTCGCCGAAGCGACTTTGTCTTTTTCCTGCGGTATATCCTGCGTAGATGTTTAAAATAATAAATAGAGACAAAAGCACGAAAATTTAAAAACTTAAAAACTTAATTAAAATACAATACAAAATAAATATAATAAGCAAAAAGCAGTCATTTAAGTAAAGGATTAAATAAAATTGTAAATATGAGGAATAAATAAAGGAAAAGCATTAAATATTTAAAAAAATACAAAAGTATAACAAAACAAGTAAATAAATAAACAAACATTTTACAAATAAGACATCTATTTCCTTTTGCGACCATCTATGTCCTTTACCTTCATTACTGAAGTGATAAAGGTTTCGACGGTCCGCCAGTTATCCTGGGACCGGGTCATCAGCTGAAGCATGTTCTCCGGTGTAACAATATTGTTTACACCAGAGAACATGATCTGCCTCTCCAAGTCCCATTTACTGCAATAGAAGAGGGTGTGCTCTGCGTCGTCTTTAGGGGACTGACAGTAGCTACACGCCTTGCTATCTCTTTTCTTAAAGCGCTGCAGGTAGGCGTTGAAACATCCATGCCCTGTCAGCGCTTGCGTCATATAATAGGAAACTTCTCCGTGTTTCCTATTCATCCAGGTGTCAAGTGTAGGGATCAGGCGATAGGTCCATCGCCTTTTCTCCTCCCTATCCCACCTGCTTTGCCATCTCTCAACGAGTCTGCTTCTCGCATTTCTGCGGATGCAGTCCTTGCTGGGTCTTCTATCATCTTGGTACTCGGGGTTGTTTATTTCTTTAATAAGAAGAGAAACCTCCTCCCTTTCCTTAGCCATAAGATCTGCTGGCGGGACACTTGCAAGGACCTGCACAGCACTCGTCAAAACCGTCCTGTAAGCAGAGATGATACGGGTGGTAATACACCTCTGTGCGGACAGCATATCCTCGCAGATGGTTTTGCTCCTGAATTCTAACGAGGGAGCCCAAGCCGCTGCTGCGTACAACAACTTTGCATGGGCAACACTCGACACCAATCTCCTTTTTTTCTCTTTTGGTCCGCCAACGTTTGGCATTAATCGTGCCAAGTACGAAGCACACTCTATTGCTCCGTTCAACGCCGTTGCTACATGATGATGAAAGTTAAACCTTCCATCAAGCTCTACTCCCAAATATCTGAGGTATTTGCTCCACTTGACCTCGAATCCGTCTATCACGATTTTCGGGGGCTTACAACCACGTCTGTCTGTGGCGAACAGAGCTTCGGTTTTTTCTAGGGCCATTTTAAGACCTCTGGTATCCAACCAGCTCTTCACTCGCCGCAGACTTTCGTTCACCAGTTTTCCCAGGGCTTCCTCAGTTTCGGCTGTGGACACGAACAACGCATCGTCTGCGAAGCCGATGATTACCGAGTTTTCAGGTAGACTAATTCTCAGGAAATCATCATACGATATGTTCCATAAGAATGGGCCTACCTTCGAGCCTTGAGGGGCACCACTCTGCATCTCTTCTTTAAGAGTCCAAGTGTCTCCCTCAAAAATCACCCACCTGTCACTAAGATAATTATTCATTATCCGCTACAAGTAGGGCGGCATTTCTTTCATTCTCATCGATTCGATGAGATCTTCCCATCTTGCGCTATTAAACGCGTTGCGTATGTCAATCGCAACCAATGCGCAGAAGCCCTTCTTTTTATCCGGTCCCAACCTGTTCTTTCCTTTTTTGGCTAAGTCCACAACTGCCTTAATGGCATCTACTGTGGACCTGCCTTTACGGAAACCAAATTGGTAATCGGATAGACTATTCTCTCCGGTCAAGTGGCTTTGCATTCTCTGCAGAACCATGTCCTCTAGAATTTTACCCATCGTGTCAAGCAGGCATATAGGCCTGTATGACGAAGTTTTATCCAGAGGTTTATCTCCTTTCCTTAGGAGTACTAGCCTCTGTCTTTTCCAGTCGCGGAAGAACTCTCCATTTACAAGGCAAAGATTGAAGCATCGAAGCAGAATCTGGGGTGAAGAATCGATTACCAATTTAAGGATCTCGTTACTTATCCCGTCGATTCCTGGCGCCTTGCCAGTTTTCAATTTTTTGCTTGCATTTCTCAATTCTGTGAGAGTGAAGAGTGCTTCCTCACCGACCTCACAGGCACTCCAGTCCATCCTAAGCCATGGCTCCGCAGAAGGGAACAGAGCTTTTATTATTTGTCTGACCCAATCGGGATTGTCCAGGCCAGGGGTCTTTTGCCTCATTCCTAATTTCTTAGTAACGAGTTTAAAAGCCAGACCCGAACCTTTCCGTGAAGCATTGCGTTTGCGACGTGGCATAGAGGCGTCGCAAGCAGCGATGATGGTTTTCCTCACCGCTCGCACCTCCACTTCCAGGACATTTGGCCTCTGCACCCAACCGAGCTCATCAATGAGGCGGGATTCTTCCAGGGAACGGACAAATTTTTCCTTGTCAAGCTTTTTCACGTTCCAGGAGGGACTTTTTCGACACGGAGCCTCCTGTCTCTTGCCTTCTCCTGTGTCTCCCACTGAGACTGAAAATTCGATGTACTGGTGGTCACTTGCGGTATACTCCTCAGAGACCCGCCAGTCGTTTATACGTCTAAATAGGGCTGGTGATGCGATCGTCAGATCAATGATCGATCCAATCGCACCTCTTCTAAACGTCCAAGTCCTGTCCCTGTTGACAACTAATAAATTGTTTCTGGAGACCATTTCTCCGATCATTCTTCCTCTTTTATCGAGCCTCGACTCGCCCCACTCCGGTGACTTGGCATTGAAGTCACCAGTGACGAGTACGTCCAACGTGGACTCTCTAAGACTCGATTCAAGTTCCTCAATGTCGGCTGTGAAGTCTTGCAGTGAATCGTTAGGCGAAAAGTAGCAACTGTACATTCGCATGCCTGCCACCTCCACCCACACGAATCCACTGCTCGTCTCTAAATATTTGCTAACTCGCACTTCTGGATTGCACACCTGCACGGGGGCCCTTCCTGATTTGTCCTGATACCAAGGAGCCTGATCATTTCTTCTGTGTTGGTCACTGCAGAACAGAATATCGATCTCTTTCTCCCTGGCGGTCTGCATCAAGAGAGCTTGTGCCTCCCTACAGGTGTGCAGGTTGACCTGCAGAAGCTTTAAAGATTTGCCCTTTTAAGCCTCTGCAGCTCCCCTCTGTATACAGGGCAGGAGTTTTTGCCTGGATCATGAAAAACGTCTGTCTTGCCCAAATCTGTGCACGTTAAGCACTTGGGATGTTCGACAGAAAAGTTCTTCGCCAGGTGTCCCTCTTCGCCACATCTACGGCAGTTTTTCGTTCTGTCAGGTCCCTTGCATGTACGTGTCACATGACCATAGACAAGGCACTTTTGACACCTTGTAACCTCTACGTAAGCTCGGACAGACGCATATATCCATCCTACACGGATTTTGCCCTCCTTGAGGAGTGTATTGTATTCCATTTCGGACAACCGTACAACAGCTGACTTGGTTCCACCAAAGCGAGGGAACAGTGAACAGGACAGTTCTGAACAGTTCTGCCCCGTTACGCTAGCTATAGCTGAAACCACGTCAGCTGGTGTCGTGGTTTCATCTAAATCTCTAATTTCGAGAGATCTCTTGTTTACAATGGCCCTGACGTCGGCTTTGTCTTTCAAGGCACTCGCCAAGGCACTGCAAAACTTGGAGATCTCACCTCCCTTTTTTACGATCAGAAGGATCTCTTTATTTAAAGTCCTTCTGATCTTCGTAACCTCGATTCCCAGATCTTGTGGGTTTACCGAACTTTTCATTTCTTGCAAGATCCCAGCATAGGTCCTTTCGTCCTTAGCCGAGATCTTAACCGCTTCACTATTTCTAGGTCGAGGAGATTTCTTTTTCTTCATTCTGACTTCTTTCCTCCTGTTCACAACTTCTTTAAAAGTGTTGTCATCTCCCTCTCTAACAGCCTCTCTGACAACCGCTGAGAAACTCTTCAAAGACGACACGGCACTGTTATTCTTAGTTACCTTTTGATTTGTTTCTTTAAGAGGACTAGCTTTCTTTGTGGAAATTTCGTCCTCAGTCCGCACTTTCTTCTTTAGAAGAGGTCTACTTACTTCCTCAGGTGACTGAAGACCTCTTTTTTTTATTTTTCAGCATCGCGAGCTGCGCGTCTTATAGCATTGGCTGCTAAACGCTTACGATGCTCCTTTCTACAGCCGTGGGCAGCCTCGTTGCACACTATGCTCTCATCATACATGAGGTCTGCCTTATCAGCTTCCTCATGTTTTTTCTTTAACAATGGGAGCCAATCTGTCAAGAATTTGAGACCATCCTTGATGGTCTGGCTCACATTTTTTTGGACGCCAGTGGCTTTAACCATTTTGTCCACTTGCTCACTAATAAGCGGAAAATATTTCGCTTCTTCTCTTCTTAGCTTGGAGCGCCTTTCGCGATATGCATTGCTGCACGCGATTTCGCGTATGGAGCGACCGCTACAATCGCTCGCCAAGCTTTCCAAATAATAAATAAATTATTATTATTATTATTATTATTATTATTATTAAATATACTATTTGAATTATGCAAGGTTATCTTCGGTTAAAATATTATTGTATCTTTTATTATGTATCAGTTTATTGACGGATATTTCAAACGAATCAATTAGTTCTTCAAATGGAGTTAAAAATTTATTCGAGGAAAAACAGAAGAGAAGAAAAATTCTTGAAGAAGTTTACGACTTCGATTATAATTCTAAAAAAAATTTGAATATGCAAAATGTAAGCTGTGTTTTACAACTAAAAATATTGTTCAAGTTTTAAAAATGAAAGATGGGAATACTACGGGAATAATGTGACATCTAAAAAATCATCATAATGACGAATACATGAATGTTTATCCTGACTCCAAAAATCACCCAGTCACGTCATGTGAAGTAATCTTATTCTATTTAAATTTAAAATAACAACCTATAAAAATTTATAATGCAATGATAATTATTTTACAATCTTTAAATATATTTTAGAAATTTAATCAAGAAAAGCTAAATGAAATGACTGTGGAATTAGTAGTCAGAAAATATTTGCCAATTAATTTTTTCGATGATTCCATTACCCAAGAATATTTCGCATATTTAAATAAAAATGCAAAATTGCCGAAGAGAGAACAAATGAAATCGCTAATAGAAAAGACGTTTGTAGATAAACAAATCCATGTAAAAGAAATGTTAAAAAATAACAATTCTAAACTTTCCTTTAGTGTGGATGGTTGGAACTCGATTGCAAAGAATTATTTTATGGAATTACTGGTAACATTAAGTGTATATTGTTAATTTACAACACTGTAGGGATTTTTATTGTACAGGGTGTTTACTATTTTTTTTAACAAAATTCCTAGTTTTTCCAGGCTTTATCCTAATATTTCCCGTTTTTTCTCATGAAATTGAAATTTATTGTATTTCGAACATAAATAAATCTACAATTGGCTTCTAAATTTCTTTAGATTTTTCGAAAATAATGTTTTTTTAAATAAATTTAATTAAATTAATTAAATCCTTCCAAAGAATATTATTACATATTTATGAAAATAATTAAATGTTTGCGTAGAATTTTATTAACATTATTAAAAATAATTGACTTGTGAAGAACAATTTAATTATTTATAAAAATAATTTAAATTTTAAAGAGAATTAAAAAAAATTTTGTAAACATAATTGAATTTCTGAGAAGAATTTTATTACTTTTGAAACTAATTGACATATTAAATTTGAATCAGTAACTGATTTTTTACAATCAAATTAATTATTTTTCACTAATTTAAATTTAGAGAACAGTATAAATATCTATAAAAATTAAAATAAAAAGTGATTTTTGAAAAACAAAACAAAATAATAAAACTTTTATTTAATTTGATAAAAGAATTCCCGGTTTGGCATAATTTTGTCAAAGATATTTTTGTTTCTGAATCTTTTATATATATATCTTTTAACAAAATAATAATTTTATAAGTATGGAAAAGATTTCGTTTAGTTAAGGTTAATTAATACTATCTTTAGAAAAATTTTGAAATAAAAATCCCATTTACCTTATAGTATATAAAAAACTACTACAATTTTCTATTCGTACATTGAATTTTTTAATCTTATTTATTTTTTATGATAAATTATTTATATTATAAATTATTTGGATAAAGGATGAACCCATCAGATGGTATTAGATCCAATGTTAGTGATTGAAGAACCCAGTCATCATTTATGTAGTGACATAAATGATGTCTGGGTTCTTCAATCACTAATATTTGATCTAATACCATCTGATGGGTGTCATACTGGAAAGAACGTTGCTAAATTGTTAAGTAGTTTTTGATTGAATATGGATTGGAACAAAAAGTACAGGGCATAACGTTGTATAATACGAATTCGAACAATACGTTTATGCACGAATTGGAAATGCTCATGATGTCGATAGGTAAAGATTTTTCAGCAGAAGATATGCATTTTAGGTGTTTCTCGCATATTATTAATTTGGGTGTACAGGATTTTTTATCTCAGTTGAAACTCGCAAACAACTCTTACTTTGAAGAAAATGATAACGTCAATGACTGTGACAGCAACCATACTGTTAAAACTATGAATTCTGAAATTGAAAGTGAAACAGATTTTTCCCATTCGGATTCAAATTGAGAAATTTGTTTTTACAGCTAAAATATTCTGAAAAAATGCGTAAAAAATTAGAATGTTCTTGCGTAACTGTAGGAATAAAAATTTTAGCTCCAAGTATTGATTGTACTACTCGCTGGAATTCATCGTGCGATATGATTGACAAGTGTTTGAAACTAGAAAAGGCTTTGATTTTGTTATGCGATACTAACATAGATCTTCAATCTTTTCAATTAACAGACCGCGATTGGTCTCTTTTAAGAACATCAGTGAAATATTTGCGACTTTTTAAATCTCTTTTCAATATTTTATGTGGAGAAAAGTACATTACAATTCCACTGGTTATAGTTGGATTTAACATGTTAATCGATAAATTGGAAAAATCTATTAACGATTTAAATTTAAAGAAAAATAAAAGTTGGGCTGAAACAAGTGTTGAAAAAGCTCTTTAATCTGCTTACAATAAATTAATGAAACATTATTCAAAAACAAATTGGGTATATTGTGCTATAATAATGTTGGATCCACGGCATAAAGAAGAAACATTTTACTTAACATCTTGGGGTAAGGAGATGGCGAAATGGGCAATTGAAAAATTTGAACAAATCTATAGGAGCAGATATTATCGAATCGAAAATAACGAATTGGAAAAAAGTCAATTAATCGAAACTTTAGATAGTGACGAGGAAATTAATCCATCTTCGCTGTTTACATCTAGTGATCAGAAATTAAGTACTTCTCTTGACGGTAAAACTGTTAAAGAAAATTGGCGAAACGAAATCAATTATTATTTAAGTTTAAAACGAGCGGATAAAAATGAAAATGTTCTAAAATGGTGGCAACAATATGAGCATAAGTTTCCAAATTTGTCGCGGATGGCAAAAGACTTTTTGAGTATCCAAGCTACTTCTGTGCCAGTTGAGAGGTTATTTTCACGTGCTTCTCTCACAATAAAAAAGCATAGAAACTCGTTGGGAAAAAGCACTGCACTTTAACTTTTATGTCTAAACAGTTGGACTTCTCTGAACCAATTTTCTGTTTTAAAATTATCGACCTAATCTATGTAGTTTTGTAAATTTATTTAACCACGAATAATTTATATTAAATAACTTGTATTATTTGTTATTTAATAAACTGCAATAAAAAAAGTTTGATTAAATTTTATTTCTAAAATAATAAGAAAAAGTTAATAATTTAAAATTAATAATAAAAGTTAATCCTAATAAAGTTTATCTTTTATTTTAATTTTATGTTTTCAATAAAGTTTGATAAATTTTATTTTTAAAATAATTAATATTGAAAATATTTTCCATTGAAATAAATTCAAAGTTTAAAATAACACAGGCCGACAAATTTTAATCAACTGCATGTTGCCTAAAATATTACTGCCGATTCTTACAGGATTTTGTCCGTAGAATACGAATCTGACCTTGAAAATATTGGATTGGCTCTAGTTTTTAATCAATTTACGTTTCAATATACAAAATATGCATTTTTAGCATTTTTTGAATGAATGTACAACAATACACCGAATCAGTAAATCTGTCCGCATAGCACAAAATGAAAGTTTAAACACTGCTCTTCAATATCCAAAAACAAAAAATGTAATTTATGTACACTTTAACCTGTAATGTCAAAAGAGACATTCGCTGTTCCACAAGCATATTGAAAACAACGTACTTTTGACCATGTAAGGTAATTTAAATAACAATTAGTCTCTCTAGGGGTTTTTATGGTCGCTGCTTACTGATCTGTATTTAGATTTTAATATTCAAAATGGCGAATCCAATATGGCAGAATTTTTTTTAAATTTTAAATTTTTATCATAAAAGGCGTAAATTATCTTTAAAAATTTGGTCCGCCACTTGTAATTTTTATATTTCATAGCAGATTTGTAACTAGCGATTATAAAAACGCCAGAGACACTAATTTTTACTTGAATTACCTTACATGGTCAAAAGTAATATTAATTTTAATACGTTTATGGAACAGCGTATGTTTTTTTGGACATTATAGGTTAAAGTGTACATAAATTACATTTTTTGTTTTTGGATATTCAAGAGCAGTGTTTAAGCTTTCAATTGGTGTTATGCGGACAAATTTACTGTTTCTGTGTATTGTTGTACAATCATTCAAAAAATGCATATTTTGTATAATGAAACGTAAATTGATTAAAAACTGGAGCCAATCCAATATTTTCAAGGTCAAATTCGTATTCTATGGACAAAATCCTATAAAAATCAGCTTCTATTGGTTAGGCCACAAAATTTTGTTGGCCTGTGTAATGTATATATATATATATTAGAATTCCATAACTATGATCAAAATATAATAAAATGTTTATATTATAAGTAAAATTATTATTTAAAAAATAATAATATCATCCATTATAAAAACAATTGTTTTAAATATTAACATAACAGAATTTTCAATTTAAATAATTCAAACGAGAAGTCTCGGTTGATCGGGCATATTCAGTTGAATCTCGATCGAATTCTGGATTAACAATATGACATATAAGTTTGTAAAACGATAAAAAAAAAGAAAATCGTTCGTTTCTCGGTTCGCCTCTATTAAATGCAGCACCAGTTTCAACTTTAAAAAATTTTAACAGATTTATGTAAAACTTGTCAAAAGAAGGTTTTCAAGGATTACTAAATACAACTTTTTTCAAAAATCGATCAAATTTTCTAAAATCTTACCTTCTGGGTCAGTCTCTCTTATACTCTCTCATTCTTTTTTATTATCTCTTGTTTCATTACACTTACCGGTTTTATAGTGACAAATTCTAATGATTTGTGCTGTGTAACGAACTAGCGTCTATTTGCTATAAAGTACCTATATTACAATGCTGTACTTATTAAGGGGGGAGTGTTCTTTAGAAGGCTTAAAAATAGCGCTTTTTAAGAATTTTTTAGGAAGGAGAAAAATAACTTAGACCTCCGGGCTTTTTGAGATGTTTTTGTACATATTTAAAGCATTTGTGAAAAAATTGTTGACATAAAATATTAAAAAATAGATAACTTAAAATTAATTGTTGATAGTGGTGCACATCTAGACTTAAAAAACGGTGGGCACGATAGAGACCGCATTTCTTGTTTGAAACATAAAAATAAAAAAAAAATTTTTAAGTTTACATATGCAATTTCTATTTGAACTAAAAAAATTCCAAAGAAATAGTGAAATTCGATAATTTTGAGTGATAAAAACAGAAAAATATTTTTTTTGAAAAAAAAATAATGACTTTAACTGGTTCTCAAAATTGTAAAAAAAAAATTTTTTAATTTTTTTTAGTTCAAGTAGAAGAGGGATTAATACTGAGTAAAACAAGCCATCATTCATTAAAATCGGTACAGGCGTTTTCTGTCAATCCTGCCCACGAGTTAGTAAATTTCGTAAAAAGTGAAATTCGAGAAAACGCGCTTTAACTTTCGCGCTACCGACGGGCCACCCGGCGGGTGGCCAAGCAATTATTACTGTTATAAATCTGCTCGAATTTTGCACAAAAAATCTCGATTTTAAGTCACTGAACAAAATTTTATCTACTTTCGAAAAATAAAAAAATTAATTTTTTTTAGATTTCCTCTAGTTTATTTATAACAATTCAACAATTGGTTGTAACCTTCAATGTTTTTTAACTTAACTTTTTACACTCGACAAAAATCAACGAAAAACATGAAAAATAATTTAGATTGGTCTCTAAAACTTTAGATACATATTCTTGGATGTATTTTCTAAAGATTTAAGCAACAAAAAAATCGATTTTTTTACCATGTAAAGTAGGCTCCCCCCTTCAATACCATGTACCGATGCGAAGGGGTAAATAGAAACAGTCTCTTATTTTCAAGAAAAATTTTCAAAATGAAAAAATCAAAGTTGTTTTTTGTTGTAGTATTAATAAGAGATATTTATAAATTTTTATATGAATTTTTAGCTTATTTTTTTCAAATGCGAATCAAAAAAGTAAAAGGGTGTCTCTTTTGATTTTCAATTTTTTATACAATAAGAAATATTTTTGTATATACTGCTGCTAATTGACAAACTGAAAAATGGGAAAATACTTAGAACCTGTTGGGGGTGATCTAAGGTACAAGGTTTAAGGCCGTATTTATTTTTAAAAATTGTGTATATTTATAGTCGAAAATTTTTTTGCAGAATTGCATGAAATTTCAAAACTTTTTTTCTTTTTACATGCACTGTTAAAAAGAAAATAGAAGATGAAAGCAAGAAAAGAATAAAAGAAAAGAATGATAATACGCAAACAAGAAAACTTCCTGTATGCTAGTTACGAATCCCGCTCAACGATCTTCAGTTTTCTGTCGTTCTTCTCCCCCGCCCTCTTTCCACGAATACAATTCATCAGAACCTCATGACAGACAGTTTAGAGCTCTGAAATGTATATGTATGTGCAATTGGCTAGTTGGCATCACGAGTTCAGTATGCAGGCAAAGCCATAGCAACTCAGTAAAGGACATCAATCTATGCCAGGTTTATTTCTTTCTTCTCTGCATGTCTGCACCGCTTCCATCATTCTCTTTACAACCCGTTTTTAGTGTATATTCTCTCCACGACCATCACTCCCAAATGTGCTTACTACGATTTTTCTCTTTCCCTTTTCTCATTTTTGTGTTTTATCTCCGTTTCATTTCAGAATCTCGCACCCTTTACCTATCTTTTTTCATATTCAAACTGTTGAGGCTTACCTGATATGAGATATGCGAATACTTTTCCACTTTACAAATTTTTTTTACTTAATCTATATTAATAAATATGATAAATAAAAATAAGTGAATTAAATTATTATAGAAATATGTGTTCATTTATTCTGCCTGCAATAGGCAGGGTTTATTTAATTTTAAGATGGAACTTAATTGATTCCACCTATGAGCGATTCCATGTAATGTGATCAAGGTGGCAAAATGTACTTTGCCAAATTTTTATGTTTAATAGTTTAAGAGTAAAAAATTATCGAAATAAACATTACACCCTTTGATCACTTAACGAGAAATTGCTCATATGTATATTCTGTTTCATAAGAATGGTACAATATTTATGTCTTTCCCTCTTGTATTTTCCATAGTAAACTCAATTGTATTTTCCCTCTTGAATTTTCCCTAGTAAACTCAATTATTATATTATCCCCTTTTATTATAATTTCAGTTCGTAAATTATCTCGATAGAAATGTAAATAAGTGCATTTAATGATATAAAGTGACATAAGAAACAATGTAACTTAGCGAGTTTACTTTAATCCTCGTGAAATTTTATTATTCTTTTTTATCCTCTTTCGATCGTTGTATGTTTTTCAATTTACATATATTCGATCACTCTCTTGATACGTATTGAATTCACACAATTCTAAGTTGGGGCAATTCAAATAATACACATTTAAACTGTACGCTGTTAAAACTCTACTCGGTAAACTGTGCAATGTTAAATTCTGCACTGTTTACTCTCCACAATTAAATTTCTAAATTATACAAAATGAAATTCACCACTGTTCAAACTCTACACACATTTATTGAATAAATAAAAGTTATTAATTTTAAACCTTACACAGTTAAACTCTTTACCGTTAAACTGCACACGTGTTTAATGAATAATAGAAAAATAAAATTATTAAATTTTACACTGAAAAAAAAGTTCTGGTTAGGGTATATTTAACACGATATTCTAGTTAAAACAACCAGAATTCTGGTTATATTAACTAGAATTCTGGTTAACCTAACCAGAAATGTTCTGGTTAGGGTATATTTAACACGAAATTCTAGTTAAAACTAGGATTTCTGGTAATTCCAACCAGAACTTTTTTTCAGTGTACGCAGTTAAATTACACATACATAAATTCTACACACTTTTATCAAGTAAAAAGAAAAATAATTTCATAAAATTCTTAACATTTAAATTAAACACTAATAAATTCTTTACATATTTATTGAATGAATAGAAAATTGATTTTTTAAACCCTACACATTTAAATTACTAATTGTTAAACTCTGCACACGTTTAATATATTTTAAAAAATTAATTATGACACTGTTAAACTCTACACTAATTTATGTCGTAATAAAAATAAAATTTCATTAAATTCTCTAAATTTAAATTAAACACTGTTAAATCCTGCACACATCAATTAAGAAAACGAAAATTAATTTTGTTGGATTCCCGACACGTAAATTCAAAACCGTCAAACCCTACAAATTTTTTTATATTGATAATTATAATATTATAAAATCCTACACAATAACGAAATTAATTTTCTTTTTACTTAATAAAAAGTGTGTAGAATTTGAGTATGCGTAATTTAACTGCGTCGAGTTTAATCATATTTTTCTATTATTAATTAAACACGTGTGCAGTAATGGTATAATTTAACTTTAGAGGGAACATTCTTTATTTTGACAATAATTTATTTAAAAAATTATTTTAGAAAATAAGTATGTTCCCACTTTTTATACCAGAGACACATAGATCCAATTGTGTACTCGCCGTTATATTGTCTATCATTATCGTCAAAAATGCAATTTTTTTAGTTTGTTTTTAAATATTAATAATTTGATACCTGTTCAAGAGTTAATAATAATATAAAAAATTATGTACACTCAGATGCATTAATGCTGCCCTTCCGGTTTGACGGTATTTTGCAAAGTCGTATGATTTCTATCAAAATGTTTTTAGTTCATGCTATATGAGAACATTTGTATGTCACGAACTAAGAATATTTGATAGACATGAAACGAATTTTCAAAATTCCTTTAAATCGGAAGGACAGCATTAATGCATCTGAGTGTATATATGGAATTATATAAATAAGTAAATGAAATGAATAATTAATTACTGTTAAATAAAAATTAGAAATAAATAAATAATAATAAATAAATAAATAATAAATTCAGCGCGCTAAAGCGCGCCTTCAGTCTTGTTCAATAAATATGTGTAGTTTGAACAGTGGTGAATTTAATTTTGTACAATTTAGTAACTTAATTGTGGAGAGTTTAAACAGTGCAAAATTTAACATTGCACAGTTTACATGTGTAGTATTTGAACCGCCTCCTCTATGTTCCATGCAAATTAATTAACCTCTTTATATTTAATTCACTTGAATATTTTGCACTGATTAAGAATCTATTTTTTCACTTTACAAAACGACCTACTTGTTTGAGGTATACAAATCTAAAGAAACGATTTCACAACCTTCCTTTAAGAAAGTCAAAAGCCAACTTCCCGATTTCTACTCTTCGATCGATTTCGCACACCGAAGATCGAGTGGGGAAATCGTAATTTCTTTCGCAACACCCGGTCATTAGCCGGTGCATTTTGCATAGTTGT
This sequence comes from Leptopilina myrica (nomen nudum), assembly GCA_032872475.1. Taxonomy (NCBI): domain Eukaryota; kingdom Metazoa; phylum Arthropoda; class Insecta; order Hymenoptera; family Figitidae; genus Leptopilina; species Leptopilina myrica (nomen nudum). Next base: position 36,981,349 of record CM065458.1, on the reverse strand, counting down.
ATTTAGAGAACGAGTGATCCTATGTAAAAAGGTTTCCGGAATTTCTGCGGATAGATTTCTGCAAAATTTGCGGAGTGACTGCGGAAAATTTTTCGCAATCACTCCGCAAAATTTTCAGTAGTCTATCCACAGAAATTCCAGAGTTGAAATTGCGAAGTGATTGCGGAAATTTTTTCGCAGTCACTCCGCAATATTTTCCGTAGTCTATCCACTGAAATGCCAATGTTGAAATTGCGAAGTGACTGCGGAAATTTTTTCGCAGTCACTTCGCAAATTTTGCCAAAGTCTATCCGCAGAAATTCCTGAAACCTTTCCTCGTGGGATACTAGTTCATTAAATTGGAATTCGCTACTCATAAGTTCTTTCATGGGTATTGTGAAATTCAAATGCCACAAAAGTTAATGACACCAAGTGTGAAATTGCAAAGAGTGACCATTGAGAAGTAGGCTGAATTCTTATTATTTTACTTAATTTTCAATTTTATATTTCTATCAATCAAAGTTGGGCACGAATTGGATTTTTGGGTTTTAGTTAAAAAAAATCTTATGTTAAAATAATAATTTTTTGTCTTTATGTAGTTTGTTTTTATCCTGCAGGGATAAGATGTGACCAAGTCCTTTTGTCACAGATGCCCCCTTTAACCCCTTGACTGTAGCGGATGCATATATGCGCGGATGTAAAACTGGCTAAAAGTTCTCTTGACGCATATATGCGCAACTTAAAAATGGTGGTTTAAAACTTCTTAAAAATCGCTGAAACTGTTTACTCGGGGGTTTTTAGGGTCCCTGAACACGAATTCGGCGTTAGTTTTTCAAAATTCAAATTGGCAGATCCAATATGGCCGACATAATTCTCAAAAATTGATCCGATTTGCCTGAAAATCTCTACTCGGTGGGTTTTCGGGTTTGCTGATTACGAATTCGAAGTCGGTTTTTCAAAATTCAAAATGGCGGATCCAATATGGCGGACAATTTTTTTAAACTGATCAGATTCGCTTAAAAATGGTTATGGGGAGGTTTTGGGGGTCGTTGAACACGAATCTGGTGTCAGTTTTTCAAAATTTAAAATGGCGGATCTAATATGGCAAACATTATTTTGAAAAAATGATCCAATTTGCCTGAAAATCTTTACTCAGGATGTTTTCGGGGTTACTGATTACGAATCCGAGGTTCGATTTTCAAAATTCAAAATGACGACTTCAATGTGGTAGAATCATGGAGCAAAGTTGTATGGATTTGCTTGGAACTCACTGCTCATCAGTTTTTAGCCTTTCTGATTAAAAAAATCTCAATTTACATTATCAAAATTGAAAATTAAGCTGATACCCAATAAATTGAGTATCAATTTTAATTAAAATTTAAATTATATTATTTCTAGCCAATCCGCCTATTTTTAGTAATTTTGAACCGCCATTTTGAATTTTGAAAAACGGACAGCGGATTTGTAATCAGCGACCCCAAAAACCCCCGAGTAACCATTTTCAAGCGAATCCGATCAGTTTAAAAAAATTGTCCGCCATAATGAATCCGCCATTTAAAATTTTTAAAAACCGACCTTGGATTCGTAATCAGCGATCCCTAAAACCTTAGAATACCAAGTTTCATAAAAATAAAAAATAAAATTTACAACACACTTTTGGCCAAAACAGTGGAAATCTCGTCGACAGCCAAGAGATTAACGGCGTTGCAGGTCGAGAACTGGTTAGTGTTGCCAACCCACTCTCCCCTACTTTCCTGTATTTTTCCACTTTGATCACTTTAAAAAAAGTATATATATATATATATGTATATATATTTATTATTACGATAAATACAAAACGAGGCTAAACTGCTGAAAACATTTCACATATTCGAATAATTATCGCAGGCACATTGCATCTTAAGACATTAAAAAACATTCAAATGTCAGTCTTGCGGACAACATCAGCTTAGGGTTGGAAAAGCCGACTTCGAGTCTCGATTAAAGTAGACTTTTTCGATTTAAAGGTCGATTTTTTGTGATCCACTTTTAAATATTGAAAGTCGACTATAAACGACTTTTGATCGGCTTTTAAAAAACATTATTTAACCCCTTGGCTGTCGACGAGATTTCCACTGTTTTTGCCAAAAGTGTGTTGTAAATTTTATTTTTTATTTTTATGAAACTTGGTATCCTAAGGTTTTACGGATCGCTAATTACGAATCCAAGGTCGGTTATTTAAATTTCAAAATGGCGGATCCATTATGGCGGACAATTTTTTTAAACTGATCGGATTCGCTTGAAAATGAGTCGCCATTTTGAATTTTGAAAATCGAACCTCGGATTCGTAATCAGTAACCCCGAAAACACCCTGAGTAAAGATTTTCAGGCAAATTGGATCATTTTTTCAAAATAATGTTTGCCATATTAGATCCGCCATTTTAAATTTTGAAAAACTGACACCAGATTCGTGTTCAACGACCCCCAAAACCTCCCCATAACCATTTTTAAGCGAATCTGATCAGTTTAAAAAAATTGTCCGCCATATTGGATCCGCCATTTTGAATTTTGAAAAACCGACTTCGAATTCGTAATCAGCAAACCCGAAAACCCACCGAGTAGAGATTTTCAGGCAAATCGGATCAATTTTTGAGAATTATGTCGGCCATATTGGATCTGCCAATTTGAATTTTGAAAAACTAACGCCGAATTCGTGTTCAGGGACCCTAAAAACCCCCGAGTAAACAGTTTCAGCGATTTTTAAGAAGTTTTAAACCACCTTTTTTAAGTTGCGCATATATGCGTCAAGAGCACTTTTGTCCAGTTTTAAATCCGCGCATATATGCGTCCGCGACAGTCAACGGGTTAAACTAATTTTACTAATATTTTTATTATTATTTTATAATCTATATTATATATATTATTATTTATAATACCCATTTATAACGGTGCGCTACTATTGGTTGTATCTACAACAGCGCGCATGTAAACAGCCAATATAATCTATTTTATAATGGAAATGTTTCTCTTATCATTTGTATACACAGCTCAAGAAGGCTAGAGACAGGAGGTAAAACTTCGGTAGTGGAGGTATGGCAATGCTGAGTCGCTCCCCTGTTAAAAATCCCTGCGAAGGATCTTATACAGGATCCTGTTCCAGGAATATTCGTAAGATCCTTTGCAAGTTCGTACATAAGAACGCTACTACCTAGGGTTCCCTAATAAACCTTAATAAGATCAAGCGTGTTATCCTTTGTACCGAAACAAACAACAACATAGCATCTTGGACAGTTTCCTTTGTAAAATCATTTGTAAGATCTTGTATTTACATTAATCTGGAAGTTAAAAACTCAGCTTAAAATCCCCGTACAGGATCCTCTAAGGATCCTGTGCAAGTTCCGATGCAGGAACTTTAGCTATTAAATGTTCCTGCAAAGGTACTGTACAGAAACACTTGCAGGATCCTCTACAGGAAACTTTTTAATTTTTTAAATGTTACTCTCTAAATCTGAATTAGTAGAAAGTTACTAATGAAATGGTGAAAAGTCGTTCATGAAAACAATTAAAAATTAGTAAAATTTTACTAATTCTTAGTAGAATTCTACTAATTTAGATTTAGAGAGTAAGTTTTACATGTTTTTTTTATGTTACGCAGCATTTGACAGACATAAACTTCATACTTTAATATGTTAGGCCCGTATAACACTGTTGGACAGAAAAATGGTTTGCGCGTTCGAAAAATTCATAGAAAACTACTGCGCAGGAGTTAAAAATATTAATAAATTAATTGAAAAAACTGTATAGGATCTTTTACGGGTCCCTTACAGGATCATTTACACTTAAGTACCTGCAGTTTACAAAACTGCAAAGGTTCCTGTATAGGAACCTCTACAAAGTTTCTTATGCAGGTTCCTGCAAGTGTTTCGGTACAGAAACCTTTACATGAACCTTTAATAGCCAAAGTTCATGCATCGGAATCTGCACAGGATTCCGAAATGAAACTGTCTAGGATGCTATTGTTACGTCCGTAACTTCTGATTAATATACTTAATTTAACTATATATTTTCACGTATATGTTTATTTTCATATATTATATTTAATCGATAAAGCATATATCTTCTATTAAAATAATGTATTTCATTATGATATGATATGCAGTACTTTTAATTATTATTTTATGTGTGTTTTAATTTGCATTATATTCAATATATTTTCTAACTACTATGTTATGTGTGTTTTAAATTTGCATTATATTCAGTATATTTTCTAACGAATATTATAATTACTATTTTATGTGTGTTTTAATTTGCATTATATTCAATATATTTTCTAACTACTATGTTATGTGTGTTTTAAATTTGCATTATATTCAGTATATTTTCTAACGAATATTATAATTACTATTTTATGTGTGTTTTAAATTGGCATTATATTCGATATATTTTCTAACAAATATAATAAATGTTATTTTTATGTGTATTTTAAAATTGCATTATATTTGATATATTTTCTAACAAATATTATAATTATATTATATGTTCATTATTACAAATCCAGGAAGGAATAGTATTTTAAAAGAATGTCGAAAGAATAACGATTACGAGAAAATCAAGATCGAAGATACAGATTATTAATATGTACACACGCCACGCCTGAGGATCAAAGACGAAGTTGCGACCTCAACTCCATGCAAGGTCGAAGCGATGTCTTCCAACTTCAACTCTATGGAAGGTCTCAGCGATGCCATGCGCACTGAAATCTATTAAGGTCAAGACGAATTTTCTAGCTACGAGCACTCGTCTAATGAGGAAATTTTTATATAAAAAGGGTGACCATTTCTGATTAGAACAGAGAGTAATAATTTGGAAACCAGCGTTATAACATCTTTAAGAAAGAGAGTAATTTTTTGGAAATCATCAGTATTCATCTTATCGTCAACAAGTGAACAGTCTCCCAGTATACCTTTAAACATTATTCAAAAGTGAACTCCCAGTAAACCTTTGAACATTATTATCAACAAGTTATCCCCAAGTATTATTTTGAAAGTGTTTCCTCTAAAAGTGAACTTTAAAATTATTTTCAAAGTTTTGCTTTGAAACATACTACGGTTAAAGAGAATTAATTCCCCTCAGCAATTTTTACTATTTTCAAAAATATCAATTTGAAAATAAATACAAGTATCTATCTTATATTGAAACAACACATTCCAAATTTCGAACCATCGAAATTTGCTAAGGAGGCGACGTTCGTCTGGAAGAAAGCAAATATTACCAAAATACAATACACTATCTCATTAGTGTAAACAAGAGGACTAATACTCTAACATTTAGGACAACTGTTGAGGCCCTTTGGCGACTAGCCCCCTCAACACCATCCAAGATCGGATTACCAGATAATATCACTGCAATATTCAACACCAGTAATCGTTATTCTTAAAAGTAAGGTTTATAATTTAGAACTATACTCATTGTATTTTTGTCAATACTTTTCTTTCTTGTTGGTTTTTAAATAAATTATTCTCTCACAACTTTTAGTAGGCTCATTGACTTATCCTCATCCCAAATTAGATTCTTTATTGAAACTAATTTAAAACGAGGAACGTTAGGTATATTTTAAAAAGGTTTCTCGTTTTGACGTAACACTATGTTGTTATATGTTTTGGTACAAAGGATAACACGCTTGATCTTATTAAGGTTCATTAGGGAACCCTGGGTACATAAGAACGCTACTGCGTTTTTATGTACGAATTTGCAAAGGATCTTACGAATATTCGTGGAACTAGATCCTGTATAAGATCCTTCACAGAAATTTTTAACAGGGTCAGCTGTTGTATGGTCAGGCGTTTTCTTTCAAAAAAGTCTCCAGCGCAATAGACTTCTGCACACCTAACCTACAAATACAATATAAAAAAATTGTCGTTGGTTTTCAGTGTTGTGTTTATCTTTTTTCTTGACTCGATATCGGCGTTTTATAAATATTTTAATAACACTAAATTAATGTAATAACAATTAAATAATTAGATTATGAGTGATGGCTTCTAAATTGATTTTTATCAAAGTTTCTTTTTCCATTACACGGTAAAAACCCTCCCGAGGGTTGGTATCGACTTTTTGTCGTTTGGTACAAAGCGGATTGTTAAATTCTTTTTTTTAATGCTTTGCAAATCTCATTACTTGCTATTTTCTTTGGTTTTGTATTCTTTTATTATAATAATTAGTCACCCTTAATATAAATTGCTCCTGTCGGTAGGCATTTTTCTTTCGCGTTGTATTAAATATTTAATTGTTACATATTTTATAATTGTATTCAAATTTATTTGTTATTAGAAATTTAGTATGTTTTGACTCTGCACCTAGAGAAAAATTTTATTTAAATCAAATAGATTCCATTTGAGTTAAATAAACGTGCAATTGCCTTATAATCAACTAGATTCTATTATTTGATCCAAATAAAACTTTTATGTCAACCAAAAACATCAAATAATATTTATTTGAAACAAATAAAATGTCTAGTGGGCTCTAAGTCAATTATATCTTTTCTTTGTGTGCCTATTTTTAGTAAATTCAGCTTTCATTTTGAGTAAAAAAATACCTTAGGTTTTCTACTTGTAAACTTATTTGCAGAGGGAAATCTTCTAATTTAGATGTCATTGATTGATTTAAGTTTTCTGTTTTTCTTACATCTAGTTCGATGAACACATGAGCATTTACACTGAACCTTGAAGAAATGATTGAACTGCAACCATCTTTTTCGCAAATATTTGCATTTATATGAAGATAAGTAATAAGTGAGTCTTCCAAACTTTGAAATCCTCGTTCCTGAATAGTATTATGGTTTACAAAGATTGTTGAAATTGCTTTTATTTTAGAATGACCGCAGACATAGGTCGTCTTTTTGTACAAACTAGGTTCAGATTCCATTAAGATCTGCCATATTTCGGTAATATTTCCATAGACATTTATGGTTTGTAATGTAACTGGAATTCTGTCAAGTTCTGAATTCATTTTACTTTCCTCCGAAAATGCTATATGCTCAAAGAACATCAAAATAAATCAGCATGTTTCGCTCAAAGAATTTTCAATATAACTTAAATATTTTTGACTGTCTGCTAAAAGGCATGTTACTATTTGCACAATTGAATCAAAAGGGCAAGTGTTTTGCAACATGAAATTTTGCCCATTTACAACAATTGGTTTTGGAAACAAATTACCATTTTTCAAAATTTTGTTGTTTGTTCTGACTTTAGAAATAGCTGCTTTATATGTCACTGCTATGTTAGGACATTTTTTTAAAAACTTGTAAGGTTTTCTATCAAACACTTTCACTTTTCGTTTCCTCAGTTATTGCTGATTTGCTGATTCTGGAGCGGTGGAAAGCTTTTCTTCGATCGTATCCAATTCATTTAGTTTTGATAATTTTTGCTGCAGAATGTTTGTAACGATTAACTTTGACATAATAATTTCAGAATTCGATTCCGGGTTATCAACGACAATTTTATTTTCCAATTTTCGACGGCGAAAATGTCTTTATTAGGCAAATTTGAAACAGGTAGTTCTGACAAAACGTCATATTCCGTTTCAACAGTTAGTTTTGGCTGTTCGAATGTTTGAAATTCTTGATTTTTTTCGTTAATTCGAGTTTGTTAATTGTTGCCGAAGTAACACATTTTTTCTTTAAAATATTATTTTTTTTTACTATTAACACTATTGGCAATGGGCCCCATTCGAATTTTTGCAATTTCAGTAGAAACTTTCAAACATTGTGCTTTTGAAATTCCGTAATCTATTCTAAAAAAATTATCGCACCGAAAAGGTCCATGGACTTTTTTAAAAATGTTATTCTTTAGTTCTCCAAACGAATTTTTAATGTAGGAACTTGTAGGCCTAATGCATAACGACGAAAAGCATTTCCTGTTGACTGCCGTCCACAAAGGAAATTCCTTTGCTAAATTGAATAAATGCTTAAAAAATTGTGGCATGTAATGCGAGTTCGCTCTTTCGTATTTTTTACTTTTGTTCACGTCAGCTTTCACAATTTCGACATCAACGTCAGGCTCCTGGTTTAAAAACCAGTTGGGATCATCTGGATCATATCCGGATGCATAAAGCTTTACGATGTTTGCTTTGAACTCCTTGCTATTTTCATCGGGTGAATCTTTCATTACTGGATGTTCTTCGGTTGACATTAATTCTAACAATTTCTGTTGTGCACTGTCAGGTGGTGACGGTAATGAACTACTCAAATCCTGTCCTTCATATTGATGTGTTGTCAGAATAAATGTTAAATACAAAATCTCTTGAAATTGTGTGAAATTTTCGCATGACACCATCAATGCGACGCATCTTTTAAGAAAATCTTTTACCACTTTATTGCATTTAGCAAAACGTTTTAAGCGGCAAAATATGTGAATAAGATGCACCAAGTCTATATCATTATAAGTTTTTACATCTCGATCAATTGCATTATTGGTTGCTAGTCGAAAACAGATTCGAATGTATTCCCTAATTGTCATTCTGTTGAATGCCAGCATCATTGCTCCTAAAAGAGCCTTAGAATAATCCAAGACTGCTTCTTTCCGAACAATTTTTAAATCTCTTACCCAGTTAAGCAACTAATAAGCAATGTTAATTGTATCATGTGCTCCTGACAGCATTTGACCTACGGGAACTGTGATTTTATTAAAATTTATCACCATTCTATATAAAAATATAGAAAACTGCCAGTTCCGTCGACACTAACGAAAGCTACATCTGGAAATAACCGAAATAATTCTTTGCAAACAAAGATTTGCTCAGGAAGAAGATATTGTAGCTGAAATCTGCTTAATTGATCCAGCATATGGTGTTCTATTTTGTAGTTTAACTAAAATAGCAACAGGATCTGTACCATCCTTTGGATCAATATTTACCTCCTTATCACTCATTTCCTGCGACAGTTTTCGTAAAACTTCATCGTTGTACAAATTTGGAGATGGAATATTGCCAATAACTTGCATTTCTGTTGCAATTTTTCTGCGTGTATTGGCTGCACCATCCTTTAATAGAATATTTCCAATATCTTGGCGTTTTTGAGCCCGCAATTATCGCTTTATCACTTCGTGATCCTCCAGCCTTGTGTCCACGCATTTCACTTGAAACCATACATCACACCCAGCTACTGGCTTCTCTCTTAGAATAGCGAAAAATTTATTTTTGCATTTAAGGCTCTTGCAGGCACCAATTATTTTAACAAATGGAATATCATTTTCTGATGATTAAGACACGGAATGATTATTAAAAGAAAAAGGCGCAAGGAATTATGTATTGCTTCCAGAACTCATCAGCAACAATATCTGACTAAACTCCGGGTGTCAAGACTTGGAATTCTCTACCGTTATAAATTTTTGACATAGGTTGCATCTTCTCCCAAAGCTGTCGACGGATCACAAAATCGAAATACTCTTCTCCATCTAACAGTGAAAAATTTGAACAAGATGAATGATCAATACTTTTTATTGATTCATTTTGTTGAGAAAAATTACTTTCTTCTATAACATCGGAAATTGACATCGATGCTTCGTGATTCTCAGATGTTATTCCTAGTCTTGCAAAGACTTTTGTCCGAAGCTCTCTTCTATTTTCACGTAAATGACAACGCAAAAAAATTACAGAAATTGGCTTTCGGCCAAATTGGGTGAAACTTCAGGATGATATTCTTTGGGATGTTCTGAATAAATTATGTATGGGGCAAATTGCTCTAGAAAGAATATTTTTCGAGTTACACAGGATAGAAGTGAGAAAAATATAAAAGCCAACGCCAAACTTTCAATGTATATGCAGTAATAATTATTAAAATAATTCTAAAAATAATACATATTTTTTTAATTTTTTGTACAGGTATAATTATTAACATTGAAAAATCGCAGATTTTTGCGAAATTGGAATTATATATTTTCCAATTTTATTATCATTATGAACTATGAAAAAAAATTAAGAAAATCTACAAGATTTTTGCAAGAAAAAAACTTGTTTAATTTAAGAATTCCACTTTAAATTCATATTAAACTATAAATCATAAATATTTAATAAAATTCTATTTATTTTGTATTATTAAAATCTTTATTCCTACAAATTATTGTAATTTTTAAAAAATCAATCGGCAATCATTGATCGAAAAACAATGCTTCTTGTTAACAGTAATTTTATTATTTAATATATTTAGTTGCCTTAAAAATTATAGGAAGTCAGGCAGGTCGTCATATAAGCTAGACAAAGTTCTAATAGTAAACATGTAATAGAATCAACCATCAATATCATCAATCTACGAACTGTAAAGCATAATTTGAAATGTACCAAAAATATATAAAAACAAACAACAGATGTATAGTTTTACTTTTGAATTTAATATACTTACCACAAAAATACTATAAACACTTACAACAACACGAAATCCTCAGTCACATATTTAGTACACGTCAATTCATGTGTTGTGTGACAGGCGAAATAAAACTTATCTTACAAGTATAAGTCTATTTATTATTACCAGAAAAATATTTATACCAAATAAGTACTTTCATTAGGGGTACAAAAATATTATATCGCAAACTAATAAAATAAAATCTGTGCCATTAAATAATAAAGAGTTATATTTTTTATTCTATCACTGAGAGATGAAGGAAAGCACATAAACAACAATTAAGGTACATTCACTTAAATGTTTATAAAGGTTCCCCAGAGGGGAAAGTTTGCATTGGAGTAAGCGAGATAGATACCCGTCTGTCTTTTGTTACTCCAATATAGATCTTCCATTCTGGGCAACTTATACAGAAAGTGAAAATGCTCCACGAGGTTGAGTTCTCAATATGCAACAATTCTATACCCTCCAACGTTGGGCAGGGTTGGAAAATGACTATTTTAAAATTCTATCAATTAATGTTTAGTGAAAATAAAAATTATGTCAATGTTAATTCGAGAAAATAATTTTCTTAAATTTTGTATTCGATAAAAATAAATTCGTAAAGTTACAGATTCTACGTGTGTGAATTCGACATAATAGTCATTATGCTCTTTTCATTCTGATACAAATGTCGAGACGCATGATTTTCCCCTACTCGCCAATCGAATGTTTAAATCGTCGTATACCAAATCGTCGAATCGTCATTTTGTCGAATGCATAAAGGCGCTCTCACAGTTAGTAGGCAGCATACAAATTTGAATTTACTGACTCTTTCACTCTAATTTTCTCTCTTACTTTAATTACTGCCTGCGCAAGCAAGCAGAGCTGTGAGAGCTCCATTAAAAATCGAATCGTCAACATGTCGAATGCTAAAAACGTCGAATCGTCAAAAAGTCGGAAAATTTGTTTCATGTAAGTTAACATTAACTTAAACCATGAAAATTTTTCGACTTTTTGCCGATTCGACGTTTTCAGCATTCGACCATTTGACGATTCGACGTTTTGAGCATTCGATCAATTGGCAATTCGACGTTTTAAGCATTCGGCAAAATGACGATTCGACGATTTTAGCATTCGACCATTGAACATTCGACCACTTGGCGATTAGGGGAAAATCATGTGTTTCAGGCTGCTTCTACAACAACTTTTTTTCATCGACACCAACAAAATGCACTGTTAAAACCATGCAAAATAGTTGCGCTCGCAACGTTTTCTCGCTCATGTCGATAAGAAAAAAGTTATTGTAGAAGCAACTTCACAGCAACCCACCAGACTGTTAACAACGACTACCCAACGTTGGGTCGTATACTTCTTAGGTTGAATCTACAATAGACAAATTATCTCAATGTACTCTTTCGGGAGGGTTTTTAACGGGTATTAGAAAAAGAAATTTAAAAAAACAATTTAGAAGCCAGCACTCAAAAATTAATAGTTTAATTGTTTATAAAAAATTATTATTTAACAATCAGCTGTGTACCAAACAACAAAAAGACGATACTAATCCTCGGGATGGTTTTTAGCGGGAAATGGAAAAATAAATTATGAAATAAACAATTTAGAAGCCAGCACTGCTAAATTAAATTATTTAATTGTTATTAAAAATTAATATTTAACAATGTGCTTTGTACCAAACGATAAAAAGTCGATACTAATCCTCGTAAGGGTATTTAACGGGTAATAGAAAAAGAAATTTAAAAAAAACAATTTACAAGCCAGCACTCATAATCTAATTATTTAATTGTTTTTAAAAATTATTAATTAACATTGCGCTTTGTACCAAACGACAGAAAGTCGATACCAATCCTCGGAAGGGTATTTAACGGGTAATGGAAAAAGAAATTTTGAATAAAAACAATTTACAAGCCAGCACTCATAATCTAATTATTTAATTGTTATTAAAAATTATTAATTAACAATCGGCACTGTACCTAACGACAAAAAGTCGATACCATTCCTCGGGAGGGTTTTTAACGGGTAATGGAAAAAGAAATTTTGAAAAAAACAATTTAGAAGTTAGCACTAATAATCTAATTATTTAATTGTTATTTAAAATTATTTATCAACAATGCGCTTTGTACCAAACGACAAAAATTGGATACTAATTCTCGAAAAGGTTTTTATGGACAAGAGGAAAAATAAATTTAAAAAAAAATAAATTTATAAGACAGCACTCATAATCTAATTATTTAACTGTTATTTAAAATTATTTATCAACAATGCGCTTGGTACCAAACGACAAAAAGTCAATACCAATCCTCGGAAGGGTTTTTATGGACAAGAGGAAAAAGAAATTTTGAAAAAAAAATTTAAAAGACAGCACTCATAAATTAAATATATAATGGTTATTAAAAATCATTAATAAACAATCTTATGTGAACCAAACGACAAAAAGTCGATACTAATCTTTGGGAGGGTTTTTAGCGGGGAATGGAAAAATAAATTATAAAAAAAATAATTTAGAAGCCAGCACTGCTAAATTAAATTATTTAATTGTTATTAAAAAGTATGATTTAACAATGTGCTTTGTACTAAACGACAAAAAGTCGATACTAATCCTCGGGAGAGTTTTTAACGGGTAATGGATAAAGAAATTTTGAAAAAAACAATTTTGAAGCCAGCACTCATAAATTAATTACTTAATTGTTATTAAAAATTATTAAATAAAAATGCGATAGTGTACCAAACGACAAAAAGTCGTTACCAATCTGCAGGAGGGTTTTTAACAGATAATGGAAAAAGAAACTTGAAATAAAATTAATTTAGATGCCAGCACTCATAAATTAATTATTTAATTATTATTAAAAATTATTAATAATAATGCGCTTTGTCCAAAACGACAAGAAGTCGATACTAATCCTCGGGAGGGTTTTCAACGGGTAAAGGAAAATTAAATTTTGAAAAAAACAATTTAGAAGCCAGCACTCTAAAATTAAATTTTTTAATTGTTCTTAAAAATTATTATTAAACAATGTGCTTGGTAGCAAACGACAAAAAGTCGATACCAATCCTCGGGAGAGTTTTTAACGGGTAATGGAAATTTTTTTTTTGAAAAAAATAAATTTAGAAGACAGCACTCATAAATTAATTATCTAATGGTTATGGGCTTCCGTTTCCGGTACCGTTTCGGTGTACACGCGTTTGGAAAAAGTTAAGATTTTTTGGAGAAATTTAAAGGTTTGAAAAAAGGGTGGGTAGTGTAGAGTGTTGATTGTGTAGTATAATTTGCAGTAGTGTAAAGAAAAGGTATGTTTGTATAGAGTGGGGAATGTATGAGTGATAAAAAAGGTAAAAAAGTGAAGTGTCTTTAGTGAGGTTAGGTTGCTTGAAGTGAGAGAGAGAGAGTAGGTAGAGAGAGTGGAAAAATTTTGAGCATTTGAGTGATAAGGTAGATTTCTGGAATGTCTGAGTTTGATTCAAGTAGTGATAGCGGGAATGAGAAAAAGGCGCGAGTATTTGAAAGGGGGATAGGAAAGAATGGAAAAAAGATGACGTGTGAGGATTGTATGGATTTGTTGGAGTTAGTATGGATGTTGAAGGATGAGATGGATGAAGGAGCTAAGAGAGTGAAGGGAAATGTGATAGATATCTGTGAGGAGGGGGAAGCAAGCGACAAAGAGATAGGGGAAATTGAAGAGGGGTTAGAGAAATTGCAGGAAATGTGGAATGAATGGGATAGTAAGTGGAAAAAGGAAAAGGAAAGCATGTGGAGAAGAATGAATGGATTGGAAAAATTTATAAAGGAAGTGAATGAGGGATCTGAGAAAATTGAGGAAAGTGAATATGAGAGTGTAAAGTGGAAAGTGAGAGATTTGTCAAGACGAGTAGATGTAGTGGAAAATGAAAAAAGGAAAAGGAATGTAATGATTAGAGGTATGAATGTAGGTGTGATGGAGGGTAAAAGAGCAGTGGAAAAAGTGTTGGCGTGGGTGGGGGTTAATGTCTCAGTTGGAATGGTAAAAGCGTTAGGAAGGGGAGAATATGGGGTACCAAAGTTATGGTTGGTGGAGTTGGGTAGTGAGGAAGAGAAAATGGATGTGATGAGGGTGAAAGGAAGACTGAAAGGAAGTGTAATAAGAATAGATGAGGATAGAAGTTGGAGGGAGAGAAGAATGGTATGGTTATTGAGAGAAAGAGCATGGACGGAGAGAGCGAGTGGGAAACAGGTAAGAATGGGTAAAGATTGTATTTGGGTGGATGGGCTAAAGTATGTTGTGAGAGAGGATACGGGAGGTGTGATGGAAGCGTGTAAAGTGTGATAGACAGGGTTAGGCTGGGAATGAGGTGAGAAGATTTAGATGGATAGATGGATGGGTAAAAGTGGATGTCTGGAGGGTGTAAGAGAGGTGAAAAAGGAGTAGAAGGTTTTTTGAAAAAGGGTGGGCGAATTGGGGCGAAGCCAGCATGGGCATAAAAGGAACTGGAAACGGAAGCCCGGCATTGGCGATTTGTAAGGTTGAGAGCGTGGGGAGAGTTGTATGTAGGTTGAGTTGCGTTTAGGTTAAGTTGTATGAAGAGAATATTTAGTTGTAAGGATAGTTGTAAATTTAGGTTAAGATTATTATGTATGTATTTGGGAGTCTCGAACCCTACCTATTGTAGGGAGAGTAAATAAATAAATAAAAAAATGATCTAATGGTTATTAAAAATCATTAATTAACAATCCGATGTGAACCAAACGACAAAAAGTCGATACTAATCTTTGGGAGGGTTTTTAGCGGGGAATGGAAAAATAAATTATAAAAAAAATAATTTAGAAGCCAGCACTGCTAAATTAAATTATTTAATTGTTATTAAAAAGTATGATTTAACAATGTGCTTTGTACCAAACGATAAAAAGTCGATACTAATCCTCGTAAGGGTATTTAACGGGTAATAGAAAAAGAAATTTAAAAAAAACAATTTACAAGCCAGCACTCATAATCTAATTATTTAATTGTTTTCAAAAATTATTAATTAACATTGCGCTTTGTACCAAACGACAGAAAGTCGATACCAATCCTCGGAAGGGTATTTAACGGGTAATGGAAAAAGAAATTTTGAATAAAAACAATTTACAAGCCAGCACTCATAATCTAATTATTTAATTGTTATTAAAAATTATTAATTAACAATCGGCACTGTACCTAACGACAAAAAGTCGATACCATTCCTCGGGAGGGTTTTTAACGGGTAATGGAAAAAGAAATTTTGAAAAAAAAACATTTTCGAAGCTAGCACTCATAATCTAATTATTTAATTGTTATTAAAAATTATTAATTAACAATGCGCTTTCTACCAAACGACAAAAAGTCGATACCAATCCTCAAGAGGGTTTTTAACGGGTAATGGAAAAACAAATTAAAAAAAAACTGAGAAGCCAGCACTCATAAATTAATTATTTAATTGTTATTAAAAATTATTAATTAACAATCCGCTTTGTACCAAACGACAAAAAGTCGATACCAATCCTTGGGAGGGTTTTCAACAGGTAATGGAAAAATAAATTTTGAAAAAAAATAATTTAGAAGCAAGCACTCATAAATTAATTATTTAATTGTTATTAAAAATTATTATTTAACAATGCGCTTTGTACCAAACGACAAGAAGTCGATACCAATCCTCGGGAGGGTTTTTAACGGGTATTAGAAAAAGAAATTTTGAAAAAAACAATTTAGAAGCCAGCACTCTTAAATTAATTATTTAATTGTTATTAAAAAGTATGATTTAACAATGTGCTTTGTACCAAACGATAAAAAGTCGATACTAATCCTCGTAAGGGTATTTAACGGGTAATAGAAAAAGAAATTTAAAAAAAACAATTTACAAGCCAGCACTCATAATCTAATTATTTAATTGTTTTCAAAAATTATTAATTAACATTGCGCTTTGTACCAAACGACAGAAAGTCGATACCAATCCTCGGAAGGGTATTTAACGGGTAATGGAAAAAGAAATTTTGAATAAAAACAATTTACAAGCCAGCACTCATAATCTAATTATTTAATTGTTATTAAAAATTATTAATTAACAATCGGCACTGTACCTAACGACAAAAAGTCGATACCATTCCTCGGGAGGGTTTTTAACGGGTAATGGAAAAAGAAATTTTGAAAAAAAAACATTTTCGAAGCTAGCACTCATAATCTAATTATTTAATTGTTATTAAAAATTATTAATTAACAATGCGCTTTCTACCAAACGACAAAAAGTCGATACCAATCCTCAAGAGGGTTTTTAACGGGTAATGGAAAAACAAATTAAAAAAAAACTGAGAAGCCAGCACTCATAAATTAATTATTTAATTGTTATTAAAAATTATTAATTAACAATCCGCTTTGTACCAAACGACAAAAAGTCGATACCAATCCTTGGGAGGGTTTTCAACAGGTAATGGAAAAATAAATTTTGAAAAAAAATAATTTAGAAGCAAGCACTCATAAATTAATTATTTAATTGTTATTAAAAATTATTATTTAACAATGCGCTTTGTACCAAACGACAAGAAGTCGATACCAATCCTCGGGAGGGTTTTTAACGGGTATTAGAAAAAGAAATTTTGAAAAAAACAATTTAGAAGCCAGCACTCTTAAATTAATTATTTAATTGTTATTAAAAAGTATGATTTAACAATGTGCTTTGTACCAAACGATAAAAAGTCGATACTAATCCTCGTAAGGGTATTTAACGGGTAATGGAAAAAGAAATTTTGAATAAAAACAATTTACAAGCCAGCACTCATAATCTAATTATTTAATTGTTATTAAAAATTATTAATTAACAATCGGCACTGTACCTAACGACAAAAAGTCGATACCATTCCTCGGGAGGGTTTTTAACGGGTAATGGAAAAAGAAATTTTGAAAAAAAAACATTTTCGAAGCTAGCACTCATAATCTAATTATTTAATTGTTATTAAAAATTATTAATTAACAATGCGCTTTCTACCAAACGACAAAAAGTCGATACCAATCCTCAAGAGGGTTTTTAACGGGTAATGGAAAAACAAATTAAAAAAAAACTGAGAAGCCAGCACTCATAATCTAATTATTTAATTGTTTTCAAAAATTATTAATTAACATTGCGCTTTGTACCAAACGACAGAAAGTCGATACCAATCCTCGGAAGGGTATTTAACGGGTAATGGAAAAAGAAATTTTGAATAAAAACAATTTACAAGCCAGCACTCATAATCTAATTATTTAATTGTTATTAAAAATTATTAATTAACAATCGGCACTGTACCTAACGACAAAAAGTCGATACCATTCCTCGGGAGGGTTTTTAACGGGTAATGGAAAAAGAAATTTTGAAAAAAAAACATTTTCGAAGCTAGCACTCATAATCTAATTATTTAATTGTTATTAAAAATTATTAATTAACAATGCGCTTTCTACCAAACGACAAAAAGTCGATACCAATCCTCAAGAGGGTTTTTAACGGGTAATGGAAAAACAAATTAAAAAAAAACTGAGAAGCCAGCACTCATAATCTAATTATTTAATTGTTTTCAAAAATTATTAATTAACATTGCGCTTTGTACCAAACGACAGAAAGTCGATACCAATCCTCGGAAGGGTATTTAACGGGTAATGGAAAAAGAAATTTTGAATAAAAACAATTTACAAGCCAGCACTCATAATCTAATTATTTAATTGTTATTAAAAATTATTAATTAACAATCGGCACTGTACCTAACGACAAAAAGTCGATACCATTCCTCGGGAGGGTTTTTAACGGGTAATGGAAAAAGAAATTTTGAAAAAAAAAACATTTTCGAAGCTAGCACTCATAATCTAATTATTTAATTGTTATTAAAAATTATTAATTAACAATGCGCTTTCTACCAAACGACAAAAAGTCGATACCAATCCTCAAGAGGGTTTTTAACGGGTAATGGAAAAACAAATTAAAAAAAAACTGAGAAGCCAGCACTCATAAATTAATTATTTAATTGTTATTAAAAATTATTAATTAACAATCCGCTTTGTACCAAACGACAAAAAGTCGATACCAATCCTTGGGAGGGTTTTCAACAGGTAATGGAAAAATAAATTTTGAAAAAAAATAATTTAGAAGCAAGCACTCATAAATTAATTATTTAATTGTTATTAAAAATTATTATTTAACAATGCGCTTTGTACCAAACGACAAGAAGTCGATACCAATCCTCGGGAGGGTTTTTAACGGGTATTAGAAAAAGAAATTTTGAAAAAAACAATTTAGAAGCCAGCACTCTTAAATTAATTATTTAATTGTTATTAAAAAGTATGATTTAACAATGTGCTTTGTACCAAACGATAAAAAGTCGATACTAATCCTCGTAAGGGTATTTAACGGGTAATGGAAAAAGAAATTTTGAATAAAAACAATTTACAAGCCAGCACTCATAATCTAATTATTTAATTGTTATTAAAAATTATTAATTAACAATCGGCACTGTACCTAACGACAAAAAGTCGATACCATTCCTCGGGAGGGTTTTTAACGGGTAATGGAAAAAGAAATTTTGAAAAAAAAACATTTTCGAAGCTAGCACTCATAATCTAATTATTTAATTGTTATTAAAAATTATTAATTAACAATGCGCTTTCTACCAAACGACAAAAAGTCGATACCAATCCTCAAGAGGGTTTTTAACGGGTAATGGAAAAACAAATTAAAAAAAAACTGAGAAGCCAGCACTCATAAATTAATTATTTAATTGTTATTAAAAATTATTAATTAACAATCCGCTTTGTACCAAACGACAAAAAGTCGATACCAATCCTTGGGAGGGTTTTCAACAGGTAATGGAAAAATAAATTTTGAAAAAAAATAATTTAGAAGCAAGCACTCATAAATTAATTATTTAATTGTTATTAAAAATTATTATTTAACAATGCGCTTTGTACCAAACGACAAGAAGTCGATACCAATCCTCGGGAGGGTTTTTAACGGGTATTAGAAAAAGAAATTTTGAAAAAAACAATTTAGAAGCCAGCACTCTTAAATTAATTATTTAATTGTTTTTAAAACTTATTGAATAACAATTCGCTTTGTACCAAACGATAAAAAGTCGATACTAATCATCGGGGGGGGGGGGTTATGGACAAGAGGAAAAAAAATTCGAAAAAAATCAATTTAGAAGTCAGCACTCATAATCTAATTATTTAATTGTTATTAAGAATTATTAATCAACAATGCGCTTTGTAACAAACGACATAAAGTCGATACCAATCCTCGGGAGGGTTTTTAATGGGTAATGGAAAATGAAATTTTTGAAAACCAATTGAGAAGCCAGCACTCATAATCTAATTATTTAATTGTTATTGTAAAATATAATTTAACAATGCGTTTGGTACCAAACGATAAGAAAATTATTTTAAACCTTAGGAGGAATTCAGGAGTCTAATGGAAAATGAAATTTTAAAAATCAACCTCTGCTTGCCATTTATGAATATATTTTGTTTAATTTATTTTATTGTAAAATTAATATTTATTTTAAAATTTTGCATTAACTAAAAAAAAGTTAGCGTTTAATAGGCTTTTTTATTACAATGTAAAATTTGGGTGGTTTTAGTTTTGAATATTCCTTGCAAGTAATATGGCTGCGAATATTGCGCATGCGCATTGTGCAGCTTTCTGACGTGAGTGTAGGAATGTGCCATTTGAAACTTTGAACTGGAATAAATAATTAAATATTAACTACCAAACGTTCAAAAATGATTACCAAATAGAATAATCGCAAAAACTAATATTTTGAAAAGGTCACGACTTTCTACGGTAGAGGAAGAAGTAGATATTCCATCTCCTGTAAATGATGAGGTAAGAACATATTTATTGTTTATCACCTAGAATACAAACACAATATATTGTAATTCAATTGTTTTCTTATAAAATTATTTTTCATAATTAAGTCTTTGCTATTCTTATTTGTTTATGTTCACTTCTAGAAATCGCTTACACAGTTTAGTATAATTAATTTAAAAAAATATATATATACAAAAATATATATTACAATTCTTTTTCTTTTTTATTTAAATTACAATTCTGTTCATTCTTTGCAGAATGATAATGAAGTTCCCTCAGATTTTCAAAGTGCTTTGTATTCACCTTGGTTTTCTGCTTTATCTCCGTCACCTGGACCAATAGATAAATGTTTTAACAGTGTGTCAATTTTGGAAGGAGCACTTTTTTGGAACAAACTGTAGGCGAAGCGAAGCTTTTCCTACAGTTCGTTCCAAAAAAGTGCTCGTTCAAAAATTGGCAACTGCTAGCACAAGTTACGAACGATATTTTTCATAACAAGGTGCAAAAAAATGCCCTTTTTTGCACCGCGGTATGAAAATATTTTTTCTTAGCATTTATTTAATTCAATAAAATTTAATATTTCACTTTTCGATTTAATTTTTGCAAATTAAATTTATTGTCCTTGTACACCTATTAAGGTCTTTACAATAATTTTCTTGACCTTCTTATACAAAAGGCAATTTATTTCAAACCGTTCCACCGACAAAAAACAATCGCAAGGAGATACATTTTCTAATAATTTTTATTATGTAAAACTTTAATTGTTTATAATATATTATACTCTTATTCAAAAGAGAATTTCATGAGCTTTCTATTGCTATTTTTATTATTTTAAATGTCTGACAATTTTGTAGAGAAATTGCAGTTTGAACTGTTAAACTCTTTATATCTCAATACATCCCCCTTCCCCCGACGATTTTTATCAAAATTATATGAAAATAAAGCGTAAATTCCTTAGTTTCTATGCCCATTTGATATATTATGGACATTTGATGGGATTAACAGAAAAAAATTGTTTAAAAATGTGTTTTTGGAAAATTTGACAAATAGTACGAAGTTTAATGTAAGTTAAATTGGTTAAGGTTCAACTTCGTACTATTTGTCAAATATTCCAAAAACACATTTTTTAACAATTTTTTTTCTGTTTATCCCATAAAATGTCCATAATATATCAAATGCGAATTTAAATGAAATTCTCTTTATAATCAGTGTATAATTGTTTTTTGTCAGTGAAACGGTTTGAAATGAATCTGAATCTGAGGTCTGATTTCCAAAATTCAATATGGCATATCCAATATGGCGGACTTTTTTTTAATTGCTTATATTTGTTTAAAACTTATAACTTGAAGGTTTTTGGAGTCGCTGATTCCGAATTTGTTGTCATTATTTCTAAAATTCAAAATGGCGGATCCAATACGGCGGATGCTGTTTTAAAAACTTAATTGGATTAATTCTAAACTGATAACTTTGGGGTTTTTGAGGTAGTATATTTAGAATACGATATTTGATTATCTATTCACGGTCTTCCACACCACCTAAGAGGTTCCGTCAGAGACGCGTTAGGTTTTTATTAGTGAACCTTCGTCAAGAACCCTATTTTAAAGTTCAAATTCAAAATTAGCGTATCCAAAAACCCTTGAGTAGTAAACCTACAAGCAAATAGCAATTTTGGAAAAAAGTCCGCTATTTTGAAATTTGAAAATGTGACTTGTCTGATTTTGAAAAAAGTCAGCCATATTGGATCCGTCATTTTGTATTATGGAAATGTGACCTCAGATTCGTAATGAGCGACCCCAAAAACTCCCAAGTGGTGAGTTTCAAGCAAATATAAGCAATTGAAAAAAAGTCCGCCATATTGGATCCGCTATTTTGAATTTTGGAAATCTGACTTCAGATTTGGAATCAGCGACCCCAAAAACCCCCAAGTGGTGAGTTTCGAGCAAATATAAGTAATTAAAAAAAAGTATTTTTCTCAACATTATACCTATTGTTTATAATAATTATTATTGTTCTATGTCATTTATTATTTTTTTACATGTAATAGTAACCCTAGTGAATAAATCAAGCCAAACTATTTGTCGTTTTGTTGAAATGCATAAGAGTTATAACATATTTTTGAGGTGATACATATATGTACCGGAGGCACGAAGGGGTTAAACGAACTATAAATGAAGCAAAAGAACTATAATTAAATAAAAACATTCAAATATAAAAAAATTAATTAAATATTTAAAAATAATTTTATAGCTGGTGGACACAGGGACATAGTTGTAACTAATGCTCTAATATATATAATTGTTAAAGACGATATGCCTTTGCGAACACCTGAGAAACCAGGCTTTAAAAAATTTGTTCAAAAGCTCCAACTGCTTTACCATCTACCTTCTGAACCTACTCTTACGAAAAGGATAAATGAAAAGTATGAGGTACTTAAGGAGCGATTCGGATCAATGCTTACCAGTGCAGAGTCGATTTGTTTGACTGCTGACATATGGACTCATACGAGTACAATGAAGTCCTATTTGGGTGTCACCGCTCACTTAACAGAAGGTGAGAATTATGATAAGTTATTTTATTGTAAACAAGAAACTTATTATGGTACAGTGGAACAAATGTTATCTGAATCTTTCTAAACAAAATAACGAAATTAATGCCAAAACAATTTTTTTTAAATCCTGAATTCTCTGTTTTGTTAATATATTATTATGAATGAATATAAATATATGTACTGTATATTTAAAAAATGTATTAAATTAAATATAAAAGAATATAGTTAAACTATCCAATTTTTCTATTTTAATTATGAAATAAATAAAAAATTTCTATTATCCGAACCTATCCTTGCCAAGGTCATTTCTAATAATCGAGGTTCTACTGTAATTGTTTTGAAAATATTATTTGCTAAATAAAAATTACCAAGTTTTAAATTATAGGAACAGAATTCATATCTACTGATTTATGTGCTAAGCCTCTGACGGAAAGAAAAAATATTCCTTATTTACGGAAAGCCTAAATGAGATATGCAGCGAATGGAGGATTATGATTCTGTTGTAGCCGTTGTAACAGATGGAGGAGCCAATATGAAATACGTTGTAATTGAAGAGTTTGGCACATTGAAGCATATTGGCTGCATCGCCCACACTGCCAATAACATACGGCAAGCTTCCATTGGGCTTCATAATTATTAAGCATCATCAGAGAATGAGAACGTTATTGAATTACCTGACAGTGAAGAGGAGATTGATGACAGCTCAATTGATGAAGAAAATCCTGACAACGAAGATATAACCAATGAATACGATTGAAAATGATTAATCGTTAAAGTAAAGCGGATTGTTCGCTTTTTTCGACAAAGCGAAATTGGAATTTCAGAATTAGAAGCACTTCAAATACAGTCGGGTAGAACTGTTGCGCTTAAATTATTTCAAGAAGTCAGAAGACGATGGAATTCATGCTATGAAATGCTGGTACGATCCAGTAAATCGAAACCACCATTAAATGCTGACGAGTTGGAATCGTTAACAGAAGTAAAAGACCTCTTAAAACCTTTGTGGCAAGTAACAGTTGAATTATCGTCAGATAAGTCAGTTACGCTAAGTAAATGTATTCCATTAGTTAATGCCATGAAGAGGGTAAGTTTTAAAAAATAAAAGAATTAAAAAAATTGTTGACTACTAAAATAATATAAAATAATTATTAGCTTTTTTACTTGCTTTTCAGAAAATTGGTACTTCTATTCCTACTACACCAATAGCCGTAAACCTGATGCAAACGTTAACATCGTTGATTGATACGAAGTTTGGTGGCATTGAACATGTTAAATCTTAAGCAGCGGCAACGTTACTAGATTCAAGATTCAAGCGAGATGCTTTTGAAGGTGCATTAACACAAGTTGCAACAATAAAACACGTTGGTAAATAATAATATATCTTAACTTATATTTTAAATTTAAAACATGAAAAAAGCATAAAAATGTATAGTTGTTTATGAATGTTTAAAAATTAAATTATTAATTTAACATTAATTAATTTAATTCTGGGTATCTACTATTTTCGTTTAATAAAATTTATAAAACTATTTAAATCCTTCCAAAAAATGTTATTATTTATGAAAGTGACTAAATTTTTGGGTAGAATTTGATTAAAATTTTTAAATATATAATTGAATTGTGCAGAATAATTTAATTATTTATAAGGATAATTGAATTCTTGAGAAGAATTTTTTTAAAGTTTCTAGAAATAGTGAAATTGACAAATTTTAATAAAATTTTTAAGAATAATTACACTTTTTAAGAAATTCTATTAAAATTGTATTAAAAATAATTGAAATTCTGCAATGAGTTTTACAATTTACGAAAATAATTGAATATATTGAAAAGAAATTTTTATTAAAAAAATTATTATTACGGTGACTAATTTCCCTTGATTATTATCGAAAAATTTTAATAAAATTCTTTAAAAGAATATAATTATTTTTCATAAAAAAATTTTATTTTTAATTTGGTAAAAAGTTCCCGGTTTAGCATAAAATTCTTGGCTTCTTCCCGTAAAAATTAAATTTATGGCTATTTCTCGGTTAGTAGACACCGTGCAATTACTTAATTAAAAAATTAATTAATTGAAATTAAAAAATGTGTAATTCTGTTAATTATTACATGTACACTAGTAGCTGATTATATGTGACTGGGACTGAGAAATGGGACCTACTTACCAAAACCATCTTTTTGAGAAAAACGTGTTAAAAGTTTTCTATACAAATAAATTAGATTTCTTAAAACAATTTTCATTTTAAATTAACTTGATGAGTGTTCTTTATGTATTTTTTTATGCTAAATCCGATTTTCATGGTTAAGTAATTGTTTAAACAATCCTGTAATTGTTATAAACAATTTACTTTGCAAAAGTAAAATTATGAAAGAGGAATATCCGCACGTTTTCCAAGCAGCTATAAAAAACTTACCTGTACTCGCAACGTCAGTGCCTTCCGAAAGGTTTTTTTTGCATACAGGACTTTAAGCGACAAAACAGCGAAACCGACTTTCAGGGGAACATTTAAACAAATTAGTCTTCTTACGTGGTTTAGAGTCAAAATGGTTTGAATAAAAAACGAATCTAAATTTTTTAATTTGTTTATTAATTTTAATAGTTATTTAAATAAAGAAAGTTTTATTAGTAATTTTAAATATTGCATTGATAATAATTTATTTAAATAGTCGAAATAAGTCGACTTTTACTGTTCGATTAATCGACTTTAAAAGTCGACTGGTAAAAAATAATCGAAAAGTCGACTTTTTATGAAAACTATCCAACCCTACATCGGATTTATAGCAGAAGTCATTAAAAGCAATTCGTAGATTAGGCTAGATTGGTAAAGCAAATTTTTTTTTCATAATATAACATTTTTCTATTCTTAAACAAGTTCAGGAAATCTTCAATAAAATTCAGTAAGTTGTCTAGTATGCTTAGGACGTACACTACCGTCGGAAATTGTCGGAACGAACGACTGGCGGACTATGAAAAGTTACGGTCGAAATTACTTAGAGTCCTTTTAGATTATTTTTCGCTTCAGATTCAATATTCATGAAAAATTCCATAATTTCAATGCAAAAACAAGTATATCATTTTAAGACGTTTTGATCGGATATTTGAAACACATAGATCACATATTTAAAACATATATGTATCTTATTTTAAGACGTTATAAAATGTCTCACACATTAAGCACTTCATTTTGAGACACGATATTTGTTTCGAGTATCCGTCTTACAGTATGAAGACGTTTTATGTCTCTTATAAGCATTGAGTCACTTGTAATGTCTTAAAATGAGACACAAGATGAAATTAAATGTCTGAATATAAGACAGATTTTGCATCTCAATGGTTTAAACCCTCAAAGCAACTCATGGTATTACACTAGTGAGATACCAATTTTTGCAGTGTATCAATGTTCATTATTGAATTTCAGTAACAATATACTTTTTGAATAAACATATAAGTATAATTTCAATAAAAATTGCTATATGAAATATGAACAGAAATGCATTAAGAAATTTGGAACAAATTGATAGTAAAATTTGTGGAACTGAATCTGTCAATTTGAACCTAAAGAAACTAAAAAATTTTCCCAAAATACACTACTATTTGATCATGAAAGTTTTAAAAATGTAATTATTTATATATTTAATAACTCGGTGCTATAAAAAAATTTTGTGATATACATTTGTTCTCGTGTATAGCACCATACAATGAACATTGATAATTATGAAATTATCTATGAATATTAAACGTAAAGCAAAAAACGAAAGTGAAATAATTCATCGGCTTGATGGAAAACTGTACCATTTCAGGAATTCGTTATAAACTGTACCACTTCGGTAAATGTTTTTAAAACATATCATTTTGAGAAAAAGAGTTTTTTGCTTTTTTCCAAGTTTGTCAACACTGCTGCTAGACATAAAATTTTATTATTGTAGTTATTCATTTATACATTCGTCTTTTGCCTTAATACTAGCGTTACAAGTGCCCCGTGGAATTTTTCTTACATACTATACTTATACTAAATTTTTGCGTCTACAGAACGGTTTGAAATAAGGAGTACTCGCATTTGTCTGGACCACCCGTCTATTGGAGTTTCTCGCCAGTGGAGAGGGAAACTGTGGAAAACCTCTCCGAGTACAACCAGTTTATTGACAGTCGAATTCTAATGGTGTGTACCGGACAATAATTGACGGTGCACATCGTCATACTTCGACGTCAAACCTTCCGCTCAGATTATATCACGTGCCGGCAAAATCCCAGGGGAGCGAACCAAGTACTCCCTTGGTCCTAAGCGTCCTCCGGGCCAGGCATTTATCCGACCAAGCTAATCTGTCGGTTGCTAGACATAAAATAAGGTTACGCATTTTAAAAAAACGGTATTTTAAATATACTCTTGTTTATGTTCTCCATGTATTAATTCAAAATTTATAATAATTTAAATTAATTGCTTGTTAACCCCTTCAGTGTGTAGCTAAAATATAAAAAATGGTCCCAAAATGTGTAAGACGTTCTTGTTAATAAATTTTCATGACACTAGGTACAAAGTGGTTTTTGGGGTCGCCGATTACGAATCCGATGTTAGTTTTAAAAAATTCAAAATGGTGAATCCAATATGGCCGACACGTTTTTTAAAAATTCAGAATGGCGGATCCAATATGGCGGACACGTTTTTGGAAAATTCATTGGATTCGCTTTAAACTCCTTACTCAGGGTTTTTCTAGGTCGCTGATTACAAACCAAATATTAGTTTTTAAAATTTTGAAATGGACGATTAAATATGACGGACGATTATTAAAAAATATTTAAATAATTACGTATTAAATTTTAAGAAAAATTTCTGGCGGCCATGTCGGTATAAAGATAAAGTATTTTGCAAATCTGACTTCAGAATCATGATCAGCTACCTCAAAAACCCTCGAGTAAGAAGTTTTAGGAAAAAAGATCCACTTTTGAAATTTTTAAAAATTTTTGGCGGCCATGTATTAAAAATTAATTATGTAGAAAATTTGACTTCAGAATCGTGATCAGCGATCCCAAAAACCCTCGAGTAAATTTTTTTTAAATTCATTCACTTTTAAAAATTGTCAAATTTTTTGGCGGACATATTGGATTAAAAATAAGGTATTTAGAAAATCTGACTTCATAATCGTGATCAGCTACCCCAAAAACTCCCGAGTAACAATTTTTACGAATATATGTGAAGATGTTTCCTTGTTTTGGCCATGACATGTATACACGTCATCCACAGTCAAGGGGTTAATCGTTAAAAAATCTTTAGTGCAATGCTCTTATAGATCTTCATCGAAATGGTATGTTTTATAACAAACTTTTGAAGCTTTGGAAAGATTATAAAATTTGGCGTTAAATGATTCTATGATTAAGACTTATTAAAAAATATAATCGGAGATATGAAGTAATAAAGATGAGTATAATTTTCATTATCAGTGAATTTTCATAGTCTAACTTTCATCGGCTGCAACTTTTTGAAAAGTGTTCAGAAAAAATTGACATTTGTTCTAAATGAAATCTTGTATATTCATCTTTAAAATAAGAGTAAGAACACTTTAATCTATGCGTTGGTTTTTAAGCTATGATTAAATTATTTTAACCATGCACAAAAAATTTTCAATGCAGTGATTCAACTGTTTGCTCGTCCGGCACTCGTCCTACAAGGCCGTAATAGGTTATTGGACGAGTGGCGATTAACGGGACAACAAAGTTTACAACGAAAACACTTAAATTTAAAATGCTTTTTTAACAATATTATAAAATATTAAATAAAATAAAAAATTAAAATAAATTAAGAAAATAAATTCACAAAATTTCTAAATAAAATTTTCTAAAGAATTTAAATTAACATTAATTAAATAATTATTTGTTATATTTTCAAATTGAAATAATAAATAGTTAATTATATTTAATTAAATTAAACTAATTTTAGATTTAATTAATTATTACATTTTTTAATTTATTAACAAAAATATGTTAATTTAGCACTTTAGAAAAAACGCAATTTTATACTTTGTTTTCCGTATAACACATATATATATATAATATTACAATATTCTTTTATACATAATTTTAGTTTAATATATGTATAATATTTTTAATATTCTGAAGAATTTACGTTAACAATAACTAAATAATTAATTTTCATATTTTCAGTTCATATTTTCAGTTCATATTATTTTGTAAATTTGGTAACATTATTAAAATTAACACTTTTTTAATATATCTTAAGAAATTAAAAAATTAATTGATTATTAATAGGGGATGAGTGAAGCAAACCGGACCCCCTAACGGTTTTTTGACTCTTGTGACTTTTTCCCAGAGACACCTATATTTAATCTTTTAGTGTTTAGTTGCTGTGTTAACTTTTAAAAATTTTGCAAACGGTCCGATTTGCCCCACCCCTTGGGGTAAACCGGACCCCCCATGGGACAAACCGGACCGTTTGGTTTTTTATTTATAATATTACATTTACATAATCTATATTAATAAAAAACATAAAGAATCATGTAAACAATGGTTGTAGTAATGAAAATAATAATTCGGGATTGAATTTTAATTGAATAAAAATTTTTTTAAATATAAAAATAAAAATGTTTGTCAGTATCAGAGAAACAATATTAAGGGGTCCAATTCTTATTGGAAGACAATTATTTTTCATTGTAAGTAGATATTTTAATGAAAGAAACATTTTATTTAAAAATAATTTTAATGAAACGTTAATTCAATGGAAATATCCTATGGCTGGTAAAAAATGTCAAATTAAAAAAATAAGGTATACTACACAAGGTTGTTTCAAATTTCTAAATAGC
Organism: Leptopilina myrica (nomen nudum); assembly: GCA_032872475.1. Classification (NCBI taxonomy): domain Eukaryota; kingdom Metazoa; phylum Arthropoda; class Insecta; order Hymenoptera; family Figitidae; genus Leptopilina; species Leptopilina myrica (nomen nudum). The sequence goes on along the minus strand of CM065458.1, from coordinate 36,951,830 downwards.
ACTTTTGACAATTTCGCCATTTCGAAAATATTGAGGGGGGTCCTGTTTGCCTCACTCTCCTCTAATTAATTATTAATTAATTAATTAATAATTAATTTAAAAATATGACAAAGAATTATTTAATTAATTTTTTTTGCGCATAGTTAAAATAATTTAGTCATAACTTAAAAACCAACGCATAGATTAAAGTGTTCTTACACTTATTTTAAAGATGAAAATACAAGTTTTCATTTAGTACATATGTCAATTTTTTTCTGAACAATTTTCAAAAAGTTGCAGCTGATGAAAGTTGGACTATGAAAATTCACTGATAATGAAAATTATACTCATCTTTATTACTTCATATCTCCGATTATATTTTTCAATAAGTCTTAATCATAGAATCATTTAATCTAATTTAAGATTATGATAAGTCAATCAATCTAATCTTGAGAAGGCCCTTTACAAGTGGGCATCCGACAGTTGTCCTTAGTGTGGGATTTCTCACTGTTGTTTACACTAATAAGATAGTGTATTGTATTTAAAACTATTTACTTCCTTCCAGACGGTTGTTAGTTGAGCAAATTTTTATCGTTCAAAATTTGGAATGTCTTGTTTCAATATAGATTTTATCGAAACTGGAAAACTATTTCCCAAATAATAATTTTGGAGAATAATTAAAAGTTCTATTTTTAGAACCGGAGAAAAAGTCTAAAAACGAAGTTCGTTTTAAATTTAAACACTTGGAAATATACTTGGGTTCACTTCAAATTATGTTTGTTTGACAATTTAATACTTGTTGATAGACTTGGGTTGATTTTAAACACTTGGGAGTTCACTTTAAACTTTGTACTTTTAGTTCATTTGTTGACGATGTGTTCAACTCGCTGGTTAGATGACTATAGGTTGGTGTTTCAAAAAATTAGTCTCTGAATGTAAAGAGCTGGTGCCTTATAATTATAAAACTTCCCCCATAAGCTTAGTGCCTTTGATGCTACTGGAATTGTGGAGAGATGGTTATCCATTATTGTTTTTCCAATTTTATGCGTGAAACTTGAATAATCGCATGGATTTTAAGTGGGGATATGGGCTAGTCGTTCGGTTAGCTGTTCTTCACAGGTTGATTCAATGCTTGAGCGGGACTGTGGGGAAGTTGTTTAATAGATTATTTCTTGCTCGTTCGTTGATTTCCTTTCTTATAGAAAGGTATATTAGGAATAAGTTACGGACATAACAGTTGCAAGAGTTCTATATTTTTAATTAAATAGGCTTTTAAACTATTCAAGACCCATGTTTCTCTATAAATAAGTTAAAAGGAACTTTAGGTCAAAAAGAGTGCACCTAGGGGGGAAAATCAGTTTCCATTCGTGGTGCACATACTATTTTTTCTAACACACGTAAACGAAAGTACAAATATGCAATTATTTAACGAAATTTTAAAAAATAAATAATATTAATTTTATAATTTTAATTTATTATTAGAATACACAGGTCTACAAAATACGATTTTTTAGATATCGGAAAGGTTTCCCGTTATTTTTGTGCGCTGAATACGATCTCGGTCTCCAGAATTGCGTATCACGTCAGGATTTTAAGAAAAGTGGGGGTAAACACTAAAAACGTGCTTTTAACGGCTTATAATTTTTTTTCTCATAAACCTGATGTGCTAAGAGCTTTAAATAGAAGTCAAATTCAAGTTTTATTCATGCACTTTAACCCTTTAACGCCCAAATGTGCTGTTTTCCGACTTGAATTTTAACTTCGTACAACTATTAAAAGAAAGCTAAAAAAATTTCAAAAGTACCATTTCCTACTATTTTCGGGGTCGCTCTTTCGAATGGCGTTGTCAAAATTTTGAAAAAATGAAATTAACCCCCTCTTTTAATAAAATTTTTCAAAAAAATGCAAGATTTTTGGATGAAATTTTTGTTTTATTTCATTGTTCATTGTTATATCAGTATCTACATATCGTCTAAGGTATAAAAACCGTATTCCCAATAGCTGTACTTTAAAAATATGGAGTAGTTTTTTTTCATCTTTCATTAAAAAATGGTGCCCAAACCCTAATTTTTTTATTAAACATACAAATTTTTATTTATAAATTTGCTTAAATTCGTTTAAAATTTGTTACTCGGGGGTTTGTGGGGTCGCTGATTACGAATCTGACGTTAGTTTTTAAAAATCCAAAATGGCGGATCTAAAATAGCGACCAAAAAAAAATATAAATCATTCGGATTAGCTTAAAAATTGGTACTCGGGGGTTTATGGGGTCGCCGATTACGAATATGACATGACGTTAGTTTTTAAAAATCATTCGGATTTGCTTAAAAATTGGTACTCGGGGGTTTTCAGGGTTGCTGAATATGAATTTTATATTTGATTCTATAAATCTATAATGGCAGATCCAAAATAACGACCAAAAAAAAAAACTTTCTGATTGGCTTAAAAATTGGTTCTCGTGGGTTTTCAAGGTTGCTGAACTGTCTGAATTCACTTATATTCACTTAATAATAATGTCAAACTTGAAACATTACACTCAAAAAACTTAATTCACTTACTTATTGAACTTTAAAGTGGGGACTTTTTTTTCTTATAAGACTTTGTTTGAGGTTGTCTTCTGTCACGTTCCGAGGTAAGGCAAGGGTAATTTTATTAAGGGGAGATTCCACAGAAATTAAGGTTTTTTTAAAAAAAATTTTATAGGTAGTAAAATAAATATTTGTTAGTTAAACTTTTTTTACAATAAAATACTTGTGTTACAGTAATAAAAACCATTTTTTATTTATTTTTTTTAATGGAGTCTTAGAAAATGGCTGCCGAAAGTGGTCCCCTCTAAAAGTTGTTTACATTTTTTCTCTGCGACAATTAATCTAAAATAAAAAAGTCAAAAATTTTCTTAATCTATACCATTATGGCTATCGTGTAAACTAGAACAAAAAAAATTTATTGAAAAATAACCAAATGACAGACTTTTTAATTTTTCGACCATAATTTTGCAACTTAAATTGTTTATAACTTTTATAAATATTAATGGATCTTAAATATCCTAGTTTACACGAAAACTACATATTCAAGGAACATGCTGTCCAAATTGCAAGTTATTTCGTTGAAAATTGTAAAAATGAGAGTGTAAACAAGTTGAATATGTGTAGTTTCGAGAAAAACGCGTTTAAAGTTTGAAGGACCAAATATACAAAAATTTAACTTAAAGTTATATACATACACTACCGTCCGAAATTGTGCGAACGCTAACGTCTCGAGCTATTAAAAAACACACCCGCACAGAAACAGTGATAACTCGGTTAAAAATGAAGCTAGATGCTTTTTTTCAATTGCATTGGAAAGCTTATTAAATTTCCAATGAATTGCCACTATTTTAAGTTGTATTGCATAAATAGGAAGCGAGATATCATGTTATGAAGACAAAAAAATAATTCTATTCTTTTCGGAATTTCTTACTCTGACTTTGACTCCTGGCACAGTTTAGCAAAGTTTATGAAAAAAATTGTTACTTTCACAGACAATCCCTTGTAACCAAAGCTTTAAAAAGAGACCAAGAACAGCAAAAAATATTTACGGGTTCCCGAGATATAACAAAAAGAGTCGGACTGTGCAAAGCAGAATTTTCAATCATCGATTTCTCTAATTCGCCGTTGAGTCAATTACTTGTCTGTGAAAAAAGTGTCGAAAATTAATTTTACCAAGTACATTCTTACTGGGATCCACTTTTTAAATATCGATATATAATAAATTAAATTAAAAAATGGATCATAGTAAGAATGTACTTGGTAAAATTAATTTTCGACACTTTTTTCACAGACAAGTATTTGACTCAACGGCGAATTAGAGAAATCGATGATTGAAAATTCTGCTTTGCACGATTCAACTCTTTTTGTAATAACTCGGGAACCCGTAAATATTTTTTGCTGTTCTTGGTCTCTATTTAAAGCTTTGGTTACATGGAATTGTCTGTAAAAGTAACAATTTTTTTCATAAACTTTGCTAAACTGTGCCAGGAGTCAAAGTCAGAGTAAGAAATTCCGAAAAGAATAGAATTATTTTTTTGTCTATATAACATGATATCTCGCTTCTTATTTATGCAATACAATTTAACATAGTAGCATTTCATTGGAAATTTAATAATCTTTCCAATGCAATTTAAAAAAAGCATCTAGCTTCATTTTTAACCGAGTTATCACTGTTTCTGTGCGGGTGTTTTTTAATAGCTCGAGATGTTAGCGTTCGCACAATTTCGGACGTTAGTGTAACCTTTGATATGTAACAGTAGACATTTCTTATTACTTAAGAACTACTCTTTCAAGCGGTGCGAAAAGAAAAAATGTAAATTTTAAAATAAACAAATTGCAGTTAGGTAATTAATGAAAAAACATGAATTTTCGAGGTGGAAAGGTGATGTTATTCCTACTCTCCTGCTCGCGAGTCTATTCTTATCGCTTCAGACTATTTTTCCCGTATTTTTAGATAATCATACTAACCAAAAATTAAAAAAAAATAATTTCGGTATTCAAAAAAAAATCAGTGGAATCTCCCCTTAAGTGAATAATAAAAGGGAGGTAAAGTGCTGATTTAATTTTACACATTGATGTTAAATAAAAAAAGGTTTATCTCGGGATGTAACATCTACCAAAACTTATTCTATGTCCTGGTCACTTTGAGTTACTAAGCACCAATTGTTTTTTATTCGAATATCTGTTGCGGATGTCTTTTGGTGTTATGCATCATTCCATCTATTGATGACTCTGGTGATTCTGATGTGGATTATTCTACAAATGTAGATGTTAATATTGATGAGTTGGAACCTGATTTTTCCGAGTTTGAAAATAATTCTGATTTTTTTAAAAAGGCCCAATCTTACAATAACGTGTTTAAAAACTACAACAGTTCGCAAAAAAAATTAGAAGCTGATTACGTGTATCAATGGAAACAAGGTGAGTATATCAAGATCCTCACTTGAGAGTAGAACCAGTAGCAACTGTAATGCCTCGCAATGATTTTGAAGAGATTAAATCAAAAATTAAATTTCATGAACCTGAAGATCAGAATAATATTGACAGAGTTTGGCATGTTAGATAATTAACGAACATTTTCAGGAAAAATCTCACTCGCTTTGGCATTTTTTCAACTGCCATTATGGGCTCTTTGCAGTGCGAATGGCTATCTCTTCGATTTTGAGTTATACTGTGGAAAAAGTGATAATAAAAATGAGAAATTATCAAACTGCTGTCTTGATAGCCGTGTAGGAATAAATATGTTACAAGTTATCTTCTCTTCTGAATCTCACCGTAAACGATATCAATTTCATATTTACTTTGACAATCTCTTCACTTGTGCTGATCTGTTAATTCATTTAAAAAACATAAGTTAGTTGCAACTGGCACAGTCAGACCAAATAGGGTCAATGTCAAAAATACGATTACGGAAAAAGATGATAGAAGATAGAGGAAAGTATGAAGTTAAACAGGAACAAATGAGTGGCCTGAATTTCATTTCGGTAATGGACTCTAAACCATTATCTCTTTTATCTACTGCTGCTGGAGTATCACCATTAGGTATAGTAAAACGTAAACAGAAAGGTCAAAAAGAGAAAAAAAGAACTGGATTTTCCACATGCATTTATGCTATATAATCGGTTTATGGGTGGTGTAGATTTACACGATCAACGGTGCAATGCCATAGAATCGATTGTGAGATCAAAGAAATGGACCTGGATTATTTTTGTATGAATGATACAATCGTCACTAGCTAATGCTTCAATAATGCACAATCTTTGCAATGAAGAAAAGGTAAGTACAAAACATTTTGCTATGTCTGAAGGCAATGAATATCTAAGCAGAACAAAGAAAGATAATCCGAAAGTACACAAAACGGAAAGACAACATCTACCACGAAACTGCTCTTCACAAAACTGCAAAATCCGAACAAGAAAATTTTGCAAAACTTGCAAATTGTATTTTTGTGACACTTGTTTTAAAAAGGCACATGCTGTAATTTAAAAAACAAGTTTTAAAAAAATTTTTTAAAAAGAAAGCAAAAAAATTTAAAAATTAAAAAAGCAAAAAAAAGTTTAAAAATTAAAAAACAAAAAAAACTTAAAAATTAAAAAACAAAAAAAAATTATTCTTGAAATCATCTATCTCCCCGCGGTGTGAATCGGGCAACTTGAAGTTTTTCAAGGCTAAGGACGATTCCGTTATAAAAAATATTTAGCACATTTATATTTTAGAACTGTAAGAATCAAAACAACACTACTGTTTTATTAAAAAATGTAATACCCTAAAACTGTTAACTTTTAGGGAAAATTTTTTTTTGAAAATTTCATTAAAAGAGGGGGTTAATTTCATTTTTTGGAAATTTGGACAACGCCATTCGAAAGAGCGACCTCGAAAATAGTAGGAAATGGTACTTTTAAAAATTTTTCAGCTTTCTTTTAATAGTTGTACGAAGTTAAAATTCAAGTCGGAAAACCACATTTGGGCGTTAAAGGGTTAAGACCCAAATGCATAAGATCAAACAATTTAAAAGATTTTGAGAAAAGTGGGGATAAAAACCTTGAAAAATGTAGTTTTAAGTATTTTTTTCTCCTTAACCTGACATGATAGAAACTTCTATGTAGTTTTAAATTAAATATTAAATAGGACACTTTAAGACCCACAATGCCATAATAAAAAAATGAAAGATGTTGAAAAAAGTGGGGTAATAAGCCTTAGAAAATTTATTTTGCTTCTTTTGGTTATTGGAGTGGTTCTCAATGTATTTTTATGCGCTGTACACGATTTTGTACTTTATATTTATTTTAATTTTAATTTTCAAATCATGTTTATTTTGATTTAAAAGCCCACTGCACAATAAACATTTTGAAAACCAACGTGTTTCTAACATGAGAAATATCTTATACATGTATATTAAATATTTCTCATTCTTATGAAATATGAATAGAAAAACTATTTTTCTATAAATTTAAAGATCCTCTAACAATGAGGCACGCGTCAAACTGTATCAACTGATAACATTATATTTAGACAATACATTAAATTTATGAATGAATTAAAATGATCTTATTTTCCCTTTAATATAATATTATATTTTCTTTTGTAGAAAATTTGTTGCTTTGTTACCAAATTAGAGAAAATTGTTCCAATAATTATTCAGCATATAATAAAATCTATTTATTTCTCTGAAAAATGGACTTAATAATTAATTTAAGTAAATTAATTATTTTCTATTGTAAATAATATTTTTTGTGTTTTAGGATCAAAATTCAATAAACTTAAAATTTGCTTTTGTTACTCCTTATGGAATTAAAATAGAGGTTAAAAGTCAAAAAATTTGACGAGTTCCTCAAATTTCTCTTCCAGGGCTTGACTTTGAAGATAATTTTTGAATTAACAAGTTATAAGTTGAAAAACAACTAATTCTTGAATAATGCTTACGATTTGTAAGTGTATGTGTGTAATATGTAATAATTTATTATCATCAGGTTGTAAATTGCAAATGCAATGAACTCCTGAATAATTTTTTAGTATAAAGTGTGAACGTGATTCAACTTACCACTAGCAATGTGATTTTGGACTAAGAGAGCTAAGCCTTCGTTTTCACGGCTTTTAAACCCTTTTTCAGATGCTATAGAAACTTCCCGAATCTTCTAGAAGTTTTTATAACTATTATTAGCCCTTATTCACTTTCGGTAAAGCATGATCATTTCCTTTACGCAAGACTATCTTTCTTCCCACTCACGGAAATTCATTACGCGTCATCTTCTTTTCACCAATAATATTTAAATTTCCTACGTAAGGACAGAGGTATACTTTTTCTCTCTCTGGTATCCAACGTGTCTAACATTTTCCAAAAACAAAGCCATTGTTTAGCTGTCAATCATTTTTCTCTCAGAATTAATTTTATTTTTTTAACTTAAATAAATCTTTAAATAATAAATTTTCAACAATCTTGTTTTTTGTAATAATATATGCTAATTTTTATATATTTATCTATATAACTTTTGCTACTACTTTATTTATTTTAACTAATTTTAATAATTAACAATATAATTTTAATTATTAAAATTTATACTGCTTCTATAAAACAAAATATGCAATTCTAAGTGAAAAATTAGTATTATATTAAATTTTTATATAAATTGTGTATAAAATTTATTTTGTTTTTAAAGAATTTTTAAATTCTGAAAGTATGAATTTTTTTTTTCTTTTTCCTAACCTTGGCCTTGAATCAGCTGTGCTTTTTCTGTGTGTTAGTGTGCAAAAGTACATTTGTTTTCGGTTGATCTTATATTGAATTTATTTTACTTTAAATTTAACTGAAATTATATTTCTTATTTTCAAAATTATTATATGTTTTTCATTTCTACAAAATAATTATTTTATCATTTATAATTTACTTTAATTTGTATAATTTTTAACAATTTTTATTTTGACAATTGAAATACCATTTCAAATGCATAGTAATAAGTTGGGGTAAATTATAACAAGAGATATTAAAAGAAACCACTAACAAAGAATTTACTTTACGGACATGATTATGGTCTTATTGGACGTAATGTAACAGACGTTTGTGAAATCTAAACAATTTTTTTTAAATGCACCATTTTAGAACCGCCTTTTTAAATTTTTTTACATATTCAATTCTTATGTTATTAAAGTCACTGAATTCAAAAAAACATTCAAAAGAAGCAAAAATTCAGATTTATTTATAGAAATTAAGTAGGGGAGACCGAGGAGGAAAGTAACAAAAATCAGTTTTTTTATTTTAGCGTTCATTCTTTTTAACGAATAATTTTTGTTAATACGTTAATTGAAAGCTTGGGCTTTCACCTGTTAAATAAAATTTGAATTAGACATTTAGATTAAATAACCAGTTCACATCATAACTTTTTCACGACCTCTGCATTTGTTACTTTCATCCTAACCGATGAGGAGGAAAGTAACATTACATAATATGGTCAATATTATATCATGTTAAGACTATTATTAATAAAAAACATTTTCATTATCAACTTAGAAAAATACAAGGATACTCAAAGTACAAATTATGCATATTAGGTACTTTACTGAATACATATTCAACACATTCTGATAGGTACATTATTGTCTCCGCGATATTATCTTCTTATCTATATCACAGATGGAGCATTTAATTTTCAAAATTATCGTATATGTAATATTAAATTATTAAAATGTGAAAAAGGTTACTAACTCTATATTTTAAGGTAAATTAATAATTAATAGTAACGTAACAATTTTGCCACTTAAGAAAAATTGCCACACGGAGAAAAAAGAAATGTTAAAATAACTAACGAAAACCTTGTTGGACAATTTAAGTGAATATAACATTGAAAGCAGTAAAAATGACTACCCGCAATATGTTGATTATACTTTTTTTAGGTTCAATCGTGTGGATTTAGTCACCTTAATAAAACTTTCGAACGTACACTACCGTCCGAAATTGTGCGAACGCTAACATCTCGAGCTATTAAAAAACACACCCGCACAGAAACAGTGATTACTCGGTTAAAAATGAAGCTAGATGCTTTTTTAAATTGCATTGAAAAGCTTATTAAATTTCCAATGAAATGCCACTATTTTAAGTTGTATTGCATAAACAGGAAGCGAGATATCATGCTATGAAGACAAACCAATAATTCTATTTTTTTCGGAATTTCTTACTCTGACTTTGACTCCTGGCACAGTTTAGCAAAGTTTCTGAAAAAAATTGTTACTTTTACAGACAATTCCATGTAACCAAAGCTTTAAATAGAGACCAAGAACAGCAAAAAATATTTACGGGTTCCCGAGTTATTACAAAAAGAGTTGAATCGTGCAAAGCAGAATTTTCAATCATCGATTTCTCTAATTCGCCGTTGAGTCAATTACTTGTCTGTGAAAAAAGTGTCGAAAATTAATTTTACCAAGTACATTCTTACTATGATCCATTTTTTAATTTAATTTATTATATATCGATATTTAAAAAGTGGATCCCAGTAAGAATGTACTTGGTAAAATTAATTTTCGACACTTTTTTCACAGACAAGTAATTGACTCAACGGCGAATTAGAGAAATCGATGATTGAAAATTCTGCTTTGCACGGTCCGACTCTTTTGCTTCCTCATAAAGGAAGCCTTATAGTGATGTCGATTTCCGAATTTTTTAGAATTAATTATTTTTACAAATTTTCAAGTTTAGTATATATAATTCGTCGAGAGGAACAAATGTCCGGATGTATGTGTGTATGTATGTGTGTGTGCTTGTCTGTATGTCACCGATTCTTGTGGACAAATTTTCTCTTACACATCTTGACGGATTTTGATAAGATTTTGTAGGTGTATTACGGTCATAAATACCAAGAATCAGACAGAAGGATTTTCAAAAATATATTTAAAAAAAAAATTTAAAATTTTTTTAATTTTTGAAAAAATTAATTTTTTGGTTTTTATAAATAACTTTTTTCTATATTAAAATTTTTAATAATTCTTGTCAACATTGCATTCCTGACATAAAAACGAATCGATTCATGTATATAAAGTATATATTTTATCAAAATTTATAGAATTAATAAATATTTTAATTTTTCACAAAAAAATAAAATTTTGTATTTTTTGACATTTTATCATAACACTTAAAAATAATTATTCTATAATAAAAAAATTGAATAATTAATATTTATTTAGGGTACTTTACCCGGTTTATTAATTATATTTAATAAACAATTATAATTTTTTAACTTTTAAAATTATATATAATAACATATATTGAGGAAGCTAAATGGTCATGAAATGAACAACTTGTTTGTAATATCGCGGGAACCTGTAAATATTTTTTGCTGTTCTTGGTCTCTATTTAAAACTTAGGTTACAAGGAATAGTCTGTAAAAGTAACAATTTTTTTCATAAACTTTGCTAAACTTTGCCAGGAGCAAAGTCAGAGTAATAAATTCCGAAAAAATAGAATTATTTGTTTGTCTTTATAACATGATATCTCGCTTCCTGTTTATGCAATACAACTTAAAATAGTGGCATTTCATTGGAAAGTTAATAAGCTTTCCAATGCAATTTAAAGAAGCATCTAGCTTCATTTTTAACTGAGTTATCACTGTTTCTGTGCGGGTGTGTTTTTTAATAGCTCGAGATGTTAGCGTTCGCACAATTTCGGACGGTAGTGTATAAGAATATATTTTACACATTTTTCATTTATCACGCGGCGTCTACTTTATAGGTTAAAAATTTCTCTAAGTATTTTTTAGGGTTTTCTGGTCAAGGGCCAAAACCCTTATAGCGTTGCCATAGCAACCGTTGCTATGTTAATGTTTGCTATAACAACCGTTACTATGATAATGGTTGATTTTTTTTATTCATTCAGTATTATTATCATCATTTTGTCATTTTAGTCCACGAAACCATATGATGTGTACCGATTGTACAGAGAGACGCCACGCGTTAAGTTATAGAACGGGTATAAAGGACACCGTAGGATTAGTAGATTTTACTAGTTTCTCTGTAGAATTTACATGTTTCTAGAATGTTGTGTTGACTTTCTTAACAACAGTGAACTATACCACCATAATGATTAAATGTCCATATTTTCTATTTGTTTTTACAGTATGGAGTTTATATATTAACTGAATTTTGATTATTATTAGTACATAAAAAAAGTATAATCAACATATTGCAGGTAGTCAGTTTTACTGCTTTCAATGTTATGTTCACTTAAATTGGCCAACAAGGTTTTCGTTAGTTATTTTAACATTTCTTTTTTTCTCCGTGTGAAAATATCTTTCTGACGATTTAATATATATTAATAATTAAAATTAATCAAATTAAAAGTGTAAATAGTGATTCGTAAAGGAGTTTTCGCCAGATAGTGATGAAAAAACAATTTTTTTTCTTCCAGTTGAACTTGAAATGATAAATTAATATTATTATCTTCTTCCCCCTTTTGAAATCAATATTCACACTTTTAACTTGATCAATTTTAATTATCAATATATTAAATCGAAAGAAAGATGTTTTTAAAAAACAAAAATTTTGAAATTCCGTAACTTAACAAATATTTTATCAAACTCAAAAAAATTTATGTGAAAACATCAACTCATAATAGTAACATTTTGGCAAAGTTTTGAAAAAATTTAAGAACATAAATTTTTTTTGCAACACTAACCTGTAAAATTTAATTTTGCACACTAAAAACAGTGTGTAAAGTACTTCGTTTTTTTTGCGGTGTGTAAAGTGTTACTTTACACACATCCAGCAAAGCGTAAAGTAAATGCCAGTGTGTAAAGTGATTTTCAGTACGTAAAATGATTACTTTACACATTCTTGTGACTGTTTGATGAGAAACAATGAAATAAAGCTTTTAAATAACAATTTGCAATCCCATTTTTTTATTTTAGTTTCAAGAAAATTTCACTTAACAGTTCCCCACTACACCTAAACTTACAGTAATATTGGCAATAGTGCTGCAAGTTTAGTTGGTTTAGGGCCGATTTCACCACCTGTAATTAGTGTAATAATTCGTGATTAAAGTATCTTAACCATCAGAATGCGTTCCACCATAATCGAAATGATGATTAATGGAAAGTAATCACCGATTAACCTAATTATCCAAATTTAACTCGTTTAAGAACTTAAACAGCGATTTAACAGAAAAAATATTATTTTAACGCCATATGTGGTGTTAAAATTACACGCAATATTTTTAACTGACACCTATTGAAAATAAACACGAGTAATTATACATGTAGATTTGGACACATGTAAATACACGAAGAAAAGTTTTTACACGTATAATAATTTTGGCACTTATTAGGACCCTAACCACTATCAAATTATAAAATATAAGTAAAATCAAAATTTTGTCAGTGCACGAGCCATGGAACGCCCTAAAAAGTAAAAGTAGGAGAGAGAGAGAGAAAAAAATTCAAGAGTGTGTTGAATATCCAATCAGATTTTACAAACTCGGAAAAAGTTGTGGTTAAATAATTATGTTTATCTTTTAATCGACAATCAAAATAAAAGTAATTTCCATTCCGTTCCACGAAATTTGATAACAAATTTTTAATCACTGTTTACATAATCCCATGTACTTAATTCTCAAGAACCCATATATTTCTACTGAGACCAATTGTGATTGGCTATTAAAAATATTCATGCTAGAAGAAGTTGTATCATTGGTGAAATCGCGTGGTTTTTGTAAAAATATAAAAATAAAAATCTGTAGGGGCGCTGGATGTGCTCTAGGCTGAAATTCAAAATAATATTTTTTAAACATAACCTACAAATATATTAAAAAACTCACTGCTAGGACTCGAGAATTATATCGAAGTCAAGAATCGACTACCCTGAGTCTGCGCAATGAGTTTAGTAATGTATTTGGAGGTTATGTTAAAAACTCTATTATTGTAAAAAAGTGGAATTATACAATGCTTCTCATTAATATAATGGTTTCAAAAATTGCTACAAATTTTACAGCCTAACGTAAAATCAGAATATATGTATACAAGTAGTCCTTCAATCCAGGAGAATATGTTTTGAAAAATTTCCTATGCATTATTTTTAATTTTGGCCTAGATGACATCCAGCGCCCCTTCAGTTTTCAGTCAACATTCAACACACTTTCAACTCAAGAGAACCTATGGGCTGTGTTAAACGGAAGCGCACAACAAAATCTACATCGAAAATGATGACAAAATTTAATCGTAAAATTCGGCAATTTCTAATGATTACAAACCATTTCGATTTGAAGGTTAATCACTATTAATCGCTCATTAACTTATTAAACGGTCAAATTTAGGCAGTTAAGTTAAACGGTGATTACTTTCCTTTAATCACCACTAGAATTATGGTGGAACGCATTCTTATAATTTAGATTGTTTAATCAAGAAATATTACATTAATTAAAGGTGGTGGAATAGTAGTAACTGTTAATCGTCGTTTAAAATATAATCCTAATTATTTAATCACAATATTAATTCTCCATGGTGAAATCGGCCCTTAGTGTTGCAAAAAATGTTGTATGACACTCGTGCATAAAGTTGATTATACTCGTGTGATTTGCATCACTCGCCTTCAGCTCGTGGTGCAAATGTCACACTCGTAAAATTACTCACTTTACGCACTTGTATCATAAATAACTATTACGTGGGTAGTTAAGGAATTGTGACCCATGTATAATATTATTCCCGCAGAGAATCAACAGGATGAAAGAAAAAGAGGGAAAAAAGCAATATACTGAAAAGTTAAAATATCTCAAGAAGCTAATGTGGTTAGATAGTTTTGAAATTGTTTCCAAAATTATACAGCTTGAAACTTTGTCTTAAACGTGAGTAATGTGGAATATTGATGTACACATTCTTGGGAATATGGCTTTGGATATACACACTGTAATGCTATGTGTTACGCATTCAAGGCACGAAAATAGGTCAAATTTCGAAATCTATAAAATATTTTCCTACATATATTGAGAGCTTCAAAAAATTGCTTATACCCAAAAATTATTCATATATATAAGTACATTCGAATTTACTACTCAGCTATAACTCTTATGTTAATCTTTTTCAAATTTACTTTCAAATTATTTTTTGGTCCTGTAACTAAAAGAAATTCTTATTGTCAGCATTGAAAAAAAATTCTGGGGAAAGAAGCAACAATTGCTTAGGTGGCCCTGAAAAGTGCCGATTGATAGTTTTTCTATTTTTTCCTTGTTTTCAAAATCTGGTGACTAATTCTCATTAAAAATAAATAAGTAATAAAAATGTCTATAACAGATAGTATGTAAAAACAAATTTCATATTGCGGTTTTTTATAACATTTCGATTTTTGAAATTATTGGTCCCGTTCGCCAACACATGGAAAGGATGCAAATAAAAGTGTTTTCGTGGTTATTTCTTTTTACAACAAGTGTTTCTTATTTTTTTGAATTTTTATGTTTTTAAATTTTAATTTAACCAATTTCCTCTTTAACAGAATTCTTTTTGAATCAATTGTTTATTTTAATCCATATTGTTTTGAAGGAAATTTTATTTAGCCTAACTTTCTCTTACTTGGACTTGCTTTTCATCGGATTTTCATTTAATTAAATTATTTGAGAGAAATATTTTTTTTGTAAAAATATTTATTATAATTTTCTAAACTTTAATTTAATCAAGTATGTTATTTTAATTAATTTGTTTTTGCTTCTTCATAAGGAAGCTTTGCATTCGTGACGATTTTCAATTTTTCAAAACATGATTATATGGACTCATTTTCATCTAGGATATATGTATATTAAATTCTGAGCAAATGCCCAGATGTATGTGTGTATTTGTGTGTGTATGTATGTGTGTGTATGTCACAAAAAATTGTGTAC
Source organism: Leptopilina myrica (nomen nudum) (assembly GCA_032872475.1). Lineage (NCBI taxonomy): Eukaryota > Metazoa > Arthropoda > Insecta > Hymenoptera > Figitidae > Leptopilina > Leptopilina myrica (nomen nudum). Next base: position 36,936,479 of record CM065458.1, on the reverse strand, counting down.
AAATTATCTCAAACAAATTTTAATGGATTGCCCTGAAATTTTGCAGGTTTATTGCAGTCATTAATACCTAAAATCTGACACAAGGATTTTCAAATTTATCCAAAAAATTTATTTTATACAATTTTTTCAAAATTTTGAAAAAAATTTTTTTGTATTTTTTTAAATAACTTTTTTATTTCTTAATATTTTCATAAATTATTCTCAAAATTACATTTCTGACAAAAAAACGAATCGATTGATATATACAAAGTGCACATTTCATCAAAATTTATAAAATTAATCAATATTTTTCTTTTTCACAAAAAATTCAAATTTTTGTGTTATTTGAAATATTACCTTAACATATTAAAATTAAATTAAGCAATTGGTTTATAATATTTTGAGGAAGCGAAATGGTCATGAAATGAACAACTTGTTTATTTTTTTATTTATTAATATTCTTACTGGTTTTTATCGGATTTTGATATAGAATAGAAATTGTGTTACTCAAAACCTGGAAATCTTGGAAAGTTCATGAAAATTTGCAACGATTTGCAATAAAAACTGTATGGACAAGTTGGGCTCGTTCGCTAAGGAGTTCTTAATTTCTGATTGCAAACCGCAGCAGTCGTATACAATTCCTGGAAAATCTCCCAAAATTCCTCCTTTCTATCATTTTCTTTGCCAAATCTATTTTTAAAAATTTATTTTTAGATTGCTATTTCTATTTTAAATCTTGGCGTACCATAACTCTGAAGAATTTTTGGTCAGTCTTTCGAGAGTCCAACATTTTCCCTTTTTTTGTAATATACCGTTTCTTATTTTTTTTATTGGATTTAAGATTGATGTTTTTTTAGTTTTATGAACTCGAAACTTTTTTAATTCTTTTATGTTGATTGTTAGTAGTTAATACTGAATTTTGTCGATTTTGGAAGTATAACATGGCTCCTATAAAGGAAAAAAAAACCTAACCTATTAAGGGCAGAAGAGTTAGAGGAGCTTTTAAATGGCCTAAAGGAATTAGTTCATAAACCAGATAATGATCCTTTACGCATAACCACTCTTACAATAGCTCTAGAATGTTGGTCCACTCGCAAAATAGCTGTAGAATTCGGTTGTCCTAAAAGCATGGCTCAAAAGGCCAAAAATCTTCGAAAAATGGATGATATTTTGGAAACACCAGCTCGGAAAAAGGAAAACAAACTTTCTGATGTTGTAGTTGATATAAGGTCATTGACTGGTATGAGAGTGATGTCAATAGGAGAATAATGGCAAATAAGAAAGATACTCTTTCAGTAAAAATAGATGGACAAAAAGAAAAAAAAACAAACACGTTTTTGTTACTTTCTGATGTTGTTAGTCTGCATAGAGAATTTTCGAGTTCAAATTTCGAAATAATAATAAGCTTCAGTAAGTTTGCTAAACTGAGGCCTAAATGGTGCGTACTAGCTGGAGCCAAAGGTACCCATAGTGTATGTGTCTGTACAACTCATGAAAATTTTTAATCAATGATTGATGCTTCTAATCTACAAAAACTGACTTCTCCGAAAATTATGCATATGTCGCCCAGGACGCTGCGCAAGCTTTTTATTTTAACAACAACCAATGCACAGTGCAGCCATCAGTTGTTTATTACAAATCTGAAACGGAGTTAAACCACTGCATTTTCATTGCATTTTCGGATTCTACTACTCATGACGCAACTACTGTTTACATTCTTTAAGAATTTTTAATTCCCGAAATAAAAAATCGTCCAGAATGTGGAAAAAATTATTTACGTAACTGACGGTGCTAAACAGCACTTTAAAAAGAAGTACTAAATGTGTAATCTAGTACATCAAAAAGAAGACTTTAGCATAGATGCAGTGTGGCACACTCACGCTACTGCCACGCCGCAACACACAAAAAAAACAAAGGCATCTAAACAAACGTTTTACAAATGCACATGCCGTCAAACTCAATACTCAAGTGAAACGATTACCACTAATGTTGTCAACTATTGATAAGTTGCTTATTTTTAATTAACATATCGAATCACAACTTCTAAAGAAAAAATAGTTACCTGTTATAGAAATTTCTATTACTTATTTGTTTTTAATGAGAATAGGTCATCAGACTTTGAAAATAAAGAATAAAAATAGAAAAAATATTAATTTTGCTTTTTCAGGGCCACCTAATGCAATTGTTACAAATTGTCCAAAGAAAACGACCTCAAAAACCCCCGAGAAATCATTTTCAAGACAATCTAATAGTTTTTTAATTTTTGTCCGCCATTTTGGATCCGCCATTTTTTTAAAAAACTAACATCAAACTCGCATACAGCATCCTTAAATACTATTAGGTAAGGCATTTAAGAATAATTTGAGTTCTTTTCGACTTTAAATACACAAATTAATTTAAACATTCTAGAACATGATGGCATTCTATGTCAAGTGATCAAGGTGGAGAAAAATTTTTCTCCAATCGTAGCAAAACTTAGGGCTTTTGTAGTACTCATAGATAGTAATTTTTCGTAAAAATATTTTTTACCTAGTATAATATTTTCCGAGGGGGAGGGGTTTAAATTTTTGTGTATTTCAATACAATGCTTATTTCAATAATTTTTTACTCTTAAACAATTAAACATACAAATTTGACAAAGTACATTTTGGAAAGGTTTTTTCATGCTCTTTCAATTGGAAATAAGCTTTTTGAAAAAAAAATTTTTTGACCCAAAAAAATCAAAATTAAAAATATATTTCAATTTTTGGGGGAAAGAGACCCGATTTTTTTTTAACGAAAGCTGAGGTTTTTTCCTAAAAGGACATATAACTGATAAAGTGGGACTAGAATGTTTAAACATTAAAAAAAAGGATTTTCTCTTAAACGGAGCTAAAAACCGGGTTTAGAGCTCTCCGGCGAGTAGAAAACTCTTTTTTTCAATGTTTAAACATTCTAGTCCCACTTTATCATTTATATGTCCTTTTAGGAAAAAACCTCAGCTTACGTTTAAAAAAGACGGGTCTCTCTCCCCCAAAAATTAAAATTTTTTTTTTATTTTGATTTTTTTGGGTCAAAAAATTTTTTTTTCAAAAAGCTTATTTCCAATCGAAAGAGCATGAAAAAACCTTTCCAAAATGTACTTTGTCAAATTTGTATGTTTAATTGTTTAAGAGTAAAAAATTATTGAAATAAACATTAAACCAAAAGACCCCTTGATCACTTGACGTGGAATTCCTCATATATAGGTAGCTCCATGCCTAAAAAAACAAAGTTGTACACTAGTTCTGCGATTTTGTTGAATCTTCGAAATTTTGAAGTGGAATACATGCCAGTAAAAAGCCTAAATTCGATTTTGAAAAATTTTGGATTTACGAGGTTTTAAAATTTTTTTTTGATATTTTGAAAATGGTATATCTCTAAGGAAAATGAATAAAAGTTAATGAATTTTTCAAGGAAAGCTTATTGTTTACAGACAATTTAAGAAAATTTTTTTGAAACAAATTATTAAAAAATAACTTTTAAATAAACAATTTTTTGAAAAGTACAATTTTTTTTAATAATAATGATTCGATTCCCACTTATTTCACGAGTATTTTCCAAAAAAATCGATAGAGGGTCTGAAACTTTAGGAGATATAGAATTTTTTGTTCTTGCGTGCAACCATAAATAGCGCATTTTCCGGCTATACTCTACATACAATTTAATGTTTAAAATCAACTATAAGTCGTAAATTTTAACCGAATTCAATTTTTCTTTTTGGATAATTTCAGGCTATAAAGTAAGAATAATGTGCATTTTCTAAATTTATATTTGTTTAAACAAATTATTATTATTGTTGTTGATAACTAACTTTTTACATATTGTACCTAGAGAGGTGTATTTTTTTGAAATTTACCGGACCTAACATAAATACCGATGCAAATTTAAAACATAATTATTATTGTTTAGGCAAGATTTAAACAAATTATTATTGTTAATTACTAACTATTTACAGAATAGTATACTTAAAAGATGCGGTTTTTCTAATCATGCAAATTTACCAAACTTTTTTGATATGTCGATTTACATTAAAAATGAAATTATAATTTAAACAAAAATAAGAATAAGAATTTATTTAATTATTAATTAACTTTTAATTAGGGTTAGTTAAATTTCCCCTAATTATATTATTTTTCTTTCAAAAAATTTGAATTTTGGTAATAGCCAAAAAAAAGAACAAAAATTTCAAAAAAAACTTAATTAAAAATTGTTTAAATAATTGTTAACAACAATTATATTAAATATTAATTGTGTTACTTTACTTTCTAAAAGTTAATTTCACTTAATTTTGTAAGCTCAATAAAGTGTTTTTGTTTTTAATGTCTCCGAAAGCATTTAAATTTCTAAAGCTTTTAATATAGGTAATTTGTTTTTTTTAATATTTATAACCATGATTAACAAATAATTATAAAGTCGTTTTAACAATTTTCATTTTCATGAGTTCTGTGACAATTTCTCAATCGAAGAACTAGGACAAAACTTTAATTTTTTGGCATGGAGCTATCCAGATTAAAATTAAAAGTACAATGATTATTTAACCAAATTTTTAAATAAATTCTTACTTTTGTTAAAATTATAATTTTATTTTTAATGTAAATCGACATATCAAAAAAGTTTGGTAAACTTGCATGATTAGAAAAACTGCATCTTTTAAGTATACTATTCTGTAAATAGTTAGTAATTAACAATAATATTTTGTTTAAATCTTGCTTAAACAATAATAATTATGTTTTAAATTTGCATCGGTATTTATGTTAGGTCCGGTAAAGGACCCCGCACAAAATGCATCGAAATTGGCTTACCGTTAATTTTGTTCATATTTTCAGAATTAGTAGTTCTAAGTGTCTTAATTGAAGATATAATTTTGTTAAACTCAAAACTCCACTTGTTTGGCTAAAAACAGGGGGTAAAAGCACCGTCTAAGGCATGAAATGAACATTTCTGTGCCTTTAGCCAAATAAACCATTATTTTTGGTAAGTTTAATGTCAAAAGTCACCAATATACATAAGAAAGAACTCTTAATGTTAAACAAATACAAATGTAAAATATCAACCCTTAAAAACTACCCCTTGTACAGTTAAAACCATATAGAAAAAGAAAAAACTATTTTATTCACAGCAAATATTTTTATAAATAAAATATTGACTTTTTTTTACTTCTATATATGAACTGTCATATTCACCCTTACACACAACCCCACTTACAAAAATCAACCCCTTTTATATTTTAAATAAATCCAGTAAACCAGATAAATAAACATTTTAAACAGTGAAAGATTTTTAAAAATCGACTGGAAGTAATTATTTAATCTTCCGTGACCTTCAGTGCAATGTTCAAAATAAAAAAGTACTCTTACACAGGCACACAAAAAAAGTTGTCTGTTTTTTAAACCAGACATACATATCTCATAGTATTTTTGCCCGCTGAAAACGAATCTGAAGTCAGAATTGCTCCATCACCTTCAGTTTTTTTTAAATTGAGAAAACTACCCTTAACTTCAAATTTTAATGTAAAAAAATTGAATAACAGATTTCTCTTTAAAACAAAACAATAAATATGTCTACTTCTGCTACAACAACTCAGAAACAATGTCAACATTGCTTAAACACCCTTTGTTTTTTATTAAATAGAAAAAACTACCCCGAAAGTGTAAAAATTCAAAATTATAATAGAAAAACCCACATTGGTTTTCCAAACAACAAAATAAATTTATGTACTTCTCTTTCAACATTTCAAAAGCAATATCAAAATCACTTTATCATCCACTGTGTTTTTATATTAAAAAAACTACCCCTAACATGTAAAAATTCAAAATTTTAATATAAAAACAATGAAAAATCACATTTTTTTCAAAATACAACAATAAATTTATGTACTTCTCTTTTAACAACTTAAAAGCAATGTTAAAATTACTCCATCCCCCTCTGGTTTTTTAAAAACCCACCCTTAAATTTACAAAATAAAGGTTTAAATTGAAAAAATGAAAAACCACATTGTTTTTCAAAACAGAACAAGAAATTTATCTATTTCTTATTTAACAACTCAAAAGCAATGTTAAAATTACTCCATCTCCCTCTGTTTTTTTTATTTTTAAAAACTTACCCTTAAATTTACAAAATAAAAGTTTAAACTAAAAAAATGAAAAACCACATTGCTTTTCAAAACAGAACAAGAAAGTTATCTATTTCTTTTTTAACAACTCGAAAGCATTAGCAAAATTGCTCCATCACCCTTTATTTTTTCAAATTGAAATAACTACCCCTAGTATGTAAAAATCAAAATGCCTAATAAAAAAATGAAAAACTACAGCAAATTGGTATAAATTATATTAAGAATTAAAACATCATCTGATTTTTGAACCAGACATACATATCTTATAGTATTTTTGCCCGCTGAAACAAATAAAATAAAATTTTTTAATTTTTAAATTAAATTTTTTACGTTAAATTTAAATTTAACAAAAACAAATTATGATGTTTTAATTCTTAATATAACTTAAACCAATTTATTGGGGTTTACCATTTTTTTATTAGACATTTTGATTTTTACATATTAGGGATAGTTTTTAAATTTGAAAAAATGAAGGGTGATAGAGCAATTTTGCTAATGCTTTCGAGTTGTTAAAAAAGAAATAGATAAATTTCTTGTTCTGTTTTGAAAAACAATGTGGTTTTTCATTTTTTCAATTTAAACCTTTATTTTGTAAATTTAAGGGTGGGGTTTTAAAAAAACAGAGGGTAACATTACTTTAATATTACATGCTTATTGAAAAATTTCAAAACAGTTCCCAAGCAGCACGTAAGGTTATAGTGACATCACTGTAATATTACACTGGAGATTCGTAATCTCTACTGTAATATTACAGTGATCTTACTGGGATATCAAAATGTCCGCCTGGAGGTAATATTATGTTGTACTATTACTGTAAATTAATGGGAACATTAAGGTAATATTACCTCTCAATGTTAAGGTAATATTACACTGTAATATTAACGTAATGTTAATATAATATAATATAGAGATAAAATTAGAATAATTTTATATTTTAGAAATAAAACATTTCACTCAGGTGTGCGTGGTAGCGGTACGGATTACTACTTTTTCGAGCAAAAGTTAAAAAGAAAAACTTTAAAATTTCTACAAGTAATATTTACAACATACTGAATGTAAAAAGTAATACAAAATTTAATGAAAATTACAATAACGATGTAAAAATTAAAATTCTTAATGCAATTTTTGAAAGTCAATACTGCAATAATTACTATTAGTATTTTTCACTACAAAAATAGTAATAGTTGGATAGTTCAACAATCAAACGATGAAAATAAAGAAAATTTTGGCCCAATATGCTCATTTCTCAAAAAGTTTCAGAAAAATAAATTTCTAGTATGGAATATTAAGCTATATTTTTAGCAAATTCGAATTACTTTGGTCGGAATTCGTGAAATTTTCCCTAAAAAAAAGTCGAAATGCTGAAAAAACATTTCTATTTAACATTCGGAAAACAAAATTTTATTTCTCTTAAATGAATAAACCGATTTAAATGAATTAAGCGGGCATATAATAAAGGGGATAAAATAATTATACTTTCGTTTAAAATTAGAGACTTCCTAAAGAGTTTATTTTTGAATAATTATTTAATTATATAAAAAAATAATTTTTTTTAATGTTCTGCGTCTTTTAAAATTTGTTTCAAAATTTCAACAAAAAATTAAAACTATAAGAAATCAAAATTCGTTGAAAAGATTTATGAGCAACAATTTTTAAAAAGTTACAATCAAAATCATATTGCAGCGGAGATGCGAGTTTAATGTTTTTCTGAATTAAAACATTGTTTGCATCTACAAAATAAACAAAATACTTTCGAGTTAACATTTATATAACCATAAAATTGATTAAAAACTAAGTATAGTCTTGTGGCACTATACATTTTAATTTTTAATAGTTTTAATTATGTTGAAATTTTTATCAAATTTTTCAAAGGCGCAGAAAGTTAAAAAAAATTGTTTATAACAAAATTTGTTAGATAATTATTCAAAAATAGACTCTTTAAAAAGTCTCTAATTCTAAACGAAAGTATATCTTATCCCCTTAATATTCAAACTTGATTTATTTCAGTCGGTTTATTCATTTAAAAGTAATAAAATTTTGTTAAAAAAAGTTGTAAAAATTCATTTAGCAATAACTATTATTAAAAGAAAATAAAATTAATTCAATAACAAAATATGTTTAAATTAAACATATATTTTTAGTTGAAAAAGTTTTTTGATTTTTTTCTCAGTATTTTAAGGGAGTCAGATATATAAATTTATTTATTTGGTTAAATAATTAAACAAAAAAAAAAATATATATATATAAATATTTATATTTATAAGAATTTTGTATATATATTCTATATTGTGTATCCTTATCAATAAAATCAGATGTCTGTCTGTACATTGCTTCAAACTTCAAAATTTTAGCATAAATAGTTGTTATTGACATCAATCGTGTTCAGCGTCTTTAATGGACACTATGATATCTCATAAAAAAAAGTAAGTCTTTTTTTGTTGACCTGTGTTATTAATAATTTTAGCTCAAAAGCCCTATTGTTTGCTATATTATATGGATATAAAAATTAAAAAATTCGAAATAAATAGATCCCATCGTTTGCCCACAATCAGACAACGCCTAAAAGTTGTTAATTTAGTTCTAGTTTCTTACAAAAAATTTTGAAAAAAATCGATCGATACATACATTCTTAAAAATAAAATTTTATTTTAAAAATTAAAAAAAATTTCGTCAATTTAAAAAATAATTTTTTTATATTTTTATCAAAAACTAACTACATGTAAAAACAAAATATATCATACGGTCAAACAACCAAAAAATTACTAAAAATTTTCTATATATATAGAACGTCAAATTTGGTCAATTTTCGACCGAGTTATAACCATTTCAAAAAAACATTTTCGTAAAAAACGTGATTTTTCAAAAACCTGTATCTCTTAAACGGCTTGATAAAAAACTTGCAGAAAAATTGTTATGACCAATAGGTATAAATAGGACCAATAATACATAAACATAGTTTCTTCCACATTGGGGATCTGAGAAAGTGGGTATCTATCCGGAAGAGGGATCTAACCGCACTTTACCCTATTTGTCAATTATTTCACTCTTTCTTATGCATAAAATCATTTGCTGTAATTTAAACAAGTTAATATTCTATGCTGCACAATCTGCCCCAGCGTCAACACAACCGACCCCGCATCGTGGATCCTTGGGACGCATGACCGCACTCCAAAAAATCCCATTTTTATTAATAAGTATAAAAAATAGTTCAAAAGTAAATATAAATTCAATTACTACACAAAATTCTACCCAAAATAGTTCATAAATAAATACAAACAGTTATTATTTTACTATTATTTTCTTTCATTTTGTCGAAATCGGCACTTTCAACCCCGCTCACCCCTAATATAATCCGTCATTTTGGATTTGACATTTAAAATTTTCAAATTTTAATATTTTTATTCAACAATATTAAATGCATAAGTATTTTAATTTGTACTGTCAAATATTTAGCTATTTTTAGGAAATTCGAAATAATTGAGTCAAATGAATGGAATAATTGGATCTAATAAATATTGGGTCAGACTTCGTGACATTTTCACTAACAATAAAAAGTATATTTTTTAAACCGAAATTTTAAAAAGACATTTCTATTTGGCCTTAGGAATATGTTTATCAAAAAAACAAACATAAAAATATTTTTTATCAAAGTTACGTCAAAATGAATTTTTTTGCAACTTTTGATACAAAATTTTATTTCTTTTTCAAGCAGGCATATAAAAGAGATAAAATATACTCGTTTGGAATTAGAGACATTTTAAAGAGTTTATTTTTTAACAATTATTTAATAAATTTTTTATAATCAAATTGTTTCCAGGGTTCCGTATTACTTATAAATTGTTCAACATGGAGGGCTAAAATTTGACATACTGGTGTATTTTAAAGCGAATATTACAGGAAAAATATAGAGAACTTGCTATATAATAATGGCCATAACGTTTACAAGGAAAAAATTTTGAAAATTTTTCTTCTAATTTTTTACATTATTTGATCTAATTAACTAAAATTGGGTTTAATAGTATATTTTTACAGTCTGATCACAAAAAATATATCAAAAAATCTTTTAAAAATAATTTGTTTTTAAATTTTTAAAAAATTTGTTTAAAAATTTAAAAATAAAATAAAAAAAAACTGGACAAGTGCGAGTTGCACTCGCACTGAATTAGCGGATTCCGTACGAAAAAAATAATACTTGTGAAATTGAAACAAAAATTGGAATGATTTTATTGATTTTTGTATTATTAAGGTAAGTTAAATTTTCGACACCTGGTTAAAAATAAATAACAATGAAAAATTGAAGTATTACATATGTTATATTCTAAGCAATAAACGCAGAAAAACCAATTTTGGAACAAATTTAAGAAATTGGTTTCTCTTAGAATTAAAACTATAAGAAATCAAAATTCGTTGAGAATATTTATGAGCGACAATAACACAGGCCTGCGAGGGTCAGTTTATAAAATGAATGAGGGTGATTCTTGTATGTTTTTTCGCGCTGAACACGAATCTGTTGTCCAAAATGGTCCATTATGTCACGATTTTAAGAAATTCCAGGTCAAATATCCTAAAAATGGCTATTTTTGGGATTTTTTTCTGGCAAACTGAAATTTTTTCTTTAATTTTCTATATCACCTTCATAAAGTATGCACTGGCGTGCGTTCACGTAACTCTCACTTTTCACTTTCACTCTCACTTTCATTTTCACTCAAAAAATTCTCACTTTCACTTTTCACTCTCAATTTCCTCAAAAAAATTCTCACTTTCACATTTCACTCTCACTTTCACTCAAAAAATTCTCACTTTTACTTTTTACTCTCACTTTTACTTTTACTTTCACTCTCACTTTTCACTTTCACTCAAAAAATTCTCACTTTCATTTTTCACTGTCACTTTCACTCAAAAAATTCTAACATTCACTTTTCACTCTCACTTTCACTTTCACTCTCGCTTTTACTTTTACTTTCACTTTCACTAAAAAATTCTCACTTTCACTTTCACTAAAAAATACTCATTTTCACTTTCATTCAAAAATTCTCACATTTCACTCTCACGTTCACTCAAAAATTCTCAATTTCATTTTCACTCTCACGCTCACTTAACAAATTCTCACTTTTCACTCTCACTCTCACTCTCACTAAAAAATTCTCATTTTCACTTTCACTCTCACTCCAAAAATTCTCACTTTTCCCTGTAGTGCATTCTATAGAATATTCTATAGAATTTGACTGGAAATAATTTATAAAATTTGTGTAGAAGTTAAGAAACATTCAGTTATATTCTATAAAAAAATTTTATAGAAAGTGCTATAATGTTATTCTATATATGAGGCATTCAATGTCAAGTCATCCAGCGTCTTACGGTGTAATGCTTATTTTGATAATTTTTTACTCTTAAACTATTAAACAAAAATTTGGCAAGGTACATTTTGAAAAGGTTTCTTCATGCTCTTCCGAATGAAAATAAGCGTTAAAAAAATTGTTTTGACCCAAAAAAATCAAAAATATAAAAAAAATTTAATTTTTGAATTCAATTAAAATTGTATTAAAATTAATTGAAATTGAATTCCTAAATAGAATTTTGATATTTATGAAAATAATTGATCCCTTTAAGAAATTATATTAGTTATGAAAATAATTAAATGAAATCGAAGAATTTTATAAAATATGTTTAAGCAATTGATTTTTTATAAAAATTAAATCTAATTATTTTGTAAATAATTGAAATATTACCAAAAATTTTTTATTTCTAAAAAAATTGCATTTCTTCAAGATATTTCATTAAAATCTTAAGAAAAATTTTATTATCTTAATAATAATTATATTTTTATTTAGAATCTTTTTGAAACAGTTTTGAAAATAAAGGAATTTAATTTTTTCCAGTAATTTTATTGAAAATAATTTAGTTCATACCAAATTTTTATAATTTTTGGAAATAATGGAACTTTTATGTTGAATTTTTTAAACAATTAAATTGGTACAAATTATTTTACTACATTTACTCAGTTAAATGAAATCTTAATAAAATTGTTTTTAAAAATTTGAAAATATTGTATTTCTGCAAAGAATCTTATTACTTTTGAAAATAATTAAATTCTTTTGATAATTAATATTGTTGTTTATAAAAGCAATTGAATTTTGCAAAGAAATGAATTTAAATTTATTGATTTATTGAATTTTGAATAATTTATTTATTAATTTAAAATCATTGATTTCTTTCGAAAAATTTTATTAAAATATTATAAAATAATTGAATTCCTGTGAAAAATTTTAATACTTTTTAAATATTTGATCTTCCAAAGAATTTTAAAACAACATTGTTTTAAATAATTTATTTTTTTTAAGGAATTGAAATTAAATTTTTAAAAATAATTATAGTTTTTGAGCAATTCCTGTAAAATTATATTACAAATAATTAAAATCTTGCAATGAATTTTATTTTTTACGAAAATACTTAAATAGTTGCTAATTTTAATAAAATTTTCAAAAATTAATTGAATTTCTAAAAAGAAATTTATTATTTATGTAAACAATTGAATTATTGACAAGTATTTTATTCAATATTTACAAAATTTTTTAAAAATATTTATTAAGATTTCATTTATCTGAGTAAATATAGTAAAATAATTCGTACCAATTTAATTGTTTAAAAAATTCATCATAAAAGTTCCATTATTTCCAAAAGTTATACAAATTTTGCTGGAATTTAATTATTTTCAATAAAATTACTGGAAAAAATTCAATTATTATTAAGATAATGAAATTCTTCTCAAGATTCAATTAATTTTAATAAAATATCTTGAAGAAATGCAATTTTTTTAGAAATAAAAAATTTTTTGTAATATTTTAATTATTTACAAAATAATTAGATTTAATTTTTATAAAAAATCAATTGCTTAAACATATTTTATAAAATTCTTCGATTTCATTTAATTATTTTCATAACTAATATAATTTCTTAAAGGGATCAATTATTTTCATAAATATCAAAATTCTATTTAGGAATTCAATTTCAATTAATTTTAATACAATTTTAATAGAATTCCTCAAAAATTGTAATTAACCTTAAAAATTTTTTTAAATTTCGTTCAAAGAATTAAATTATTTAAAAATTTTAGGATAAAATTCTTTGTGAGAATTCAGTTAAAAAAATTAATTTTAATTCTTCCAAACAATCAATTATTTAAAAAATGTTTTTTTTTTAAATTCTTTCAAAAAATTCAATTATTTGCATAAATAATTCTTCGAAAGAATTCAATTATGTCGATAAATAACAAAATAATTCCAAAAATTAAATTTTTTAGGTATTTTAATAAAATTTCCAAACAGAATACAATAATTTAAAATTTTGTTTCGTAAAAACAGAAATTGGAGGTTATGCAAAAGTAATCAAATTCCAAGCAGGCGTAACGAACCAACAAGCATTTTACTTTCAGTAGTTGGCAATTGCGTGCACAGTTACATGCAACTTGCGCGTTGTTGTTCACTAAAACTTCTGTTGCGGGGTCGCTGATTACGAATCAGATGTTAATTTTAAAAAATTTTAAATGGCGGATCCAATATGGCAGACATTTGTTTTAAAGTTTTATGTGAATGGGCAAGCTAAGAATTAAAAACAAATGAATATCAAATAAGCTTGTCTTCTGTTTTAGATTAAGTATTTGGTAAGAAATCGTAAGTAAACAGAATTATTTCAGTGAAAATTTAGTGAAACTTCACTAAATCAACAAAAATCATTCTTCGCTTGCCTATTCGTATAATACATCTAGATATTAATAGGTAATTGTTTTTTACTAATCGAGAAGATTATTATTTCCAGAAATACTTGTAATTAATTATTTACATAATTTCGAGAGCAAAAAGACAGAAACGGTTTCGTAGTAGTAAAGAGATTGATGTAGAAGAAGATGAATGGACCATGGATATAAAATTAAAAAACAGTAGCTATTTGTACGTCGGCCTCCTTCTGGTAAAAGCTGCATAACGCCAATAAAATTTTGTTGACGGCTAACGGATGTAGAGGATAAACATAATATTGATCTGAAGTTAGATTCGTAATCAGCATCCTCAAAAACACCGGAATGACCATTTTCAAGAAAATCCAATCACTTTTTTAAAAAAATGTCTGCCATATTGGATCCGCCATTTAAAATTTTTAAAAAGTAACATCAGATTCGTAATCAGCGACCTCAAAAAACCCCCAAGTAACCATTTTCAAGCAAATCTAACCACTTTTAAAAAAATTGTCCGAAAATTTTTTCCTTGCCTTTTGTATTTTCGAAAAATGGTCATTTTTATATCCGCCATTTTGAATTAAAAAAAAAGTAATCATGATATCTTGAAGCTGAGAGTACGAGGACGCTATATTTTTTCCTTTTGATACCATATTCTTTAGTTTTTCATGTCGAAATAGTATTTGAAAAAATTTTTTTCGTAAAAAAGTGTTTTTTTATCAATAAAATTGTAATAAATTTTTGTGATGATAAATAAAAAAAATTTTAGCTTCATATTCCGAATGAGCGATAAATGTTAGGACGGAAATGGTATTTTCTAAATTTTTAACTAATTATTTCATACAAAATAAGACTCATGAAATCATGGTACATTTTGCGTCCTGGTAGGCGTTAATGGGTTAATTCATTAAAATAAAAACAATAATATATAAAGTTTATTTAATTTTTATTTAAAGAATTTTTATAAATTTGAACGATTTATATATGTATAAGTTAATTGATAAAACAAAAAAAAATTATAATAATATGAGGCATTCCATGTCAAGCGATCCAGGTGGAGAAAAATTTTTCTCCAATCGTAGCAAAACTTGGGGCTTTTGTAGTACTAATAGATAGTAATTTTTCGTGAAAATATTTTTTTACCTAGTCCAATATTTTCCGAGGGAGAGGGGGTTAAATTTTTAGGTCTTTCAGTACAATGCTTATTTCGATAATTTTTTACTCTTAAACTATTAAACATAAAAATTTGGCAAGGTACATTTTGGAAAGGTTTTTTCGTGCTCTTTCGATTGAAAATAAGAATTAAAAAAAATTTTTTTTTACCCAAAAAAATCAAAATTAAAAATAAATTTTAATTTTTTGGAAAAAAGGTCCCATTTTTTTAACGAAAGCTGAGGTTTTTTTCTAAAAGGACATATAAATGAAAAAGTGGGTAAGACACCTGGACCACTTGACATGGAATGCCTCATATATACTGCACATTTAAAATTTTAAAGTGATTAACATTTGAAAATTATTAACTTATTTATAGTAATGATTAATTTATTTGTTCTTTCTTTTATCACAATGACCATTCTAATCCATGGATGAGTTTTACAAGAAATAGGGGAGAGTGGGGCAAAATGTGGTACCTTTTTGTAATTAGCTGTTTTTAGAGAACCAAACGAATAAATCGATTTAACTAAGCTTTAGAATTCTTCTTTATACACTTAGGTTTGAGAAAATTAGTATAATATCGGAGAAAAATTTTTTTGAAAGATCTTATAAAAGTATTTTCTGAGAGAGTGTTATCAAATAACTATACAAAACATGAAATATTTTTTTTAAATATGTTAAATTCTTGTGGTATGAGATTATAAATGCAAACAAGAATTAGGATTATTTATTATTATAAAAACAAGTAATATTTAATAGAATTTAATAAAAAAAGCATACCTAATGAAAAATATCGATATATTGATAGTAAAACATTGATTTTATAAATACCCCGAAACAAAAATATCGATTCTTCTGCGAAAAGTTTTTAAATATGAATATTTTTAATTTTTTTTTAATTAAATAGATTAGCCCAAAAAGTTTTATAAGCACTTGAATTTCGAAAAACATTCATATTTTTTTTGCTTAAAACTTTAAAGTTGTATAACATTCAGAAATTTTTTTTTCGTAGTTTCTTCATAATTAATAATAATTTCTTATCAATATGAATTATATATATCGAGGATAAAAAAATAATATATATTTGATAATTTTAAATAAATAAATTTTTTAATGGGGTTGCATTTCGACAAATGCCCGTGTAGAAATTTTGACAGGGCCCTGGCAGGGCCCAAACCGGGGTGAAGCAAATAAACCGCCCGAGGCCATGGAGGAAAGCCCAATTTGCCGAGCTCCCAGCTCCATGAAAAAAACTTACTGTAAAAACAACTTTAGAGCGATTATCTCCCCAATGTTAAATTAACTATAATAAACTCGTCCTCATACCATTAAAGTTAAAATTTTTATTTTGCATTTAAAAAAAATTTTAAATTAAAAAAAAATTATAAATTTTATTTATTTATTTTTGAATTTTTTTAAGTAATAAATATTGGGTCAGAATTAGTAAAATATTCCCTAAAAATTAAAACTATATTTTTTAAATCGAAATCTTGATAAAACATTTCTATTTCACTTTATGAATGTGTTTACCAAAAAACAGGAATTAGAATATTTTTTTATAAAAGTTACGGGAAAATGAATTTTTTGCAAGTGTTTAAACAAAATTTTATATCTCTTAAATGAATAAACGGTTTTAAATAAATCAAGCGAACATTCATGTGTACGTATTAAGTGTATATGGGTGAATACATGTGTATGTGTTCGATGTATATGTGTGAGTATACATGTGTATATGTTTAGTGTATATGAGTGAGTATACATGTATATGTGTGTAGTGTATATGTATGAGTATACATGCGTATGTGTTTAGTGTACAAGTATGAGTATACATGTATATGTGTGAGTATACATGTGTAAGTGTTTTTTGTACATATGTAAGTATACATTTGTGTATATATGTTGCCGAACGACGAACCAACGTATATATGGGGCATTTCATGTCAAGTGATCAAGGTGGAGAAAAATTTTTCACTAATCGTAGCAAAACTTGGGGCTATAGTAGTACTCATAGATAGTAATTTTTCGTGAAAATATTTTTTTATCTAGTCCAATATTTTCCGAGGGGGAGGGGGTTAAATTTTTGTGTTTTTCAGTACAATGCTTATTTCAATAATTTTTTACTCTTAAAAAATTAAACATACAAATTTGACAAAGTACATTTTGGAAAGGTTTTTTCATGCTCTTTCGATTGGAAATAAGAATTTTGAAAAAAAAAATTTTTGACCCAAAAAAATCAAAATTAAAAATAAATTTCAATTTTTGGGGGAGAAAGACCCAATTTTTTTTATTTATTTTTTTTTAAACGAAAGCTGAGGTTTTTTCCTAAAAGGACATATAAATGGTAAAGTGGGACTAGAATGTTTAAACATTGAAAAAAAGAGTTTTCTACTCGCCGGAGCGCTCAAAACCCGGTTTTTAGCTCCGTTTAGGAGAAAATTCTTTTTTTCAATGTTTAAACATTCTAGTCCCACTTTACCATTTATATGTCCTTTTAGGAAAAAACCTCAGCTTTCGTTTAAAAAAAAAATAAATAAAAAAATTGGGTCTTTCTCCCCCAAAAATAGAAATTTATTTTTAATTTTGATTTTTTTGTGTCAAAAAATTTTTTTTTTCAAAATGCTTATTTCCAATCGAAAGAGCATGAAAAAACCTTTCCAAAATGTACTTTGTCAAATTTGTATGTTTAATTTTTTAAGAGTAAAAAATTATTGAAATAAACATTACGCCAAAAGACCCCTTGATCACTTGACGCGGAATCCCTCATATATATGAGCGATTCCATCTCAAGTGATCAAGGTGGAGAAAAATTTTTCTCCAATCGTAGCAAAACTTGGGGCTTTTGTAGTACTCATAGATAGTAATTTTTCACCAAAATATTTTTTTACCTAGTCCAATATTTTTCGAGGGGGAGGGGGTTAAATTTTTGGGTTTTTCAGTACAATGTTTATTTCAATAATTTTTTACTCTTAAACCAAAAAAAATCAAAATTAAAAATAAATTTCAATTTTTGAGGGAGATGAATACGATTTTTTTTTTTAAACGAAAGCTGAGGTTTTTTCCTAAAAGGACATATAAATGATAAAGTGGGACTAGAATGTTTAAACATTGAAAAAAAGAATTTTCTCCAAAACGGAGCTAAAAATCGGATTTAGAGCGCTCCGGCGAGTAGAAAACTCTTTTTTTCAATGTTTAAACGTTCTAGTCCCACTTTATCATTTATATGTCCTTTTAGGAAAAAACCTCAGCTTTCGTTTAAAAAAAAAAATCGTATTCATCTCCCTCAAAAATTGAAATTTATTTTTAATTTTGATTTTTTTTGGTTTAAGAGTAAAAAATTATTGAAATAAACATTGTACTGAAAAACCCAAAAATTTAACCCCCTCCCCCTCGAAAAATATTGGACTAGAACGTTTAAACATTGAAAAAAAGAGTTTTCTACTCGCCGGAGCGCTCTAAATCCGATTTTTAGCTCCGTTTTGGAGAAAATTCTTTTTTTCAATGTTTAAACATTCTAGTCCCACTTTATCATTTATATGTCCTTTTAGGAAAAAACCTCAGCTTTCGTTTAAAAAAAAAAAAATCGTATCCATCTCCCTCAAAAATTGAAATTTATTTTTAATTTTGATTTTTTTTGGTCAAAAATTTTTTTTTTCAAAGTGCTTATTTTCAATCGAAAGAGGATGAAAAAACCTTTTCAAAATGTACTTTGTCAAATTTGTATGTTTAATTGTTTAAGAGTAAAAAATTAAACATACAAATTTGACAAAGTACATTTTGGAAAGGTTTTTTCATCCTCTTTCGATTGAAAATAAGCACTTTGAAAAAAAAAAATTTTGACCAAAAAAAATCAAAATTAAAAATAAATTTCAATTTTTGAGGGAGATGGATACGTTTTTTTTTTTTTTTTTTTTTTTAAACGAAAGCTGAGGTTTTTTCCTAAAAGGACATATAAATGATAAAGTGGGACTAGAACGTTTAAACATTGAAAAAAAGAGTTTTCTACTCGCCGGAGCGCTCTAAATCCGATTTTTAGCTCCGTTTTGGAGAAAATTCTTTTTTTCAATGTTTAAACATTCTAGTCCCACTTTATCATTTATATGTCCTTTTAGGAAAAAACCTCAGCTTTCGTTTAAAAAAAAAAAAATCGTATCCATCTCCCTCAAAAATTGAAATTTATTTTTAATTTTGATTTTTTTTGGTCAAAAAAATTTTTTTTTTTCAAAATGCTTATTTTCAATCGAAAGAGGATGAAAAAACCTTTCCAAAATGTACTTTGTCAAATTTGTATGTTTAATTGTTTAAGAGTAAAAAATTATTGAAATAAACATTGTACTGAAAAACCCAAAAATTTAACCCCCTCCCCCTCGAAAAATATTAGACTAGATAAAAAAATATTTTGGTGAAAAATTACTATCTATGAGTACTACAAAAGCCCCAAGTTTTGCTACGATTGGAGAAAAATTTTTCTCCACCTTGATCACTTGAGATGGAATCGCTCATATATATATACACTACCGTCCGAAATTGTGCGTACGCTAACATCTCGAGCTATTAAAAAACACACCCGCACAGAAACAGTGATAACTCGGTTAAAAATGAAGCTAGATGATTTTTTTAAATTGCATTGGAAAGCTTATTAAATTTCCAATGAAATGCCAGTATTTTAAGTTGTATTGCATAAATAGGAAGCGAGATATCATGTTATAAAAACAAAAAAATAATTCTATTTTTTTCGGAATTTCTTACTCTGAATTTGACTCCTGGCACAGTTTAGCAAAGTTTATGAAAAAAATTGTTACTTTTATAGACTATTCCTTGTAACCTAAGCTTTAAATAGAGACCAAGAACAGCAAAAAATATTTACAAGTTCCCGAGATATTACAAAAAGAATCGGACCGTGCAAAGCAGAATTTTCAATCTTCGATTTCTCTAATTGGCCGTTGAGTCAATTACTTGTCTGTGAAAAAAGTGTCGAAAATTAATTTTACCAAGTACATTCTTACTGAGATCTATTTTTTAATTTAATTTATTATATATCGATATTTAAAAAGTGGATCCCAGTAAGAATGTACTTGGTAAAATTAATTTTCGACACTTTTTTCATAGACAAGTAATTGACTCAACGGCGAATTAGAGAAATCGATGATTGAAAATTCTGCTTTGCACGGTCCGACTCTTTTTTTAACATCTCGCGAACCCGTAAATATTTTTTGCTGTTCTTGGTCTCTATTTAAAGCTTAGGTTACAAGGAATTGTCTGTAAAAGTAACAATTTTTTTCATAAACTTTGCTAAACTGTGCCTGGAGTCAAAGTCAGAGTAAGAAATTCCGAAAAAAATATAATTATTTTTTTGTTTTTATAACATGATATCTCGCTTCCTATTTATGCAATACAACTTAAAATACTGGCATTTCATTGGAAATTTAATAAGCTTTCCAATGCAATTTAAAAAAATCATCTAGCTTCATTTTTAACCGAGTTATCACTGTTTTTGTGCGGGTGTGTTCTTTAATAGCTCGAGATGTTAGCGTACGCACAATTTCGGACGGTAGTGTATATGTTGTCGAACCATTGCCGAACGAAAACTATGAATTAGTAAACCTAATAGCTTATAATTTTTAAAATTTTGAGTTTAGAAAAAAGTTGTCAAAGAAAGAAAGTTTTGGTTTTTCTTCGACTTTTAAAAGATTTAAAAAAAAATATTTTTAAAAATTTTTTAGAAAAATAAAATTTTTTTATAAACAAATTAATTAAAAAATTTATAGAACGAAAACTATGAGTCGGCAAATCTCGGATCTTTTTAAAAAATCTTCTGTATATTGGTAGGTATAAATAAATAAGAAAAAAATAAAAATTAATCGCGCCCAAAATAAAAATAAATTAATTTGTTTATAAAAAAATAATTTTTTTATTTCTAAAAAATTTAAAAAAATATGTTTTTAAAAAATCTTTTAAAAGTTGAAGAAAAACCAAAACTTTCTTTCTTTGACAACTTTTTTCAAAACTCAATACTTTTAAATTTATAAGCTATTGAAAATAGGTCTGCTTTTAAAAATCCAAAATTTCGAAAAATCATATCTCAAAAATTTTTGCAATTATGGAAAAATAAAAAAATACGTATTTAATATTTTTCTATAAGGAACGAGAAAAAAATATGTTTAACCGATTCTAAAATGTCATAGAATAATTTCACGTGGAAATGCCCATATATATATATATATTTAATAATTTATTAGGGGAGACCGGGGCTAAACCGGACGGATTTGGTCTTTGACCAGAAAACTCATACAAAAACATACTTTTTGCTAAAGTGTAATATACCGTTTTGAAGCTTGTACTTTCACCTACAAATCGCACATGTTCGATTTAAAAAAAGTACAATAGCTTTAGAGATATATTGCTTCGAAGGTGACTACCTCAAAAACGAAAATCCGAAAATTGGTGGGGCTAAACCGGACACCCCATGGGGCTAAATCGGACACGGGCAATTAATTAAAGAATGAGATACAAATTTTCTTTTTTTTGGTAAAAAAGTCAAATCAATTCTTCTTTTATTTATTTGTAGATAGTTCTATACAAAGAATATAATATAATATGTGAAATCAGTAATTAATATAATATAAAATGAATTACAGTTTTCAGGCTTGTCTGTTTGTTGCAACTCGCTTGCGAATTCGAGTTTTAAAATAAATTCTTTCTTTATTTATTTATAAAGTGGTTCTAAGCAAAGAATATAATATAAAATAGTTAATTAATATAAAATAAATTAAAGAATTCAAAGATTTGGTTGTTTTTAATCACGATGTCCGATTCAGCCCCACACCGTCATCTAATAATTAACCTGCAATATATTTTTTCTTCTTAATGTTTTCCATTAAACTTTTTTTCTACTAAACTCAGTACACCTTGAGCTAAAAGAAAAATGGCCGTATGATATTTGCACTTTAATTTTAACGATAAAAACCCAAAAAAATGAAGAAAAATTTTTTTTACTTTTACCTCAAGAAATGACATTTTCACATATTAACGGCAACTATTATTACAAGAAAAATGACACGTCCCTAAAACCTCATGCAGCATAAGCATCACGAAATTGCGCGTTCATAGGTTATTTACACGATTTGAAATTCTTCACGGTCTCGAAAATATTTGACTTGTCCGGTTTAGCCCCGTGTCTGGTTTAACCCCAGTCTCCCCTACTATTATATAATAAATTTTGTGTAGGGGAGACTGGGGCGAAAAGTTAAATTTTGCATAAATGATTTTTTTTGCAATATAATCCGCTTAGATGCAAATATTTGTATATCAATATTGTAGGGCAACTTGTCCTCTACAACTTTCAATAAAAAAGTTCCTGATATTTTCGCATAAAATACATGTTTTGTCCTTTTTTGAAAATTTTGTTTTTTTTAACTTTTCGCCCCATGCTGGGGCGAAAAGTTAAATTCTATTTTTAGCCTACTAAAACTATTTTCTGATAGGTGATAAGTATTAGATAAGTTAAAGTATACGTAAACAAGTAATTTAGTAAATAAAAGATCTTTGTTTATTTAACAAAATCTTTAGAATAGTTGTAAAGTTAAAAAATTGAAATTTCAAAAAAAATAAATTTTTTTTGTTTATTTCATGTGAACGGCCTTCTTTTTTGACAGACTACTTGCCTAATGTTAAATAAATAATTTTTAAACAAATAAAACCAAAAAAACGAAAAATAAAAAAAATTTAAATACATCTAAAAATACATTTAACTTTTCGCCCCAGGGTGCGTTTTGGCTTTAACAACAACAACAACCCTAATAATGAAGTAAAAAATCGCGGTGAGGATAAATGCAAAAAATATACTTAAAAGTTGATATTTTCTTTTTTGAAAAAATTTTCAAAAGTAGGTTGAAAAAAAACTTTCAATATAGACACCACAAAAATTAACAGAATTGCACACAACTCCGTACATTTATTTAGGGTGATAATACCCTTCTATAATTAAAATTACAATGCTCTAACTATTCCCGTTCGAAAGATAATGAATTTTAACGGTTTTGGCAGTTTAACTTTTTGCCCCAGTCTCCCCTATTGATCTAATAAATATTGGGTCAGAATTCGTGAAATTTACCCTAATAATAAAAAGTATATTTTTTAAATCGAAATGCTGAAAAAACATTTCTATTTAACTTTAAGAATGTGTTTACCAAAAAACAGGAATAAAAATATTTTTTTATAAAAGTTACAGCAAAATGAATTTTTTGCAAGTTTTTAATCAAAATTTTATTTCTCCAAATTAATGAACCAATTTAAATGAATCAAGCGGGCATATAAAGGGGATAAAATAATTATACTTTCGTTTAGAATTAGAGAGTTCTAAAAAAGTTTATTTTTGAATAATTATTTTGGATTAGTTAGGGTAAATAGAAACAAGGGGTAAATCGGAATAGTAGTTACTTTAGATAAATAACAATTTTTTAAAAATAAATACGGCCTTAAACCTTGTACCTTAGATCATCCCCAATAGGTTCTAAGTACTTTCTCATTTTCAGTTTGTCAATTAGCAGCAGTATATACAAAAATATTTTCTATTATATAAAAAATTGAAAATTAAAAAAGTCACACTTTCACTTTTTGTTTCGCATTAGAAAAAAAGCTAAAAATTCATATAAAAATTTATAATTATCTCTTATTAATACTACAACAAAAAACAACTTTGATTTTTTTCATTTTGAAAATTTTTCTTAAAAATAGGAGACTGTTTCTATTTACCCCTTAAAACTGGAAATTCGGGGTAAATAGGAACAGAAATTTCAACAGTATTTCTTATAATAGAAAGAGAGAAAATTGGTTCTATCAACCTCAACACTATTTTCAGCATTATAAAAATGCATTGCAAATAGTATGTATAATAAATCAACTGTTCCTATTTACCCCTAAATTTGAGCATAGTTGAAAAATTTAGGGGTAAATAGGAACTGTAGATTATTACGATTCAATGATACCCATATTTTTTACTACTCCATAAAATTGTTCCACGGAAGTGAAATAACAACTCAAAACACAAAAATACCGAAAGTATTTCGATTTAAAAGAAAAAACTTATGTTTTTGGTGAAACATAGCAAATCTGTTCCTATTTACCCCAACTGACCCTAATAAATTTATTATAAAAAAATAATTTTTTTTAATCTTCTGCGTCTTTTAAGTTTATTTGAAAATTCCAACATAAAATTAAAACTATAAGCAATCAAAATTCGTTGAGAATATTTATGAGCGATAATTTTTAAAAAGTTACAATTAAAATTATATTGCAGCGGAGTTGCGAGTTTGATGTTTTTCTGAATTGAAACATTGTTTACATCTACGAAATAAACAAAATACTGTCGAGTTAACATTTACATAACCATAAAATTGACCAAAAACTAAGTATAGCGTTGTTGCACTATACATTTTAATTTCTAATAGTTTTAATTATGTTGACATTTTTTCAAAATTTTTAAAGGCGCAGAAAATTTAAAAAAACTGACATTTTGGTGAAAATAGTTATTTTCGTATCAAGGGCGCAAAATAAAAAGGCATTTGTGTGTTTTTTGTATCAAATAAGTAGCCAAGTCCGAGCGTTGGATTTGAAATAAAAACTTTGCATCTGCAAAAGGTACAGATTATGCTCCGACTGTCGGAACCGTCTTCCCACTATCGTCAGTACGGGCTCGGTACTGGATTTCTTCCGCCCGCGGATCTTATTCTTCTGCGGCGTTTGAAGAATGACAGATATGTTAAGTCTGTACTGGCTCGGTGCTGGGCCGGATCCGACTGCGGATCTCGTCATTTATTGTCACATTATAAATTTACTTTTAATAAATGTGTCATAACTAAATAATTATTACAATAACCAATTGCATTATAGTACTATTATTTTTCCAATAAGTAGATAAATTTTATTGATGCAAAATAAAAATTTAATAATTGAGTTTAATAAATATATTATGTAATTAGTTATTACCATTTTTCTACAAATTAAATAATTAAAAAATTAATTGAGTATTTAATTTAAATTTTATGTAATTTATTACTTTAATATATATATATATACTTATAATAAATTGTTTTGCAGTGAAGTTGGCTACAATTTTAATATATCGAAACATGATTATTCGATTCTAACAAACCCTCGAAAAAAATTATACTCCCTTTTTAGTAATGTATTTAATATTTTTGGTGCCTTACTAAAATATTTTTTTACATTGGATTTTAAATATAATATAGTTTTATTAATTGACTAAAGGAAAATAATATTTATATTTTTATTTATTAATTCCCAACGAATTGTTTATAAAAACTAAATTGCTAAAACATATTTTGAAAAAGTGTAAAATGTAGGTACCACAATTTGGTAAGTACGTTACTGCATGAATGCGAAGCAAGCGATACAGCAGCGCGTTTGTTTTTACAGTTATGGACTCGTTTTCTTAGAAAATTTTTGAGTGCAGTGATTTAAATAAATATTTTATAAACTTCAACTACTTATTTATAGGTAAGTCCAAATTTCTTAATTATATTTGTTATTTTTATTTAGCGTGATAAAATGATTAAGACTTATCAAAGCGTTTGTCAATGTTGTGAAAAGTGTGAGGTTATGTTGACAACAATATCTACAGCACATTTTCTATTCTGCTAAATATAAAGTATATATAAAGTATATTTAATTACAATTATTATTTTTATATAAATTTTATTTTATTTTTACAAGTCGAAAATTAATGTCAGCTTTATAAAAAAGAAAATATAATGTAAACGTTTCGATATGACTTAATCCTTTTCTCACGCTTTATAAAAATAAAAATTTGTTGCGAGGTTATATTTTATTTGTTGTATTATAATTTTTAATTTCATCTGTTGTAATACATTTTTCGTATTGGGACAAATAAATTGATTTCTTTCAATTTATTTTAAATAATGTGTTTTCTTATAAATAATAATTTTTTTTAGATTTATATTTTTGGGCTGATTCTTCATTTAATGCAAAATTAATTTATAAAATGTCATCAGGCACATATCGTCAAAAGAAATATTTGTTTTTAAAAAGAAAAATTTCAAATAATTTTCAAGATTCCGATGATGAATTTTCCAATTTTTCCTCTAAAATATTAAATAAAAAACGAAAATTTAATGATGAAACAATTGAGCCTGAAAAAGTGGATGTAGGAAAATCTCTCAATTCGACTGATGAGCAAACAAATTCTTTCGTTATTCATAATAATGAGGTAAATTCATTGCAGTTTTCTTTCATAAATGATTCAAAGGACACGTTATCTAATATAAAATGTTACTCAAGTACGTCTGACGAAAGTGACAATAATTTTTTGTCTGATTCCTCCTGTAACGAAAATTCAAAACAGAATTCCCCAATTATTCACTTAGACAAAAAGTCATCTTTTAAAGATAAAATTCATGCATTATTGGTGAGACACACTTCTCACACGACGAGAGATTTTACGACGGAACTACTATCGATTTTAAGGGACGATGGCCATTAGGAACTTCCGCAAAGTGCAGCAACATTATTAAAAAGCAATAATTATAAAGGAAAGGAGGTTATTAAAATGAGAACAAAATCTCGGAATCTTCATGAAGAAGAATATGGAGATTTCGTATAGTTTGGAATAGAGGAAAATTTAAAACGTATCATCTCACTGAAAAATTATAAAAATAAAAATATTAATTTAATTAGTAATATTGACGGGCTGCCTCTTTTCGAACATTCCCCAATTTAGTTTTGGCCTATTTTGATGAGTATTTTCGACCCAGAATACGAGAGTTCACCTTTTATTGTTGCTATATTTTGCGGATAGTCAAAACCGAACTCTGTAGATGAGTATTTGCATGACTTTATTGCTGAATTGTCACATTTGTTAAAATTTGGACTTAAAATTGAGAACGAAATGTTCACTATCAAAATTCTAGGTTTTGTTAATGATACGCCAGCACGGTCTTTTCTCAAATGTTGTAAAGGACACGGTGGTTCCCAAGCTTGTGAACGTTGTATTGTAAATGGTATCTCAATTGAAAATATTACGGGGAAACTAAAAAGAGTTAACGCAAATATAGATTGTGATTTGAGAAATAAGGAATCGTTCCAAAACCAGATCGAAAAAGAAAAACCACAAAGGAGTATCACCTCTTCTTAAACTCCCAGGATTTGACCCTGAGCGTGACGTTTTTTAGATTCGATGCATTTATTTTACTTAGGAGTAATGAAATTTTTGCTTCATAAGTGGACTTCTGGAAAAAACAAAACTAAAATAAGCGCAAAACAAAAAGAAGCTCTGAGACAAATTCTTTTAGGCATTGAAATTTACCCGACGATTTTCAAAGAAAAGAATTTGATCTGAATAATTTGTCATAATGGAAAGCAACGCAATTTAGATTTTTTTTACATTATGCGAGTACTTTTTGCATTTCCAAAGTTTTAAAAGAAGAAGTGTACAAGCATTTTTTGTTATTTTTTGTAGCTGCACGAATTCTTTGTAGTCCAGGACTTGCGGCTAGTCACGCTCATTATGCAAAAATACTTCTACGAAAGTTTGTTTATTTGTTTCCAAGTTTTTACGGCCAATATTCTCAGGATATAAATATTCACAATCTGATACATGTTGCTGACGACGTTCAACA
This sequence comes from Leptopilina myrica (nomen nudum), assembly GCA_032872475.1. Taxonomy (NCBI): domain Eukaryota; kingdom Metazoa; phylum Arthropoda; class Insecta; order Hymenoptera; family Figitidae; genus Leptopilina; species Leptopilina myrica (nomen nudum). Next base: position 36,908,830 of record CM065458.1, on the reverse strand, counting down.
TACAAAACTAGATCTAACCATACTTTCGGCTTTCGCCTTTAAAAATTGTTTAGGGTCAATAAAGAAAATAATAAAAGGAACCAAAAAACCTTTACAACAAGTTGTTAGAAGAATTGCAGAATTACATGCTTACCCAGAATCGGAGGATTTACCAGAATCAAAACATCCTCTAACAAAAAAAGTAGTTAAAATTTTTTTTTAAAATGAATATTGATAAAAAAGTTTCGAGTGACAGAAATAATGTAAAAAGCGTTACTTATAAAGGGATCCTTATCGACTGCTCGAAAAAAAATAATACTATAAAAAATAATATCTGAAATATTATATAATACTAAAGATAAGTCTATTTATCTCAAAGCATATAAAAGGCGAAGAGTATCAAACGCTTTTACTTATCTTTGTGATTCAACAGAAATTGGAATTTACGAATTGCATTATTTATCAAAAAAATTAAAAATTTTCAATATAAACGAATTTAAAGGAAAATGTGTACTTTTCGATACAGAAAACAAAACCATTGCAATGACACTGCTTCACAATCTTTAATTTTTTTGTTCGAAAGTGCAGAAAGTTTTAAAACTATTAAAAAAAGTAATTGATAAACTTAATTTTACTTATTTTCATCTTAATTTAAAAAAATTATTAATTGTAATAATTTCTATGTTTCAGTTGCCTATTATTATTTCGACATGTCGGACAATTTATTAAAGCCGAATACTTCGCACGTAGTTATAGTTTTTCAATCTGAGAGCGATGTGGAAACAAAATCAGTCGAACTAGTTCCGAAGTCATGGATCACATATAGCAAGAATCATTGGTATTCATTTTATCCAAAAAAAGGATTATATTCATGTAAACAAATGGTCAAGAGAAAATAAAGAACCTGATGAAGAAAATTAGGAAAAATTCGAGATTTATATTTTAAAAGAAGCCCGTAAGCACAATTTCTAAATTTTAACCTTTTTCAGATGAACTTCAAGAGCTAAAATTAATGGTGAAATCAATTCAAAAACAACTGAACAGAGTAAAAAGAAGTATTTTGTACGATCTTGGAATCAAGTTTGAGAACTTAACTAAAATGGTTAATAAAGTAAGTAAGTCTTCAATAATTTTTTTTATTAATCTGAATAAAAATATTTAATGTTTATAAATAATTTGATTATTTTTTGTTCTAGGTGTTATCCAGCAGAAATTTACAACCCTTGAATTAAAGGAATTTAATAATTATTTAACTCGTAGGTTTTCTAACGCTACAGACGGAGAAGGGGGGGAAAAATATCGAAAAGCAAAGAAACCAAAAAAAGGAATCATATTTTCATAAAAATTCCTTTTATGTTGAATTTTTTTCAAAAATTTATATTAATGTTCATATTATAATTTAGAATGGAATACGAAAGATTAATATCATTCATCATATTGTTATTTTAATATAAAATATAGGGGCGTGCTGTATTTATGTAAAAGGTTAAAAATGTCCTTTTCACATTTTCGTATAACATCTTAATAAACAATTTCAATAAATTTACTTTGTCTTTGGCATATTTCTTTTACATTTGCTTCTCTTTTTTGACACCACAAAAAAGTTTCTGTTGAGCGTATAACAATGACTCGCAAAAAACAAAAGTATACGTTCGTATACTTGACTGAAACTTATGTGAAAATTTGACTGGCATTAGTAGCAAGAATTCAAGTACAAAACAAATGGCGCTAGTGTGATAAAACAAAATAAACGCGATGGCTCAACACTAACTGCACTCCCCTACTATAAAATAATAAACATAAAATATTATTTCATTCATTGTTTCTTTCTTAGCAACAAATTAAATTGCCGCGTAGTTATTCTATGAGTTTTATTTCAGCTCGTGACACAGCCCCGTATCAACTTTATAGAAATCAAATCCGCAGTCGGTAGAGTGCCAGGTTCTAGACGGTTGAATTATACACAAAACGGCTTCTCCCGGCCGGTAGGAATGTCAGTTCCGAGCCGGTTACCAGCGCGCTCCTGGCCTAGTCACTATTCGGAAGAATGCCCGTTCACATTCGATTGGCAGGCAGTTCCGAGCCCGTACAGTTACACCGGCGTCACTACAGGCTAGGATCCGCGCTGGTTGGAAATTTCCGTCTGGGATTTTAACAAAATAAATGTCTTTAATAATTAAAATTATTACACACACATACATAAAAAATTTAGTTAAAAAAATGTCGAATAATTTTTCATATTTATAATAACTTGTAATTCATTAACAGGATTAACTATTATTAGTTAATTAAATATTATTTATTAATATTATTTATTAATATTAAATATTATTATTTGTTATATTTATCTTACTGCAACAAAATTTGTAAATTCGTTAAAAAAAAAAATTATAGCAACTACGCAAAGACTGTAGCTAACTTTATACTTCATATTTGCATTCGAAAAAACACGCAAGAGCATTCTTTCATATCATTTGTTTAAATAGTTAATTTTTTATTTCATTATTAAATAGAGCACCATCATTATACCCAGTATGAGAAGTTAAATTAAACAATTTTTAAATTTTTATTAGGGTTCTGAAAGCAAACAGTTTTTCCTTATCCCTTTCGTGCCCCCCAAGAAATCAGTGGATGGATTTTGATGAAACTTACCCCTTGGGGGTTTTTGGGGTCGCTGATTCCTAATCTGAGGTCAGATTTCAAAAATTCAAAATGGCGGATCCAATATGGCGGACATCTTTTTATAATTGCTTATATTTGCTCAAAAATCATCACTTGGGGGTTTTTGGGATCGCTGATTCCGAATATGTGGTCATATTTTCAAAATTCAAAATGGCCGATCGAATATGACGGATGCTATTTTATTTCAAACGGCAGTATATGTGTGAGTATACATGTGTATGTGTTGTGTGTATATGTGTAAGTATACGTGTGTATACTACTGTATTTATGTATTTATATATATATGTATATCTATATATGTTGCCGAACGACGAACCGACGAAACGACTAGGAAAAATTTTAATATTATAGAAAGAGATAGAGAATATAGAGAAGAGAAGAGATTTACCAATATTAAATGCATCAGTATTTTAAATTAAAGTATCAAATATACAGCTATTTTTAGCAAATTCGAATTACTTGAGTAAAACGAATGGAATAATTGCATCTAATAAATATTGCTTTAAATAAATTATAAAAATTACTTCTTTCAACAAGTATTTATTTGCATTAATAAAATAATGATTTTTAAATAAGTAAATATTTACTTGTATCATATTTACAATTATTTTTAATAATAAATTATTTTAATTGAGATTAATCTCCCTTTAATTCCGTCAAATAATTAATTAGGTAGTCCAAATAACAAATTTATTTGCATTGAAAGAAAGCAGTTTTGGATTCAAATAAATCTAAATTTATATTAAAGAAATTGGTACATAAAAGTATTATAATACTAAAAAAATTATTTGATTCGACTAATTCAAATTAGGTTTTATATATTTTCTAGAATAGCTTTCAGTATACAAAAAAAATATTTCAATAATTTCAATCATCCTGAATTTTTTTGTTTGGCTTGAACGACATTTCTACTTGATAGAACAACAAATCCCCCGAGTTTCAATTTTTTTCAAAAAATTGAATTTTCAACTTAGGACATTACACGTACAATGTTTCATATATATATGTTATTGTGTTTTTTGTTTAGATACACAACTTTAAATTATATATATATATATATATATATATATAAATTTTTTAAATAAATTGAATAAATAAAATTAAAGAATATATAAGAAATAAATTAAAACGATTGTAAATGGGGAGAGTTGGATTACCTCGGCAGATCTGGGTTTGATTTTAAGAAGATTTTTCAAACGCTACAAATTATATTAAATATATAATAATATAAATATATATTATATGTAAAGTATAAGTAATAGTTTCTTATCAAGTCAATTTTGTAAAAGTCAAATTTATTATTATATAAGCTTTTCGATAAAGTCAACGCTGATCATTTTCAGTATTGCTAAAATTAAATGTTTATAAAAATATTATCAAAAAACGAACATTTTATAGAGAGAGATAAAATTATTTTCATGTTACAAACCTATGTTGATATGGTAGAGTATCTATCCCTATTCATATAAAATCATTTCGCCACCGCCGCTGCTGATTCAGTCATTTTCCTTTCCCGCCACCCTCAAAATTTAGGTCAATTTTAAGGGCATTTTTGAACTAGACGTCAAAAATTAACCATTTTTGCTACCCTTAATTGAGGGCGGTATTGACCTAAACGTCAAAATTTGACAAACAATTTCTGCTACCATCGAAATTTAGGTAAATTTTGAGGGCAGTTTTGACCTAGACGTCAAAATTTGACAAACAAATTCCGCTACCCTCTAAATTTAGGTCAATTTTAGGGAAGTTCGACCTAAATGTCAAAAATTGTTAAATAATTTCTGCTACCCTCAAAATTTAGGACAATTTTAGGGCAGTTTGGACCTACGGGTAAAAAGAGGCCCACAAACGTCTCTTACATTACGTCGAAATCTACATGTAATTTTAAATTCTTCTTTTACCTACATGTCATAAACGTTCATATAATGGCCCTTTATTTATGTCAAAATTTATGTCAGATTTGATTTATTGTTAAAGCTGCATGTAAAAAGGGTCGTATTAATGCCTTTGATGATACTGCAAAATCTATGCCAAATTTAACCATTTTTTACCTATAGTTATAAAGAAGTATCTTTAAGTGCACCATAAGATCATAATCATGTCCGTAAAGTAAAAATCTTTTTAAGTGCTTTCTTTTAGAATCGCCTGATATAATTTACTCTAACTTATTACCATGCATTCCTATTAGGAGAACATAATTTGAAAATAAAAATTAAAATAAATATAAGAATTAGGAGGAAATCGTTAGTTATTATATAAAAACATTTCGCCGCCGCAGAGTCAGGATTTCTAAGGGCTCCCTATAGTAAGGGCCGTTAAAACTTATGTCAAAATTGACCTATTTTTTACCTATAGGTCAAAAAGAGAATAAATAACGGCCTCACATTACATCAAAATCCATGTTTTATTTGATTATTTTTACCTATATGTCAAAAAGTGGTCCCTGTGTAGGTCCTTACATTATGTCAAAATACATGTTTAATTTTACCTATTTTTTTAACTACGGGTTTTAAAAGAAACCTTAATGTGGTCCATCACATTACGTCAAAATTTTATCTGTGTTTTACCTACAGGTCAGAGCTTGCCCCCTCAAATAGGCGCGTTAAATAAGACGTCAAAGCCTATGCCAAAGACAATTTTTTTACTTGCAGGCGGTTATGTTACTTTAAAATTAATGACAAAGATTAAAAATTTCAGAATGGCTAATATCATAAGATCACATTTTACAATCTTTATATTATCTATAAATAGAAGTAAATATAAAATTAGGGTTTAACGCGCGAAACGTAGGGGGCAGAGCCCCCCTAGTGTATATTATATAGTAGGTTATATATATATATATAGTAGTTATATATATATATATATATATATAGAGTTATATATATATATATATAGTAGGTTAGGCTAGAAATTTCGTTTTTACTAATTTACTTCAGAATCTTGTGATGTTATACTAATAAAGATGCGCGCGGCGCTTGGTGGGGAAGGGTTCGAGTGGTGGGGATCGGACCTAACAGTCAAGGGAAGGGACCGCGTGGTCTGTTCTTCAGTACTCGATAGCCTGTACCAACGCCATCGTGATAATAGACAAGGAAAACCATTAGTTTTATTACACCTTCCCGAGACGGCACAAATGGCGACGAGGATTTAAGATACTCAGTGCAGAATTATATACATAGAAAACTTATCGAATATAACAGGTTTTTAAAATTTAATTCATACGATAGGTAGACTTATAGTTTTAAAAAAATGGGTTTTAACTATAAGTTGGTACCTAAGAAAGGGAAACACGGCCCATCATTTTGTTGAACACAAAAGCGAACTATAAAATGCTTAACATAGGTAGACTGTAATCTAATTGAATTATAGTTGGTACCTAAATAAAGAGTGATATGTGGTAAATTCATCCATACAATATTCAGAATAGCAAATATTACTCTTTAGCCAATGAGAGGTAATTTGGGTGCATATATGTATTTTATGAAAAAAATGTTTGTGTATACATATATGTGACACAGGTACCTACAAAAAAATTTCATTTTGCAGAAAGTTCCAAGATGTCCCAAATATCTCCACTCGAAACTGTTGATTGTGAAGGCGATCATGCTTCAGTAGGACGCAAGTTGGAAGACTGGAAAAGGGCTCTAAAAATTTATTTATTGGCTGCTAATGTTAATAAATTAGAAAACAAAAGAGCTTCTCTATTACACATGGGTGGTTTAGCCCTGCAGGAAATTTAATATAACATTCCTGATACTGATGCAGATGATACAGGAGAAAAATATGTATACAAAGCAGCAGTTGCCAAGCTCGACGAGTACTTCTCCCCAAAGCAAAGTAAGGTATATGAGAGACATTTACAAAGGCAACTGGATAATTTTGAAAATAATAAAACAACACAAAATAGAATAAATAGAATTGAAGCAAAAAATAGTAAACGCTCGCCCCCTTGCAGTCGATGTGGGAGTAATAGTCACTCGGGTGAAAATGAAGTCTGTTCCGCAAAAAATAAAAAATGTTTAAAATGTGGTTTTGTAGGACATTTCAGGAATCAATGTAAAACGAGAGCAAAGAAACGTAAAGCAAATGATAACGCAAATAAAAATATTTAAAAAATCTTAGCCAAATTGTGAAATTAAAAAACCAGAACAATCTGAAGTTGATTACGTATTCCATGTAAACAGTGACGAAACAATAACATGTGATGTAGGGTGCGTAGGTATCGATATGATCATTGATTCAGGTTGTATATGCAACATTGTAAGTGACCGTACGTGGGATATCATGCAAGAAAATAAAATTCAGGTTTTTAATCAAGTAAAAAATCCAAATAAACGTCTCATGGCATATGGCCGTCAAATCCGTCTGAAAGTTTTAGGATCATTTGAGTCTAAAATAAGAGTAGGCCCAGAGATTCGCAAAGCAGTATTTTTTGTGATTAAAGATGGTACAAAAAAATTTATTGGGAAAGGACACAGCTATTTCTCTCGATGTTCTAAAAATAGGATTAGGTGCAAACACTATTAATATCGAGGCCCCATTTCCTAAAGTCAAAGGAGTAAAATTGCAAGTTCATATAGACGAATCCGTCAAGCCAGTTTGCTAGCTCTACCGCAGAGTACCTGTCCCGTTAGAAAAAAAGATGAATGAAAAAATAGATGAGTTAGAAAAAGCTGACATTATTGAAAAAGTAGAAAAACCTAAACGTTGGGTGTCAGCTTTAGTACCACTTCTCAAAAGCAATGAAAATGTTAGGCTTTGCGTAGACATGAGACGACCCAATATAGCAATTATTAGACTTAGAGAGAACCACCCTCTACCAACAATGGAGCAATTGCTTCCTAGATTTAGAAAAGCAATTTTTTTTTCAAAATTGGATATAAAAAACGCGTTTCATCAAATTGAAATTAGTGAGGACAGTCGGGAAATCACTACATTTATATCAAGCAAAGGCCTTTACAGATATAAACGCTTTATGTTCGGCATTTCATGTGCCCCAGAATATTTACAAAAAATTCTCGAAACAATACTTATTCCATGTGAACGCGTGGTAAATTTTATTAATGATATAGTGGTTTTTGGAAGTACTGAAGTCGAACATGATAATAGACTTCATAAAGTGATAGAAACACTCCGACAGAACGATATTCTTCTCAACTCAGAAAAGTGTAAAAAAAACCAAGCGTGTAGAATTCTTAGGCCATGAGATGTTTCCCGATGGTATTAAGCCACTTGCAAAGTACGAGAATATAATTGAATCTTTCAGAGAACCGCGTACGATAGAAGAGATACAGAGTGTTTTAGGGCTCGTAAATTATGTAGGTAAATGGATTCCAAATCTTGCCACACTAACTCGACCCATTCGCGAAGTACTCAGACTAAAACTAGGAAAAACTTCTGATATCAGTACTTACTGGAAAGATGAACAAACCGAAGCACTTAATAGTTTTAAAAAAGAGTTGGCAAATATAAAAACTCTAGGATACTACGACCATAACGACAGAACACGAATAGTTGCAGTTGCTAGTCCAATTGGATTAGGAGCAGTTCCAATTCAGTACGATAAGGAAGGACCACGAATTACTGCTTATGCTAGCAAAAGCCTTACAGTCTGCGAAAAGCATTACTGCACAGACTGAAAAGAGGCTTTGGCATTAGTTTGGTCAGTGGAACACTTCAAAATGTACCAGAATTGAGCGTTGGATATTGCGGTTGCAATCTTACAGTTATAAAATAATTTACAAGCCCGGAAAACAAAATATAGCAGACTTGCTTTCTCGATTAGCTTTAAACCATCATGATCATCTATTTGAAAATGGAAACAACTGGGATCAAAGTGTAAAAAATTTTAAACTTTTCGAGCAAGAGCTCTGTTTTCAAGATGACATACTATTACGTGGGAATAAAATTGTAATCAAACTCCAAACTTCTTAATAGTGGACTATTTTAGTCGTTACAAAGAAATAAAAATTACAAAGACAACAGATGCCAAAGGAACGATCGACTTATGAAAAGAGATATTTTCAAGATTAGGAGCACCACTTTCGATAACAACCGACAATGGTAAGCAATTCACCAACGCAGATTTCAAATCATTTTGTTTGGAATATGGAATTATCTTATTCTTTACAACCCCCTACTGGCCTCAGTAAAATGGAGAAGTCGAGCGACAAAATAGAAACGTACTAAAAAGAATAAAAATTAGCCAAGTGGAAAATAAAGACTGGAAGACCGAAATTTTTAAGTATCTGACACTGTACAATAGTACGCCTTATTCTACAACTGGAAAATCACCATCAGAATTATTTTTTCGTCGTCAATTTCGAGATAAAATACTTTCCGTAATAGATTTAGAGCAATCAGAAATTGACCAAGAAGTCAGGGAGAAAGACATAGAAATGAAAATGAGAGGAAGAGAAATAGAAGATAAGAAGAGACGAGCCACAGAAAGTAGCGTTGACATTAGAGAAAAAGTTTATATCAAAAATATGGTAAAAAAACAAACTAACACCGACCTTCGATAATTCCCAGTACACTGTAACTGCAAAAACTGGGAACAAAATTGAAGTAAAAACGATAAAACAGGACTCAAACTAAGAAGAAACATAGTACATTTAAAAAAATAAAAGGAGAGTGGACAGTCCGAACAGACAAGGGTAACTAGAAAATCCGAAAGTAAATAAGAAAAAAATTAATTAAAACTTATTCAATTTGTTCCAAAAAATTGTAGTTTTGATGCGAATTAGAATTATTGCGAGAAAATGTATTTTGTTTATACGACGAATTATTTATATGTTAAAATTATTGAGAAAAATATATTTTTGTAATACAACGAATTATTCTGTTTTGTAAGAAAGAGATGTGATGTTATACTAATAAAGATGCGCGCGGCGCTTGGTGGGGAAGGGTTCGAGTGGCGGCGATCGGACCTAACAGTCAAGGGAAGGGACCGCGTGGTCTGTTCTTCAGTACTCGATAGCCTTACAGGCCAACGCCAGCGTGAGAATAGACAAGGAAAACTATTAGTTTTATTACACCTTCCCGAGACGGCACAAATCCAAAATTCTTATATTGTTAAAATTGAGCTTCTAATTAAAATTATAAATATATATTATTATATCCGCAAAGCTAATCCAACTCTCACAATTTACAATTTATAATAGTCCTAAAAATGAATTACACATGCTCACACATATGCAGTAGTAGTTAACCCCTTCACCGTGTGGAAATCGATCTTAAAATTACTATTTAATTGCACTAATGTGCATGTTCAAGTGTAATGTCAGACTGCACAGGAATAATTACTAAATTGTACTACTGCGCAGCAATAACTATGAAATTACATATATTATAAATTATTTAAGTGATTAGTAAAGTAAGTGCATTAATTTAGTGTTATTAAAATATTTGTAAAATGCTGACAACGTGCTGTGTAAAAAGAATCAAGAAAAATATAAACATAACGTTAGAAGCCATAGACAATTTTTTCTTATTGTATTTGCAGGATAGATGTGCGAAAGTCTATTGTGAGGGAGACAAATTTTTTTTTAAATCAAAGGTATATTTTGTTCAAAATTTGAATTGAAAAAATTGTTTGAAATTTTTTTCGGTAAACAAAATTTTTTTTCCTTTTTTTCTTAAAAGTACTTCTTATTACTAGCTTAAATTTGGTACAGATATGTATATTCAAACGTAGATTACAGAAAAAATAAAGAGAATGTGATTGGATGTGATGGTCATAGCGTTGTCAAGGAAATAACAAGATTTTTGGCCAAAAATGCATAAAAAGTGACCATTACACCCCCTTAAGGGGGGAGCCTACTTTACATGGTAAAAAAATTGATTTTTTTTGTTGCTTAAATCTTTAGAAAATACATACAAGAATATGTGCCTAAAGTTTTAGAGACCAATCTAAATTATTTTGAATGTTTTTTGTTGATTTTTGTCGAGTGTAAAAAGTTAAGTTAAAAAACATTGAAGGTTACAACCAATTGTTGAATTGTTTTAAATAAACTAGAGGAAATGTAAAAAAAATTAATTTTTTTATTTTTCGAAAGTAGATAAAATTTTGTTTAGTGACTTAAAATCGCGATTTTTTTATGCAAAATTCGAGCAGATTTATAACAGTAATAATTGCATGTCCACCCGCCGGGTGGCCCGTCGGTAGCGCGAAAGTTAAAGCGCGTTTTCTCGAATTTCACTTTTTACGAAATTTACTCACTCGTGGGCAGGATTGACAGAAAACGCCTGTACCGATTTTAATGAATGATGGCTTGTTTTACTTAGTATTAATCCCTCTTCTACTTGAACTAAAAAAAATTAAAAAATTTTTTTTACAATTTTGAAAAGCAGTTAAAGTCATTATTTTTTTTCAAAAAAATGATTTTTCTGTTTTTATCACTCAAAATTATCGAATTTCACTATTTATTTGGAATTTTTTTAGTTCAAATAAAAACTGCATATGTAAACTTTAAAATTTTTCTTTATTTTTATGTTTCAAACAAGAATTCCGGTCTCTATCGTGCCCACCGTTTTTTAAGTCCAGATGTTCTCCACTATCAACAATTAATTCCCAGCTGAAAAAGTTCTATAGAATTTCACTAGAATCATTCTATAGAATCGTTCTATATGAATTCTAGTGAATATTCTATAGAATTTCACTAGAATGATTCTATAGAATTTCTACATAAATACTATTAAATTTTAGTGATTTTTAATTAGAAAGACTTTAAATTTGTGAAATAATATTTTTCAACCAATTTTAGGCCAAAATAAATTTCGTGAAATAATTTTTTTAACATTATAGTTAGGTATGATTACGAAGTATAATGAATTTTATATATTTAAAGGATATAAACAATTATTTTGGCCTAAAATTTGTTGAAAAATATTATTTCACAAATTTAAAGTCTTTCTAATTAAAAATCACTAAAATTTAATAGTATTTATGTAGAAATTCTATAGAATCATTCTAGTGAAATTCTATAGAATATTCACTAGAATTCATATAGAACGATTCTATAGAATGATTCTAGTGAAATTCTATAGAACTTTTTCAGCTGGGTTTTAACTTATCTATTTTTTAATATTTCATGTCAAAAATTTTTTCACAAATGCTTTAAATATGTACAAAAACATCTCAAAAAGCCCGGAGGTCTATGTTATTATTCTCCTTCCTAAAAAAATTCTTAAAAAAGCGCTATTTTTAAGCCTTCTAAAGTAGACTCCCCCCTTAACTTCTAAACTATTCAACATAGAAGGCATAAATTTGGCATACTGGTGTATGTATTTTAACGCGAATATTACAGGAAAAATATAGAGAACTTGCTATATAATAATGGCCATAGCTTTGTCAAGGAAAAAATTTTGAAAATTTTTTTTCTTCTAATTTTTACATTATTTGATCTAATTAACTAAAAATGGGTTTATTAGTATATTTTTACAGTCTGATCACAAAAATATAACAAACTAATTGTTGTTACAATATCACAAGTATTGCTTCCTCATAAAGGAAGCTTTATAGTGATGTCGATTTCCGAATTTTTTAAAATAAATTATTTTTACAAATTTTCAAGTGTAGTATATATAATTCGTCGAGAGGAACAAATGTCCGGATGTATGTGTGTATGTATGTGTGTGTGTATATATATATGTGTGTGTGTGTGTATGTCGCCGATTCTTGTGGACAAATTTTCCCTTGCACATCTTGATGGATTTTGATAAGATTTTGTAGGTGTATTGCGGTCATGAATACCAAGAATCAGACAGAAGGATTTTCAAAAATATATTTAAAAAAAAATTTTTTCAACATTTTTTTAATTTTTGAAAAAATTAATTTTTTGGTTTTTTGAAATAACCTTTTCCAATATTAAAATTTTCAATAATTGTTGTCAAAATTGCATTTCTGACATAAAAACGAATCGATTCATGTATATAAAGTATATATTTTATCAAAATTTATAGAATTAATAAATATTTTAATTTTTCACAAAAAATTTAAATTTTGTATTTATTGACATTTTATCATAACACTTTAAAATATCATAACTTTTTAAAATTTGGGGTCGCTGATTGTGAATCTGAACTTTGTTTTAAAAAATTCCAAATGGCGGATCAAGTATGATTGACAAATTTTCGAAAAATTTATCATATGTCATTAAAATTCGTTTCTAATCTAATCTAATCAATTACCGAGATCAAGCTGGATATTCCCAAAAGGGAAAGTTGGCACTTAGATTAGAGAAGCCATTGTACCAAGCTCCAGCTTGCTCATTTACAACAACCACCCATTAGAGTCCTGTTCTTCTCCAGAAGTCCAGTATTTCCTTTATAGATAGGTTGCTCACCTGCATAGGGTCTATAATTGCTTTACCCCAGCTAGAAAGTCTGATCCTAGCTAATGCCGGGCATTCAGATAATATGGGAGACGACGTCTCGTCATTCGTCTCACACAGTCTGCACATAGGTGAAACTTTGTTTCCTATTTTATGCTGATGATAATTCAAAAGCCCATGTCCTGTAAAGAGTCGGACAATGGTTCTAACTCTGATCTTATCGAGTTTCAGGAGATCGCTCGCTCGCCTCTTGTTGGGCACTAAACCCAATAGAGCCTTCGCTTGCCTTCCCACCCCAATGCCCGCCCAATACTTTTCATGTTCCCTTTGACCCCATCTTTCAATGGCTACCTTAACCAGACACGGCATTAATGCTACTGCTGGTTTAGGACCTAAAAATACCGTATCAGAACATATTTTTGCCAAAACGTCCACCCTTTCATTGCCCCTGATTCCCGAGTGGCCCGGTACCCAGATCAACGAAAGTATATTTTCTGAACCTAACTCGTCTAGTACGCTACGGCATTCCCAGACAAGTTTCGATTCTATTGTGGGATTCTTTAGAGCCCTTAGGGCCGCCTGACTATCCACACAAATACTAATCCTTTTGCCCCTTGTCCCTTTTTGAATGGACATTTGGGCACAAGTTAAAATTGCGCAGACCTCGGTCTGCCAGACCGTGGCATATTGTCCTAGTGACTCAGCCACTTTAATGCAGCCAGTTTTTCGATATATTCCGAAGCCTGCACCGCAATCCATCTTGGAGCCATCCGTGTACTACACCTCGTCCACAAGTGGAAACCCCTTCTTCCAGTCTAATCTGGAAGGTATTATTATCTTGAAGCGAGGTTCAAATTTCACCCTCTTGATCATCCTATCTTGCACCATACTTAATTCTGGTATTGATAGGATTGAACGTGGGAGCTTGGTGTGGTTACCACTTGAATTCCACTTTCCCTGCGCGTTTAGCCTGCTCATAGTAAGGGCCGCCTTTTTTACCGCAGTAAAATATAGAGGTACTTCGGCCAGTATGAATCCCAATGCCGCTGTAGGCGTGGTCCTCATGGCGCCTGTAATACCCCTAAAAACCATTTGCTTGGAGTTGGTCCAGTTTCTCTTTGACCGTGATCAATTGAGTCCTAGACCACCAAACCACCACCGCGTGCAGAAACCTGGGTTTTAGAATCATCTGATAGAGCCAATTGACCATATTGGGTCTTAGTCCCCACGATGACCCTATCGCCCTTCTACACGCCCAGAACGCAGTACAGAATTTCCTATACTGATAATCGAAATGTTCTTTCCAACTCAGCTTTTTATCCAGGATTATTCCTAAGTATTTAGCCGATTCGAAAAAAGAAATCTCTTGCCCATAAAATACCGGCTTCTTTAAACTCGGTATCTTGTATTTCCTAGTGAAAACTACTATATTCATTTTCTCTGGATTCACAGAAAGTCTAGTCTGACTGCACCAATTCTTGACAATCTTGAGTGCACTTTCCGTAAGCTCTAAAAGGGTCTCAATTGAGTGCCCTCTTATAATTATAAGGAAATCATCCGCATAACTTTGCGTATAATATCCCTGATTATTTAGTTTCCTAATTAACTCATCTGCCACTAAGCACCACAATAAAGGAGAGAGAACTCCTCCTTGTAAGCATCCTTTTGAGACGACGCCTGTTAGCCTGGCCTCATCATATTCTACTTCGAGAGCTGTCTCGCGAAGCATGCTGTCGATCCATTTAATTAGTGGCTCGGGCACGCCTCGCTTTCTGGCTGCCCTGCAGATAGCTTCGCTAGAGGTGTTAGGGAAGGCACCTTCAATATCAAGAAAGGTACCCACCGCATAACCCCCCCCTGTCAATTTGCTCCTCTATTCTACCTACTGCAGAGTGGAGGGCTGATTCTACTGAGAAACCTGCTCTATACGCATGTTGTCCCGAGTGCAAGGGGTAATCTCTCAGACATTCCTGTCTGATAAAATTATCCACCAGTTTTTCCAACGCCTTTAATATAAAGGAGGTTAGACTAATTGGTCTGAAGTCCTTTACAGCAGTATACCCTGTGCGACCGGCCTTCGGGATAAATACCACCCTCGTCTTTTCCAGGACTCAGGTGTATAACCAAGAGCAATATATGCTCTCATAATTTTACACAGGGGTAATCTAATACAATTCAATCCTCTTTGTAAAAGGACCGGATATATACCGTCCCCCCCTGAGGCTTTAAAAGGTTTGAAAGAGCCTATTGCCCAATTAATACCCTCTGGAGTCACAACTCTGGCTGCAAGTTTCCAGTGTTGTCGGTTTCTTCGGGCTCTACGTGGACCCCCGCTAGAGTCATGTAACGTTCTCTCCTCAAAGTCCGGGAAGTTAGCTTCCATAAGATACTTTAAGCAGTCTTTTTTATCCTGAGCATATTGCCCATTAGATAACTTAATGGTAGATAGTTTTGCCAAAGGGTCTTTAGCCAGAACTTTATGGAGTCTTGATGCTTCAGGTACTCTTTCGATTCCTTCGCAAAAACTCCTCCAGCTATCACCCCGTGCTTTATCTACCTCTTTCTTATAAGAATTACGAGCTGCATTGTAATTATCCTAAACAGGAGCTCCACCACGTATTACTCCTGTTGGTGTCCACCTTTTTGGCTACACAGTTTCTCTCAAAGGAGCCGACAACCGAATCTCGCAGATATTCCGCTGCGAGTTCTAACTCTTCATACGTTCCGTTCGAGGTTCTCCTTCCGAACCCAGAAAATAAGCGGAAGCTACTATAATCTCCCTTTTAATTCCGTTCGTCTCTGAATACTTACCCTTTACAACAGCTAAGTCTCTAGTTGTCAATTCCAACAAAGGAAAAGCGTCTAGACCTTTATAGATCAAACAAGCCCTTGGGACCGGTTCATGTGGTGAGCAAACTAGCTCTCCGCATCCATTTAGACCTCTGATTCTCCTCTTGAAAACCCAAGGTTCTTGAACAAAGGCTAAAGCTGTCTGCATCTTTGTCAAGCTCTTGGCTAAAATCGCCGAAGCGCCTTTAGAATGATGCAAATTGATCTGCGTACATTGAATCCCGGAAGCAGCCATTTTAAGGCTGATTCACGGTCTCCTCAGCCGCGTCCCTACCCCAGCTGCGTCTGTCCCTGGCCTCGGCACTCTTAGAGTGATTTGGCCAAGTCCAAAGCACAGTTTACACGGCCGAGCCTGGAGAACCCCTATGTCGCTCTTTAGGGTGAGGCCCCCCACCGCCTGTCCAAGTCTCGGTATACGGCTATTCAGCCATTCCCTAGAATCAGAATCCACGCACTCTACGAAGACAGCTCCTCTGGTAAGCCGAACTTTCCCAAAACAAGGATAGGGTCCTGCTTCGTCCTCTTCAATCTCCCCATGAATAGCTATCCTCAGCTGGTCAAGATGCTCTGTTGTCATCACAACCCTGGGATAGCCTTCCGCGATGATCGCCCCAGAAATTGACGATCTTGCAATCTGCGAAAAAGATGCGGTCCCCGCATGTGGTCCCCTCATCCTTTTCTTTGTCATGATCTGGTTAGGGGAAGCCTCCTCCGAGTCCTGCCGCCTTTTAGACGTCAAAGCACCTAATATAGGGTCAAAATAAGTGAAGCCGGCCACATGAATAATTTTTGTCTCCAATTTTCAAGTTATCTATGATTTTGGGTAGATATATGAGTACACTTTTTCCGCCTTAAATATTTTAAAAAATATATTTTAGGCGGAAAGTAATGAGATGTTGAAATTTTTGGCTAATCATTTTATTTTTATTTTGTTATTACTTTGAAGCAAATAAAGATAATTAATTGAATTTTTTTTAAATTAAAGCTTAAAGTCTATACTTTAAGGATTAAATAAAGCGATTGCTAAAAAATTAAAATTTATAATTGTTATTAACAATTCTTTTAAACAATTGCAAAATAAAGAAAGTTCTGAATGTTTTTAAAAGATTAAATTACGATGTATTGATGAGCAAAACTCCAAGGATTAATTTTAAAAAATGTAAAATCAGTAACCTTCAATATTATAGAAATTATGTAGATTTTTTTTGCCTAAATGCAGGCGAAAATCGACTTTTAATCTTAAAAATCCGCTTGAAAGCGTGAAGTTTCAAGCAAAACAAAAGACGATCATATTTATTCGTTTGCAATTTTATCTTTTTCCAGTTACTCTAGTCGAATTTTGTCTGCATTTTGTTAGAAAAATTTACACAATTTTTATAATATTGGAGGTTACTGATTTATCTTTTTTTTAAATTAATCCTTGGAATTTTGCTCATCAATACATCGTAATTTAATCATTCAAAAACATTGAGAACATTCTTCAATTTGCAATTGTTTAAAAGAATTGTTAATAACATTAAAAAATTTTAATTTTCTAGCAATCGCTATATTTAATCCTTAAAGTATAGACTTTAAGCTTTAATTTAAAAAAATTAACTTAATTATCTTTATTTGCTTCAAAGTAATAACAAAATGAAAATAAAATGATAACCCAAAACTTCAACATCTATTTTTTTTAATATTTTAGGCGGAAAAAGTGTACTCATATATCTATCCAAAAGTCATAGATAACTTGAAAATTGGAGACAAAAATTATTCAAGTGGCCGGTTTCACTTATTTTGACCATATATTAGTTTTAATTATAATAATTATAATAATTTATTATATAATATATCATAAAATAACACATAACAATAATAAAATAACAAAATAAATAATAATAAAAAATTGTAAAATAATTAAACGAATTTTAATAAAATATGATAAATGTTTCGAAAATTTGTCAACCATATTTGATCCGCCATTTTGAATTTTTTAAAACGAAGTTCAGATTCTTAATCAGCGACCCCAAAAACCCTTGAATAAGAAATAATTATCGAATTCGACCAATTTTTCGAAAATTCGTCCGACATATTGGATCCGCCATTTTGATTTTTTTAAAAGGAAGTTCAGATTCGCAACCTGCGACCCCAGAAACCCCCGAGTAAGAAATATTAATCGAATTAGATGAATTTTACGAAAATTCATCAGCCATATTGGATCCGCCATTTTGAATTTTTTAAAACGAAGTTCAGATTCGTAATCAGCGACCCCAAAAACCCCCGAGTAAATAGTTTCAACTGAATTTAAGCATTTTTTACAAATTTCGCACACAAGGTTTTTACATTATAAAATATTGACTTTTGGTCGCCATTTTTTATCCGCCATCTTGAATTTTAGCCAAAAAAAACTTTACCATCTGAAAGCTTAAACATTTTGGACGCGATATTTAAAGGTTTTACGAACTTCTGCGGACTCACTACCTGCGAAAAAATTCATTTTGGAAAATTTTTTCAAAAAACAACGTTTTTTTCCAAAAAAAATGTCCGCAACTTTTTGGTTTTTGGTTTTTTTTAAATTTCTAGTGCAGATTCTGAAAGAGCGATGTCCAAGACTTAAGGAATAATTATTCTAAATTTTTTAAAACCCTTGGTCGACGAGAAAATTACCGTCAAAAGTAGTCTCAGAAATGTGTCCGTCCCGTCCTTAAAGGGTTAATTGGAAAAAGCTTAAATCCGGTGACCCCGAGTTTTGAATATTTGTTCAATAAATTATATGAAATCAGTGAACAAAAAAAAGGAATGTACTTTATCGTAGACTTTCAAATAGTATAAATATATATATATATATATACTACCGTCCGAAATTGTGCGAACGCTAACATCTCGAGCTATTAAAAAACACACCCGC
This sequence comes from Leptopilina myrica (nomen nudum), assembly GCA_032872475.1. Taxonomy (NCBI): domain Eukaryota; kingdom Metazoa; phylum Arthropoda; class Insecta; order Hymenoptera; family Figitidae; genus Leptopilina; species Leptopilina myrica (nomen nudum). Next base: position 36,890,095 of record CM065458.1, on the reverse strand, counting down.
ACAGAAACAGTGATAACTCGGTTAAAAATGAAGCTAGATGCTTTTTTTAAATTGCATTGGAAAGCTTATTAAATTTCCAATGAAATGCTACTGTGTTAAGTTGTATTGCATAAATAGGAAGCGAGATATCATGTTATAACGACAAAAAAATAATTATTTTTTTTTCCGAATTTCTTACTCTGACTTGGACTCCTGGCACAGTTAAGCAAAGTTTATGAAAAAAATTGTTACTTTTACAGACAATTCCTTGTAACCAAAGCTTTAAATAGAGACCAAGAATAGCAAAAAATATTTACGGGTTCCCGAGATATTACAAAAATAGTAGGACCGTGCAAAGCAGAATTTTCAATCATCGATTTCTCTAATTCGCCGTTGAGTCAATTACTTGTCTGTGAAAAAAGTGTCGAAAATTAATTTTACCAAGTACATTCTTACTGAGATCTATTTTTTAATTTAATTTATTATATATCGATATTTAAAAAGTGGATCCCAGTAAGAATGTACTTGGTAAAATTAATTTTCGACACTTTTTTCATAGACAAGTAATTGACTCAACGGCGAATTAGAGAAATCGATGATTGAAAATTCTGCTTTGCACGGTCCGACTCTTTTTTTAACATCTCGCGAACCCGTAAATATTTTTTGCTGTTCTTGGTCTCTATTTAAAGCTTAGGTTACAAGGAATTGTCTGTAAAAGTAACAATTTTTTTCATAAACTTTGCTAAACTGTGCCTGGAGTCAAAGTCAGAGTAAGAAATTCCGAAAAAAATATAATTATTTTTTTGTTTTTATAACATGATATCTCGCTTCCTATTTATGCAATACAACTTAAAATACTGGCATTTCATTGGAAATTTAATAAGCTTTCCAATGCAATTGAAAAAAAGCATCTAGCTTCATTTTTAACCGAGTTATCACTGTTTCTGTGCGGGTGTGTTTTTTAATAGCTCGAGATGTTAGCGTTCGCACAATTTCGGACGGTAGTGTATATATATATAACCACTTCGGTGGCGTGGCGTTCCAATTGGCGTTCCACGTCCCTGGCCAAAAGTGGCGAAAATAGCGAAATGGCGTTCCAAATTTTTCTAGATTTTTCAAGAGTATAATTAATTTTAATATACTGCAACAATATATTTCTATGTTTTCAATATCAGGGAACAAAAAAATAACAATGAAAATTTGTTTTTTTAAGATTTTCAGTAAAATGTAAAATGTTTTAAGCGAATTCAATTAATTTTTTATAAACTCGTCCGCCATATTTAATGCGCCGTTTTGATTTTTGCAAAACTGACATTGAATTCGTAACCAGCGACCCCAAAAAGCCCCGTGTAAAACGTTTCAAGCGAATTTAATCAATTTTTTATAAACTAGTACGCCATATTGGATCCGCCATATTGAATTTTTAAAAACTGACATCGGATTCGTTATTAGCGACCCCATAAACCCCCGAGTATCTATTTCTATTAAAATGCATTGAACATTGTTCATTGTTCTTTATTAACAATTTGTTTATACAATTTGTTTATAACAATTTACAAATGATTCTATAACACAATTCGACGATTCAGAGATTCTAAGATATAAATAAATATTATTTCCCACAGAAAGATCTTAAGTTTATTTATCAATATTTGAGCGAAAGTGGAACGCCATTCGTAGAAAAGTATTAAAAATGACATTTTGCAACGTCTAAAAAAACAATGAAAATCTTAAAAAAACAAATTTTCATTTTTATTTTTTTGTTCCCTGATATTGAAAACATAGAAATATATTGTTGCAGTATATTAAAATTAATTATACTCTTAAAAAATCTAGAAAAATTTGGAACGCCATTTCGCTATTTTCGCCACTTTTGGCCAGGGACGTGGAACGCCAATTGGAACGCCACGCCACCGAAGTGGTTAATATTCAAAATAAAAAGTGACCAAGGAAATAAAATTGGAGTACGGAAATACTTATCTCAAAACATGTGTATGTTAAACATTCCACCTGACGAAGTAATAAGATACTTTTTTGAAATAAGTTGAATGAAAATAATTTTGTTCTGGTGAGTTGATTTAACATTATCCAACACATCACACATTTTATACAATTACACAATCAATTTGATTTTTGCTAGAGTTGTGCAAAAAGCTCGATCGAGTATTTCAAGCTTTTCGTGTTTCTAGCAGAGTTGAGCTGAATCAATCCGAACTTGAACCAAATTCCATCCGACACGTGCAGTAGTAAACCTAAAATAATTTTGAGCACTTGAATTTTTCGAGCACTCAAATATTTTTGAGTAACTAAAATTCGAGCCCGGCTTGAGCTCGACCATTCTATTCGAGCTATTTGCACACCTCTAATTTTTGCATAATATGTTGCAGAAAAATAGATTATTATTTTTTAATAAGTTGTTAGAGATATATCCTTCCATAGTTTGTTAATGTTGAAATTATATATGATCTTGGGAAGGTAAGATTTGAATAAAAATTCAAAAGTGTGTCGTTAAAAGAGAAAAGAACTGAAACTGAAAAGAAATTTAATTATCTTACAAAGTCAAACCAGGAAACACGTGAGAGAAGTCAACGAACCAAAACCTCAACACACTCTTAAATGAGCTACAAGTTATATTGATTTTATTATTTTCTCTATGGACACGAGTCCATACGTCTAAGTAAAGGAAAGAATGTTTTGTTTAAGGTGAAGATATCTTCCTTTCTGTTGATAGTGAAATGATTTGTTTTTATATGAATCATTTCAGATATTCATCTTTTTCTAAAATTAGGTTCATTATCCAAAATTTTTGTATTTTCCCAATCAAAATCATGATTAAAATTTAAACGATGTCGATAGACCACCGAATTATCATTTACTTTTTTATGTTCGTTGATGCGAGTTTGTTGTGATCGCTTTGTTGTGATCGCTTTGTCTTCACAATATAAGTTGCTGGGCAGTCTTTACAATCAAACTTATATACGACATTCGTTTTATCCCATTTTTTAGTTATATCTTTTCCCAATTTTATAATAGAATTAGAGTTTTTGTTAACGATGGGTATAGAGGTACAATTAAATTCCCTAAGAACATTTGACAACTTAAAGAAATATTTTTCATTAAAGGGCAAAGCCACCTTGGCGATTTGACTATATGTACTAACTTTATTTTGATCGTTACTATTCTCATTCAAATATTATAATTTGTTCATTCTAATACCAATATGTTTTTTAATAAAATCTAAAGGATAACTATTGTTCTTTAGAATTTTTCTAATTTTCTTCAAGTTGTCAAAATGGAATTTTTTATTGGATAATGAAATGGCTCTATCAACTAAGTTGTACACAATATTCTTTTTTTGTTGAATTGGATGATCTGAAAAATAATTAATTAGTCTGTCGGAAGAAGTAGGTTTTTGATACCAGTCAGTGATTATATGATTATTTTCTCTAATGAGTGTCAAGTCAAGAAAGTTAATGGAATTGTTTTTTTCTATTTCCATAGTAAATTTTAACTTTTGGTTATAAGAGTTGAAAGTGTCAATTACAAGATCGACGTGTTCTTTTCTTACAGCCAAAATTGTATCATCCACATATCTGAAGTAGAATAGTGGAACACAATTATATTTTTCTTTTAATATATCAAGACAATCACTTTCCAGATCATCCATAACAAGGTCGGAAACGAAGGCCGAGATTGGTGAGCCCATAGGCGTTCCGTAAATCTGCCTATAGAATTTTCCGTCGAGTGAGAAATACGTGTTATTGAATACAAACTTAGTGCAGTCGATGATGTCGCAGAATGCAATTTTACAATTTTGATTTATAGAGCGTATGCGTCGATCTAAACTCTGAATGACTAGTTCACAAAAGATGTTTGTAAACATAGAACTTACATCAAGTGAAATAAAAGTATAGCCATCGTCCATGGCAAGGTTACATAATTTGTTTTTTAATTCTAAACTATTGTTGATATGCGATCGTGGTAAAGTAATACAATTTTTTAAGGAATTATATAATGTTTTGGCTAGAAAATGAGTAGGGCTATTAATTAGAGAAATTATTGGACGAAGTAGAACACCTTCCTTATGTATTTTTGGAAGTCCATACGCTTTAGCCATCACAGAGTTAGTCAAGGTCAATTGATTTGGATGGTATATTTTATCAAGAAATTCACTTTCATTCCGATGTTTAAGAATCCCTGATGTCTCTTTAATCAGTTTTTTAAGAGGATTCTTTTTTATAAGTTCGTACGTTGAAGCATCGGAAAATAAGTTCGACATTTTATTTTTATAATTAGACTTTTTTATGAAAACAGTAACATTCCCTTTGTCTGCAGGAGTAAAAAAGACTTCAGGATTATTTTTTAAAAAAAGCTTTGTTTTCTGTGATTTTTTAGAAAAAGATCTATATTGATTTTTTAGTAAATGTTTATGATTCAAATTATTAGTCAAAATATTGGAAAATTTTCCTTTTAGAGAATTTTTTAAAGTATCGTCAATTTCAAGATTAGATAAAGAAGACTCCAAATTTTTTATAGAATTAATAATAATATCCTTTTTTGAAATGTCATTAGAGAAACTGAAATTAGGACCTAACGATGCAATTTCAACGACTTCCGGGGGAACATCAATGTCTGTAAAGTTTTTAAACCAATTATCTCGATTACATTGAGAATTCGTTGTTTGTTTATCTGTTAGTAATCTAAATTTGTTCTTATGAGAGTCATTGTTAGAATTCAGAATACGAACAAATTTTTCCCGGGATAGAACAAAGAACCTGTCACGAGACTTAACATCAAAATTCGAATTTAAGATACGCTCTTTACATATATTTAATGATTTATTTAAAAAGGCGACATGAAGATGAATATCATTAATTTCAATATTTAATAATTTTTTTACAATAGAAATCATTACGTTTAAAAAAGGTTTTTTTGCAAAACTTACTATGAAAAGAAACAATGTTTAAGCGCTTTTGGAAGTTGACAATATGTTGCGGAACAACATCATTGTTTCTGCAGCTGAGAAGAAAAACCTTTTTTGAGAGTGCCATAGCCAGATGTTTATACAATGATGTCCATTTTTTAAGAAGACCTTTAAGGTGTGAACCATATTTTATACCAATGTGTGTGAAAAAAGATGTTGCCAGTGAATTTGAGTCTATCTCCGATCCAAGACTCGTATTTAATAAGTTGTTAGAGATATATCCTTCTTTTTTTTGTCCAACGCCTGCGTGGAAATGGAACTATTGTACACTAGGCACTAATGGAGAAATGTAGAACATTTCCACACTGGTGGTTTGGCCAGTGGAGAAATGAAGTCATTTCCCTACTGGTTGTTTGGCCAGTGGTGGAGTGAGAAATTGATTAATCGATTTTTCATTTTATATTAGAATTGGGTAAGAATTCCTGAAGTGGCCCCTTACTTTCTTTTGTTTTCTGAAAATAAATGATACTTATATATTTTGATAGACCATGATATCACTAATAACACCTCCAAAAGATTTTTCAAACTTTTAATTTTTGCAATTTTTATAAAAAATTAAACTTTTTTGCACCGTTTTATAACAAATTCAATTTCTCGAAATTGGCTGATCCGATTTCAATGAAACTTGTATCGTTAGAAAGATTAGAAAATGTACTATCCAGAAAAAATATAATGAAATAAAAAGTTTAATTTGTTTAAAGAAATTATATTTTCAATTTTTATTGTTATAAATAAACAATGTTCGTAATCGATTTTGGTCACTTTTTTATAGCATCATAAAGAGGGACTTTTTCGATTCCATAGCAAAAATTAAAAACCGGAATTCTCTAAAAGTTTAGAAGTTCTATCATTTTTAGTCTCGCCGTGCGCGAGCTTTCTCGGTATCTAATGCTCACGGTGTGACTCCACAGTGGGATTTTTTTTACAATTTAATGTTCAAAAATGTCTAGAGCTTACAATTTTTAACCGATTTGAGTTTTTTTTAAATTGAAGAGAACTAATTTTTTGTAAATATTCAATTGTTTCTCATTTAATTTAGGCTTATTTTAAGAATATATGTCCTTTTTTATAAGCAAATTATTTAAATTGTTATAAACAATATTAGTTAAAAATTGTTAATTTAGGATTCTCTCAACAAAATTTTTTTTTCTTAATTATCTTTTAATTTAGGTACATTTAAAGTACGTATGACCTTTTTGTTTTATTAATAAATTATTTTAATTGTTATAAACAATATTAATTAACAAATAGTTAACTTTGGTTCCTCTCAACCAAAATTTTTTTTCACATTTATATTTTTTAATGTAGGCTCATTTTAAGAATATATGCCCTTTTTATATATTAGTTTCAGAAATTGAATCTAATTTGGGATGAGGATAAGTCAATGAGCCTACTAAATGTTGTGAGAGAATATTTATTTAAAAACCAACCAAGAAAGAAAAGAATTGACAATAATACAAATACAATGAGTATATTTAAAAATGAAAAATCTTACTTTAGGAATAACGATTATTGTAGGTGTTGCAGCTGGTGATTGTTATCTTGATTTCCAATCTGAAGTGGTATAGTAGAGTAGACACAAAGTAGCCTGTGGTTGGTGTCCTTAATGGTTGTATATTAGCCTTATGTTTACACTTATGGGATTTAGTGTATTGTACTCTTAGGGATTTTACTTTTCTCCCAGACTGTCGCCTCCAAAACGAATTTCAATGCTTCGAAATTTTATAAATTGTTTCAATATTAAATTTGGACTTATTTCCAAATTATCTCTTCTTAAAATATACACTTGGTAATATTTTGTATTTATAAATTGTTGTCCGTAAATTGTCTCAAAAATATACTTGGGGATGTAGTTTAGTTAACTTCTAAACTGTAAACTGGGATTGCACTTCTAATCGGTATCGATGTTTACTTGTTGATTTCCAAAAAAAATACTCTCTTTCTTCAAGATGTTATAATGCTGGCTTTTAAATAGATACTCTTTTTCTTGAAGATGTTATAATGTTGGCTTTTAAAAAGATACTCTCTGATCTAACGATGATGCTTTCCCTTTTTATATATAAATCTTCTAATGGAACATCATGCACGAAAAATACACGTGCCGAAACTCGTCTAGTGCAGGTAGATGCAGCGTGACGTCACCGGACCACCTTCGACGGGACTCGTTAAGGCATTTGGCACAGGGGTCTGATATAGATGTTTCTCTAGTTTCTACGGGATTTGATAAGACTCTCAGGACCTGGGTTGGTATGTGTTTTTCTCTCTCCCTCCTGATGTATGGTCTAGTAAAGGTTTGTCGTATTGATGCGTAATCGTTATTCCTTTTACATAACTTTTAAATATAAACTTCTCTTTCTTAGATTTGATATAACTTATAATGTTGTTTCAAATACATAGAAAATATAAAATAAGAAATACCATAATAATAGAAAATGTACTGGATATAAGGCAATAATATATGACATACAAATAAATCACACATACACATACAAGTAAATATAAAAATTGTACAGTTAATTTAAGAATATTAATAACAAAATACATAGTAAAATTAAGAATATTTGTAAGGAGATATTCAAGTATTCAAAGAATATTAATAAGAAGTTACGGACGTAACAATATACATTGAAAAAGAAAAAAAATTGTCGATTATTTACAGAACCAATTTTCCTCAGGAACATGTATTATTATTTGTCTTTTGTATTGCAAAAAATGCTATTGACAAAAAAGTTTTTCTTCTTCGTCAGAATAGTTTTCATCTAGTATATAGAAAATAAAAATAATAAATAAAATTTTTTAAATTACGTTTATAGTTATTTAAATTACATGTAAGTTTTTGTTCTAGTCTAGTAGTAACAGACACACTTAGCCAGACATTGATTTTTGTCATTATTTATTATTTTTGAATTCTAAAGATAATTTTGTACATTGTTAAACGAAAGTGATTAAGTGAAAGTAGAAGAGTCAAGTTTTAAAGTAGAAAAATTGAAACACTAAAACTTTTCTCAAAATTTATTAAATATTTACTTGAAACATTCGGCATATTTAACTAAAAATTTTAGTGAAAATTGTGTAAAGGTTTAAATGTCCCGATTAAATTAATGTTTAGCGAGAAACTTTCCTGTAGGGGAAAGGTGTACAAGATGATCCCCCTAAGGGAGAATGACCATTATTAAAAGAAAAATCATCATGTCGAGTTTTTTTTGTACGAAGAAGAAGATAATTAATCTATCTAACTTTTCTGATTAGAAATATATGCAGTAGAGTTGTGCAAAAAGCATGCTATTCGAGCTTTTTGCACACCTCTAATATGCAGCTAATCAATATTTTACAAGTAAATTTAATTTTTCTAAAACCTTACAAAAGGATCATCTTGGACACCGGGGTGTCCAAGATGATCCGTAGGTTTATCTCAGCCCAATTATTGGAAAAGGAGACTAAATTAAAGGAATAACGTGTATCAATATTAAATATGCATTATTTAGGCCATAAATGCTTTTGAACACTCACCACGATTCGTTTTCCTATTTTATAATTACGTATCATTTTCCACATCAAGAAAATTAATATAATAGATGTAGATTTCAACTTTTTGTATTAAATAAGTTATTTTTTATAACAGAAACATATAAGAAGCGAGAAACATTGAATTTTTAATTAATACTAAAAATTCAGTTTGAGGTGAGATAAAATACATGGGAATCAGGGGGGATCATCTTGTACACCCATTAAGGCATCATCTTGCCCCAAATGACACTAATTTTTAATTTGATCGTAACTTAACCTACAAGCTTTGGTATTCCAAAGTAACAATCAGACCATTTAATTGAAGATATACTGAAGCTATCAGTACAAGGAACAATGAATTCCAGCTTCTACAACAAAAGTTACCTAAGTTCAAATTTTAGCTTTCCTTACATCAAAAATATGAAATTTTAATTTTTTCTAATAAAACTTTTTAATGACGTGTGTTATCATGACAGTTTGACTGATTCGTAGACTGATAATCCCAGAGGATCATCTCGTACACCTTTCCCCTACACAGAAAAAAATTTGACTCATTTTTGTTGCAACTCAAAATGAGTCTGTGTTAAATGACATAGAACGTTGCGCCATCTACAAGGTTAATTTTTTTGCATCTCATAATAAGTCACTTTTCTTACTTATTTTGAGTTCAGTTTTTTTCTGTGTACATTTCAATGTTTTCGCATAAGTATAGTTTGGCAAAGATTTCATTGCAATGTTCAGGAAAGTTTCGCGCTAAGCATTTATTCAAGTGGGACATTTAAATCTTTATACAACTTTCAATAAACATTGCAATTAAATATTCCGAATATTGCAAATAAATATTTAATAAATTTTTAAGAAAGTTTCGGTGCTGTGGGGGGTGAAATTTCACTGATTCATTCGCGAAATTATAAAATATATTTAGTTTTAGAGAGTAGTACCAGATAATATCTACATTAACCCTAGAAGGAGTACGTTAGTTTACTCACCCTCTAAGGAGTAACTGGGGTGTCCCGACACTCCACGCTTTAAACTTATTTTATAAGGTTTCTATTTGACGTAAAAAATTATTATAATGGATTGATTGGTTTTTTAGTAAGGAACACAATAATGTTATTCATATTTTGATTAATTAAAAAAATTTTGAAAAAAACTGAAAATGAATTATAAAATGGACTTCAACACATAATATTTATTAAAAATAGTGTTATAAATTTAAAATTTTACAAAATTAATATATCTGAATATATTAACAATAAAATTTATAACATTTGAATCAATTTAATAATAATATAATAATATTATATGTATATATACAATTAATTAATTATAATTTTATAGATAGAAATAAAAATTTTTAATTTTTTGCTAAAAATGGAATTTTTGAACAAAAATTTTTTTTTATAAAATACAACTTTTTTCATACATAACCTATAAATTTATACTTTATGACATGTTTTTAACTGATTAAAAACGATTTATTATAAAAATGTAAATTTATTTACCTTAATAATTTTTCGAACGTTAAGGAGTAACTGGGGTTTCCTGACACCCCACACGTTTTTTAACAGTAGACAGAACTTTTCCTGGAGCGAAACTTTTGACGGCACTTTAGGTTTCAACAGATAGAGGTTCAAACTGAATTATGGACAGTATTTGCGCGCGAAAAAACTATTGGTTAAACCAGGGGCGTACCTTGAATATTGCGTGGGGTGTCCGGACACCCCAATTACTCCTTCTAGGGTTAAATTATCAAAATCTTACCATCCCTTTCTTTCAGTATAGAAATTAAAATATACAAAATATAATTTCATACAGAAACCAAAAATAAATATAGGAATGTAAAACAGAAATGAAATGGAAAAAAGAATACTATATTTGCAGAAATTGTAAAAGGAAAAAATAGAACAAAGTATCAAAGATAAAATATGAGAAAGAATAAGCGATACAGCAATAAGAAAAGAAGAACCGGAAATGGAAGAAATGTTGCACTCCCACAGGAACTGTTTGCTGTAAGCATACGTTTCTTCCGTTTGATTCGCGTCAGATTCGTCTTTCTGTCTCTATCGTGTCCCGCGCACATGAGTAAAGTGACTTAGTATTTCTTTTAACTTCTGACAGAAAATAAAAGTAACTTGCTTTCTTTTACTGAAATCGACCAATCCACGTTTTCTCAAAGCGATTATCGGATTTCGCTTAACCTACCGGCTGTTGGATGTACACATATTTCTTGTTTCGTCCTGTTTCAATTTTACTCGCCATCTTACGCCAATTCAAGTTTTTCTCTTCTTTCTATTCTCTTTTCTAACTTACTCTATCTACACCCCATTTGTCTCCTACAGCGACCACACACTTCTACATGGCAATGATCGAGTTCTTCAATCGCTCTGAATCATATCATCCACTCGATTACCCATATACTTCTATGAAGCACTACGAGCTGGAAATACTTGAATAGCTTTTGAGGGAAAACAAAAAAAGGAAAAATTGTAAGCTCGATGAAATTTTAGAAAAAAAAGAAAACTTTAGCTTTTTCTTGTTTTTTTGTTCTTCTAGATTGCATTTAATAATTTTATTATGTTTCCTCTGAAATTCATATTACTGCAACCATTTTTTAAAAATATTTTTGTGTACCTGTACACAATATTAAGTATAAACAATTTCTTATGAACTTTTCTGAATTGTAATTCTGTCTGGAAAAAAAGGCTTTAATGATATTACAGAAAAAGAAAAATAGAACTAGCTTTTCTAGTTACATTTCCTATCATTGCGCCACGTGTTTTTCATTTATTGAAAAAATTACTTCTGTCATTTTTAGAAGAAAAATAAATTTTCGTTTTTTACTAATTAGCAGTTAGAGAATTATAGCCTCGTTTATCTCTTATCTTATCTAGTAGAGAAAAGTAAGAAAAAAATAGGGACAGTGAAAATTTTTTGTTTGTAGCAGAGACCGACACAGACACGAAAAAACACGAAAATTCGACTCGTGTCTGTGTCGTCCCTTGACACGGCACAAAGTACGCCTGGTGATTCGTACGACACAGATAAAATTTGTAATTCATGTCGTCTCAAGACATGTTTGCAAGCGTTATTTGTGTCGATGAAGGCACGACACGTATTATCATGTAAACTTTGTATCGTGTCAAGACACGACACAAATTCTAACAAATTCTAAGCGTTCTTTGTGACGTGTCAAGACACGATACGGACATGACACGAAATTTTTGTAAAAGTTTAAATAATCAAATAGAAATAATTATTAACTAAAACTCAATAATGAACCAAAAAAATTTCAAATTAACAATCATAAACATATACGTAAAAGCATGAAATCGACACAAATTCGTTTGTTTTGTTTTAAATCTCTTTCACTTTTCAAACATTTTTGTAATTAAAATTATTATACTTTCTAAAGTTATAGAGAATCCCACTTTTTTATTGTTTAAATAAAATTTTAAAAACATTCTTTATTTGATTATTAAAAAAAAATTTTTTAACCGGACAAGTGCGAGCAGAACTCATACTAAAACCGAGGGTTCTGTACCAAGTTTTTCTTGAAGTCTAAATAGAAAAATATATACGATTATAAATCAAAGCAATGCTGCAGTCCACTATGCCAAGAATTTTGAAACCCAAGAGTGTTCCAAAGTGTACACACTTTTTTTTCTAAAACGAAACTTTTTAGTTTTTCACCTTGCAAAAAGAAATTTTAGTTTTTCGCTGAAAACACTATGAACATCAATACCAAATATGTCCGCTATATTTATCCTATAAGCCATTTTTAAAAATACATATGGGACGTTCCATGTCAACCGGATCAGAGCTCTGTGCATATTTCTATGGATTTATTTAACTTAAAAAAATTCCAATAACTTTTGTATTCAGTAGTTTCTAAGTCCAAGTTGAACTTAGAAAATAATATTTATATCTATAAAAATTTTTCTATTTTCAACAGTCGAATGCAAAAAATGTCTTTTAGACATCTTATAGATTATTTACAGGACGTCCGCAAAAAAGTCATGCGGCCAGTGCCTCGAACTTTTCATGAGTAAGTAATAAAAAAAGACTATTGGACTATTTATATCTTTTTCTAGTACAGTTCCCGAATTTCTCTTAAACATTCATTGATTACCATTAAATGTTCGTTACTAGTTCCTAGAGAGCTTAAATTTGGTACAGATATGTATATTCACACGTAGATTACAGAAAAAATATAGATAATGTGATTGGATGTGATGGTCATAGCGTTGTCAAGGAAATAACAAGATTTTTGGCCAAAAATGCATAAAAAGTGACCATTCCACCCCCTTAAGGGGGGAGCCTACTTTACATGGTAAAAAAATCGATTTTTTTTGTTGCTTAAATCTTTAGAAAATACATCCAAGAATATGTACCTAAAGTTTTAGAGACCAATCTAAAAAATAATATTTATATCTATAAAAATTTTTCTATTTTCAAAAGTCGAATGCAAAAAATGTCTTTTAGACATCTTATAGACGTTTAATGGACAAGACATTAAACATTTACAGGACTTCCGCAAAAAAAAATTCTTAGGACATCTTTTGAACAAGTATTCCAACTGGGAATATGCTGTCATATTGAATCAGCCATTTCATTTTTTTAAGTAAAACCTTCGAGTCGTCATTAGAATCTGCATAAATTTTCAAGAGACTAGTTCAAAACAAATCTGGGCATATAAAATCGATTTTGATCAAATTCGACGCTATTGCTGTTGTATTTGGACTTTTTGATATAATATATTAAACTATTGATAGTAAAACGTCGATAGTAAAAATAACTTAAAGTAAAAATATCGATTCTTTCGCGAGAAATTCGTAAATACGCAAAATTTCAATATTTTTTTTCATAAACCTGATGTTAACATTATGTTAACATAAATGTTAACATTTAGTTTGTGCAACTTTGTGCTCGGAAAGCAACATATCCTGCCACAAATCCTTGTACGAATTCTTCTGTTTTACTAAATTGCTCGTCGTGATCTCTTACTTTATCCAATATTTATTTTTTAAGGAAGCGAAGATTTCAAGAGTTGATTTTAACGTCACGTTTATCCCAACAAACGTACTTTGACCTATAAAAAAGCATCATGTGCTTTACTTAGACTTTCCCAAGCATCCAAATATTTAAGAAAATTCGAAATGGGCTGTATAAAACATTTTGTATTATTTTACAAATTTACAAAGAAACGTGTTTATATACACTACCGTCCGAAATTGTGCGAACGCTAACATCTCGAGCTATTAAAAAACACCCGCACAGAAACAGTGATAACTCGGTTAAAAATGAAGCTAGATGCTTTTTTTAAATTGCATTGGAAAGCTTATTAAATTTTCAATGAAATGCTACTATGTTAAATTGTATTGCATAAATAAGAAGCGAGATATCATGTTATATAGACAAAAAAATAATTCTATTCTTTTCGGAATTTCTTACTCTGACTTTGACTCCTGGCACAGTTTAGCAAAGTTTATAAAAAAATTGTTACTTTTACAGACAATTCCATGTAACCAAAGCTTTAAATAGAGACCAAGAACAGCAAAAAATATTTACGGGTTCCCGCGATATTACAAAAAGAGTTGGATCGTGCAAAGCAGAATTTTCAATCATCGATTTCTCTAATTCGCCGTTGAGTCAATTACTTGTCTGTGAAAAAAGTGTCGAAAATTAATTTTACCAAGTACATTCTTACTATGATCCATTTTTTAATTTAATTTATTATATATCGATATTTAAAAAGTGGATCCCAGTAAGAATGTACTTGGTAAAATTAATTTTCGACACTTTTTTCACAGACAAGTAATTGACTCAACGGCGAATTAGAGAAATCGATGATTGAAAATTCTGCTTTGCACGGTCCGACTCTTTTTGTTATATCTCGGGAACCCGTAAATATTTTTTGCTGTTCTTGGTCTCTTTTTAAAGCTTCGGTTACAAGGGATTGTCTGTGAAAGTAACAATTTTTTTCATAAACTTTGCTAAACTGTGCCAGGAGTCAAAGTCAGAGTAAGAAATTCCGAAAAGAATAGAATTATTTTTTTGTCTTCATAACATGATATCTCGCTTCCTATTTATGCAATACAACTTAAAATAGTGGCAATTCATTGGAAATTTAATAAGCTTTCCAATGCAATTGAAAAAAAGCATCTAGCTTCATTTTTAACCGAGTTATCACTGTTTCTGTGCGGGTTTTATGATTTTTGCACTCAATTCGCAAGTTTGAAGCTTTCTTGGAATTTGCATCAGAACTTGGTATAAAGAAAATAAAATGGAATTAAGATACATATATTTTAATAAATATACATGTGAATGTATTTCAAGAAAATAGTGAACAAAAATCGTTGAATGTAAATAACAGAACTTTAATTTCAACATTAACTCCGTTGACAACCTTTTTTTTAAGTAATTAATAAGGAAAGCCACAACGTAAAGCAAGATTTAAAAAAATGTCTGGAGAAAACTCTTTCCGTCAAAAATGTTTACTTGACCTTTTCCGTTTATAGGATTCATTACTAGTTTCTCGTTTGAGTGACCAGCAATAGTCAGAAAGCATGTTAATAGAGCTTTTGCCTTGAAATCGTTTTTCAATGCTTAATATTTCCTGGTGAAAAACATAACTTTAATTTTTATTTAATTTTGTAATAAATTTTCCGTCTCGTAAGGTAATTTCCAATTAAAAAATTTAAATTATTTGTTTCGAAAAATATTTTAAAAAGATGAAAAAAATGATATTTTTTGAAAATTTATTTTCTATTTTTAGATCTCAAATAAAGGTAGTGTCTGAAATGGTTTAAAAATGTAGGAAAGTTACAAACTGATATAAAAACAAGAATCATAGGATACCTCCTTTTAGCTTTGCATCACTCATTTTAGGAAATACATCTTCTTTCAGATAACGAAACGCTTCGTCGTCAAATCTTAATTTTTTCAAAAACTGCTTCGCGTACCCAAGTTTCAAGTGTAGTGGTGGTAAGATGGAATTTTCTGGCCGTATTAGTGGAGGGTTCAAAACATTTTTCTTACCGATTTGAAAGAGGCGACGTGACGGCCATTCTTTTCTTGCATACGTATTTGGATAAGTGTTATTATGTAATAACTCTGCTTTTAAGCCTATAATAATAATAATAATAATAATTTTGAAAATCAAGATTCAAATAAGGAATATGACCCATCATATTAAGAGGGCACTTACTTAAAGACGATCCATCAATGAAGAGTCGCCACTCATCGGATACGTGATCGTAGTTTAAGAAGTTGAAATGTTCTGACACATTTGAACAAAAAAAATTTCATTCTCATCATCGGCTTTAAAAATTTCTCTGAAAAAAGTACGATCATCTTTCCGGGATAGTGTTATTTTGAAGTCATCTTCTGTTAAATTCCACTGCTTAATTCGAAAACCGAGCATCTTAGACTGTCTCTTTGATAAACCTAAATCACGCGAAAGATCCTGAAAGTTCTCATTTGATACGAAATGTCGTTCGCTTGACTTTGTCGCAGAGGGAATATACTCCTCATCTTCAGCTTTCTGAATATCAACATCTTGATCATCAGCTGGACTATTATTTACGATTTCGATCTCCTTCGATTTAGAAACTGCAGTTGAATTATCCTCGTCATTCAAGATTAAAGCTTTCGTTGCAGTTTCAACATCAGCGTACTTTATACGTCTTCGCGTTTTATAATGATGGCCACGAACGTCTGTTCTACAGAAATAGCAGTCGTTCGGTTTATTATAAGGCTGATGATGCCATATCATTAGAGCAGATAATGAAATTCGAGCATTGAGGCAACATTTCGATTTCCATTTCTTAAACTTAAACGAAACCGAAGAATGTTTCAAAAACATACATATGGTGTCCACCATATTGGATCCGCCATTTTTGATTTTAGAAAACTGATAGCGGATTCGTAATCAGCGACCCCGAAAACCCCCGAGTAACGAATTTCATGCAAATCCGATGAATTTTTCAAAAAAGTGTCCGCCATATTGAATTCGCCATTTTGGATGTTTTAAAACTGATATCGGATTCGTAATAAGCGACCACGAGAACCCTCAAGTAACAAATGTCATGTAATTTTCATAAATTTTTAAATAAAAAAACATTAATTTTTAATAATAATGTTAATAAAGATTGTAACCACGTATTTTATAGGTTTATTAAGATCCCCTTTTTGCCACAGGATTAATAATAAAAGTGATTTTTCAATTTTTTTTATAAAATTTCAATTTTGAATTTGTCCCTTTCTAGAGATTGACCCATTTATATATTATAAATTATTAAAAGTAATAAATTTATTAGAAAAAATGTTTCTTAAAAATGTTTAAAAATGGTCTTTTGGAGAAGTGGAAAAAGAAAACAAATGCTGTTTATTTCTTTACACGCAAGGCTCTAGACCAGTATATCTATATATATATATATATATATATATATATATATATATATATATGAAGTACAATATGGATATATTCGATGCATGGCTCTCCTCTGTTTTTCTCCGCTTCCTCACATTCATAGGCGCCCCGCATGCTCCGTGACTATCACGAAGCAATGCGTTGCTCCATACGTTCGTTCCTCGTCTCTTCACTTTTGTTAGCTCCCTGGTGTTTTACCGCTACTTCAAGCGCCTACTAGCTTCCTTGCCATGCATAACCGTACAATGCTGAGCAAAAGAGTTAGTAAATTTAATAATTTTTTCTATTCAAAGAAAGGTTAAAGCAAACCGCATTATTAAATGGAAATCATTATATAAATTTTTTTTCAAATTTGTGTTTAAATTATGTCTCAACTTACTTTTGTATTTTTTATAGTTTTTATCAACAATAACAATAAAATTACATTTACATATTTTGAGGATAAGTTGCTCTTTTTCATCTTTTCAAATTATTTTTATGACGATTTTTATAACTTAAAAGTGCTAACGTTATTTTTTAAATTTATGTTAGCGTTATTAGTATTCTGATATTTTCATTGTTGCTCGAACTTTAAGTGTTCCCTTTAATTTCATCTAGTGTATCATGCCTTCTTTACAAGTAAAATAGTTGCAGATTTTAGAAGTATTTGAAGCGTATTTTAATTTGAAATTTAATATAATTTTGTCAGAACATCAATGAAACGCGATTTTTTAGTATTTTAACTAATAATATTATTTTTTAATCAATATAGTACTACTTTTTATAAACTTTATCTATTTATAAATGTAGTTAGTTTAGTTATTAATCATAAACAATATACAATTGTAGTTTTAGAAAAATAATGTTATAACTTTTGTTAGTTTCATTTTTTAAATTTGTTTAAAAAAATGTAAGTCTGCCATTTTAATGCTTTCTTTCATGTCGATAATTTAAATATATTTTAATAGCATATCCCTTTTTGTTAATTTTACTTATTCTATTTTTAGCTATTTTTAGCAAAAAAAACTAGGCTTATATTTCTTTTACATGTAGTATTCTACTCCTTATTTAATATACTAGCTGTCGTACCCGTCTTCGACGGGTTTTATTTTTTTCGAATACATTCAATAGTGTGTCTACCAGTCTACAAAATGGGAAATAGTGGGGAATTTAATTCGACCGGAAAAAATAATAATTAGCTACCATCAACTATTTCATTAGAAAAATATTACTATTTTAAATCAGTGATTGACTTTTTATCATCAAATAATTAATTTTTAATTAATTAAAATGCAGAAAACAATGTTTGTCAATTATTTGTAGAAATTTAATTATAGTATTATAAGTTAACCCAAAATTTCTACTAATTTTCGACTAACTAATTCGACTAAAAAGTCGAATTCGAACTAATTGTATCATAATTGCTAAAATCTAAAAAAAGACCTATATTGCATAAGCTGAATCCACAGTTTTTCCTGATTACATTAAATTCCTGCATATTTCCCGTTTTTTCCAGTTGGTAGAACCCCTGTTAAAAGTATTAGTAAAAACAAAAACCTAACAAAGAGTATTTTTATAAAATATGTGCATTTTTGTAGCCATTTGAAGTTTTATTTATCGTTAATACTTATCAAGAAAATTTACATTTGATAAAAAAATACACCTTAAAAAAATTTTGACAAAGCTGGGAAAAACTTGATAGTTTGTAAAACAGAAATAATATTAGACATCCTGTTTAACTTTTGCCATTACAATGCTCAAAAAATCTCTAAAAGTTAAATCTAGAATTAAAATAGCAAAACATTTTAGTATCGAAGTTTTTTCTTAGTAGCATAATCCAAGTATCATATCACAGGTATTCATGAATTTCTGCAGTATCTATTTTATCATAAATAATGTTCATTTTTAATAATTAAACAATAATTTTAATGCTATAAATTATTATTTTTTAATATCATTTACCATCCTTATTAATAAAATCAGATGTCTCTCTATACATTGCTTCAAACTTCAAAATTTTAGCATAAATAGTTGTTATTGACATCAATGATTCCAGAAAATTGGATGAATAAATAATTCTAAATTGTATTATTTTGACGTCAAAATCTTAATCAAAGATCCCAAACATACTAATGACTTAAGTTTAATAGTAATTAGTATCAGTTATATTTTCCTCAATTTTTGACATTAAAACCATTTTTAAACAGATATTTTAAAAGCTTTCCAGTAAAAAATGTGTAATTTTCAATTTTTTGAAAATATTTTTATATTTATATCTTAGTTACAGGATAGTATTTTTTCAAAATTATACTAAAGTGTGCCAAAATAACATGTAATACTCAAGTATAGAAAGTTTAAACACAATCCATGATACATACATTAAAATTTCTAAGATTATTTCTGTAATCCTTTATGTAAATAACAACTATTTATGCTAAAATTTTAATGTTTGAAGCAATGTGCAGACAGGCGTCTGATTTTATTAATAAGTATTAAATAAAAATATTAATTGAATATTAATTGGAGCTACTAATTATAATTTTTTCGTTTTCTTAAATTTTTCAAAAACATTTTTATACTTACATCTTAGATATGGAATAGTATTTTTTGCAAAATTATGCTAAAATGTGACTAAATGACGTGTAAAACTCAATTATAGAGCGTTTAACAACAATACATTAAAAAATGTAAAATTTAAAGAATTTCGATATTTTGAAAACATTTTTATATTTACATTTAAGTTAAAGGTCACAATTTTTTGAAAAATTATGCTAAAACTTGACTAAATAACATGTAACAATTAATTATAGATCATTTAAAAGCAATTCATTAAAAAATATAAAATTTGAAAAATTTCGATTTTTAAAATTTTTTGAAAACATTTTTATACTTACATCTTGGTTATAAGGCATTATTTTTGGCAAAATTATTTTGAATAATGACTAAAAAACATGTTATACTCAATTATAGAAAGTTTAAAAGCATTTTTTTTTAAATGTAAAATTTAAAAATTTTTAATTTCTTAATTTTTTTTTAAATTGAACATCTCCAGTTCTTATTAATATTTTTCAAATCTAAATTTATAAACCTTCCTTGGCCTAAGGTCTAACATTCTGCCAAATTTAGTTCAAATGGGTAGAAGCGTTTTTGTGTTATTAGGGAACAAAGCTTCTGTGGCATACATACATACACACATACATACAGACATACATACATCCACACATACACACATACATACATACATACATACATACATTAAAATTTTTACGACTATTTCTGAAATCCTTTATGTCAATAACAACTGTTTATGCTAAAAGTTTTAAGTTTTAAGCAATGTACAGACAGACGTTTGATTTTATTAATAAGGATTATAAATAAATTTTTTCTACTAAATTTAGTAAGCGCTATTTTTTGTATTGTATGTCCTTTTTTAGCTCTTGTTTTATTCCATATTTTCCTAATCTTTCATTCGTGTATTTACTTAATTATTATTTTACTTTTTGGTCTTATACACTTTTTTATTTTTATAAGTAGGGGCGACTGGGGTAAACCCGCTTACTTTTTTTCAAAACGGTAAAAACCAAGGAAATTATTCTCTAAATCCAAGTTAATTTATATAATTTGAAAGCTTATTCTTTCGTTTTATACTGCATTAATTTCTTTCTTGAGTTCCCTAGATTAGTTTTGTATTTTTTATAAAATTTTATATTTAATTTTTTACATTTTATTATTTGGATTCACCCCAAGATTTAGAAAATTTCTTTAAATTTGGGTTAAATCCGGACAGCTTAGTTTCTAAGAAAGGTTTAAAATAAAGTTATCTTAAGTATACTACTCTATTAAGGGATAGAACAACATGAAAAAAATTCATACTTGATGTATAAAAGTTGAATCAATTAAGTGTTGTAGCATCATAAAAGTTAATAAATTAACGATTCAAAAAGTAATAATCAAAAACATATATAGCTTTAACAAATTTTAATGGATTTTAATAAAACTTGATAAAGAAAAGTTTTTGGGATCATTGAATACGAATCTTCCATTCGTGTGTTTACTTAATTATTATTTTACTTTTTGGTCTTATACACTTTTTTATTTTTATAAGTAGGGGAGACTGGGGTAAACCCGCTCACTTTTTTTTAAAACGGTAAAAACCAAGGAAATTATTCTCTAAATCCAAGTTAATTTATATAATTTGAAAGCTTATGATTTCTGCTAACAAAATAAAAAATAATTTTTAATTTATCTTTCTTACTTTTACTTAGGGAACATTTTTAATACACATATACCAAATTTCAAAATCACAATTTTCCAGGGTAAATCCGCTCACCCCTCGTGGTAAACCCAATCACTTGATTTTTTTTTAAATTTAAGGTAATCCCGACAGTTTTATTTTGTATATATTTTTATTTATTTTTTATTTATTTATTCATTACTCGTTTAGAAAGTTTACACCTTATACAACAGAGCCTCTATAATTATCAAATTTTGTATAGTATAAACGGATTTCTTACAAGTAAACAATAACAAACTAGATTTTAAACGTTCAACACATTCATACATTTAAATAAAATTCTCTTCTTTTTAATATCGTAGATACAAAGTTAAACGCTGTTTTCGTCTCATTCCAACTTAATGGGTTCAATACGTGCAGCCATAGCATTCTACTGTCCTCTCTTATTTTGTTATTTGATACATATCTTTCGCGCTCTACATTATATGCCGGACAATCAACAAGTATATGGTACATTGTTTCTTCCGTTTTCTCGTTGCAACATTGACAAATTCCGAAATTCCTCAGGTCATGTCTTTCCGTTCTTTCCTCCATAAAATTTGGTCAAAGTTATTTCGGATCAAATTAGGGGGCAAGTTATACCACAAGTGCATGGAATCGGAGTCAGAGAAAAACTTTTTTATTTGATTAATCCAGTTATATTTTATATTATTATTGTTTTCATTGGCTATCGTTAGTAGTTTATTAAAAGCAATTTTGGGCTATCTAGTGTCCGGCATTTCAAGAATCCTAATTAAACATTTCAGTAATAATTTAAAAATTGATTTAGAAATGTGAGTAACACCAGTCTCAATTCTGACTGCACAGCCAGGTGTACAACGCGGAATTCTAAGTAATTTCTTATAAAAATTCAATTGAGATTTTTCCAGTCTTTCTGTATATAGAAGGCCCCATATATAAACATTATTAAGGAGACAACTTATCACAAGAGTATCATTCAATTTCCTTATTGTTTCCCAGGAGTCAGTCTCAGTTGCTCTAATGAGAGATAACGTCGAGTTCACCGCCTTTAGAGTTTTACTGGTAAATTCGACTGTTGCATTTGAGAAGAGTCCTGAGCATGAAAAAGGAATCCCCAGATACGTGTAGTTATTTGTTAATTCAATTACTTCATTATTATACAAATAGTGCAAATACTTTTGATCTTTTTTGTCTTAGGTGTATTTGAACAATAGAGTTAAGGGTAAAGATGTGATCCGCACAGCTTCTTTTTTTACGGAAACCTGCCTGAAATTCTGGTATTAAGTTCAGTTCCTCAGACCAGGTTTGCAACCTATTATTTAAAATCATTGAAAATATTTTAAAAACACAGTTAATTAGGGCTATTGGCTGGTAATTTACAGGATCGTATTTATCACCTTTTTTATAAATCATACTTAGAAAAATATTACTCCAGTTTTTAGGGGGGGTTTCTTGATTTAAAATAATATTAAAAAATATTTGGAGAAAATGAATTCCTTCGTGGGGCAAGGATTTAAAAAATTCAAACGGTATACCGTCAGGACCAGGCGTTTTTTTATTTTTTGTTTGGTTAAGAGCAAGAATTACTTCCACGTAAGATATCTCTTCATCTAAGTAAGGGTGTCGTGCGTCAAAATAGTCTGTATCGTTATATATTCTTGTCGGGAACTGTTTATTGTAATAATCGAACCATTCAGGTAGGTCAATAGCTATCTGAATAGAAGCTGTTTTTTTCCTATATTTATTTATTATCCTCCAAAAGCCGGTTGAGTCAGAAACTCTCCTCCAACTCCAGTCTAGCTTCTTTAGAATAATTTTGTTTTTTGTGTTTTTTTAGATTAGTTCGTATCTCTTTTCTTAGTTCACGGCAATCACCATCGAACCAGGGTTTCCCCCTCCTCACCTCTGATGGATTGTATGTCCTTACCATTTCCATCTCCATTGCCGTTGTATGTATTAAATGTATTAGAAATTCATAAATTTCGTTGACCTCGTTTATCATTAAATTATTTAAACTGCTTAAAAATTTCTCTTTAGTTAGAGAGTGGTATTCCGAAAGACAATCCTCCCTCCACACTAATTTAGAAATACTGTTATTAGTTTTAGGGATATCCAGTCCCACTTTTAGTGTTAATAAAAGTGGAAGGTGGTCTGATCTCGTCGGAATGTCACTCACCCTGAAATTTACAATATTTTCAATAGAGTTCTCATTACACCATATTAAGTCGATTACAGAAGCTCCTAAACCACTCACATACGTGTATTGTGCGGGACAATCATTTTTTACTTTGCCGTTTAATAAAATAAAATCGTTATCTTCCATGTATTCAACCAAAATTTTCCCGTTTCTAGTTACATTTGAGTCTAAGGTGTGTCTATCTATACGGAGAGAGTTATTACTTAGATTTAATTCTTTTGGTAATTGGTTAAGATTCCCCACCCGAGCATTAAAATCCCCGCCCACGAAAATCGGGGAAGTAGGAAATTTACATGCTATCTCCTGTATTGATTCATTCAAAGCTTGTATTTCGTCGACAAAGTTTATTCTAGGGCTAAAATATATTAAACCGATTATGAATTAGAAATCCCTCGTCGAAATTTCAATAAAAATATAATTTTCTTTTTTCGTTAAAACAGTAGTGTTATACTTATCTTTCCTGGTAAATATGGCGAGTCCACCACTGGGTCTTCCAGGTCATTCGGGAGTTGGGAATGTCTCAGAAGATGAATCTTTTGTTGATTTTGATGAGAGAAATGGTTTTAAGGTCCCTTGGTTTAATAGTGTTTTAGATTTTTTTATCCTTTGTCGGTCCCCCTTCTTGGTCAATCATTGAAAGTGGTCTCTTCCTTGGCGTTGCGGAATTACTTTGAGATAATTGGTTCATTTTGGGATCTTGAAGTTTCTCGGTTGTTTCCACTATTTGTGCTTTAATGAATTCTTTGGCTTCGAACAAGGTGTAAGACTTTTCATCAATGTTAATGCGTTTTTCTTTTATGTGTGCTTTTTTACCATTCGCTTTGAGGTCATGAAGACAGGTTCTCAGGTCTTTATGTTCCAATTGCTCTTCTTTTGACATGTCATTGGAAACGTATACATTAAGATCACGTAATTTTTTCGCATTGCTGAGTATGTTCGCCTTCCACATATATCCAGAAAAAGATACTAAGACAGGTCTTTTGTTTACAATTTTACCCAGTCTTTGAATATCAACAATACTTGTCACTGGGATCAAGATATTTGCTTGACGAAAGATCTTAATTACGTTATCAAGTAGTTTCAAATTAAAATCCTCGGAATCCTCTAAGTTATAGATGATCAAGTTGCTTTTTCTTTCTTTCAAATGCAGGGAAGATACTTCCTTTGACAGAGAAGTAATCGTATCTTCTAAGGTTGGATTCTAATCCCTTATCTTTGTTGATTGGAATATTACATCTTACTTTAGATGGTTTCAAAATTATTACATCTGGCCTTTGCAAGCTGAATTTAGCCTTAAACCTTGCCTTCATTCGTTATATTAGATCCGACATTTTAAATTTTTGAAAACGGACATCACATTCGTAATCAGCGACCCCAAAAATCCTCGAGTAACATGTTTCAAATCAATTGGATCGATTTTCAAAAATGTCGTCCGCCATATTGGATCCGCCATTTTGAATTTTTAAAAACGGACATCATATTCGTAATCAGAGACCCCAAAAACCCCCGAGTAACAAGTTTCAAGTCAATTGGATCGATTTTCAAAAATGTCGTCCCCCATATTGGGTCCGCCATTTTGAATTTTTAAAAACGGACTTTAGATTCGTAATCAGCAGACGAAAATCTTAAGGGAACCATTTTGTCTGATTTTTTTTAACATTATTATTCGATTATATTGCATATTCTATTTTTGGACATGGCCCCCTTTGACCCCCTGTATTTCGGAAAGGGGGCACATGCTCATCTTGAAATTTTGCAGGGATTATTGGGTCATCATATGCAACCATTTGGCATAAAAAAAGTTTCAAAATTCGAGGTACGAAAAAGGGGCATTTTTTTGCCGAGGCTCTTTTTGTGTTTTTCAGTACAAATTTTTGGGGGAGAAAGACCCAATTTTTTTTTTTTAAACGAAAGCTGAGGTTTTTTCCTAAAAGGACATATAAATGGTAAAGTGGGACTAGAATGTTTAAACATTGAAAAAATGAGTTTTCTACTCGCCGGAGCGCTCAAAACCCGGTTTTAAGCTCCGTTTAGGAGAAAATTCTTTTTTTCAATGTTTAAACATTCTAGTCCCACTTTACCATTTATATGTCCTTTTAGAAAAAAACCTCAGCTTTCGTTTAAAAAAAAATTGGGTCTTTCTCCCCCAAAAATTTAAATTTATTTTTAATTTTGATTTTTTTGGGTCAAAAATTTTTTTTTTCAAAATGCTTATTTCCAATCAAAAGAGCATGAAAAAACCTTTCCAAAATGTACTTTGTCAAATTTGTATGTTTAATTGTTTAAGAGTAAAAAATTATTGAAATAAACATTGCACCAAAAGACCCCTTGATCACTTGACGCGAAATCCCCCATATATATTTCGAAAAAGGACATCCAACAACATAAAAAAATTAATCGAATAAATTAAGTCTCAAAAATAATAATCGAAAAACTTAAAAATCCGAAGATTATTTTTCTTTCTTGCAATTCTAAAAACAATTGACCGTCTCTGATTCTGTGACGAATTCATGAAACTAAATGAAAGTTCGTTAACATTAGTTGTATGTTAAATACTATTCACAGTACAAATATCTCCATCTTAAGTTGAGTTTTAGCGTCAAATTGCTAGTGAGCGTATTTACCCTGTGCGCGGGTTAACCCCAGTCTCCCCTATGTTAGATATTTTACTCTAACGGCGAACAAAGAATAGAAAAAAATGATAAATTCAATTAGTTAATGTTTATATTACAGTTTAGTCCTTGAGACTTATGAAGAAAAAGTAAATTGGTTATTACTCTCAAATCTTAGAGAATCCCTTGCTTAGGGAAGAAAACTGCAATTAGATCTGCTTGATCTCTACGGCTAACTCGCTGGACTTAAACTTCAGGCTTCTATTGCCTGGACAGAAAACTACAGGCTCAATTCCCTGGGATAGCTGCCGGTTACACGGCCTAAACTCAACTTACTGCTCAGATTTCCTTGTGTCAATCAATTTTATTGAAAGTCGATTTTATTGGGGAAATCATAAATAAGTTCGTTGCACTTGGTTGTTACCAAGCCAACTTCTGCAACGTTGCAGATTTAGGCAGTGGTGTCATCCGAGTCCAGTGACTTGGATTTACAACTACTTATATTAAGCAATTTGTTTCACCTTGACATTTCTCAAACATTTCTCAGAAGGTTCAATAAACTATTTGACAAAGAAAAGGAATGTATGAAGAAATATGGTATTATATTCTTTAGATTTTTCGCCTCAAAAATTGCGAAACTTAAAGGAATGTTAAATTCGATTAAATATACTATTTATATTTTTATTTATTTGTTTATACACCCGTCTTCAGCTTATCTAGCTATACAAGTGTGTTTACATTTCTCTTACAATATTTCTTATAAATACATTTCTTAATACTAAATTTTGCGCCTACAGAGCAACTTGAAAATTAGGAGTACTCACATTTGCCTGGACCACCCGTCTAATGGGTTTTCTCGCCAGTGGAGAGGGAAACTGTAGAAAACCTCTCCGAGTTCAACCGGTTTATCGACAGTCGAGTTCTAATGGTGTGTACCGGACAATAATCGACGGTGCACATCATTATACTTCGACGTCAAACCTCCCGCTCAGATTATGTCACGTGCCGGAAAAATCCCAGGCTAATGGGCGCGAACCAAGTACCCTTGGTCCGCCCACCGAGCCAGGCACCTATCCGACTGAGCTAATCTGTCGGTACTATTTATATAGAATTAGGTCCTTTGTCTAGTTAAAATACATTGGATTAAAATATCCAAAAGAAGAATATCCCTTTTGTGAAATTACAAAGGATTGTTTTTGTGTAAATGTTTTATAATGTTTTTACAGAATCTTAAGATGTGTGTAATATTAGTTTTTGTTTTATATATTAATTGTTTACAATTTAAGAAAGTTACGGAATTCGGCCGTAACAATAAACAATAAAAATGTTAAACTCCTTCTGCTACCTATTTTTCAAACTCAAATTCTAAGTAAATATAAATAAACATAAATAATTTTAAAAAAGATCAGTATAATACTTACTAAAATTTATTAAATTATTCTAATTTTTTGTAATGAATTAATACAAAAACAGTTCTATCAATAATCCGAAACTTATATTGGATTTTAAAAGATATGAACTTTTTATATTCTTCAATGTAAAATTCTTTAAATTTTATTCTACGATAAATAGCCACAGTTGAATGTAAAATATAAGGTTATTTAATTATTATGTTCATCTGTCAGTTAGGGGGAATATTGAGAAGTTTGGTCGATGATAATTACAAAATTTAACGATACGATTTGACAATTAACAAAAACAAAGAACAACAAAATCGCTCGAAAAATACTAGTTTCTCGAATTGAAGTGAAACTCTATTGTAAAATGTCTAGATACATAATAAATTGTCACCTGCGTTGTTTCAACTAAATTACCTATTAGATTAGGGTCTGATGGAGTAAATAGAAACAGTAATTATTTCAGTTAAATTATTTTTTTTTATTATATGGCATTAAACCTTGAATCTTAGATTACCTCCAACACGTTCTAAGTATTTTCCAAGTTTCCGTTTGTCCATTAGCAGCAGTATATAAAAAAATATTTCCTATTGCATAAAAAATTAAAAATCAAAGAAGACACCCTATTACTTTTTTTAATCGCATTTGGAATTAAATAAAGTAAAAATCATACAAAAATTTGTAATTATCTCTTATTAATACTACAACAAAAATCAACTTTGATTTTCCAATTTTGAAAACTTTAATTAAAAATAGGAGACTGTTTCTATTTGCCCCTAAAAACTAGAAATTCAGGGTAAATAGAAACAGTAGACATTTCAATAATATTTCTGATTATGTGAATGAGAAAATTGTTTCTATTAAACTACTTTTAATGTTTTCAAAAGTGGAAAATCAAAGTTGATTTTTGTTGTAGTATTAATAAGAGATAATTACAAATTTTAGTATGATTTTTTACTTGATTTAATTCCAAATACGATTAAAAAAAGTAATAGGGTGTCTTCTTTGATTTTGATTTACCATAAGAGAAAATAAAAGAGAACGGGAGAGAATGAGATAGAATAAACCTTTATTTGTGTACTTTATTTCAAATTTTATCATGGTTTATTTTTAAACTTTTATATAATGCATTATTATTTATTATTTTAAATTATAGCAATAGCAAAACGGCAATTTTTTAATTAACAAAGACACAAGTTATTTATTTGTTAATTAACATTGTTTATAACAATTTAAATACATTGCATTATGCATTATTACCACCACAACATCGAAACTTTTTTAAAAATTTACTAAATTTTTAATTGTAATATTCGGAATATGTAATTGGAATGTTTATTGAAAGTTGTGTAAAAATTTAAATGTCTCATTCTAATAAATGTTTAGCGGGAAATTTTCCTGAACATTTCAATGAAATCTTCGCCTAAATATAATTATACCTAACTAGCTGTCGTACCCGTCTTCGACGGGTTTCAGTTTCTACTAATGCATTTAAAAAAGTTGACTACCAACCAGGAATTCAATTTGACTTTGAAAAACTAAGAATGAGTATTACCATTAACTGTTTATTTCATTTGGAAAATATTACTATTTGAATTAGTAAATGACTTTCTTGTCAAATACTATTTTTAACTAATTCATATTAAGAGAAAGGTATTTGTCAAATTGATGTATTTTCTGCGTTTGTAGTACTTTAAATATAATTCTATAAAAATTAAACCTAAATTTCCACCAGTTTTTGGTGCTATGCAGATTCTAATTCGTACTAATTGTATCGCAAGAAGACTCTGCGTTACAACTTTTAAAATCTAATATATCATTTATATTGCAGGCTGAAAGTAGAGCTTAAATTTTGACTCCAGTCTGCTTATATTAATATTATA
This sequence comes from Leptopilina myrica (nomen nudum), assembly GCA_032872475.1. Classification (NCBI taxonomy): domain Eukaryota; kingdom Metazoa; phylum Arthropoda; class Insecta; order Hymenoptera; family Figitidae; genus Leptopilina; species Leptopilina myrica (nomen nudum). The sequence continues at coordinate 36,860,868 of CM065458.1, read as the reverse complement.
TCAATAAAAATTAAAGTAAAAGTCAATTTTTTAAAAACGAATTAACAAAAAAAACTTTTGTTTGGTTTGATAAGAAAATTCCTATTTTGGCCAAAATTTTGATTTTGATAAGATTTTGTAGGTGTATTACGGTCATGAATACCAAGAATCAGACAGAAGGATTTTCAAAAATATATAAAAAAAAAATTTTCAAAATTTTTTTAATTTTTGAAAAAATTAATTTTTTGGTTTTTTGAAATAACTTTTTTCTACATTAAAATTTTTAATAATTCTTGTCAAAATTGCATTCCTGACATAAAAACGAATCGATTCATGTATATAAAGTATATATTTTATCAAAATTTATAGAATTAATAAATATTTTAATTTTTCACAAAAAATTAAAATTTTGTATTTTTGACATTTTATCATAACACTTTAAAATAATTATTCTATAATAAAAAATTGAATAATTAATATTTATTCAGGGTACTTTACCTGGTTTATTAATTATATTTAATAAACTATTATAATTATTTAACTTTTAAAATTATATGTAATAATATATATTGAGGAAGCTAAATGGTCATGAAATGAACAACTTGTTTTTTGCTGATTTGGGTTATTTTCATTCTAAATAAAGGCCGGGCTTTTAAATGTTGCTTCTAGAAGACAACTTTTTATTGGCAACTTAATATATATAATTTTACATCACATATATTTCCCATAATATTTTATATGGGAATTCTAGGTGGGTTTCCATTTGGAGATTTTCAACATTAAACTAATCAAAATTCGAGAATCGATTCACCCGTTTTTGCGTAATGCCCGCATAGTATTTTGGAGAGCAACAACATACTCAAACATTTCTAAAATGCAAACAAAAAATGTTTTAACTTTAAACCTTAACCTTAAACCTCACGTTCATTGATTTTACAAAATTTGTATTAGACGCCAAATTCATGACTCTAATCGTGTTAATAAATTAAATATAATAAACATAAGTTAAATTTTAAAAATAGCAACCAATATTAATAACAACTTCATAAAAAAGTAAACAATATTCATAAAAAAAATTCATTAAAAATTTTGTCGTATTCAAAAATATGATTTCGGCTTAAAAACTCGGATTTATTATTTAAATTTCGTTTTTATCGTAAAAATTAGTTGTACTTAAATTAAAATTTTGCTACAAAAAATGTTACATCAATTTGAAAAATTTGCCTGGGCTTCGGGTTTTGCCGGTAATATATATATATATATATATATATATATATATATATATATATATATATATATATATAATGTTTTTTATACACTTTGGTTTGCTTTTGTGGTGGAAAGAAAAGCGGAAAAGCAGAAGGGGAGTTTGAAATAAATACGGAAGTAATCCAACACAGCAAGCGTGTATAAACAAGTGAGTAAATCTCTACACCTCTAATGTATATATCGTTTAATACGCGTGGTTGAATCTACAACAAGCTCGTAGCGCATAGAAACTCTCATGAAAAGGCTACGAAACAATTAGCATTTATAACAATTATGACTATATATCTTCTCATCACAACCACTTCTCATTATACAATGGACAAAAACAAACATCGACATGAAATATATCAAACGCCTAGGATATATCCTATCATTATTCTACAACAATGACAATGACTGTGTACAATTATCGTACAGAATCAAAAATTATAATATAATATAATTATTTTACGTGTAATGTCCTAAGTTGAAATTTCAACTTCTTGAAAAAAATTAAAACTCGGGGAATATGTTGTTCTATCAAGTAGAAATGTACTCCAAAAACCATTTTTGAATTTTTCGGAAATTTGGAAGGAGTAGAGGACGGTCAATTTTACCACTTTTGCTATACACTATCTACTTTTTCAATATTTTATGTACATACTTGTAATGGGAAAACTTTTTTTGAATATGTTTCTAAAAGATTTTTTCATGCTCTTTCGAATGGTAAATTTTATTTTTTAATATATTAAAAATTGACCCTACTTTTTAATAATTAATATTTAATTTCCAGGTTGATTCCATTTCAATTCAGACAGGCTAAAATATGTAAGTGAAATAATAGTTTACTGTGGAAATATATTGTTTTTCACACAATTTTAAAAGACACGTATTTTGCCGTTTGGCCAAAAAAAAGTATTTAACGAAGTTAGGCGCATTTGAATTTTTGAAACTGCGAAGTCTGATTTCAAGAAAATAACGGTAAAAAATATTTAAATTGATTTATCTTTCTTGCAACTGTCTTTAATGTAGTGGGTTTTTTTTGTCCCTAATTTCGCATTAAATGTTCTTTGAAGTCCCACAAGTTTAATTAAAATTTTTTTAAATTTAACAAAGTGGCTTCAATTTTTCGAAAAAAATTAAAATCAAATTTTCTCAAAAACCCCATTGTTTTTTTCTCTAAATTTTTTTTACTACTTTCTAGAAAACAAAACACTTTTAATGTTACACAAATACAAAAACTACATGAAATACATTCAACAAAAAATAAATTCCCATGGAATTCAAAATTATTTTACTCCACCTTTAGATTAATTCAATACACTGAAAAAAAGTTAATTTAATCAAATAAATGTATTCTCTTGACCTAATTTACTTGAAACAAACCCATATTTTCTTATTGGAAGAAATTTGTTTTCTTGTGACAAGATTAATATAAGTTAATAATTGTTTCAACTCAATTAAAAATCAACTTCTTGGTCGAATTCCACATTTTCTTGATCCAAAAAAATTCTTCTTCTTCCAAATATACTATGTCAAGAAAATCGTTTTCTTGAATCAATACTATAATAGTCTTGGTCGTATTCAATCTCACGATTTGCTTCAACCAAGAAACATTTTCTTGGTCCAATACTTTTTTTTCATTGTACGTCAATTTTTTGTTTTTAAGTATTGTTTTTCTGTGTTACTATTAGGTTTGTTCTGCTTTCATTTTTTCGTTAGTGTTTTTTTCTAGCTAATTCTCTTAGCTTCATAGATTTATTTTTACGTGAACAATATAGCAAACTCTATGAAGATGAAAAAAAACATCTAGAAAAAAACACTAACGAAAAAATAAAAGCATAACAAACCTAATAGCAACAAAGTAAAACAATACATTAAGACAGAAAATTGACATATTGAATTAATCTAAAGGTGGAGTAAAATAATTTTGAATTCCATGGGAATTTATTTTTTGTTGAATGTATTTCATGTAGTTTTTGAATTTGTGTAACATTAAAACTGTTTTGCATTTAAATGCTGAATTTCTAATAAACTTATTATTTTCTCTTCGACAAATTTTTTTTTGCATTAAAGTGTCCTCTATCCGAATATGATATTAGAAAATTAATAAAAAAATGTTTAACAATATTTTTTTGCATATAATTAAAATATTGCACGATTTTTTAAAGGTTTTTTAATACAAATTCTTAAATTTTAAAGTCAAAAATTTTTTTTGACAGCTAATATTACCATAAATCGTGTACTCGATTGTTTAAATTTTAAAAAATATATTGACTTTTTGAATTTAAAACTTTTTTTAAACTTTGGCTTGAAAATGTTTACTCGGGAGTTTTCGGGGTCGCTGATTACGAATCTGATATTAATTTTCTAAAATTCAAAATGGCGGATCCAATATGGCGGACAAAAAAAATTTAAAAATTGGTTTGATTCTCTTACAAATCCGTACTCGGGGGTTTTTGGGATTGCTGATCACCAATCTGAAATTAGTTTTCCTATATTCAAAATAGCGGATGTAATAAGGCGGACAAAATTTTCAAAATTCAGTCGGATTTTTTTGAAAATCCTTACTCCAGGAATTTTTGGGGTCACTTATTATGAATAGGATTTTAGTTTTTTTAAAATAAAAATGGCGAATCTAATATTATGCAATTAGTATGCTGATAATAATTATTACATTTTATAATATTTATTTAATAAAATATTTATAAAAAATTTTATTAAATTTTATTTTATAAAAAAAATGAAAAATTATAGAAGTGAATATAATAATAATAGTAAAAATTAATAGTTACTATTTTAAAACAAGAATTTATTAATATAAATGACGACAAATTAATTGTTTGATATTAATTAAATTTTTTAAAGAAAAATGTTTGGGTTAAAGTTTTTTCCTACCATTTTAACATATTTAACCAAGATGCTCGATATGAAATATATCCTCATCAATTGAGTTTGAAGAAACTGAATGAATCTGAAAATGAATTTAGTGAAGAAGACGGCTAAAGTAATATTGACTGTTGTGAAGATGACATACTAATTCCAAAAGAATCTTATTTCCAAAAATACGAAAATTATTCTGTTTCACAAAACTGAAATTAATCATGTTTATGATTGGGTAAAGGGTGAGAAAAAATATAATGAATCTTTCGCAAATGATATACTTATATCAGCTGTTGATAAAAAAAAGATATTAAAAAGTACACCCGTTAAAACATTTAAATTTTTTTTCTCTAAAGAGTTGAAGAACTATATAATTGAAAGTACAGTTACCAATAAATTAGATTTATTTTCAAAGGAATTTGATAAATTTTTAGGAATTATTATCTTCACGACTTTCAATAGAAGATTATCTCAAAGAGATTATTGGTCTACGGATTCATTTTTTGGGACTGACATTATTCCATTAGCAATGAGCAGAGATCAATTTGACAGAATCAAATCTAAAATAAAATTTTACAAGCCCGAAGATAATAATTCTAAAAATGATAGAGTTTGGCGAGTCCGTTCAGTATTAAATATATTTCGCAAAAACTTTGTACAATTTGGAATTGATGAAATGATGATAAAATATTTTGGCAGAAGTATTCTGAAACAATTCATCAAAACGAGGCCTATTAGATTTGGAATTAAGATGTGGGGTTTATGTAGTGCATCTGGGTACTTATTTAATTACGACATTTACTGTGAAAATTTTTTAGTAAAAATGAGGTTTTAGCAAATTGTGCTCTTGGGAGTCGTGTAGTTCTTCAGATGCTTGAACCTCTTCTATTAAATATTTCGCCAAAAAATCTGTTGAAATATCATGTATATTTTGACAACCTATTCTGTTGTCCTGATTTACTGGTGCACTTGAAAAACGCGGGTCTTCGTGCAACTGGTACAGTCCGGGAAAACAGAATAAGAGAAAAAAATGATATTTTAAAAAATGCTCCTAGGGGAACACACGCTGTTAAATATGATAAAACAGTGGAATCAATTTCATTACCGTACAGGATTCTAAACAGGTATCAATTCTATCGACAGCGTCAGGTGTAACCCTTTAGCTTCTATAAAACGTTACAGTAAAGAGGTGAAAAAAAGATTGACATCCCATTTCCAAACGCTTTTAGTAATTACAATACGTTTATGGGCGGTGTGGATGTTCATGATCAGTATTGTAGTGGCGTGTTGCCGATCATCAGATCAAAAAATGGACGTGGGTAATTTTTGAGAGATTAATTCAATCTTCTATAACGAATGCGGTAATTTTGCACAACACTGTCAACAGCAAATCAAAAAAAGTTGGAATAAAAGAATTTGCAATAAGTATTAGCAAGAGTTATCTGCTAAATAAGAAGTGAAAAATTCTGTTTGCGAAAGAAGCGACTCACAGAAATATTGCTCAATGACTAATTGTTGTGTCAGAACACGAAAATTTTGCAGCATATGTATTCAATATTTCTGTAAAAAATGTTTCAAACATGCACATAGCGAGTAGAGTAGCGATAAGAATGAAAAAATGTAAGAAAAACTTGATTTAAAACTTAGGGGAGAGTGGTCCCGTACCGACCCCTGTGCTGCCCCGCAGGTCATTTCTTTCTTGAGATGACACATATTGCTTTCGTACACGACCCATCTGTCGCTAAGATAGTTGTCCATCATTCGCAACAGATAGGTCGGCACTTTTTTTTCTTAACGACTCAATGCAGATGTTCTATCTCGCAGAATCAAACGCATTCCGCATGTCGATGGAAACGAGAGCCAGATTCACAACAGAGAGTATTGCATCAACTGTTGACCGGACATTTCGGAAGCCAAACTGGTTCTCCGATAGGCTGTTTTCGCCTACCAGGATTCCCTGAAGTCTTTCTAGAACCATAGCTGAAGAACACTCGAGCTTTTAAACATGCATTAAAGACGTTGAGAAGCAATTCTGGGTACACTGCGGTTACCTCTTTTAGGATCTCGCACGGTATTCCATCATTGTCTGGCGCTTTGCCGTTCTTCAACGTCCTTGCCGCCTTTATAAGTTCTTCTAGCTTGAAGAGCTCTTCCATCTGTACTTCGCAAGTATACTTCTCCTTGGGGCTTGGTTCCACATGGCAAAATAGCGCTTTAATGATCTTTTGAACCCACATCGGATTGCCTAAACAGCATGTTATTTAAAAACTTAGCGTATATGTAATATTAAATTATTAAAATGTACACTACCGTCCGAAATTGTGCGAACGCTAACATCTCGAGCTATTAAAAAACACACCCGCACAGAAACAGTGATAACTCGGTTAAAAATGAAGCTAGATGCTTTTTTTAAATTGAATTGGAAAGCTTATTAAATTTCCAATGAAATGCTACTATGTTAAGTTGTATTGCATAAATAGGAAGCGAGATATCATGTTATAAAGACAAAAAAATAATTATATTTTTTTCGGAATTTCTTACTCTGACTTTGACTCCCGGCACAGTTTAGCAAAGTTTATGAAAAAAATTGTTACTTTTACAGACAATACCTTGTAACCTAAGCTTTAAATAGAGACCAAGAACAGCAAAAAATATTTACGGGTTCGCGAGATGTTAAAAAAAGAGTCGGACCGTGCAAAGCAGAATTTTCAATCATCGATTTCTTTAATTCGCCGTTGAGTCAATTACTTGTCTATGAAAAAAGTGTCGAAAATTAATTTTACCAAGTACATTCTTACTCGGATCCACTTTTTAAATATCGATATATAATAAATTAAATTAAAAAATGGATCTCAGTAAGAATGTACTTGGTAAAATTAATTTTCGACACTTTTTTCACATACAAGTAATTGACTCAACGGCGAATTAGAGAAATCGATGATTGAAAATTCTGCTTTGCACGGTCCTACTATTTTTGTAATATCTCGGGAACCCGTAAATATTTTTTGCTATTCTTGGTCTCTATTTAAAGCTTTGGTTACAAGGAATTGTCTGTAAAAGTAACAATTTTTTTCATAAACTTTGCTAAACTGTGCCAGGAGTCCAAGTCAGAGTAAGAAATTCCGAAAAAAATATAATTATTTTTTTGTCTTTATAACATGATATCTCGCTTCCTATTTATGCAATACAACTTAACACAGTAGCATTTCATTGGAAATTTAATAAGCTTTCCAATTCAATTTAAAAAAAGCATCTAGCTTCATTTTTAACCGAGTTATCACTGTTTCTGTGCGGGTGTGTTTTTTAATAGCTCGAGATGTTAGCGTTCGCACAATTTCGGACGGTAGTGTAGAACAAAAGTACTATTTTTATATTTCAAGTTAAATTAATAATAATTAATAATAACGTAATAGCTTTCGCTACTGAAGAAAAATTGCCAAATTTTTCATATGTTTCATATTATTAGCATATAAAAAATTATTTTTTTAAATCATGAAAATATATTTATCTAAAGTTTAAAAGAAATATTAACAATTATGGCAAACATAGAATAAAACAAAATAAGAACACAGAATTAAAACTTACCTGGTTGAATAAACCGTTTTTAGATTATGTTAATATTTCAAAACGAAATTCAATTTACTTGTAATTCATTACATTTAACGAACGAAAGTTAATCTATAACTTTAAATATGATTTTCTTGACTTACTTCATAAATTATGCTCAATATATTGAAACGAGGAGGAAAGTATCAACGTGTTACTTTCATCCTCACTCTCCTACTTAACAAAACAGTTCAAATTATTGAAACGAAAATTTAATTTTGACGTACTTTTGTAACTTCACGTCACTAGCGGACTTCAACTAACCGGAAATGTTTTGCACACTATGGAGAAGTTGTTAGGGGTACTACTAACCTAAAAAACAATTTAGACTCTGTATTTTTACTAATTTGTTTAAAAGATATTAGCGTTGTTACTTTCCTCCTCGATCTCCCCTATCTGTTTTTTTTCAATACAGAATAGAAAAAAATATTTTTGAACGGTTTTTGAGAGGTCATAGGTATATCTCACGTGGAATTGCCCATATATCGTAGTATAGTAAAAATATTTGTATAGTATACAGAATAGTATAGTAGTGTAGTATAAAATATAGTATAGTATACACAATATAGTACTGTCGAAAGTTATCGGTACGGCTGCACGCGCACGGCTCAAAAACATACCAATCTTTAGATCACGAATTATTTGTAAATACAAATGTCAGAAAATTAACAAATATACACGGAAAAACTTTGTATACTAGTTCTTGTTAAACACACTATATGTTTTTAGTAAATGTATTACTAAAGTGGGAAAAAACTGCGACGGTATCAATATTTCGTAGTCTGACTATTAAAACCCAGAAAAAGAGTTTGAAAAATTGGTAGTCAGTTAATCAAAATCTAAAATTCATGATTTCACTAAAAACATTGTCGAATGTATTATCACTTGGGAGAAAATTTATATGCGTAACCTAAATGCTGTTATGTACAACATATTTTTGTTAAACAAAATTGATAAAATTAATTAATTACTTAAAATATTATTTCGTGAAATATTATTTGTTCTCTTATTTAATTTAAAAATGATTATATACGTCCATCGGCAACATATGTAGATATATATATGAGGCATTCCATGTCAAGTGATCCAGGTGTCTTACGGTGTAATGCTTATTTCGATAATTTTTTACTTTTAAACTATTAAACCTAAAAAGTTGGTAAGGTACATTTTGGAAAGGTTTTTTCGTGCTCTTTCGATTGAAAATAAGCATTTAAAATAAATTTTTTACCCAAAAAAATCAAAATTTAAAATAAATTTGAATTTTTTGGAAAAAAGGTCCAATTTTTTTTTAACGAAAGCTGAGGTTTTTTTCTAAAATATTTTCACGAAAAATTACTATCTATTAGTACTACAAAAGCCCCAAGTTTTTCTACGATTGGAGAACAATTTTTTCTTTATACGTACATGCAAAACCCTCGTTTGGCAACCACTGACAGCACTCCAAAATGGCCGATTCGGACATTTTGAACTACTGCAAGTGCTTACCAAACGAGGTTATGCCTGCACTTATAAAGAAAAATATTGTTCGATACACGGTGCCGCGTGAGCGTATGCCCATTGCTTGTGTAATAACCTCACTTGGCACCTTGTATCGAAATATACTATTCTGCACCTGGATCACTTGACATGGAATGCCTCATATATATATATATATATATATATATATATATATATATATATATATATATATATATATATAAATACATAAATACGGTAGTATACACATGTATACTCACACATATCCACTAAATACATACACATGTATACTCACACATATACACTAAACACATACACATGTATACTCACAAATATCCACTAAACACATACACAGGGCCCTCTTAAGGTGAAGCTTAACGGAAACAACTATCTTTACTTCGATTTTTTATATACTGTTTAAACTGAATTTTTAATATTACATATACTTCCTGTAACTATTTAATGTAGAATACAACTATCAAATTATCACAGCTTTTGGCCTGCTTGCAAGCGGATGGGACAAGGCGCAACCATTATCGAGTGACGAGAAAAATTTTGAATTTTTTATCTGGCTTGCTCTTATGCTATTTGCCCGCAGAAAAACAGGCAGTCGAATTGCGTTTGCGCTTTTACATTGATAAAGTTGTTTGAATTCTTTATTTTATTTTTAGCAAAATTGAAAAACTAAAAAATCAATTTTTCATGGCTATTCTATAAAGACTATATGTGGACGTCCACATGAAAAGAGCTCATATTGTCGAATCCAGTTTTCGAGATAATCGCAATTTAGTAATTTTAGAGCAAAATCTTAATTTTTTAAAATTTTTTATTATCAATCTACATGTTTTGCCAAGTCGAGTCATGTGGTTTTCATTAATTTATCGATAATTTAACTGTTTAATTTCATTGGTTCTTTAGAAAAAAGAAAAGGGCCCATTTTGTCGGTCATTTGCAAAAGTAATCCGCATTTTCAAAATGGAGGTGTGGAAAAATTTAAAACTTGTTGATTTTTCATCTTTAAGGTGTCCTGGACTGTAAACAATTCTTATCTGAATAACTTCTGAGAAGAACCAGAGATATATTGATGTTAGAATCTTTATTTTGTAATTTTCGAAATGAATATTTGGATATTACGTCAAATTTTTGATAATAGACTGTCAAAAAAAATTTGTAAAGTGTATTATCTATTTTTTTTCTTCAAATGACAATAAAATCGTACCTAATCATTAATCTTGCAAAAAATGGTTTTTTAATAGAAAAATTCTCCGTTTTAGAAAAGGGTTTTTTTAAAACCTATTGGTTTTCAATCTTTTAGGTATCCTGGACTGTAAAAAATTCTTATCTAGATAACTTCTCAAAAGAACCAGAGATATTGATGTTAGAGTCTTTTTGCTTCCTCGTGAGGAAGCTTTGTAGTCGTTTAATTTACAAAATTTTTAAAAATCCTTTTGACAAATTTTCTTCTATATGGGACTATGTTATATAAGACCCTGAACAATTGTCCGGATGTATGTATGTATGTGTGTGTGTGTGTGTGTGGATCCCGATTTTTGTGAACACGATAACTCGAAGAGGTTTCAACGAATTCGGCTGAAAATTGCTAGGAATATTTATCATAAAAATATCTCGAAATGGATTGATGGACATTAAAAAATCTATTAAAAAAAATTTTTTTTTTACTTTTTTCAAAAAAAAAATTTTTTTCAAAAAAATTTTTTTTAATTGAATATTGAAGTTAATATACAATAAAATCTTCTTCTTTGCATCAAGACGAATCGATTGGTATATATAAAGTATAAATTGTATGAGAGTTTATAGAGGTAATGACAATTAAAGCAAAAAAATTACCTTTTTTTTATCAAAAATTTAGTTCTTTCATCAAAATTATATTCCAGTACAATAAGATTTTACTCATTTTTTTCAATAATCTTATCCGTTGCATTAAAACGGATCGATTGGTATATACACTACCGTCCGAAATTGTGCGAACGCTAACATCTCGAGCTATTAAAAAACACACCCGCACAGAAACAGTGATAACTCGGTTAAAAATGAAGCTAGATGCTTTTTTTAAATTGCATTGGAAAGCTTATTAAATTTCCAATGAAATGCTACTATGTTAAGTTGTATTGCATAAATAGGAAGCGAGATATCATGTTATAAAGACAAAAAAATAATTATATTTTTTTCGGAATTTCTTACTCTGACTTTGACTCCCGGCACAGTTTAGCAAAGTTTATGAAAAAAATTGTTACTTTTACAGACAATTCCTTGTAACCTAAGCTTTAAATAGAGACCAAGAACAGCAAAAAATATTTACGAGTTCGCGAGATATTAAAAAAAGAGTCGGACCGTGCAAAGCAGAATTTTCAATCATCGATTTCTCTAATTCGCCGTTGAGTCAATTACTTGTCTATCAAAAAAGTGTCGAAAATTAATTTTACCAAGTACATTCTTACTGGGATCCACTTTTTAAATGTCGATATATAATAAATTAAATTAAAAAATAGATCTCAGTAAGAATGTACTTGGTAAAATTAATTTTCGACACTTTTTTCACAGACAAGTAATTGACTCAACGGCGAATTAGAGAAATCGATGATTGAAAATTCTGCTTTGCACGGTCCTACTATTTTTGTAATATCTCGGGAACCCGTAAATATTTTTTGCTATTCTTGGTCTCTATTTAAAGCTTTGGTTACAAGTAATTGTCTGTAAAAGTAACAATTTTTTTCATAAACTTTGCTAAACTGTGCCAGGAGTCCAAGTCAGAGTAAGAAATTCCGAAAAAAATATAATTATTTTTTTGTCGTTATAACATGATATCTTGCTTCCTATTTATGCAATACAACTTAACACAGTAGCATTTCATTGGAAATTTAATAAGCTTTCCAATGCAATTTTAAAAAAGCATCTAGCTTCATTTTTAACCGAGTTATCACTGTTTCTGTGCGGGTGTGTTTTTTAATAGCTCGAGATGTTAGCGTTCGCACAATTTCGGACGGTAGTGTATAAATTATATATTTTATTTGAATTTATAGAATTAAACATAATTAAAACCAAAAATTCGCACTTTTATTAGAAATTTATTTCCTTCTTAAAAATTATGTTGCTTTATAATAAAATGTTAATCTAGACTTAAAAACAAACTAAAAATCTTCATTTCATCAAGACGAATCGATTGATGTATAAAAAGAATATATTTTATTAGCATTAATAGAATTAAATAAAATGAAAAAATTCAATTTAAAGCAAATTTTTTGCTTATCGTAAAGAGGAAGCAAAATGTTCATGTAATGAACATCTTAATTCACAACTTGTTTCGTAATTGTCGAAATAAAAATTTGGATATTGCGTAATTTTTTTCATAATAGAGACTCAAAATTTTTTTAATGAGTTTGATATATATTCTTTTTCTTCAAATTACACAATAAATTTGTACTTAATAATTAATCTTGTAAAAAATGGTTTTTAATAGAAAAATTATCATTTTTAAAAAAGGGCCCATATTGTCGATTTTTAGTACATAAGTACGAAATTTTTGAAAATTAAGAGGGGGATGGTTTTTAAAAATTTTGAACCTGTTGGTTTTTTATCTTCAAGGTGCCCTGAACTGGAAACAATTCTTATCTGAATAACTTCCAAGATGAACCAGATATACAACAATTAGTTGATATCGCAATCTTTAATTCCGTTTTTTTCGAAATAAGGTCTGTGGCGTTCTAAACTTTGAAATTTCGTAACTCAGCGAATTTTTAACCAAAAAAGTTCTAAGACTACTCAAAATTTTCCAAATTTTGCCAGGAATACGCCCATATAGATAACTGCAAAAGTACCAAAATGGGCCCTTTTCATGTGGATGTCGACATATTTGACCTAAAGATATCGACGTAATGCCATAGACGCTTGTAGGCCTCATTTTTACCTTTAGGTCTAAACTGCCCTTAAACTTGAAGAAAATTTTGAGAGAACAGTAGGTCAGAGAGAATCGTTTATCAATTTTTGATATGTAGGTTAAAACTGCCTTTAAATCTGACTGACATTTTGAGAGCAGAGAAAATTGTTTGTGAATTTTTGACGATTAGGTCAAAACTGCCCTACATTTTGAGGGCAGAGGAAATTGTTTGCCAATTTTTGACACGTAGGTTAAAACTGCCCTTAAATTTGACCTAAATTTTAAGTGGAGAAGGAATTGTTTGTCAATTTTTAACGCTTAGGTCAAAACTGCCTAATTAGGTTAAAATTGACCTAATTTGTAAGGAGAGAAACTGAAGGTCAACTCTGGACCTGTAGACAGAAAGTTTTGTTAAATACACTATAGCTACTTGTGGCCAACTTCAGAGAGATGATGGTTCACCTGATTTGAGGTTATGTTCATATATAACAGGATGTTATTTTAAATATATTAAAGGTGAAAGAATTTAAACAATTATTCCGAATCAAATCTCTCGAAAATAAATTTCTTGAGTAAGAACTAGATTACCATCTTTAAGAAACTCCCTATATTATCATGAAATAATGCAGGGAGGTATAGTATATATCAAGGAACTCGGAGAATATTTGGATGCATGTAGCTCAGTAGTCAGAGCAGTCAGCCGGCAATAGAAAGGTCGTGGTCACGTATCCCACCATGCTAACCAATTTTTTCTGAGTTCTTTGATAATTTTGAAATTATTAATTAATTTTGAAAAAATGATTTTCAGAAAAAGCAGGTTTCTGTATTAGGACGGCTGCTCTGTCGATACATATGAAAAATATATTGTATTTTCATAACGAAATCTAGTGCTTACTCAAGAAATTTATTTTTAAGAGATTTGATTCGGAATAATTGTTATGTTAAATATACTATATCCATTTGTAGCTAACTTCAGAGTCTTGAAACAGCATTACAAAAAGATATCGCCGCCGCCGCTGTTTCAAGATTCTATAAGGGCGCCCTATCCCAAAGGGTCCGTCAAAACTTATGTCAAAATTGACCTATTTTTTGACCTATAGGTCAAAAAGAGGATAAATAACGGCCTCACATTACGTTAAAATCTATTTCTGATTTGACTTATTTTTTTTACCTATAGGTCAAAAACATAAGTCAAAACTTATGTCAAAATTGACCTATTTTTTAACATATAGGTCAAAAAGAGGATAAATAATATTATTTTTTGACCTATAGGTCAAAAACATAAGTCAAAACTTATGTTAAAATTGACCTATTTTTGGACCTATAAGTCCAAAAGAGGATAAATAACGGCCTCACATTACGTCAAAATCTATGTCTAATTTGACCTATTTTTTAACCTATAGGTCAAAAAAATAAGTCAAAACTTATGTCAAAATAGACCTATTATTTACCTATAGGTCAAAAAGAGAACAAATAACATTACATCAAAATCCATGTTTAATTTGACCTATTTTTTGACCAATATGTCAAAAAGTAGTCCCCATATAGATCCTTACATTATGTCAAAATACAAGTTTAATTTTGCCTATTTTTTGAACTACGGGTTTTAAAAGGGGCCTTAATGTGGGCCATCACATTACGTCAAAATTTGATCTGTGTGTTACCTACAATCTTTATATTATCCAGAAATAGAGTCAGGATTTCTAAGGGCCGTCAAAACTTATGTCTAATTTGACCTATTTTTTGACCTATAGGTCAAAAAGAGGATAAATAACGAATAAAAATACATGTTTAATTTTACCTTTTTTTTGAGCTACGGGTTTTAAAAGGGGTCTTAATGTGGGCCATCACATTACGTCAAAATTTGATCTATGTTTCACCTAAAGGCCAGAGCTTGCCTCTCAAATAGGAGCGTCAAATAGGACGCCAAAGCCTATACCAAAGACAATTTTATTTAATTGCAGGCTGTTATGGTAATACAAAATTTAAGTATTCTCAAAATCCCGTGTGGAAAAATTTTAGGGTGCTGACCAAGCGCTTAAGAGACCGCCTAACGTCTTTCTAGACCAAGGACAGACGGTCTTGTCGAGCGGCTGTTCAGAATTGAAACGAAACTTCCACGCTGTCGTCTAGAATAGACCAGCGTTTCTGGTCTGATCAGCAGTGCTAGTAAATTCTAATCTACGTCTATTCAAAATTTCTCATTGTATGTTATGACAACTATTCTTAGAATGATAAGACTTAATTATATTTGAAATAATTTTAACGACTTTCTTTTACATTAAAAGTATAAAAAAATATTTTAATTTTCTGTATTTTTCAGTTCAACTTCCTTTAAGCGTAAGGCTTTTGTGCCCCTCCCAATCTTTGGCATTGGAGATAGTAGACTTTTTGTAAAATAAAATTTACTGCAAATCCTAACAGCCGGATGAAACTAGCAGTTGTATTCAGCACCAATCTTTAGGCGTCAACCACTAATTAATGAAATTGATAAATAGAAACTTACTATATTTGCTATTTAGTAGATATTGATCCTCAAACAACAGTACTCGATGGTTTTTTAAATTATTTGTCAATTATTTGTTTTTTTAGGTTATGTTTTGTAATTACAATACGATACTTACCTCCACTATTTAAAAACAAGAAAATTTACAACATAATTAGATTGTGAAGTTTTAAAAATAATTATATATTATAACTTTAATTTAATTTATATAATATAATTTATAAAATTTGGTTAAAATTCGATTATGTGTAATAGCAACTGAATGTTACGCACGCCAACTGTAAACTGTCATAACTTATTGCGTCTTGCAAGTCACTGCTCTGATTTTGAAAATACCGTCTAGATAGACGGACTCAACGAGGTCTATTAAGTTGCTCCTTAGCCGATGGCAAGACAGGCTAGATTAGACGGACTACACTATAACTGTCTAGTCTCTT
The DNA here is from genome assembly GCA_032872475.1 of Leptopilina myrica (nomen nudum). Taxonomy (NCBI): domain Eukaryota; kingdom Metazoa; phylum Arthropoda; class Insecta; order Hymenoptera; family Figitidae; genus Leptopilina; species Leptopilina myrica (nomen nudum). The sequence continues at coordinate 36,844,838 of CM065458.1, read as the reverse complement.
TGTAGACACTAGACTTCCATAAAATTTTTCCACACGGGATTAAATCAATTTTGGGGGCAGTTTTGAACTGAACGTCTAAAGTTGACAAACAATTCATGCTACCCTTAAAATTTAGGTCAATTTTGAGGGCAGATTGGACCTAGACGTCAAAATTTGACAAAAAAATTTCTGCTACTCTCAAAATTTAGGTCAATTTTAAGGGCAGTTTTGACCTAAATGTCAAAAATTGACAAATAATTTCTGCTATTCTCAAAACTTAGGTCAATTTTGAGGGCAGTATTGACCAAAACGTCTAAAATTAACAAACATTTCATGCTACCCTCAAAATGTAGGTCAATTTCGGTTTTTTGGGTCAAATTTTTTTTTTTCAAAATGCTTATTTCCAATCGAAAGAGCATGAAAAAACCTTTCCAAAATGTACTTTTTCAAATTTGTATGTTTAATTGTTTAAGAGTAAAAAATTATTGAAATAAACATTGCACCAAAAGACCCCTTGATCACTTGACGCGAAATCCCCCATATATATATATACATGTATACTCACACATATGCACTAAACACATACACATGTATACTCACAATATACACTAAACACATACACATGTATACTCACACATATACACTAAACACATACACATGTATACTCACAATATACACTAAACACATACACATGTATACTCACACATATACACTAAACACATACACATGTATACTCGCATATATAATGTACCTAAAAAAATTGTTTTGGCTTTTTCGAAAATATAATGGGAAGAATTTTGTATATTGGGGAGAGTCACTACGGTCGGGCCACCTCGGGTTTCTTTGTTGTAACAAACTGGTGCCATTTACCATTGAATGTAAATACTTTTTAGTGATAGTAGAAAAATTTTCACGTCATTTTCATTAAGTTCCAATGAAGTACGCGAGCAGTATAAACGTAAATGTGTGGTGAATTTTTTAAGCAAAACTTTTACTTAGTGTCGAGAAAAATTAATTAAACAAAAGGGAAGATGCAAACAATAAAGTAAGATGATGAAATTTATTCATTAGAGTGTGCAAACATACTAATGACTTAATTATAGAAAGTTTAAAAGCATTTTTTTTAAATGTAAAATTTGAAAATTTTTGATTTTTTAATTTTTTTTTAAAATTGAATATCTTCAATTTTAATCAATATTTGTCAAATCTGTAAGTTTATAAACCTTCCTTGGCCTAATGTCTAACATTCTGCCAAATTTAGTTCAAATCTGTAGAAGCGTTTTTGTGTTATTAGGGAACAAAGCTTTTGTGACAGACATACATACATACACACATACACACATACATACATACATTAAAATTTTTACGACTATTTCTGGAATCCTTTATGTCAATAACAACTGTTTATGCTAAAAGTTTTAAGTTTTAAGCAATGTACAGACAGACGTCTGATTTTATTAATAAGGATTACCGATGGAGATGGTATTTAATAAATTTATATAAGTAGAAATAAACAGGTAAAATGTCTTTCGAGCGAGCGAGGACAACGACGCTAGTATTAATATTATTTTGAAATAATTATTAACTTTAAATAATATTTATTTTTGTAATGTGAATTTTTTTGAAAGCTGATGTGTTAAAATGTATATTTTTAATAATAATGTAAATTTTTAAGTAAAATTATTTAATTATTTAGTACATTACTAAACGTTCTAAAGCGACTTTACTTTCTGCATGAACGAGAAAGATACATACTATCCAAAACAATTTTTTGTCACTAAACACATACACATGTATACTCACACATACATATACATTAAACACATACACATGTATACACACATACACAATTAATACCTACACATGAACGCCCGCTTGATTCGTTTAAAACGGTTCATTCATTTAAGAGATATAAATTTTTGTTTAAACACTTGCAAAAATTCATTTTGCCGTAACTTGTATAAAAAAATATTCTTATTCCTGTTTTTTGGTAAACACATTCGTAAAGTAAAATAGAAATGTTTTATCAGGATTTCGATTTAAAAAATATGCTTTTTGTTTTTAGGGAATTTTTTACTAATTCTGACCTAATTTTTATTACTTAAAAAAAATTTAAGAATAAATAAATAAAAATTTTAATTTCTTTTTAATTAGAAATTTTTTTAAAATGCAAAATAAAATTTTAACTCTTATGGTATTAAGACGAGTTTATTATAGTTCATTTAAAATTGGGGAGATAATCGCTCTAAAGTTGCTTTTACAGTAACTTTTTTTCATGAAGCTGGGAGCTCGGAAAATCGGGCTTTTCTCTATGGCCTCGGACGGTTATATTGCTTCACCTCGGTTTGGGGAATCCCGGTTTGGACCCGGCCAGGTACCTGTTAAAATTTCAACACAGGCATTTGTCGAAATGCAACCCCATTAAAAAATTTTTTTTATTTAAAAATGTCAAATATATATTATTTTCATTTGGTTTGAGAATATTCTAAAACTAAAAATATTTTTTTTTTTGCTTAGGGAATTTTGGGAAATCTGCCTACAGATACCTTGGATTCCGCACTCCAAGGTTATGTGGGGTTGGTATAATAAAACAAAAGAAAATAAAGAAAAAATAAATAAATAATATAGTAAATTTAGAATACTGGCGACCTACTGCCAGCCCGACCCACTAAAACCCGTAACCCTTCTTTTGGAGCCCTTTACCCTCCCTCGGAACTGTCGTAAGACTTTAGCCTTCGAGGGAAAACTAAAAATATTACTTTAAATTATAAAACAATTTTTTGAGTATTGTTTTCTGTAATACAATTTTTAAAATTGAGATTCATTATTCGACAAGTTTCGCTGTAATTTATGTTTTTGTTTTATTAATCAACTTATAAATATATAAAATTCTTTATAGGGGTGAGTGGGGCAAAATGGAGTAGGCGGGTCAAATGGGGTACTCCTGTTTTTCCAGGATGAGTAATTTTAATTTTTTTATCCTCGATATATATAATTCATATTGATAAGAAAATGTTATTAATTATAAAGAAACTATGAAAAAAAATTTCTTAATGTTATACAACTTTAAAGTTTTAAGCAAAAAAAGTATAAATGTTTTCGAAATCAAGTGCTTATAAAACTTTTTGGGATAATCTATTTAATTTGGCAATTTTGGGATCTTTTTCAGTATTTATTCTAGAGTAATTTTCAATAGGATAAATTGTTAAATTGTTTACAGTCACTTTGAAAGCATTGCATTTTGTTCTAATCAGGGACCGCCACCGACACGATACGAAAATCAGCATCGTGTCAATATCGTGTCGACGCCCGACACACGATGCATCGTGTCGAGAAAAGTATCGTGTTGCGACACGATACGATACCGACACAATACGAAATTAACGTGTCGCATATGTTACATTAAAAAATGCTTTTTATCAGCACATGACGCATATACGGCCATCTTGTAAAACTCAAAATATATATATTTTAAGTTGCACAGTGTACTACCACCACCACACTTGGACATGCGCAGTAGTCTAATTTAGTATTAATTGATGCGCAGTAGTCTACCACCACAAATGTACATGCGCAGTAGTCTAGTTTAGTATTAATTGCTGCGCAGTATATTAAACCTGCAGATTGCGCAGTAATAAATACAAAATTACACTATTGCGCAACAATTAATACTAAATTATGTTACTGCGCAGCAATAAAAACCATGTTACACTACTGTGCATGTCCAAGAGTAACGGTAGGCTACTGCGCAGCAAGAAGTACTAATTTGCACTACTGTGCATGTCCAAGTGGAGTGATAGGCTACTGCACAGTAATTAGTACTAATTTGCACTACTGCGCATATCCAAGTTTTCCGTGCAGTAAAATGCTTATTAAAAATTCTGTGCGAAAATGTACATTCTGAAATTAGCTTATTCTATAAATTTTATAAAATTTTCAATTCAGTATAAGTTATAATTGCAATTGCTTAAAAAATATTTTTTAATACGTGTGATAGGATCTGTGTTTAAAACCAGAGAAAATAAAGAAAAAAATAAATAATATAGTAAATTTAGAATACTGGCGACCTACTGCCAGCCCGACTTACTAAAACCCGTAACCCTTCTTTTGCAGCCCTTTACCCTCCCTCGGAACTGTCGTAAGACTTTAGCCTTCGAGGGTGGCGCTCCAACTCTGTTGCTGCTGCGACTTTGTACTTTACCTGCGGTTCTCCTGTGTCAATAGTTAAAAAATTTAAAACTATTTCAATATAAAAGCGGAATTAACAGCACAACAAAAATAAAAAAACAAATGTTAAAACAGTTTAAAATGTCAATAGATAAAATATTAAACGGGTCTAAAACAGAAACATATAAAATTAACAGATATATAATGTCAAAAAGTAAAAATTGTATAAGGACAAATAAATCACAGAATAAATTAAAATAAATAAGGACGAATAAATCACAGAATAAATTAAAATTGTAGAAGGACAAATAAAACACAAAATAAATTAAAAGTGTATAAGGACAAATAAATCACAAAATAAATTAATACAAAAAAACGAACAAACAAATTGAAAGCTGTTTAAATTACGCTTTTTGGCGGCCGTCGAGATCCTTTGTCGACATGACCGAGATTATGAAGTTCTCAACTTGCAAGGACCTGCACAGCACTCGTGGATACCGTCATATATGCAGAGATGATACATGTTTTTTTTTGCTTGGATTTATAATTGTAGTATGATCTTATTGTGTTTGATAAAAATCCATAATTTTTATAATTTAAAAAAAATATTTCAGATATTGAAAATCATTGTAATGTGAAAAGTTTTTAAAGATAATTAAATTTTACAAAGAATTCTATTTAAAAATTTGGCAATAATTGAATGTCGGTGAGAAATTTTATTAAATTTTTTTGAAAATAATTGGATTTTCCAAAAAAACATTTTATTATTTATGAAAATAATTGAATTCTTGCGAACGATTTATTAGAATTTTTTTAAATAATGGAATTTCCAAGAAGAAATTTATTACTTTTAATAATAATTGAATTATTGTGATGAATATTGTTATTTATTAAAATAATTGAATTTTGAAAAGAATTTTATTGAAATACCTCAAAATAATTGAATTTTTCGAAGTAATTTTTTTATTATTTAAAAAAACATTTTATTACAATTATATTTAAATCAAATAATTTCTTTTGAATAATTTTTATTAAATTTTTGAAAATAATTGAATTATTGCGGAAAACTTTATTAAAATGTTTAAAAAGAATTGAATTTCTGTCGAAAATTTTATTACTTTTGAAAGGAATTGAAATCTTCATAAGAATTTTATGAACATTGTTTTAAATAATGAATTTTTAAATGTTATGAAAATTTTATTAGTTTACATATTTGAATTTTTGTCAAAAACATTATTTGTTAAAGTAACTAAATTTTATGATTATGAAAATAATTAAATTCATGGTTAGAATTTAATTTGTATTTGGAGGTTATGTTTTTCATTTAAGACGCTCAAATAAGACACTTATTTAAATAAGACGTTTATGAACGACTAAGCGTCTCGTTTTTAGACGCCATTTTTTGCAGTGTAGAATATTATTTCATACTTTTCAATAAATTATTTAATAATTCATTAAATGAAAAAAAAATTAAACAAATTTTTATAATTTTTTTAATCTGAATTTTAATAAGTTTATCAAACTTCGTAAGTTTTTAATTCTTTAGTTAATTTTAATAATTAATCACGAAGTTTGATAAACTTATTAAAATTTAGATAAAAAATTATAAAAATAATTTCTGTATTAATAAAATATATAAAATTACACTCGGGTCGTAAAGTTTCAGTACATTTGGACTGACAACATTTGAATGCTCGCTTTACATGAAACTCAAATATTTTAGTAAAAATTGATGTAAAAGCTATCAAAATAGGGTCATTTTAAAGTTTAATAAATTTAGAGACAAATGGGCAAAGATATAAACAATTTAATCATGTAAATGTGTAAATAAAGTCCTTTAAAGTAAGAGATTTTTTGTAAAAATTTAATTTTTGAAATCTTGAGTTCAAGTCAATGCCAATTAAAGAGAAATTTTTTTTGAGAATTGTCAGTTAACCAATATGTAGTAAAAATCCTACTTTTTAATTCTATACCAAAATCATTAACAAATATTTGGTATTTTTTTCAAATTCTATAAAAATAATTTCTCTTGCTCTCTAAATTTCTCAAAGGATATAAATTGCAAATTCGTCGATTCGTTCATTTGTTTTATCAATTAACCACAATTTTGAAAAAATATGTAACCCTTGATACAAGCTCAAGAAACTATTTGCCAGAATGCTTCGAATTTGTCAAGCTGTAATTAATGCAAAAGGCAGTTATTTTAATAAAAAAAATCTAGTTGCAATTATATTTTTTTAGAAAAATGAATAGACTTATTAACTCCTATATTCTATTAAAATTAAATATAATAAATAATTATTATGCTAATATTTAAGCTGATAAATTATTCAATAATTAGGAAAAAAACTTAAATTAGATAGTTATAATAATTATTGCTAATTATTATTATATTGTTTATTATTATATTATATTTCACTAGTATATATTATAATGTTATAATAATTATTATTATTATATTGTTTATTATTATATTATATTTCATTAGTAGATAAGCTATGTAACTACTGGAATATAGTTCGCGAGGCCGCCGCTAGAGGCGCCACTAGCGCTGCAGTCTGTTATGGCGCGCTTTTTTTAAAATTAGTTCGCGAGGCCGTCACTAGCGCTGCGGTCTGTTATGGCGCGTATATTTAAAAATTTTAATTTCTAACCTAACATTTTTTCACGTGATCAACTTTCACGTGAGGTGGGGTCATGATCACCACCCACCAAGAGGTGGTGGGGGCTTTCGTGAATGGTGGGAGTAGTGAACGGTGCTATCAATAAGATCGAGATCCGCGATGCGAATCACTTCACATACGATAGCAGAGCACCACGGACACTTGAACAGCAACCGAGATGGAGAGCAGCCCAGCAGCCACGGTGATCCTGACTTCTGATGATGATAATATCTGGAGTCCATCACGCAGCGCTTTATATGGAGAAGAGGAGTACATGAATTGGGAAGATCCTGACCATGCTGACGATGATGTTCAGAATTACTCTGGGGTAGTGTGGATGCGAGATTCATCTACTCAGACGGAGCTTCAAAACGTTGAAGTTGAAAATGTAATTTTTTACATTCTCATCACATGAGAAAGTATTTTAGTATTAGTTTTGGTCGAAAATTGACTTTCGCTAATTTCATGAAATCTCGACGTTTTGGGGTCCCCTGAGTCCGAAAATCATGGTCTAAGAAAAGTGTCTGTCCGTATGTCTGTCTTCGTGTCTGTCTGTAGACACAATGGTGTCCCTACGATAACTCTTGAAAAACTTATTACATCAACTTGCAACTTTGCATGCACAAAGTTAGTGTTAAAATAAAGATCGAGTTCGTTAGCCAGCCATTTTCGTCGAAAACTACGCAAACTACAGTAGTTTCAAAATTTTAAAAATTCAATTTTTTCAAATTTCATTATTTTTAACTTTATACTACTTTAGATTAGAAAAATAAATTTTGTCCTTTCTGAAGGACGGTTGCCGTACTGCCGACAAGACGCCGTAATGTGCAGAGGCGCGTCCTGCCGGAAGGCCCTTCCGAAAGTTTAGGCGCTTGGACTTTCTTTTAAAAAAATCATGCAGAAAATTTATCTAATTGTTCATTTTTAAGTCTTCAGTAAATTTAAAGTTTTTCTTATAAGAACTATACTATCACATCCACTCTATCCGGATCTACATGTTTTTAATCATTCATTTGATATCATTTACAATAATCACACATATTGGGTGAACGGGACATAATATCTAAGGGGAGTAATGAATAATTGTAATTTATTTAAAAATCGTAAATTGAAATGATTTCGCTCCAAAGACAATTTGATGTACTGCAAGTTTCTACAGTGTTTGATTATATATTATTCAATCACTGTTGAAAGAAATATAGTAGAAAAACTGTATTTCACATATGAAAGTAACTTTTCAAAATTTTCATTTTTTCGTTCTAATTTTTTAAAATAACTTTAAAAAAGAAACTAAAATCGCTATTTAAGCTTGAAACATTTTTTGAGGGTCAATTTGAGATTTTTGATTCACACTTACTGTATTGATAAAAATTACAAATTATTTCTTAAGTACCCTAGAGCGGGTTGGCTAATGCAACACGCTATGCATAAAGTGCAACCTATGTCCAAGTAAATCAACAAAGTGAAAAGTTAGCCATTCCGCTCCGGTCTACACTACACAAAAAATTAATACTTTAAGAATATTTTAGCTGCTTCTGCAAATCATGTTTCTGCTAAAAGAGAGTTAGTACAATTAAAAATAAGTTCACAATTTTAATCATCAAGACCAAAAATATACATTTAAATCCACTTAATCTTGCAGTCATCAGCAAACACAAACATGTGATGAGAATGTAATCCTTAAGGTCGTAGTAACTTTAAGAAAAAAAATGTTTTATGAAACATATAAAAAGAAACAAGAACATAAATAATACACAACAACACGCGGAGCGCGAAGTATGAAAAAAGTATAAAAAATAAAAAAATTTAAACTATTTTTCAGTTTGAAGAACTAACTTCAGAAAGGAGTCTTTCTCCAATTCGCGCACCAACTCCGGAAGCAATTTTGCCTCAATTGCGGAATCCAACTACTGAGTTGGATAAGGACAAAGAAAATAGACCAGCAAAATGTCCGAAATGTCATGCTAGGCGGAGGCGCAGGAGTCATAGGCGACATCGTCAGAATCATCCTCATCATCGCAGTTACCATCATCATCATCGTAATCATTATCAACGTGATCACCGTCTTCACCATCGTGATAGTCGTCATATAGTTAATACATTGTTATCAATTAATTTGTTAAAAAAGTAAAATTTTTTAATTTTATATTTGACAACATTAAAAAAAACAAAGAATTTTTAAAGATGAAAACTAATTTGTTTATAATTGAAATAATAATAATTAAAAAAATTTTAATTAACTTATTTTATTTAATTAATAATAAATTATACTTATCGTTTTAAACATTTCTTAAATAAACTCATGTTGTAAACAATAACATTACACATTGACTTTGCAAACATTGAAATGAAGATCAAGACTGTCAATATACTATACATATCACAGTATTGATTGTCACTTAAAAGATCGATCGATTGTGTTTCCTTAAAACTCCGCGGTGGCGCAGTTTTTACACTTGCCTTGTAGAGAAAGTTGTGAGTCAACCGTTATTCACAGCGCATTGGTGTGAGGGAGACAGAGTGACTTTCTCTCTTACACCAGTTGCGACCGCGTGCGTAACGATATACACAGCGCATTGGTGTGACGTCAGAGTCTCATGAGACTACCTTAAAGCCATGCGGCGCATGAAACTAGCCCGGTGAAAATGAGCTGTTTCTCCCGGTTTTTAATTATAATTTTACTGTGAGCAGAACATTACCTTTATGTAATATGTAGTTGTAAATGATATAAATTCGGCCAAAAACACTAAAAACAGGGCTCGGATCGTCTTTAAGACTAAAAAAGTATCTTTAGTCGCATAAATCCACAACAAAAGTCACGAAAAGTCGCATAAAATTTCCGAAAAAGTCGGAAAAAGTCGAATGAAATTTTAGGGAAAAAACGCCGAAAAGGAAACACAAAATTGTAAAAAAATCACATTTCTCGCCAACACATATACTTTAATATCAAACAATTTGGAATAATATTTAATAAAATTTAATAAAATTAATGCATGGCAAAATTTTAATTAGGCATTTTTAACATTTTTTTAAAAATCTGTTCAAAATTTCAATTATTTTTATAAATAATATAATTCTTTTCCAAAATTCAATTATTTTAAAAAATTCAAATTATGACAGGTCATAATTTGAATTATCTTTATAAATAATAAAATTCTTCTCTGAAATTAATTTATTTTCAAAAATAATAAAATTCTTCGCAAAAATTCAATTACATTCAAAAATTTTATTTTTGAATGTTATATCAAAATGTTATAAATAATAAAATTCATCATGGAAATTCAATTATTTTCAAAAGTAATAAAATACTCCGCAGAATTTCAATTATTTTCAAATTTTTATTAATTTCTCGTCAAATTATCATTATCTTCAAAAAATAAGAAATTTCATCATGGAAATTCAATTATTTTCAAAACTTCAGATAACATACTTTGCAGAAATTCAATTATTTTCAAAACTTTTTTTAAATTTTCAAAATTTTAATTATCTTTGTAAATATCAAAATTCTTCTTCAAAATTCAATTACTTTTAAACATTTTGAAAAAAAATCTGTTCGAAAATTCAATTACCTTTATAAATAATAAAATTCTTCTCTGTATTTCAATTATTTTCAAAGAATTTTAATAAAATTCTTGTCAGAATTTCAATTATTTATTTATATATTTATTTCTGTACATTTGCAATTATCTTTATAAATAATAAAATAAATAATAAAATTCATCCTAGAAATTCATTTATTTTCAAAAGTAATAAAATTCTTCGCAGAAATTCACTTATTTTCAAATTTTTTTTAAAATTCTCCACACAATTTCAACTATTTTTAAAAATATCAAAATTCTTCTTTAATATTCAATAACTTTTAAACATTTTTAAAACAAATCTGTTCAAAATTTCAATTATCATTATAAATAATAAAATTCTTCTCTGAAATTTAATTATTTGCAAAGAATTTTAATTATCTTTATAAATAAAAAAAATTATTCTAGAAATTTAATTATTTTCTAATATTTTTTTATAAAATCTTATAATATAAAATAATCATTTTATCACTCGGTCATGTTTTATAACAATTTTTTATTAGTAGTAAAATTTCAAAATGTTTGAATTTTAATCTTTTGATGAATTTTAATTCTTATGGAAAAATAATAATTAAATATTTATTTAAAAAAGAAGTTATTGATGTTTTACGAAAAATTTGAATGAAATCTGTAAACAAACTTATCAGAAAATTTTATTGAGTAAAACTTTTTCCTTTAACTTTAATTTTCTGAAAACTTTAAATGTAAAATTTTAGTCCCGGTTTTTTCCCGATTAAAATTTCTGTCCCGGCTTTTTCCCGGTTTTCTCCCGATTGATTTTTCTCCCGGGGTTTTCCCTGTTCTCCCGGTTGGGTGGCCACCCTGTAATGTCTTGTCAATAGCCACATTACAACAAGAATTTCAGAGGAGAGCTCGAGAAGTAAGTGTTTAATAAATAATTAAAAAATATTTAGTTATATTTAATAAAAATATTACAATAAAAAAGAGTATACCTTATTAAAATAAAAAATACTTTAAAAAAAATTTTAAACTTAAAGTAATAAGTGAAATTTAAAAAAAAATTATTTTTTTTGTAATGTAACAAATTGTAATAAACAATTAAAAAAATGTATTAATAATTTTTTAACGGTTATTTAACAATTTTTTTTCTATGATAATAGTTAGATGTAAATATTAAAAAAATAATAAAAACATAAATATTATAGATTCCACAGGAACTGCGACAGGAGGAAATTGGAAAATATATTTTAAAAGCACCGCGCATTCCAGACCTGAGAATATTACCAGCCCATATTAACACAGGACTGAAAGCATTTGCTTACGTCAAAGAAGTAGTAAGTACAATATTTTAACAAATGTGAAATTTGTTTTAAGTTTTATAATATAAATTATTAAAAAACAATAATTTCAAATAATAATTGTTTTTTAATTCAAAATTTTTAAACATAAACAGTGTAACGTGTAGAGAGTAGACTCTTGTGTTGTTTGTCTTAAGGTACATTCAGAACTTGGCAACCGCTTGCATGCATGCGTGAGCGGTAACAAGCTGTGAGTGTACCGTAAAGCACCACACATTGGTGTGAGGGAGACAGAGAGACTCTCCCTCTTACAATCGTTGCGGTGCCTATGGAAGCGGTGTCCGAGCTGTGAACGTAAGACTGCGCAACGAGTTAGAGAGAGAAAGAGTCATCTTAAGGTGTTTCCATCTCTCTCACTCTTACAGAATAATGGTTATTTTACTGCAATACAGTGAGGAAACCATTTTTTTCCTTTCTCATACAAAATTTCCTTTATATTAACAGGACAAAAACCAGTTTCCTCCAGTAGCCGAACTTGTTCCACCATTTCCGATGCCAGTAGAAGGTGAAGTTTTTAAACCGATTCCCGGAGAAATGGCTTCATATTTTGTTTACTCGAGGGTGGATCATCATCGCATAAGACTTATTTTACATATCAAAATAAGTTATGAGAATAATAATAATAATAATAATAATAATACACAACACAAACCAGAAATTAATCAATACACACCAACACAAAACTTTGAAAAATCAGATTCACCAATGTCACCACCACTATCAGAACAAATTGGTAACACTACACCATTAATTTTAAGAGAATCTTATGCACCCATGTCACCACCGAATCCAATGCCATCTACATCACGAGATACACTAACAACACCATTAACATTAAATCAACTTTATGATACTACACATCCAACACCATCTACATCACGAAAAACACAAAACCTTAAGACATTTACAACACCTTCAACATTAAACCAATTTAACAAAAGAAAACCATCGACATTAAAACAGACTCAAGTTAAAAAGAAAATAACGAAATTAACAGACAAACAGTTAGCAGAATGCAGAGCTCGACAGAAAAAAACCAGACGACAAAAGAAACTCAAGTACCGCAACGTTACAGAAAAAAATTACTCAGACAAAATCAAAATTAAATAAGTTGACTCCACCACAGACACCACCAACACCACCCAAAGAAATATTAGACAGTTTCATTTTACCAAAACACTGTACTCCACCCACAGCTCCAATAAGTCCCATGCAAAAAACTCCACCAAAACAAAAAACATTGAAAAAGAATACAACCAATACATTACAAACACCAACAAAAATTATACCGTTACAATTAAACACTGAAAAAAAATTGAGCCTACTGATGAAGAATTAGACAAAATGATTATGGAAGTTTATAACAATTTAAAAATGATTTAATGTTAGAAGATTTTTAAAAAAAATTTTTAATCAATATTTAATAAGAAAATAGTATTATGACTTTTATTTTTACATTTTTTATTAAGCAATATTAAATTGAAAAATGGTATTATTTTTTACTTGATAGTATTTTTATAATACTTTTTATTTATATATTTAGGTTTATAAAGATATTTTTTTATACCAAATTTGTACTTATTAGGATTAGAGATTATATTTTTTTATATATATAGGTTTATATATTATATTTAAAAAAGTATTATTGAAATAAATTTTTATATCTGAAATGTTTGCTTTTATCATTTCTAAGATAAGAATATGTTAAGGTAAAATAATAAAAAATGAGTATTAAATTTATAGTTTTGTTTATTAACTTTAACAAAATTTTCTTTAATTCTTTCATTTAATGTTTTTTTATTTAAATTCGATATTATTATAAGGTCCTCCAAGGTAAATCATTGTTAGAGTGTTGTTCATCGCTGCCTCTTGCATTGCTATCCAGGTAGCGCTTTCAATTTCAAACACTTTGTAAAACCTTGCAGGCAGGAAGATGTTGAAGCTTTTGTTTAATTCAGCAACAATCCTACAGTACAGTCCGAAATTGTCAGTCCACCCATTTTTAAAGGAATGAAAAAAAATTTTTAACATTAATTTTATGAAAACTAAAATTTCTTCCGGTTTATATATTGCAAGACGATAAAATTTTAAAAATAATAAGACCTTACAGAAGATATTTGGCAAAAATTTGTACAAGATATTCTTAAAAATCGTAATTTTCAATGTTTTAGAAAAATTTGAATAACTTCTAAAATAATTAACGCTTTTTAATAATCTTAGGCTTATTTTAAAGGTCATTTTCTGCGGAACAAGAATTACTTATAGTCATTAACCTGCAATTTTTTTCTTGGAATAAGCATGACTTCAAACATGGATAAAAAAATGGGAAAAATTTGAAATCATTTTTTTGTACTAAAAACTATTCTAGAACATATATAAAACATGATATGATGTAGACTTTTCAAGAAAATTTAATAAAAAAAATTATTTAAATTTTACAAATTATTTTTCTGTTAATAATATTATTTCAAATTTTTAGAATTTTTTGTCCAACTTTAACGTCATGCTTATTCCAAGAAAAAAATTACAGGTTTTCGCTTATAAGTAATTCTTATTTCGTAGAAAATGACCTTTAAAATAAGCCTAAGATTATTAAAAAGCGTTTATTATTTTATGAGTTATTCAAATTTTTGTAAAACATTGAAAATGACGATTTTTAAGAATATTTTGTACAAATTTTGACCAAATGACTTCTGCAGATAACTCGGACAGCGGCTTCGTAGGCAAGAATTTACTCTCCATCCGTCCAACAGCATTGATTTTTGTAAAGTCCATGTTGTTTCTCAGGCTTGTCCTTGGAGGTGTTTGGTCTTCCAGCTTGGGCAGATTGAATGTAAAAAATCATCTTTAATCGGTAGCTTATATAGTCTAAACTCATCCCCACCAATTCATTATCTCTCCCACTCTAAATGCGCAGAAATGATATGCTCAAGAGAATTAATCCCCACTCAACACAACTCCCTCTACCTTATGACATATTGTCCCCACTTTACTTTCTTCTCGGTGCTGGCACAGGTTTTGGTGACCTTGGAGCAGGCTCTGGATTTGATTGTCTTGGTGCTGGCACTGGTTTTTGTTGATTCGAAGAATTCATTGTTGTTGTTATTGTATAAACTCTTTAAAGATTAATGAGCATTTGTACTAAAATCATCTTAATTTATACCCTACTTTTGTATTTTGCGCATGAGCAATACTCTTAAGCTAATGGGATAGGATAAAATTTATTTTAAAAAAAACTTCTTATAATTTATTTCTTAAAATTTTTTTATTCATAAAAATGTTTAGAACTTTCATAATATTCTTTAAGAGATTCAGTAGAACTCGCAGTAAAATATTCACTATTGTTATCGACTTCATCAACACCATTATCAACATTTTTTACAAAATATTCTTTTGCAGATTTAAAAAACCAGCTTCGTAACATTAATCCATTACTTGCTGCACACCATTTATTACACAGAGTATGATAGTTACATACATATACTGATGATTCTAATTTAAGCTTCTTAAATGAAGGACAATGAAAATCTTCAAGATTTCGTTCATTAATTACATATCTTTCAAGCTATTTCTTTTTCTCCAGTCTCTTTACATAAATCGTACGAGCATCAGATAACAAATCTTGTAAAAGCGGTTGTAATTGGTCATATGGCACATCTCCAGCCGTCCATTTCAATCCATGATAGTTATGCATCAACCACATATTTTCACTCTTATATCGTCCAGGTAGAGAACTCCAACTGCACGGTGGTTCAAAAAGGAACACCATCGGTTGAGCATCTTCTTGGAGAGGTATAATGGCCAGCTCCTTGAAGATGAAGTCGTTGTAGGGTTTCTTGAAGCCTTGGATGTCCACAATCACGTCAATGGTTGCAGCAGAATAAGAATTTCTATAGTAATTTCTTACTTTTATACCAGAGATTTACCCCCACTTATTATGTTACTTTTTTAACCAGACCGCTGATTGGTTTATATTGTACAATACGATCATGAAGAATTAAGCAATATGCCGCTGTATTGGCGGGAAAATTTGCACTAGATTCAAATTCCAATCTTACATCTACAGAAGCTTGTTTAAGAAATTCATTTTGCTTTGAGCAATCTATAACAGCTAATGGTGCATAATCTTTGAAATCTTTTCTAGATAATAAGGGTTTACAATCTTTCCCATAATATGATGTTTGAAAGTTACAATACATGTCATACAGTATAGAGTATTTATTTTGATTAAAATTTAAATTTAAACTACCATAAGGATAGTACTGTGAGTTTAGAAAAAGTTTTACATTTATGAGGTTACAGTTATCAAACAAGTTTGTATATCTTGCATGATTGTCTTTTCGGTTTGTTTAAAAAACCAAGGATAACATATCGAGGTTTCTCAACCTGCGTTGATGTTTTTACAGTCTAAACATGTTTTTGAGTTGCAGGTATAAGTGGATATTCATACAGTTCCCATGACCTAAAACTCATACTTATAAGTGGGTCTTTTTCAATAAATTTTAACAATTCAATTTTTTGACGGTCACCAACAAACAAATATGGAATCATCCATTCAATTTTATTAATTACAATTTTAAATTCTTCACGTTCTATTCCAATTATGTTAACCACAACATTAAGATCTGAACGAGATCTTGTTAAAATAAGCTCATGTTTTGCATTTACAACAATTTTTCGATAGTTTTCAGCAAATCCAAGAATCATACTTAATGGTATATTAACATCAAAATATCCATTATTATCCGTTACTCTACTAGCATCATCAAAATCTAAATGACCTGCATTTTCAGCATACATAAGTTGATTAGGTGTTTGTGAAATGTAGGATTTCATTGTGGTTGAGATACCAACATTTTTACAATTATCGATCTCATCACCATTAAGCTCATAGCGAATCTCATTAAACAAATGACAAATACCATTACTAATTATTTTTGTATTAGTCACATTGGTATTATCAGTTTTCAATATTCTTCCATGTAGGGGAGAGTAGGCTACATTGAACCAGCGTCAACAGTGAACCACTTTAATTTTCTAAGAAATGACTGAGTGGAATTTTTTCTTATTTAATACATAAATTAGTATTACCGAAATCGACTACGTCCAAAAATTTCGAGCACGTAGGTTTATTATTTACAAAGATAAACGAAAAAAACTGTTTTTCACGTACAAAACAAAAAATTTTGTGGAAATATAATGAATTTTTTTTATTCAAATAGGAAGTTTTAAAAATAAGTAAACTTGTGATTTATGTCGCTTAGGGTGTCAACTTCAATATTCCGATGTGATAAAGAATTTTAAGCCTTACATAAATTTATTATAAACAATTTTTGTTGTGAATGTCATGTGAATGCAGTGAGTGCGGCATTATTGAACCACCCGAAAAAGCAAAGAATTTTCAATTTTAAGAGTGGTAAAGCTGTCTGCTCTACTAATTAGTAAGAAAAATACTAGAAGACATGCTTTCATCACAATTGTGAACGAGATAAACTCAAACTGTCACTTTACCTACCTAACCTGACATCAAAATATATTAATCTCCTATATTAACAAATAATAACTCTTTAACAACAATTTTCTATTTTTTTGAGTGAAAAATAATATTTTTACAATGTGTAAGTGGAAATATTATTTTTGAAGTAAATTGTAGTGTTTTATTAAAGGTGGTTCAATGTAGACACAGATTCTTCAAAATAAGAAAAGTGTAACTTGTTAGAAAAAATTTAATTTAATTATTTAATCATAATAATTTGTGTTTGTAATGTGTATATTAACTAAAGGAGTACTTCAGCTTAATGTTGATACAAAAACCTGATCAAAATTTGTAAAATTTAATTAGTTCTTGGACTTTAGAAAATACCCGGTTCAATGTAGCCTACCCTCCCCTACATGTAAGGTACTTTTACAAGGTAAAATATATAAGTCTTGATGTTGTACTGCAATTCTAATCTCATCACTGTTACTAAATGCTGATGAAACATAAGGTTGGTGACAATGGATCTCATAATGTGCCAATGAATCATCATATTTCACAGGACTTAGTATATTCAAAGTCTCTGCCATTTTTATTCCAACAACAGCAAATAAAAAGTGCACTGATGAAAGGTTTTATTTTCTTATTTCTCTCTCTTGACGAACTTTTAGACCGAGCTGTTTCAGAAAACGAATGTTCTGAGATGTTAATCTCTTGCGAACTGGATCGAGACTGAATGTTTTCTGACATGTTGACTCGTTTATATAACTTCCACCAGATTTTCTGTTGAACACAATGCCCATTACGTTGATTTCACGTGTAATCTAATTGTTATTGTTTCACCTCTGAAATTCACTAAATCTCCGTCCTGATCAACAATTTTAAGTTGAATATTATGTATTGTTTTCACGGCGACTGGAAGATAAATGACGTGTGAAGGTACTTCTACAATCTTATATCCAGCTGGTACTATTGGAAAAAACTCATGAATGGTATGGACTTTTTTATTATTAATATATGCACCAGTTGTGATACTACATTCTACTCGTATTGAATTCACCTTAAGTATAGATACTAGTAAATCAGATGTATGAGTTTTGTTAGGTTCTAATTGTCGAGGTGCAAATCCCAATAGCTCTCCAATAGAACAAAATTTATTTTAAGACTGCTTCTTACTTCACTACGTAAAGTATTATTATTAGGTTTTATACTTATAACTTTAGTTCCATTAGCAACAGAATGTTGAATATATTTTTCAATATCTTCAATTTCATAACTGCCAGGTGGAATAGTAATTACTTGATTACCAATATAAAAATTTATTTTTTCCTTCATCAATATTAGGAATTGAATTAAATGTTAAAAGTTCTACAAGTCCAAGAATATAGTTTCTATTAGGTAATAATTCAATTGGTGGAAAATATTCAGCCTCTAAAACTGATGAATTACCAGATATTGTTATAGTAAACGATTCATCCATGACGAAGTCTTTTTAAAAACTGATTAATAATTCTTGTTTACATCATTTATATAGACTTTTTATTTACTTTAAGTTGTTTACATAAAAATTTATGACACAAATGACCACAATGAAAAGTACCATAATCTTGATAATTTTCATAATTATACATTATTAAAATATCATCACAAAAGTAGTTGATAAGCTCCAATGGTGGTTGCAGATTACCAAAACTGTCAAAGTACACTACATTGTTATTAACCTTTTTATATGCAACCCAATGTGTTTCAGGACCATTTTTATCAACAAGATTAATTATGGCTGATTCAATCTTTCGAGGTCCTCTTATTGGTAATTCATTTCGCATAAAAACACCACGAAAATGAGAAATATTTAACTCTTTAGAGTACTTGAGTAAATCATAGTTTGTTAGGGCACGTTGAGGAATTTTTACGTTTTTTTCGTATTCCATGTCCTCTCTGATAGCGTTTTAAGTGAAGTCCTAACCCTTGTCGATAAGGTTTTAAATAAAGTCCTTTACCAAGAGCAACAGCTTCCATTGTTCTATTATGACGTTGAGCTTCTTTCAATTGTTCTTTAGCAGCACTTGCTTCATTTATAGCTTTTTTTATTCCAGCAAGAGCTCCAAGAGCACTTAAACCAGCAAATATTGGAATTAATGGTAAGGTACCACCGACTTTTGAAGGTATTGATAAAATTCGAGGTGGTGAAATTTTCTTTTTACCACCTGCTTTCTTTACAGCTTTTCTAGCAGATTTAACAGCAGCAAGAATTGTAGATTGAGCATCATTTCCAGGAATTATTGATTTCCTAGCAGCAGCAACAATTTTTGTTAATGTCGTTCGTTTCTTACAAATTCCTTTTCTTTTTTTCCTGTTTTTTCTTCCCACTCCCATACCAAATTGAGATTTTACTTTCATAGCGTTAGTTATTGCGTAAGCTGCAGCTCTTTCACTGTAGCTTGCGTCAGGAGCCCAAACACATTGCCAAGCTTTATCGGCTAGGACTCTATCTGCAACGTTACTTGCTTCAACGTTTTCTCGATTCTGAGAATATGAAATATCGTGCTGTTTACAAGCTGTGTCTAAAGGATTTATTCCTGGATCACCACGTTCTAAACGTTTTGCTAATTTCGTGCCTGGTCCACAGTATTAATAACCAGGCAGATAAAATTCAAATAACAACTTATTAATGAGACTATTAACTAGACCTTTACCTTGAGTTCTGCGATGTCAGTCAGTCTGCCTCATGATGCGATTCGATAAACAACCTCAAAAACTTCCTGTTGTAAATCTGGATACTATTGTACAACAAAATGAGAAAAAAATAAAACGACATGGTAGTTTACTCTCTGGTAGTATTCGTGCAATATTCTGTGGGCCATCTAATTGTGGAAAAACAAATGTACTTTTATCTTTGATATTAGATCCTAATGGTCTAAGATTTAATAATATTTATCTTTACTCAAAATCACTACAACAACCAAAATATAAATTTTTGGAGCAAGTTGTGAGGAAAGTTGATGGAGTTGAATATTTACCATTTAGTGAACACGAAGAGGTAATTTCCCCTCAAAATGCAAAGCCAAACTCTATATTTATATTTGATGATGTTGCGTGTGAAAACCAAGACAATATAAGAGCTTTCTTTTGCATGGGTAGACATGTAAGTGTTAATAGTTTCTATCTATGTCAAACTTATGCGAGAATTCCGAAACATTTAGTACGAGATAATGTTAATTTGTTAGTTCTTTTTCGTCAAGATGAAAAGAATTTAAAACATGTGTATGACGATCATGTAAATACAGATATGACATTTTCTCAATTTCGAGAATTATGTTCAGCTTGTTGGAATTCTGACAAATATGGCTTTGTTGTTATTGATAAGGATAGCAACATGAATGAAGGAAGGTATAGGAAAGGTTTTGATTGTTTTGTTTGACTATAAATAACAACAATTACTAAATTTGTTTTAGTTTAAGTTGAGACTTTGTTTCATCAAGATGTATCACAAAGAAAAAGAATATTTACGTCAAATTGCTAAAGCAAGTGAGGCAATTAGACGTAAGCATCGCTTGTTTAAATTAGGAAAAGAAAATGCGGAAAATATATTGAATACAACATTCAAACCTATAGTTGAACCTTTACAAAAAATTATTTCTATAAATGATATAAAACTTGAAAATGCTGAGATTGAAAAGGAAGAGAATAAAGTTGAAGAGAATGAAGATTATAATAATAGTGAAATTGATGATAAAGATTTTTTGGGTTTTACAAATGCTGATGAAAATGACAAAACAATAATTCCAGACTATGATTACAATAAAGTACTAAGTAAATATATTTACTTGGTAAATCACAACAGAAAGCAATGTTTGGATACAATTTATGGAGTATATAAAAATGAAAATGGATCGCTTATGATTGGCGATACACCAATCTATTTTAGAGATAATCTTGTGAATGTTGGAAACAAACGCTTTAATATTACTAGTGGATTATTAGAACTTTTATTTAAAAATAAACCACAAACCTCATACATTAGTGAAGATGACATGAATAATTATAAACAAATTCTTATTATGTCAAATGCACACAAAAAAATATAAATCTTCTGAAACCATCAATACAAGTAAAAGTTTAAAGTACAGTAGTATTATATCAAAACTTTTTCCTAATAATGGAACTTCTAAAGAGCAATTGAAAACTGGTACTTTCTTCCAAAGTTTATGATTAGAAAGCAAAATTTTCAACCAGACTACATTTATTGGGATGATCCAAATGAATTAGTTGATCGTTTAAAGTTGCTTACCGCATCCCAAGAAGCTGGTAATCCAAGTCATAATAATGAAATTATGTCCATTATTGAGGAGTTACGAGAAGCTAAAATTATATATTAGTAAGTGTTTTGTCCATTAGAGATCAGTTTCAAAATGAGCATCGATGTATTCGGACATCCTCTTAATCGAGGAGGGACAACTGTAGCAAAAAGAGAACCACCTGGACCACCTGGAGTTGGCTTTAAGGTTAATTCACAAGGCAACTACGAGGTTGAAAATAGAAGAATTTGCAACGTTGCAAACGCTGAAGAGGAGGGAGAAGTAGTTAATTTATTACTTGCTCGGAGCATGATAGAAAACGAAGTTAAACTAGTGCATGATATCACATCTTCATTACGATCAGATATTGATAAGAATAAATTTTGTTAAAAATTATTGAAAGCTCAACAGTGGAAAATTTAAAAAATATTGAAAAACAAATAAATCAAGATTTATCATATCGAAACGCTGAAGTGATTGGTGAATTTGATGCTAGATTGAGAGCTCTTGAAAGTGACATCAGAAACTTTGAAAAACAATTAAATAAAAATATTTTAAATATTGACGACACTCAAGTGTTGATAAAGACATTGGAGGACTCTGTAGCGGAAAAATTAAAAAATATTGAAAGACAAATAAATCTAAATTTATCATATAGAAACGCTGAAATAATTAGTGAATTGGATACTCGTTTAAGAACTTTAGAAAATGAATGATAAAAAATTGACAGTAGTGAATGAACTTCATACACAAGCTCAAAAAAATTATCATCGACGTCGAGTAGAAATGCGTGATATTGATGATACTTGGCAAGCAGATTTAGTAGAATTGATACCTTACTCTAAAGTAAATAAAGGGTTTAAGTACTTACTCACAGTTATAGATATTTTCTCCAAATATGCTTGGGCTGTTCCAGTAAAGAGTAAAAATGGAAAAGATGTTGTTGAAGCAATGAAATCTGTATTTGCAAAGAAACGTATTCCAAAAAACCTGCATTCAGATAAAGGAAAAGAATTCTACAATTCACAATTGGAAGCATTAATGAAAATGCATAAAATTAATTTTTATTCAACATACAGTAATCTAAAAGCGTCCATTGTAGAACGATTTAATCGAACCCTCAAGAGAAAAATGTGGATGCAGTTTAGTTTACGAGGTAATTACAAGTGGTATGATATATTATCCAATCTGATTGCTAATTATAATGATACAAAGCATCGAACAATTGAAATGAAACCTAAAAATGTAACCTTATAAGCTCAAGGATTACCAAGACCAACCAATCAGTGGTGGATTCTATGAAGAGGAACTTCTTAAAGTAAAATATGCTGATATATATCTTGTAGAAAAAGTTTTAAAATCCCGTGGAAATAAAGTTTTTGTCAAGTGGTTAGGTTTTGATAATTCTCATAATAGCTGGATAGATAAGGAAAATCATTAATGAATCAACAATGAATCATTAATGAATCAATAATGAATCAATAATGAATCAATAATGAATCATTAATGAATCAATAATGAATCATTAATGAATCATTAATGAATCAATAATGAATCATTAATGAATCAATAATGAATCATTAATGAATCATTAATGAATCAATAATGAATCATTAATGAATTAGCAATGAATCATTAATGAATCATTAATGAATCAACAATGAATCATTACTGAATCAACAATGAATCATTAATGAATCAACAATGAAACATTAATGAATCAACAATGAATCATTAATGAATCAACAATGAATCATTAATAAAACAACAATGAATCATTAATGAATCAACAATGAAATCATAATAAATGAATTATACATGAATGTTAAATTAAAAAAATAAATGTAAAACTTTTGAGGTAATAAATGAATAAACTAATTATATATATATATGTCATGTATATGTATATTTAATACCATTATTAACTCACACACACTTAAACTTAATCATTTTTCTTTATTTTATAATGTCCCCAAGCAAGAGTGTCGCTACTGTCGGGTAACAAATATCGCTTGTTATCCATCGGACTTAAAGCTACTTTAATTTGTTTAACAGTTTCAACTTTGTGCAATCGTGATCTAATAACATGTTGAGTTCTAATTTGAATTGAATAGTTACTTAAACAATCAATATAATCATTAAAATCTATATTTTTCTTTACAACTAACGCTTTAACACCCTTTGCTTTTTTCGTAAAATCTTGACCATTTACACGAATACTATACATTTTACTTCGCAAGCCAACAAATTCAGTAATAATTTTTCCACTGCACTCATCTTTCATGAGTCCAAGTATTTTATTGTTGACTTGTGGAATATTATAAATATTATCCTTTGGATAGTCTGACGTGTCAAATTTGTGAATATCCTTCCTCATATCAGCAAAAATATTTTCGCATTTTAATTCATAAATTAAACTATCCGTATCTGTGTACATTAATTTACAAGATTTACCATATTTTTTCAACATGTAATCATAATGAAAGTCATAAATTAGCGTTTTCGACAAATCAAGTACTGAAAAGCCAATATAAATTGGTTTGTTCATATAAATTTCTGTTTTTCTAAGTTAAATCGCTACTAAATTTTCATTAAATATTTACCGACTGTGAAAATTTGGTTTTGTAATAAGAGCCTCAGCACCACAACGACCATTCCATTTAGTTACAAGTTTAACATTGACGTGTTTCCGAACATTTTCCATTGTTTTTCCATATACAGCATTGTTCATGAGCTTAAAAAGGTTTTTCTCAAATTCGTTTTTTGCTTTAGCTCTCATCGAAGTATTGAAATCTATGTATGGCTTAAGCCATGTTGATTGCTTGAATTTCATTATTCTATGAATTTTTACTAATTTTAACCTATTAGCTATAACCTGTTTTAATACTCTGTAATGTATAATGTATTTCCGCTTATGATTCAAAGTTGTCAAAAGTTTCGCTTGGTTTGATTCTGTTGGTGGATTTGTGTGTTCAGAACAAAACGGTAAATCACTGTGACTGTCATGCAAATCTTTCGGATAATCTAAATCAACTTCTAAAATGTAGCTATAATCTTCATCATCATTTATATCTAATTTAAAATCATCTGAAACTGGAACCCACTCAAATCCACCATAAGGAAGTGTTTGAACCATACCCCACCCATACAAATTGTTTGCATCAAAATACATAATATACTTGATTTCCTCATTCTCATTAAAATTTTCCATAAAAGGATTATTAGCACAAGCATAACGATTGCTACATTGACTAATACCTCCGCGCACACCACGTTCAAAAAACATTAACTTATAATGTCTGTAAGCAGTTCTAACCTCACATTAGTAAATTTTAACATTGCGTCCCACGTTAATCCTGGTGTTGTATAATAGTGAGCAGGGTCAAGTCTATAAGAGAGTAAGCATTGATCTCTGAAATTTTTAAAGATATCAGTTAATAACAAGACATCAGTTAAATGTAGACCATACACGCTGAGCATGTAAATAATCATCATCAGAAATTCCACTATCATTTAATGTGCTATAAAATTTTTCTTTATCTGGTAATTTTGTTTCTTTCAACTTTACTCGAGAATCTAAATATTCGTAAGGGAAAACTCCTTTACGTGTTAATAAATTGATTTCCTCTAACGTGAAGTTAAAAAAAGCTTGTTTCACAGTTTTATAATCCGTAAGGTATGATGCTAATTTTTCCAAAGATGATGCCATAAATTTGAAGGAGTCAATAAATCGAAATTTAATTTCAGTTCCTTTTACATGCTTGCTAAAGGAAATATATTTTTCTTTATTTAACGGTAAAAGTTCAATTTTTCCCTCAAATTCTAAGCAAATATCTTCAATTATAAAATGTGCATCATACCCACTTAAATTGTGAAATACAACAGGTATTACTTGTGAATCTTGATAATTTAAATTACATGCTTCGTGTGCAGGGCCTCGATATTTACCTGTTAAATGTGAATGATCTCGAACTTTCTTGTCAAGTGATGAAATTTGCCCTTCACAAATGTGACATGTTGTTGATACAGTAAATTCCTCAATTTCCTCTGGTGTCAATCTATCCATTGGTATTGGATTTTTTATAATTGCGTCCACGTTTTCTGCCATTTTCTGCAACTCCTGGGCGAACAACTTGGCAGGATTTACTCCTTCTGGACTCGAATTATACCGAGAAAGTGATTCATCATAGCTGCATTTAACATAATATCCAATGCTCAACATTTCATGACGTTGAATAATTTCCGTGTTAGTAGTATTTTCTTCATCTCTAAAAGGTTTTAGAAGACACTCACAATCTGCGTAGATTACAAATTGGGACTTTTCCTTTATTTCTATGATTTTTAAAGTAAATAAAATTCTTCCCTGGTTTAGGTAGGTTAATTCTGCATTCATTTAATTTTTGGCACTCATCTAAATGTTTAGTTAGATTATCCTCTGTAATAAAGTAATGAAGACATCGGTCGCAAATATATTTTTTTCTTCTGTTTTTAGAGACTTGAGAATTTACAAGATGAGACAAATTCTTGATCCACACGTAGTGATAATCTAGTGAGATGACTTGATTATTAACAACATCATTATCATCATCAATGTCACTAGTACCCTCATCTTCATAATGACTTTCAACTCTTAGCAAATTGATATGCTTCTCCTTTTTCTCTGCAGTTAAGTGTAATGGAACGGTAATAAAATTCTTGCCTTTTAATCGTAGTCCATATAAATTGATGGAGATTTCATTATTTTGTTTTTCGAATTTTGAAATATCCTTTAGTTTTACCGGAAAATCTATGTCATTTAAGTTTAGTTCATGTTCATATTGATAATAATTGTTGACATTTATTACATTATTTTCTCTTGGATGAAGCGCTGATAAAACAGCCCACTTGAAACACTTTTGATCGTAATTTCGAACGTTGATGCAAGCTTTTTTAAATTTTATTTGGTGTGGTAAATCAATGAATGAACCCACACGTATTGCGTTGTACTTGTTTACATTAACTTCTAATTTTATTATTGAATGTAAAGTCCATTGTGATTCCTTCTCTGCAAACTCCTCCACTTTCTGCAATATCGGCTCCTTAACGTTCTTGTTGTAACAATCGTTTAAAGATGTTGTTGGAAAAATTGGTTCATTTTTTACATTAAAATATTTTGATTCAATTTTTTCTTCATCATTCGTGACTTTGCTAAATTTTGCAGCAAGAACAGCATTAACTTTTAGTGGTCCATGTCTCTTAATTATATTTGGAATATTTTTTTCAAAAAGTATACAAGCATCGTCTAAAAATGCTTTTACATCTATATGTACCAAGTTGATTACGAAACTTGTCTGAAGACGACATTTGAAAGCACTCTTGCAATTGGTCCAACGAACAGGACCATTTATTACATCAATTTCCACCGCTGGAGATTCTGATTTTTTTTTAAATTTTCTCCTATTCCATATCCTTGCTTTAAATAAAATTCAAACTTTGCTTTGAGGCAAATGAATTGCTGAATTAGGTTGAGACATTTCTGGCTTCCTGATGGTGAAGTTGCTTTATTAAGCATTTCCCGTAATATCGATGTATATTCTTCACACGTTGCCATCCATTTTGCTATGTTCTGAGTCCAGTCGATTTCATTTTTAACCCTGTTCATCAAATCATATGCTTGTTCTCCAACTTGAAGAATACTTTCAATTTTATTCAAAAGTATTAAATTAGTCTTCCTTAACTTTTCCGCAACCTCAGTATTTGCATCTGCATTATTCCGACGTTTACCAGCCATTCTACAATTTCAAATTTTTTTTTTAAATTCAGTTTTAAAAAGTTTATTATATAGTTTAAATATATTGCATAAGATATAATTTAAACTATAAAATATTAGCAAATTTATAAAAATAATCTTACTCTAATTATTTAAAAGGTGCTAAATTGAACGGTTCCGCCCTCTACAATTGCAACGATGCTGCCCACTGCTGTGCGTCACCTAGGCACTCAACGGAGTCTCCCTTCTATACGTTACAGCTAGTGCTGACTTGTTGCGGTTCCACCTTTCTCTTTCTGCTACGCTGAAAGTCTATCTCCCCCTTCTCACTGCTATGCTACGACACTCTCGCTCTCTCTCTCGCTCTGCTAAGCTGAAAAACAGTTTCCTACTTTACCGGTCGAGTCATAATTTATAGCAGAAATCTGCATTGCCATTAACGAATAATATTGGAATCTGCAATACCGACTGTGGATGATACTTACCATAGGTATCCGACTACCACGCCTCTAGCAGCGGCCTCGCAAACCACTTTCAAAATCGCGCCATTACCTACTGCAGCGCTAGTGGCGCCTCTAGCGGCGGCCTCGCGAACTATATTCCAGTAGTTACATAGCTTATCTACTTTCATTATTATATATTATAATGTTATAATAATAATTATTATTATATTGCACGGTTTTATCTTGTAACAATCAAGGGTTATATATTTTTCTAAAAATGTGAATAATTGATAAAACGAATGAACGAATCAACGAATTTGCAATTTATATCTTTTGATAAATTTAGAGAGCAAGAGAAATTATTTTTATAGAATTTGAAAAAAATACCAAATATTTGTTAATGATTTTGGTATAGAATTAAAAAGTAGGATTTTTACTACATATTGGTTAACTGACAATTCTCAAAAAAAATTTCTCTTTAATTGGCATTGACTTGAACTCAAGATTTCAAAAATTAAATTTTCACAAAAAATCTCTTACTTTAAAGGACTTTATTTACACATTTACATGATTAAATTGTTTATATCTTCGCCCATTTGTCTCTAAATTTATTAAACTTTAAAATGACCCTCATTTGATAGCTTTTACATCAATTTTTACTAAAATATTTGAGTTTCATGTAAAGCGAGCATTCAAATGTTGTCAGTCCAAATGTACTGAAACTTTACGACCCGAGTGTAAGTAAACTAGTTTTTAATGCATTTCAGACCATCCACTTCGACCGGAATGGATAATATTATACTTTGTTAATTTGTTTTACTTAATTAATTTTATTATTTATGCAATATTATTTCATACTTTTTAATGAATAATGAATTTTATTAATTCAAATTAGTTAGTTTAGTATTTTTATTATTACTTAGATTTGTATTATTTTATTATTTATTTTTCATTTAATGAATTATTAAATAAGTTATTGAAAAGTATGAAATAATATTCTATAGATCATGTCGTTTACGGTTTTTAGGGATAAAAACAACCGTTAAATAGAAGATAACCAATTGTATTGAAAAAATGTATAAAAAAGGGAAATTTTTATTTAAAAATTCTTTAAACGTTATTACGACTAGTAAACATACCCTTACTAATATTTTAGGTCGAACCCTCAACCCCAAAAACTACCCCTATTTCGATTTATTTAAAAATACTAATAAAACTGAAAAATTTGGGATTTTTTAAAAGTAATATATTTAATATAATATTAATATTATATAATTATATAATATTATAATATATAATTATATTATAATTATATAATATATTTAATATATTAAATATCATTTTTATTTTTTCACCCCAACCCTTATCTCAAAACCTGTCCCTAAGCTAAATCAATATATTCAATACTGCCCTATAATTTTTAGAATTTTATAAAACTTCGTATTTAAGGATTTTTGGGGTCGCTAGTTACAAATCTGAAGTCGTTGTTTAAACATTCAAAATGGCGTATCCAAAATGTCGGACAAATAAAAAAAATCATCCGATTTTTATAAAATTTTATAACTTTGGTATTTCAAAAAACTGCAAAACAAATTAAAAATAAAAAACGTGTTCTTTATTTTTTTTAAGTTGTAATCATTTAAATTATAAATAATTTTTTAAATATCTGAAACAATGTATTGAAAAACAATATAAAATTTTTCAAAATAACTCTAATTTTTTCGAAAATTTTGGTCGGATTTGTTTGCGGTTAAATGATTCATTATATTTCACAAGTCCGAAATACCACGGTTATTAAATTTTATTAAAATCGGATCATTTTTTTAATTTGTCCGACATTTTGGACACGCCATTTTGAATTTTTAAACAACGATTTCAGATTTGTAACTAGCGACTCCAAAAATCCTTAAATACGAAGTGTTATGAAATTTTTAAAATTATATGGCAGTATTGAATATATTGATTTAGCTTAGAGTCAGGTTTTGAGATAAGGATTGGAGTGAAAAAATAAAAATGATAGGCTGTGGAATAATAATTACAATTAACCAACGATTACTGTTAAAAAAAATCCCAAATTTTTCAGTTTTATTAGTATTTTTAAATAAATCGAAATAGGGGTAGTTTTTGGGGTTGAGGGTTCGACCTAAAATATTAGTAAGGGTATGTTTACTAGTCGTAATAACGTTTAAAGAATTTTTTAATAAAAATTTCCCTTTTTTATACATTTTTTCAATACAATTGGTTATCTTCTATTTAAGGGTTGTTTTTACCCCTAAAAACCGTTTACGACTTGATTTCGAAAAACGGCCAGACACGGGTATCTTTTTTTAGCTTTAGTTTCCGAAAATCTTTGATTCGTTCATAGGTGCAAAATCGTGTCGGACAATGAGTTGATAATTTATTATTTTTCTAATATTTTTAATAGTTTTAATAATTTTAATTTATTTTTCTATATTTTATTTTATTAATAATTATTTAATCATTATAAAACATTAAATAATAATAAAAACGAATAAATATTTTATTTTTTAAGTGAATTTAAAATTACTCTGAATTAAGATTTTATTACACAGAAACTTTTGCGAGATTATATTAAATTGACAATTGAATAGAGATCATATTGAATTGAGGTCCAAAGACGATTTTAATATTTTGATAATTGAAACAAGATCATATCAACGGGAGCCGTCGATATAAATCGTCCATGTTTATAAAAATTTCAAGACGCAAAATGTACCATGATTTCACGAGTCTTAATTTGTATGAAATAATTAGTTTAAAAATTTAGAAAATACCATTTCCGACCTAAAATTAATCGCTTTTTCGGAATATGAAGCTAAAAAATTTTTTTTATTTATCTTCAAAAAAATGTATTGCACTTTTATTGCTAAAAACACACTTTTTTACGAAAAAAAAATTTTCAAATATTATTTTGACATGAAAAACTAAAGAATATGGTCTCCAAAGGACAAAATATCGCGCCCTCGTACTCTTAGCTACAAGATATCATAAATACTTTTTTTATATTCAAGACGGTGGATATAAAAATGGTCATTTTTCTAAAATACAAAAGGCCGGGAAAAAATTTTCTGACAATTATTTAAAAAGTGGTTAGATTTGCTTGAAAATGGTAACTCGGGGGTTTTTGAGGTCGCTGATTACGAATCTGCTGTTACGTTTTAAAATTCAAAATGGCGGATCAAATATGGCGGACATATTTTTTGAAAAGTGATTGGATTTTCTTGACTAATCTGATGTCACTTTTTCAAAATTTATAATGGTGAATACAATATAGAGGACATTTTTTTAAAAAGTAATTGCATTTGCTTGAAAACGGTCATTCGGGTGTTTTTGAGAATTCTAGATTACGAATCTGACTTCAGATCAATATTATGTTTATCCTCTACGTCCGTTAGCCGTCAACAAAATTTAATTGGCGTTATGCAGCTTTTACCAGAAGGAGGCCGACGTACAACAAGCTACTATTATTTAATTTTATATCCATGGTCTATTCATCTTCTTCTACATCAATCTCTTTACTACTACGCAACCGTTTCTGTCTTTTTGCTCTCGACATTATGCAAATAATTAATTACAAGTATTTCTGGGAATGATAATCTTCTCGATTAGTAAAAAACAATTACCTATTAATATCTAGATGTTTTATGCGAATAGGCAAGTGAAGAATGATTTTTGTTGATTTTGTGAAATTTCACTAAATTTTCAGTAAAATAATTCTTTTTTACCAAATACTTAATCTTAAACAAAAGATTAACTTTTTTGATATTCATTTTTTATTAATTCTTCGCTTGCCTATTCGCATAATATATCTCCATTTATTAATATATTGAAAAAATAAAATAAAAAATGTCTTTTTTGCATGTCGACCTCTTTGTAATAAGAGCTGGGCAACATAAATAAAATTTTGTTGACGACTAACGGACGTGGAGGATAAATATAATATTGTTCTGAAGTCAGATTCGGATTCAGCATTCTCAAAAACCCCCGAATGACCATTTTCAAGCAAATACACTTACTTTTTAAAATGCTGTCCACCTTAGTGGACTCACCATTATGAATTTTGAAAAACTGACATCAGATTCGTCATCAGCGACCCCAAAAACCCTTGGATACCGAGTTTTATGTAAATCCAATAACTTTTTGCTTTATTTAGCTGTCATACAGGATCCGCCATTTTGAATTATTAAAATCGGACTTCAGATTCGTAATTAGCGACCCAAAAACCTTCAAAATATGTAATATTATTTAATTTGAGTCATTTTTATAGCTTACAGACTAAGGTTTGTGATTTTTTTGACGGAATTTCTGACTTTTGACGCTGCTTCTTAACCTTAAAATTTGTTAACATTGTTTTTGTATAATTTTTCTGTATTCTGCATTTATTAAGCTTTGTTTTCGTTTCAGAACCATGAAATTTCGTTAATTCCTTCAAGAGATACTAGTTTTTGAACAGATTTTCAGAAAAAGGCACACTGTGAGGCGGTAAGAGTCGGGCATCGGCGAATTATTCGCCGGCAAACGGAACATAACATTTTAAGCAATGTGGAGTCACTTTCACCAAATTTTTCCGCCATATTGAATCCGCCATTTTGAATTTTGGAAAAATAATATCATATTCATAATCAGTGACTCCAAAACCCCCTGAGTAACAAATTCCAAGCAATGTGAAGTCATTTTTAAAAAGTTGTCAGCTATATTCAATGCGCCATTTTGTATTTTGAAAAAAACATCATATTTGTAATCAATGACCTAAGAAGCAAAAAATTTGAGGTTATGTATTTAATTTTTCAAGTAAAAGTACAGAAAGAAAATCAAATATTAATAAAAATTAATTCATCTTCAAGTCTTTATTATATTTAAAATATTTAATAAAAATTGGTTTCAAATTGAAATAATTAAAAATAAATTTTTAATCAAGAGAAATCTAACACGACCCTAACCTACAATTCGTTTGCTTCTTAGGTACCTTTCTTCGGAGCGTGTCACATATATGGTTAAATGCAGACCTTTCGTATTTTCGTTCTAATTCATTTATTATTTATTTTAGGTATTTGGTCCTTACATATGTTAATGATAAATAGTAATAGTGTAGAAAAATCAAATAGTCATTTAAAAATATCAGCATTTATTAAATTTAGGGGAGATTCGGGTAACCCCGGACAGTAGGTAGTCCTGGACACTTTTAATTTCTAATAGAATAATGTGTTATTACTATTGAAATAAATTACAAATGATTTACAATACAGTTTAACTTTTATTTTTTTAAAAATATACTCAGTTTTTTCATTTTCTTTTATTAAAAAATTGAATTTTCTAAAAAATCTGAAAGTATCCGGACACTTTAGAAAATGTATGTACGTCACATTGAATGTCTTATAAAATCTTTTTTATGTTGAATTTTTGTGAACGTTAAATAGGTTTTTCAGTCTGTTTCTATTACATGGTTTATTTTCATTGTTGTAAATATAATTTGACGTTAGTTTATCAAGTTTAATAATTAAAATATAAAATATTTTCGCGCATGTCCGGGGCTACCCGACAAATTGTTAAAGGTTGGAATTTTAATACTCATATTTTCCCTTATTTTTTTCCTAAAAGGTTTGATTATTTTACAAATGAATTTATGCTAAAGGTTAAAAGAAGTATTCTGTTTGATATGAAAAAATTTAATTAACATTCTAAAAATATAAACACAAATTATTCATCAAAATGCTTTAGTTTCCGGGGATATAATAGGAAAAAAAGTTTTGCAACACTAACCTGTAAAATTGAAATGTTCTATGACAACATTCGTTTTCAACAACAAAAAATTAATTACACAACAACATAATTATAAAAAAAGAAATGATTTTTAATAAAAGTTTTAATTAAAAAAAAAATTTTATTGAGATTAATTCTATAAATTCAAATGCAATGTAAAGTTAATATATACCAATTTTTCTTTTGAGGATTTTTTAAATTCTATCAATTCATTTTCAGATATTATTATGATAAATATATCTAGCAATATTTAAATAAATTCGTTGAAACGTCTTAAAGTTATCGTGTTCACAAAAACGAGATCCACACACACACACACAAAATTACATACATCCGGACAATTGCTTTTTGACTTAAATAACATAGTGCTATGAGGAGAAAATTTGTTTCAAGGATTTTTAAAAACTTTGTAAATTAAACGTCTACAAAGCTTCCTCCACGAGGAAGAACTAATAAATTTACTTTATTTGAAAAAAAATTTTAATCTATAACACTAACAAAACTGTTTTTACATATTTTAAGTGACCTGTATTACTATAATCAATTTCAAAGACTAATTTAAATAATAGAAAAATATATTTTATAATTTTCATACTTTTTATTATTAATAATAATAATAATAATAATAATAATAATAATAATAATAATAATAATAATAATAATAATAATAATAATAATAATAAAATACAAATACAGAAAAGATAATAATATGTTAATATAAATAAAATAATAAAATACCATTACTGACGTTAAAATGCAAATAATTAATTAAAAACAAATTAGTTATATTTCAACCGAGCGAGCGTCAGCGAACGAGGTATATGTCGCTAGTTGGTTATTAATATTAGTCCAATATATTTGTTGTCAATGAACAACCAAGGCTTGGATATTCCGGCATTTGTCTCGGATATACATAAATTGTTCTAGATCCACAATATAGTTTTAATACAGATTCGCAGGATTGGTCTGATATAGTAAAATTATCTACAAACTTGATGATCGTAACGTTACATTTCTAGACAGTTTCTATAACATTTCACAATACCGGAACTATAGGGGAGACTGGGGTAAACCCGCTCACTAGCGATTTGACGCTATAGACTCAACTTAAGATGGAGATATTTGTACTGACAATAGTACTTAACATACAACTAATGTTAACGAACTTTCGTTTACTTTCATAAATTCGTCATAAATTCAGAGACGGTCAATTGTTTTTAGAAGTGCAAAAAAGAAAAAATGATCTTCGGATTTTTAAGTTTTTCGATTATTATTTTTGAGACTTAATTTGTTCGACAAATTTTTTTGATGCTATTGAATGTCCTTTTTCAAAATATATATGTAGTTTTGTTTGATTACAAAAAGATTTATTTAAATTTATTCTGAAATGTGAGAAACACATTCGGGTAAAGCTGCTCACTTATTAAATTTGTGTAGGAAGTATTAACAGTATTTGCGTTTTTTTGGCGATCTTAAAATTTTTAATATTAAAAATATTTATTAAAAGAGATATAATATTCATTTCCTAACAATGTTATTGAATTATTGGGTTATTAGTTGAATATTTAACATTTTAAATGTCCCGCATTTCGCGATTTGTGGCGATTTTTTTAATGGATGGCGCTGAACTATCAATATTTGTTGGCAACATTGAGCGGAATCATATCTATATCAGTTATTATTAGTGATTATTAGGTTATAACGGTTATAACAAACAACGCAAACAAATAATCAACATTTGTGGCTGTCTTTTTCGGCTAAAAAAAGACATAAATCTAGTTTGTTGTCTTCGTTCAGTTCACGTTTTATTCATTTGTCATTTTTTATCAATAATAAAATCTATAACTTGTAACATCCAAAATTGTATCTACATTTTAATTTTCTCTTAATAAAATATTATTTAAATTCACAGTTGCAAATCATGAAACCTATACTTATTATTTAATAAACCAATATTTATTGTTTATAGAACTCATAATTTATCATTAATAAATCATACTGAAAACGGAAATAAGGAGAACTTTAATATATACAAAATAAAACTGTCGGGATTACCTTAAATTCTTAAAAAAATCAAGTGATCGGGTTTACCTCGAGGGGTGAGCGGATTTACCTTGGAAAATTGTGATTTTGAAATTTGGTATGTGTATTAAAAATGGATTACATTAAAAATATAGCGAACATATTTGGTATTGATCTTCATGGTGTTTTCATCGAAAAACTAAAATCTCTTTTTGCAAGGTCGTTTGCGAAAAACTAAAATTTTTTTTCATTTTAGAAAAAAAGTGGGTACCCCCCCTGGGTTTTCACAATTATTGATCTATTGGACTGCAGTTTGGCTTATTTTATGTAGTTTCGTGTGTAAAAGTTTTTTTGAAGAAAAAGAGAAAGAATCTGGAAGAAATTCAAAAAAAGCCGAAGCTGGACGTATCAACAGGCATTCACCAGGTACTCTCATAGATGCGTGACTTGAATAAAGGCAATATAGGCCAGTCGATGGGTCGAAAAAGTGCACAAAAAAACTTCAGCGCATTCGCTTGAAATTGATTACTCGGATGTTTTTGGTGTCGCTGATTATGTTTTGTACGTTATTTAGCTGCCAAATGTCTTTACTAGTAATGACGTTACCAACTCTCACCGCGTGGAGATAATCATTAAAAGATTGGAGAGTCTTATTTAAAATTTTTTTTTCGTTTTTTTTCTTTATAGTTCTTTATTTTTAAATTCACTTCTCATAAATAGAATTGAAACATTCTTCGCAAAAGTATGATTTGCACATATTGCAATATACCCTGTCGGAGTGGGGAAATCGAATTCAAATCAAGTTTGATTTGAATTCGATTGAACTTGATTAGAGGCAGAATTTTGCTAATAATTGATGAAATTTGATGAAATAAAGCATTGCTAATGAAAGTTGGTTAATATGATGGTTGGCCCAACCATCAGTTCTCCCGGTCGGCATTCATGGTTGGCCCGACTTTGGGAGAAACATTGAACCAAAGTCGGGCCACCTTTGGGTGCCGAAACTTAGGCTGCCACAGTTGGTCCGACTTTGGCCCGACGTTCCAAGTGTGGCGGCCGACCGAAATTCGCACCTGGGAATTGACTTACCTGCAATTTGTTTTAACACTAACTTCCCCTCCCCCCCTCTTAAGGCTAGGACGGATGTCTTTTTAAAAAATTTTTTGCAAACAAACGAAATTAAATGCCGTTTACACCCTATTGATAGCATAAAAATTGGCGAATTAACATCCGTATGAGTTTTATTTAACATTCTTATAAGCTCAACTATCAATTTTGTTAGTATAACAAAAGTATGGTAACTGATTATGGTACGTGAATCCGTATTTTGTTTAAACGTTATTTTGTTTAAAAAATATAATAATTACAAACAATTTGTCCGGCCCATAACAGATATTTCATTCTTGACTATCAATAATTTTTAAATTATTTTTTCAGGAATAATATTCAAAATTTAATATCATATCTTCATTTCTTACAAACTAGTAACTGTAAAAGTTAAAACATAATTGAAACTGAAGTTTTAATAAAAATTAAATAAAATTTAACGTTTCTTTTAAATACCTCCTTGATGGTCAATAACATTTCAGGAACAGTTCGGTAAAACTTTCTTTACTTGACTCGAGTGTTAGTTTTCAGGAATAGTTCGCTAAAACTTCCTTGACTTGCCTGAATTGTTAGTTTTTAGGATTGAAATACTGTTTTGAATGCCCCGTAGTAAAAAAAAATTTGACGTTAATAGTTAGTTGTTTCTAACCTATATGTACTCATTAACTAATAATTAATAATTTCATTTCTAGCAGAAACTGCTTCTGAAACGAAATTAAATAGAAAATTACTTTCGTTTTAGTTCTTAAAAAATCCAAAAACAAAAGTATGTGAAACTATTAAGTGTCATGTCAACTCGAAACAAAAGATTGAAAAACATAATAATTTAGTGTTAATTACAGAAAAATTGTTTCCGCATACTTATCTAACAAGAGCAACGTAAGTAATTTATGTAACTTACGTAACCAGACTAAATTACGTAGCTATAGTAATTTACATAATTACAGTAAGTTACGTATGTTACGTAACCAGAGTAAATAACGTAACTACAGTATCTTACGTCAAGGATCCAACTTACGTAAGTTACGTAACTACAATAACTTACGTAATGGGTACAACTTACGTAACTTACGTAACTACAATAACTTACTTACATAAGCGCTAATGTCGCTTAGGTGTTTATTCTCATGTTTACACTATACGAATTTTGCTCTAAGCGACATTGGCGCTTATGTGTCTTCTTACATTGGACGGCAGAATATAGAAAGATGTATTCATTATGAATATAACACTGAGACAATAGTATATTATGCACGATGGGTGTAAAGCACAGTTTATGAATTTAATGAAAGATGATTCTGCAGAAAAAAGATTGTACTTTCGGCTCGTTTTAATCTATTATTCAATTTAATATTATCACATATTAATTGCCGACACTTTTCCTCCCCATTTTCTATGCTTTTTATAATTTTTTCGTCCTCAAGTTTCACTGATCCCAGATCCGCTACCACGATATAGAGTTGATTTTGGTATTATTAATGTCAGATTTAATATCTAGGAGTAAACATTTTCGATCATCGTTAGTAGTCATGAGATTTATAGTAACATTTTGAACCATATACTATAAAACTATAAAACACTATAAAACAATCACTATTTAATGTTTCACGAGACTTGTAAACGAAAATTGACGTGACTAACATAAAACACGTCTGCACAGTGTGAAGGCCACATGCGAACTCCGTATATGTAAAGAGAACACTTATTTTGCGTTTTACCGAACTATTCAATAAATATAAATTTTACCGAACACTGTACCTTACGTTTTACCAAACTTTCAATAAAAATGAGTGAAGTGAACACTTACCCTACGTTTTACTGAACTGGAAGTGAAGCTCTAATACATGTCTCGTAAGTTTTATACTTTTTACATTATTTTTCAGTGCAATTGCTTTCACAGTCCTGTTCTTGAAAAATTACAATTTTGACACTTCATCCCAGTTTTATCGAACTAAATTCAGTAAAAGTTTAGAAATAAATTTTCACTGTGCACTTAATTTCTCTTGATTTATTCTAACTTTGCTTGAAATGTAATTATTGCTTCTCTTACCTTTCTTTTTTATATATAGTTCTTTAGTATATAAAAATGTTCAAAAATTGTATTTTTTTTAAATACTGTGAACTGTCATTTGTCATAAATAAAAATCTTCTATGTGTCTTCTATACTTTTGTAATATTCTATCTACTTTCTTTTTAATTCCATGTAAATTAAATGCTTCTTGGTGGACAACTAACAAAAATTGACCAATAAAAATCCAGCAAGTTACTTTAGAAAAGGATGAAAAAGAGAAAAAGGAATTCAAAGGAATTAAATTGTTTAACACTTTCTAATGCAAGCCTTTTTACCGAGTTAAGGAGTAAAAATTTTAAATGGGTCAAATTTGTGCTAGTTAACTTTATAGATCAATAAGAAGCGTACTTATCTTAAAATTACACTACCGTCCGAAACTGTGCGAACGCTTACACCGCGAGTCATTGAAAAACATACTTGCATTAAAATGGACATAACTCCGAGAGAAATGAACGTAAAGGATTTTTCTTTTTAGCGTTAGAAATTTATTATATTTCGAAAAAAATAATGCCTATGTTAATCAGATTCCTTAATTAGGTTTCAGTATATCATCTTACAAAGTTGAAAAAATAATTGTAATTTTTTCCTTATTTCTTACCTTGACTTTAATCTTTTGCATGGTCCAGGAAAATTTACGAAAAATTTTGTCATTTTACATGATTATTCCTTGGAATCTAAGGTTTTAATTGATTCCAAGAACAATAAAAACCGTTAACAAGTTTCCTAGAAATTAAAAGAATTGTGCGAGCGTGCACAGAAAAAATTCGACCGTCAATCCCTCGATTTTTCTCTTTCGTCCGTGCGCCAGGGCCAAAACAGAAGATTTCAATTGGGCGCTTTCCCAGGCACCATTACTTTCATTATTTATGCTTTTTCTTGGAAAATTAAACATTTGCATAACACCAAAAATATTATAATTATGTACTAAGTTAATTAGACTGTTATTAAAATTGAATAAATGTAATAAAAACGATATTTTTGGGATTAAAAAATTTAATTTCACAAACTTGAACAATTTTTTTGGAAAAAAGAGGTAGACTTTAGTCAATGTAAGAAATGAGGAAAAAATTACAATTATTTTTTCAACTTTGTAAGATAGGCATTATTTTTTTTAAATATAATAAGCTTTTCAACGCTAAATGAAAAATCCTTTACGTTTATTTCTCTCTGATTTACGGCTATTTTAATGCAAGTATGTTTTTCAATGACTCCCGTGTAAGCGTTCGCACAATTTCGTACGGTAGTGTAGTTTAAAATCCGTTTTCGCCAACTGTTGGACATAAAACATCGAATGCGTGCCTTAAATTTTAAAAGAAAATATGAATATAAAAAAATCAGTTGTAATATAAATTTCACTGCGCTCTTAGATTAGGTTTAACCTAAAAGTGCTTTC
The DNA here is from genome assembly GCA_032872475.1 of Leptopilina myrica (nomen nudum). Taxonomy (NCBI): domain Eukaryota; kingdom Metazoa; phylum Arthropoda; class Insecta; order Hymenoptera; family Figitidae; genus Leptopilina; species Leptopilina myrica (nomen nudum). The sequence continues at coordinate 36,804,792 of CM065458.1, read as the reverse complement.
CCATTAAATGTTTTTCTCAATTCTTATTCTAATACTAAAATTGAATAATTTGATCCAGAAATAAATTTTATAATTCATAAATGCAGCATTTTTTATATTTTCTAACCCTAATAAGTTTCTAATAATTTTAAAAAAATTAGACTTTTGTTAATTAAATTATTTAACGTCATATATAATTATTAAAGTTCATACTTATACGTATGCAATGCAGAAAAACCGGAAAAGTCGCAAACCTATGAAAACAAATAATCTAACGCATGCGGGAATCAAACCTACGGCCTACAGACACCACCCTAACCATGATGCTACGAAACCTAACTGAACACTAACGTTTTATTGTCAGTGACTCGTTGATTTGCTTTAATGATTCAATAAGGCACTTATTGACACCAATACACCGTAACAAATAAATAGTTTAACAATAATAGTAATAATAATAACAATATTAATAATGTAATAATAAACGATAAATATTCAAAAATGAATATTTATATTATTATTAAAAAAATGTTCTTAGTTGTTTGGACTTAGAATTTTTTGCTAATTAATTATGTGGATTTTTTTTTGGTTTGTACTTAGAAATGTTTGCTCATATGATTATTGATGTGGGTCCCCAAAAACTGGGAAGCCTAGGTAGGGCCCAGCTCACGCCCACTTATAATATTATTTCGCCTGATCGGATCCCAACGTGGGTGGGTCAATAGACAAAATCTAAAATGCTTCCGAAAAATGTTAACAATTATATATTTTTTTATTGTTTATTTATAACAATTGTCTATTTATGTACAAAGATGACCACGGTTATATCAAAGTTTTATTATTAAATGTTAAAGAAAATCTAACTAATTTATCATTTTTATTGTAAATGATTTTTGTTATTATATATAATAAATTTTACTAATGTCATATTGTTGTCTTTATTTGTTTAAATAAATAACACAGGCCAACAAAATTTGATTCAATTTACTTTTCAAGAATCAGACAATACTTTTTCGAAGGATTTCGACGTGCTGAATCCGAATTCGACCTAAAAATGGATCCATTACGTCAGATTTTTAAGATATTTTAATTTCGAATACCTTTCTATTCAAGCTTTTTCATTGGGAAGATCATGTTATTCAGTGAAAAGTTTTTCCGTAGTAAAGTATATGTGGCACTTGACTACTGAATGAATCTAGTTTTTTGTAAATAGGGTCAGAATTTCTCCAACGGATCACCTGAAACTAAATATTTTCTTCTTAAACCAAAATATTTTTTTGACTCCTAATATGATTTTAAAAAATCACTGAAAATATTAACTATTTTTGGAATTTTAAAATTTTTTTCTCGAGGGGGATAAAATTGTCAAGAGATGCCTCTTAACCGATTTTTGAATTTTTAATTTTTTTGAGGGTGTTGCTATAAACGAAATATCCCTTTGCATGGGCAAGAAGGATGTGAACCGGTGGGTTCAGTATAGATTTATTGTTTTGTTTTTGTGATTGTGGAAGAGATAGTCTATAAACAGCATCTTCCATAAATGGGCAGCTACTGTTATCTACGCTGGTCATCCCTGACAGCCCGTCTGATCATGTTAAGTCATGCGCTCGGGACGCAGATTGGGGATTCAACTTTCGGGATAACAGGAATTGGTGAATGAACCTGAAAGGTTTATGTCTATAAATGACGCCTTTCAAGCCTGTGAAATGAATGGGTAACCCTTCGGAGAGGCTTCTTCTTGAGGACAGTGACGTGGAGGCTTTTCACTTTGGTGAAAGCATCTACGGCATTGCCATGGACCTAAGAGAAGAGAGGGAATAACTCTTTAAAAAACTAGAATCTTTCCCTCCTTCCCTTAAAGCGAGAAGAATTATTAAACCAAAAGCTGAAACTCCAGTGGGGACTCCCTCTTCAGACAGAAAGAAGAGAGAGGACTCGACGATGCCCCCTGATAGAATGTCAAAAAAAGGAAAGGGGTCCGAGTCTCCTCATCAGATTGCTGAAGAAGCTTCTGCTGGTGAGGCCCGGACAATTGAGGAACCCAACAAAGACGCGTGGGTTAAGCTTAAAGGGGAAGAAAAAAAGGAAGAAAAAGAATAAGGGGAAAAAATTGGGGAAGACCCAGTGGGGGGACCTAAAAAGCCCACAGAAAGAAAAAAGAAAAGAAGAGAGACAGACGCAATAAAAATTTGTGCAAGAGAAGGGGGAGACCATACGAAGATCATGGACAATATGTTCGCAGGAGTTAGCCCTGTTGAGAGCAATGTTGAGGTCCTGTCCGTCCGTAGATCCAGGAAGAATGACGTCCTCCTGGTTCTTAGGAAGGGACAGGATCTTACAAAGTACAGCAGTGAGCTGACTACGGTCCTTCAAGATCAGGCGGAAGTGATAACTGTGGTTTCGACGAAGTCAGTTAAAATTGAAGACCTCTACGAAACCGTAGAGGTATCAAATGTGCTAAAAGCTGTACAAAGTTCTCTGGACAAGCCCAATTTGGTATGTATGCGAATTTTGTTCCTCTACTTATTATTGTTTACAATATTAGATATACAATACTTTAATTTTTTAAATTATTTTTTTATCAAATGATTTTAATGTATTTTTTTAATTGTTTATTTTAATTCTAACATTTATTGATGAATGTTTCAAGTATTGTTTTAATACTCGTGTACGGAACCCGCTATTGCAGTGCGAGTTCAACACGCACTTGTCCAATTTTTTTTAATTTTATTTGATATTTTTTTTTAGATTATTTAATATATTTTTTGTGATTAGATTGTAAAAATATACTAATAAACTCATTTTTAGTTAATTAGATCAAATAATGTGAAAATAAGAAAAAACATTTTTTTTAATTTCTTTTTTAGTTTTTTATATATATTTTTTGCTATAAGACTGTAAAAATATACTGATAAACCTATTTTTAGTTAATTAGATCAAATAATGTAAAAATTAGAAGAAAATTTTTTTTACTTTAAACAATTTTTTAAAATGTTTTTTTAAGATTTTTTTTATATATTTTTTGTGATCAGACTGTAAAAATATGCTAATAAACCCATTTTCAGTTAATTCGATCAAATATTATATTATATATTATATTTTTTCTGTAATATTCGCGTTAAAATACACCAGTATGCCAAATTTTAGCCATCCATGTTGAATAGTTTAGAAGTTAGGAGGGGGGAATGGTAACTTTTTTGTGCATTTTTGGCCGAAAATCCTGTTATTTCCTTGACAACGCTATGGTTATCACCTCCAATCACATTCTCTATATTTTTCCTGTAATCTATGAGTGAAAATACGTATAGTATTTTATTAACCGGAGTAGGATGCCTATCCGTTGCCAGACTCAAGTGTCATTTTGGATATGTTCGGTAGGCCTTGCCGTGGTAGCGGGGCTTCCTACATAAGGGCAACCATACAGTACACTCTACACATATATGAGTTACACACAATTACATTACTTACACAGCCTGTCACACACAGTCATATTACACTTATCACACCCATATGTTTACGGCTCATCCTGGACAAGCTAGAGAGAATAGGAAGTACGAGCAGCGTCAAAACTCAAGCCAATTGCATTTCTGTTTTTAGTAATGCATCGGCAAATGACTTTGTTAGTTGTAACGAGGATCGGGAAGAATGCATTAAGCTACGGAAGGAGGAGGCAGCAAGTATTCTGAAGTGGTGAAATCGAATTCAAACCAAGTTTGATTTGAATTCAAATGAACTTGATTACAGGCAAAATTTTGCTAATAATTGATGAAATTTGATGAAATAAGGCATTGCTAATGAAAGTGGGTTAATATTTTAGTTGATTTGTGTAAGAATTAAGTTGAATTAATCGTTAATTAAAGTGTAATTAGTGTAATTAGTGTACAAAGTGAAGTACTTACCTGTCAGTTTTAGTGCTTTTTAAATAGCATATTTAGTGAATAAAGAAAAAAAATTAGGAAAACTTATTTAATTTGATAAAAGTAACAATTAAAGCATTTATTTCTTACATATTTAGGGCTAGATGATATTTAGTTATTAAATAAATAATATTTAAAGTTGGAGATGTCAGTTCTAACGTGAGAATAAGTCTCACGTGTATGTGTATGTGTGTATGTGCTAAGCGTTAGTGTAATATACTATTGATTTATCGCCGCGCATTTGTCACGAGAGATGGCGAGACTGGCATCTGTACTTCTTTTTGTTTTATCACATTCAAAACTAGAAGTAGGAAAACAAACATTTTAAAATGAATCTTATATAAATATATTATAATTAATAACACACAATTCCAACCCCCAAAAGAAAAAATATGGATATTTTAGACCATTAAAAATAAAGTTGGAACTCCTCCTTCATAAAGAAAGCTATTTTTTTATTTGTTGGTTAAGTTACACAATTGGAGAAAAAAGTTATATTTGGAAAAGAAAACATATAATTCCAACCCCTAAAAGAAATAATGGATGTTTTAGACTAATAAAAATAAAGTTGAATCTCCTCCTTCATAAAGAAAGCAATTTTTCTATTTTTTGGTTGAGTTAAACCAAATGGAGAAAAATAGTTATATTTGAAAAATAAAACATATAATTCCAACCCTAAAAAATTGAATGACTTAGACCAATAAAAGTATAGTTGAAACACCTCCTTGATAAAGAAAGCTATTTTTTTATTTGTTAGTTAAGTTAAAGAAAATAGAGAAAAAGTTATATTTGAAAAATAAAACACAATTCCAACCTTCAACAGAAATATCCATATTTTTTTCCAGAGAGAAACTGAGAGTACGCACGTAATGCAAAGCATGCTTTCCTTTGAAAGTCTGCCCCCTCGCAGCCAAAAGTCCTAAGGTTAGGTGGTTAGCTATATATATTGCCTAAATAGATGAGATGGCACACATATGTGAAATGTAATGGCTAAGCCGAATTATAATCGGAATCGCTCGTGATCACTCGTAAAATGCAAGGAACGCGAGGAATAGAACTGAACGAACTGAACTAATCTGATAATAGGCCGAAAAATGATATTGAGTTCCAAAAGTAAATCTATCGTAAAGTTGAGAGTGAAAAAGAGGAGGATAGCGAAATTTGTGTTTCCTTCTTCTATTCATTTTTACACTTTTGTAACATAATAATTATAACAATAATTAATATAAGTAATAAATAAAGCAATAATAATAAAAATTAAAGTAATAGAAAAAATTAAAATTAATTGAACTAAAAACAAAGTTAAATTAAAATAAATTAATTTTTTAAAAATAATTATTATTATGAACATTCCAATTGAAAAAATTAATTAGGTACTGTTTGTTAAAATTAATTTTAAATAAAATTTAATTTAATTTTGTTTAGTTTTTTTCGAATAAATTTTGATACCGTAAAATTATTAGTAGAAAAAAATATAATTTTGTATCAGCAAAAATTATTTAATTATTATTAACTACACGTTGATAAACACCAAATAATTCTATACAATTAAATATGCAGTTTTCAGAAAAACTATATGCCTTTAAATTAAGGGGAGATTCCACAGAAATTAAGGTTTTTTTAAAATTTTTTTTTATAGGTAGTAAAATAAATATTTGTTAGTTAAACTTTTTTTACAATAAAATACTTGTGTTACAGTAATAAAAACCATTATTTATTTATTTATTTTTTTAATGGAGTCTTAGAAAATGGCTGCCGAAAGTGGTCCCCTCTAAAAGTTGTTTACATTTTTTCTCTGCGACAATTAATCTAAAATAATAAAGTCAAAAATTTTCTTAATCTATACCATTATGGCTATCGTGTAAACTAGAACAAAAAAAATTTATTGAAAAATAACCAAATGACAGACTTTTTAATTTTTCGACCATAATTTTGCAACTTAAATTGTTTATAACTTTTATAAATATTAATGGATCTTAAATATCCTAGTTTACACGAAAACTACACATTCAAGGAACATGCTGTCCAAATTGCAAGTTATTTTGTTGAAAATTGTAAAAATGAGAGTGTAAACAAGTTGAATATGTGTAGTTTCGAGAAAAACGCGTTTAAAGTTTGAAGGACCAAATATACAAAAATTTAACTTAAAGTTATATACATAACCTTTGATATGTAACAGTAGACATTTCTTATTACTTAAGAACTACTCTTTCAAGCAGTGTGAAAAGAAAAAATGTAAATTTTAAAATAAACAAATTGCAGTTAGGTAATTAATGAAAAACATGAATTTTCGAGGTGGAAAGGTGATGTTATTCCTACTCTCCTGCTCGCGAGTCTATTCTTATCGCTTCAGACTATTTTTCCCGTATTTTTAGATAATCATACTAACCAAAAATTAAAAAAAAATAATTTCGGTATTCAAAAAAAAAATCAGTGGAATCTCCCCTTAAATGCACTACAAAATTTTTCAAATTAAATTTTTTTCACTTTGAATTATTGAGTGATATTTTGGTTTTTAGTTGGAAAATTTTACTTTTCCAATCTACAACCTTTAAAAAATGTTTCATTTTTTTGGTTTTGTGAAAACAATTTTTTTCGATTCTCTACTACTACTACTACTACTACTTATTATTAAAAAGTCAGTCACTGATTCAAATTATAGTAAGCAGTACTAATAATTTGTATTTAATTCATTCTTGTTTTTTCCTGATTTCCAGATATAGAATTTTTATTTTTTAAGAATATTTTAAATTCTAAACTTATTCGAAACATTAATAATTTTTTCTTTCATTAACATTTAATGAAAAATCCGAAACTCAAAGGCAAAAAATTTTCACTTTTTTTTAACTGAACTAGTGATTATTATTTTTTTAAATGACTTTTGATTTACAAAAATTATTATAAACATACAATTTTCTAAAACTCAATCATTTTTAAAAATTGCAATCACAAATCTTAAAAAATTCAATCATTTAATTATTTGAAATTAATTAATTTAACATGTTATAAAGTTCAATTATTTATTGAAAGAAATAAAAAAAGTCTAAAACAGGGTGGCCACAAGTTTCAGTTTATCAATTTTCCTAACAATTTACTGACATTAAAATTATTTTCCTTGACAAAATTCTTTTTATAGAAAAAAATTAACTAAATAAACTAAAAATTGTTATATTTTGTTTTAATGTTTAGACAAAAGTTTAAATTAGTCTCAATTCGCTTAATTTCCCCGCAAAAAATTTCACCTGTAGGATTTCATCCTGGTATTTCCTTCAATTTACTGACAAAAATGTGTTCTTCCTGACTTAACTAATAAAAATTTTTTTCCCTGACTTTACTGACAATGTGGCCACCCTGCCAAAGTTTTGTGTCCATTAAAATTTGTAATGATTGCTAAGTTTCGAAGGTAAATTGAAAATATAATTTTTTCAATTCACCTTCGAAACTTAGCATATTATGAAAGAAACAAGAATTTTGTTTTCAATTTTAGAAATTTAATATTTTTTCAGTACTTTTAATAAAATTCCCAAATGTTTCCCTAATTTATGCAATATTTTGAGTTTATCGCTTAGTGTAAAAATACTGATATAAATGTTGGGAATTAAAATTATTAATACAATATTATATTTGCTAATTTTAATTTCTCTTTTTTTAAAGAGAATTTGTTGCTGTAAATATTCAAATACGCTCAAATCTCTAAAATATCACTATAAAAAAATGTTCTGCTTTACAATTTTTATAGAAATTGTAATATAACGTCTAAAAGTATAGAATTTACAATCCCTTTTTAGTCTGAATTTTACAATTTTCTCTAAATTCACTACTCTGAAAGCAGGTAATAATCAGTAATAATTTTGACTATTTTTTACTACATTCAGACTATGTAGTAAATTTACAGAAAATTGTTATTTTACAAATTTCTGTAAAAAAAACCTGTAAATGTACAGAAAATTTATTTTGCAGTGTAATTTATGTATTTCTCTTTAGAAAAATGTATACCTAAATATGAACATATGAACAATGTAAATAAAAGTCTTTCGGCGATTAATGCATCTGAAATTTTGTTGTATCATAATTTGTATAGTTTTGAAACCAGAAATTTTAAATAGGCAAAAGTGCCGGATTTAACCTGGGAATTTATTAATATCACATTGAACTACTATTACAAATTTTGGTGTAAATACAAAATTTTATCAGCATCAAAACCGCAAAAAAACGTTGCAGTGTAAAAATGTCAAAACATCCACATAACCTCTTTTTTAGTTCTATTCTTCTATTCGGTATTCCTCGCGTTCCTTGCATTTTACGAGTGATCACAAGCGATTCCGATTATAATTCGGCTTAGCCATTACATTTCACATATGTGTGCGATCTTACCTATTTAAGCAATATATATAGCTAACCACCTAAGCTTAGGACTTTTGGCCGCGAGGGGACAGACTTTCAAAGGAAAGCATGCTTTGCATTACGTGCGTACTCTCAGTTTCTCTCTGTTTTTTCTTTTGAAGGTTGAAATTATATGTTTCATTTTTCAAATATAACTATTTTTCTCCATTTTGCTTAACTCAACTAATAAATGGATAAATTGATTTTGAAAGTAGTAGGAGTTTGATTATTTTTTATTGGTCTAAAATATCCATTTTTCTTTTAGGGGTAAATATCAATTTACAGGTCAATCGAATCAATTTTTAATTTTGTTTTTTGCCATTTCTAATTTTTGAAAACTGACTTCAAATTCGTGATCAGCGACCCCAAAAATCCTCGAATATTAATTTTCAGGTCTATCCAATCAATTTTTTATTTAGTTGTCCACCATATTAGATCATTCATTTTAAATTATTGAAAACTGACTTCAAATTCGTAATCAACGACCCCAAAAACCCCCGAATATCAATTTTCAGGTTAATTGAATAAATTTTTAATTTTGTTGTCCGCCATATTGGATCCGCCATTTTGAATTTTTAAAAACTGACTTCATAAATGTAATCAGCGACCACAAAAACCCTCAAATATTAATTTCCAGGTCTATCGAATAGTTTTTTATTTTGTTGTCTGTCATATTGGATCCGTCATTTTGAATTTTTGAAAACTGACTTTAGATTCGAATTTAGCGACCTCAAAAATTATAAGAACAGTTATACGTTATTTCAAATTTTTATTTTTCTACAAGTTATGAATTTTGTTCACGCAAACAAGGTTCCTGGCCCACTGTGCATAAGGCAGCAGATTGTAAGAAGAGCCCATGCTGCTTCTTATGTCAGGAAAAGTTCGTCGAGAAGGAGAATATCCAGCATGTCGCCGGATGAGGAGGATGCAAAGTCTTCAGAACAGCCCTCGAGGAAGCAAAGAAGGCTTTGTCTAGGACAAGGAGAAAATAGGTCAGAACAAGAGCGGCACGGGAGAAATTGTCAAAAGTGCTATTTAGAAATTTGAAACAACCATGTGTAATATACCTTATTCTCAAAATGGGCCTGTAGGGCAAACCGGACCGTTTTCGGTGGGGTAAACTGGCCATAGGATATTTCCATTCAATTAAAGTATCATAACAATTATTTTTAAATAAAATGTTTCTTTCATTAAAATATTTACTTACAATGAACAATAATTGTCTTCCAATGAGAATTGGACCCTTTAATGTTGTTTTTCTGATGATGACAAACATTTAAATTTTTTTATTAAAAAAATTTTTATTTAATTAAAATTCAATCCCGAATTATTATTTTTATTACTACAACCATTGTTTACATGATTTTTTATGTTTCTTATTATTGTAGATTATGTAAATGCAATATTATAAATAAAAAAACCAAACAGTCCAGTTTGCCCCATGGGAAGGACCGTTTGCAAAATTTTTTAAAGTTAACACACCATCTAAACAATAAAAGATGAAGCATATGTGTCTCTGGGAAAAAGTTGCGCAATTAAATGATCTTTCAAACAAGCCCTGGAAAAATGAAATCGGTTGATTTGTTTAGTCACAAGAGTAAAAAAACCGTTAGAGGGTCCGGTTTGACCCACTCTCCCCTAATAATAATAATAAGAATAATAACGAAATGATAATATAATAATAATAATAATAATAATAATAATAATAATAATAATGTAATAATAATAATGTAGGGGAGACTGTGGTAAACCCGCGCACAGGGTAAACCCGCTCACTAGCGATTTGACGCTATAAACTCAACTTAACATGGAGATACGAACTTTCGTTTACTTTCATAAATTCGTCATAAATTCAGAGACGGTCAATTGTTTTGGAAGTGCAAAAAAGAAAAAATGATATTCGGATTTTTAAGTTTTTCGATTATTATTTTTGAGACTTAATTTGTTCGACAAATTTTTTTTATGCTATTGGATGTCCTTTTTCAAATATATATGTAGTTTTGTTTGATTTCAAAAAGATTTATTTAAATTTATTCTGAAATGTGAGAAACACATTCGCGGTATAGCCGCTCACTTATTAAATTTGTGTAGGAAGACGAATCAGTATTAACAGTAATTGCGTTTTTTTGGCGATCTTAAACTTTTTAATATTAAAAATATTTATTAAAAGATAAATAATATTCATTTTCTAACAATGTTATTGAATTATTGGGTAATTAGTTGAATATTTAACATTTTGAATGTCCTACATTTCGCGATTTGTGGCTATTTATTTTAATAGATAGCGCCGAACTATCAATATTTCTTGTCATTATTAGTGATTATTAGGTTATAACGGTTATAACAAACAACGCAAACAAATAATCAAAATTTGTCCTTGTCTTTTTCGGCTAAAAAAACATAAATCTAGTTTGTTGTCTTCGTGCAGTTCACGTTTTATCATTGTTTATTTTTAAATTAAAAATTTTTAATTTCATTTGTTATATTTTATCAATAATAAAATCTATAACTTGTTACATCCAGAAATGTATCTATATTTTAATTTTCTCTTAATAAAATACACTACCGTCCGAAATTGTGCGAACGCTAACATCTCGAGCTATTTAAAAACACACCCGCACAGAAACAGTGATAACTCCGTTAAAAATGAAGCTAGATGCTTTTTTTAAATTGCATTGGAAAGCTTATTAAATTTCCAATAAAATGCCACTATTTTAAGTTGTATTGCATAAATAGGAAGCGAGATATCATGTTATAAAGACAAAAAATAATTCTATTTTTTTCGGAATTTCTTACTCTGACTTTGACTACTGGCACAGTTTAGCAAAGTTTATGAAAAAAATTGTTACTTTTACTGACTATTCCTTGTAACCTAAGCTTTAAATAGAGACCAAGAACTGCAAATAATATTTACGGGTTCCCGAGATATTATAAAAAGAGTCGGACCGTGCAAAGCAGAATTTTCAATCATCGATTTCTCTAATTCGCCGTTAAGTCAATTACTTGTCTGTGAAAAAAGTGTCGAAAATTAATTTTACCAAGTGCATTCTTACTGGGATCCACTTTTGAAATATCGATATATAATAAATTAAATTAAAAAATGGGTCCCAGTAAGAATGTACTTGGTAAAATTAATTATCTAAAAATACGGGAAAAATAGTCTGAAGCGATAAGAATAGACTCGCGAGCAGGAGAGTAGGAATAACATCACCTTTCCACCTCGAAAATTCATGTTTTTTCATTAATTACCTAACTGCAATTTGTTTATTTTAAAATTTACATTTTTCTAAGACTAAAAAAATGTTTAAAAACATTAAAAAAATAAATAAATAAAAAATGGGTTTTATTACTGTAACACAAGTATTTTATTGTAAAAAAAGTTTAACTAACAAATATTTATTTTACTACCTATAAAAAAAAATTTTAAAAAAACCTTAATTTCTGTGCAATCTCCCCTTAATAAATCATACTGAAGACGGAAATAAGGAGAAATTTAATATATACAAAATAAAACTGTCGGGATTACTTTAAATTCTTAAAAAATCAAGTGATCGGGTTTACCCCGAGGGGTGAGCGGATTTACCTTGGAAAATTGTGATTTTGAAATTTGGTATGTGTATAAAAATTTTTGATAAGTAAAACTAAAACAGATTTAGAGAATAATTTCCTATGTTTTTACCGTTCTGAAAAAAAGTGAGCGGTTTTACCCCAGTCTTCCCTAATAATACTATAATAATAATAATAGAAATTAAATTATTATTTTAATATAATAAACAATAGGGGAGAGTGGGTCAAACCGGACCCTCTAACGGTTTTTTTACTCTTGTGACTAAACGAATCAACCGATTTCATTTTTCGATGGCTTGTTTAAACGATCATTTAATTGCGCAACTTCCTCCCAGAGACACCTATACTTCATCTTTTATTGTTTAGATGGTGTGTTAACTTTAAAAAATTTTGCAAACGGTCCGGTTTGCCCCACCCCCTGGGGTAATCCGGACCCCCCATGGGGCAAACCGGACCGTTTGGTTTTTATTTATAATATTGCATTTAGATAATCTACAATAATAAAAAAACATTAAGAATTATGTAAACAATGGTTGTAGTAATGAAAATAATAATTCGGTATTGAATTTTATTTAAAAATAAATATTTTTTTAATAAAAAAATAAAAATATTTGTCATTATCAGAGAAACAATATTAAAGGGTCCAATTCTCATTGGAAGACAATTATTGTTCATTGTAAGTAAATATTTTAATGAAAGAAACATTTTATTTAAAAATAATTTTTATGAAACTTTAATTCAATGGAAATATCCTATGGCCGGTTTGTCCCACCGAAAACGGTCCTGTTTGCCCCACAGGCTCATTTTGAGAATAAATGTTTGTCAACAAGAAACACTTTGCAAATTCATCAAAGTTTTTGGTGGAAAATATTCCTGTGGTGTGTACCTTCAAAACCCAAGACCTAATATTTGGTAATATTATATGATTTCCTCAGAATTTCCTTAAGAAAAAATTCGGAAAAGTGTAGAAAAAAAATATAAAAGAAACTTTTGCTCCCAGCGTTGCACAAACAAAAGTAAAAAATGTCAAATTGAAAAAATAAGGTATACTACACAAGGTTGTTTCAAATTTCTAAATATCACTTTTGATAATTTCGCCATTTCGGAAATATTGAGGGGGGTCCGGTTTACCCACCGGTCCGGTTTGCCCCACTCTCCCTTATACAAAATTTAAATAAAATATTAACAATTTTGGATAGTTATAAAAATCATTTATATATTTAAAATCTATAATTTAATTTATTATAAAATGTAGAATTGATTTTAAAACTTTTTAAAATTAAAAAAATTAATAAAAGGTTATAAATAAAAATTATAATAAAAGAAATTTAGTTTCTATTTTTGTATATTTTACTTGCCTATAGCAATATATTATTTGCAGGCTTGTGTTATTATTATTTTATTTTAAATTAAATTTAATTTCAAATATTTTATTTTAAGTCCTAAATAATTAAATTATTATTATGTAGGGGAGATGGCCTCAAGGTGGTCAGGGCCCTAAGGTGGTCACCCAAAGAAAATTTTTGTATATTAGTTAGTATCTTCAAATGTTTTCTGTTACTGTTATTATTTGAGAAGACAAAGATTTTAGTAGTTTTGAGATAAATAGTCGTATGAGTCTCTTTGTAACGTGAACGTTGTAAAATTTCTATTTTTAAATGATCGAGAAATTTTTTCTCAGGGTGTTAAAATCATCGAAATTAACCATTTTAAATTAGTAAAAATTGTTATAATTATCTTTATTTATCGTACAATAATATTCTAAATAAATATAATTAATAATGTGCTTTAAAAATTTGTTTCATTAACGTTTAAAAAATTGTGTCTTGGCCCTAAGGTGGACACTGTTTTGGCGACAAGTTGGTCACTTTTGATTTTTTATGAAAATGTGTTTATACGCTATATTTATCAACATTTATTACTGTGAATGTGAATTTTATCAATTTTTAAGTTTTATGATGAATAATAATGGAATAGAATTATTTTCAAAAATTTACCTGTTTAATACATAGACAAAAATGATCATTTTTGATGAAAGGACAAAGTGTAAAAAAATGTAATATGTTTCTGTGATCCTGAAAAATAATTAATATTAAATAAACAATAGTAATTTTTTTTGTTTGACCGTATTATATAATTTGTAGAATAATGAAAAGGCCTAAATGTTTAGGCCATATTTAGGTCTTTTCATTTTATTCTACAAATTAAATAAACAACTTAATAATACGTTTTTACATTTTTTTATAACTTTTTTAGTGAAGTTTCGTATGGTCGAATTTTCAACTTTTTTCAAAAAGTGACATAACTTTTTTTATTAATGTAAAAGAATTATTTTTTAATTTTTTACTAGGAATATCTTTTTACTAAAATACACTGTTTTGTAAATGCATTATTACTTTTTTAGTCCCTTACCAAAATATATGACATGAACAATTGCAGTAATTTGCGTGACGTTATTTCGCGACGCCATAAACAAAACATTATCATGTGCAAACTTCAAGACACAAAAAGCTTTAACAGAATTATGTATATAGTTTAACTGATGTTTGCTTTCAAATCTTTAATAATTATCTATTACAACTAAGAAGTTTGCGATGACAACGGACCACTTCGTTTTGTCAACTAACATAAGTGTTTTGAATCAGTTCGCTGTCATATAGCAAACCGTTATGATATGACAGCAAATTTGTTAGCTATGTTCCTATTATAACTAACCAATCTTTCCATGCATGTAGGATTATTTTAAAATCGAGAAACTATGCAAATTTTTTGTTAAGAGTTGGATTAAGGTGTTAAAGGACACAAAATAAAAACTATAATAGATATCATACTGTTGATTGATAATTTGATAAAGGTGAAACAAGTTAACAATCTCTTCGAATCAATTTTTATAATTTGGTTAGGTTACCAGAGAAGTTAAAAACAATTTGACATTCTCGATGGTGTTTTTTACGCGGCGTCGCGAAAAAACGCCACGTAAATTAGAACACTTATTCATGTTGTAAATTACATGTCACACTTTTTCGTAAGGGGTGGTTATATTAGATTAATTTAAATTGTTTTCGATCATGTGCAATTGAAAAATAAACAAACATGATTTTTTCTAAAAATATTGAATATTGTTAACTTAAAGTAACAAAAAAGTATAAACAATTAAAAATTCAAAAATCGGTTTAGAGGCATGCCATGAAAATTTTATCTCCCAAAAGACCAAGAGCATCAAAATCCGATAAAATTTGTAGGCTCTAGACAATTATGAACAGTAAATTGTGAAAAAATGCCAATGTGCGAAGCACGAGTTTAACGTCATGAAAAGCTCTACACGGCTGCAGTTTTTAATTAATAATTTTTCTTCTAATTGAGGCTATAAGTAATTCTTATTCCGTAGAAAATGATCTTTAAAATAAGCCGAAGATTATTAAAAAGAGTTCATTATTTTAGAAGTTATTCAAATTTTTGGAAAACATTGAAAATGACGATTTTAAAGAATATCTTGTACACTGAAAAAAAGTGCTGTTGAATCAAATAGCTCCATGCTATTGAATTTCCCGTTATTGATTCAATGACACATTTATTAATCAAATAGCAAATTGCTTAAAACGAAAAAATGAAACTGTTTAAATGAAAAGTACGGTACTGTTAAATTAATGATATTCTACAAATTGTTTCTATAGTTCATCTATATATAGCAACAGAATAATTTATTGCTTCTTTGACATTATTCATTTGAAGCATCTAATAGATAAATTTGAAGAAAATGCGTGTAAATTTAAATCAAATGAAAAGTTGTTTGCTCCAAAGAAGCGCGCTTTTAAAAATGAAAGCAAATGCTTTCGTTTCAATGAGTGGTGCTATAGCGGACTGCCTATAGCATATGCTATAAAAATAAGGACACTATGTATTTGAGACATTGATAGGTGCTAAATTTATTGAAATACTTAACCACACATATTTATATGTTTATTAAACCTGTAGTTTTTGAAATTCTTATATAAAAAAGTATTATTTAAATTGTTTTAAAAAATTAATGACTAGTTAAATATAAGTTCCCTATATAAATCCCCTTATACACGAGAAAAATCTCGCGCACGGTATTTAACCACAAAGTAACTGCTGAATGTAAGAAGCGAATGTATTACATTGCAGCGCGACGGTTCTCGTCTATCACGAAAGTTAAGCAGGTTTGGTCGCGGTTAATACATGGATGGGTGACCGATTGGGAACAGCGTATTTTTCAGACTTAAAAAAATATAAAGTGTGTTTGAATGTGTATGTATCTTTAGGTTTAAAATCAATTTGTAAATTAGATTTAACAATACTGCGTAATGTATTATTATTAGGTTTTATACTAATAACAGCTTCAGTTTTTACAGAATTTTGCAAATATGATTCAATATCTTTAATAACAGTTGTTAAAGAATTGCATAAACAAGCTAGAAAAAATTATCCTCGTCAAAAAATTCAAATGCGTTGTATAGATGAAACTTGGCAAGCAGATTTAGTTAAAATGATACCATATACTTATTCTAATAAAGGTTTTAAATACATGCTCACAGTTATAGACATATTTTCCAAATATGCCTGGGCTGTAGCTGTAAAAAGTAAGAATGGAAAGGATATTTTTTCAGCCATGAAAACTATCCTAAAACAATGTCGAATTCCAAAAAATTTGCACACTGATAGAGGCAAAGAATTTTACAATTCTGAATTTAAGAGTTTAATGCAAGAATTCAACATTAATCTTTATTTTTTCTATAGTAATTTGAAAGCATAAATTGTTGAAAGTTTTAAGCGCACTCTAAAAAATATGACGTGGCTTGAATTCAGCTTACAAGGCAATTATATATGGATTAATCTTTTACCACCTCTCATATCAAAGTACAATAATAAAAAACATCGTACTATTGCCATGAAACCCAATGATGTCACCGAAGAAGATACAAGAGAACTGCTGAGACGCATTCGTAAACTACGTAGAATCCCGCTGAAAAGATCAAAATTCAAAGTTGGAGACAGAGTTCGAGTTAGCAAGTACAAAAACATCTTTGAGAATGGATATACTCCCAACTGGACAACAAAAATATTCACTGTGGATAAAGTTAAATCAACAAAACCAGTTACATACAAGCTGAAAGATTACCAAAATCAACCCATCGAAGGTGGTTTCTATGAAGAAGAGTTGCTGAAAGTCCAATATCTAGATGTTTACCTTGTAGAAAAAATTCTCAAGACTCGTGGTAATGATGTATACGTGAAATGGCTTGGATTTGATAGCTCACACAATAGTTGGATAAAAAAATCTGATATGTAATATAGTTAAAGTAACGTTAAAGTAACGTTAAAATAAGTTAAAATGTAGTTAAAAAAGTTAAAATAAGTTATAATATAGTTAAAATAAGTTAAAATGTAGTTAAAGTAACGTTAAAATAGGTTAAAATAACGTTGAAATAAGTTAAAATACTGTTAAAATAAGTTATTGTAACTAGATTAAGGTTTCTTTAAATAAAGTAGCCATACAATAAAATGAACATCTTTTATTGAAACATCATTTCCTCCTCTCTTTTCGGTAACATTTTTTTTGTTTTTTACAATAGTCGATTCTCATCATCTTAATCAATTTCAAGAATTTTACAATGACCCCATGTGAGGGTGTCGGTGCTGTTTTCTATTAAGTATCTCTTGTCGTCATAAGGACTTAAAGCAATTTTCGTTTGTTTTAAAGTTTGTACTTTGTGAAGATTGGATCTGATAGTATACTGAGTTCTTGATTGCATTTTAACATTTCGAAGACAATAAGCATAATCATCAAAGTCGATATTTTTCTTGACAACTCCTGCTTTGACACCTTTAGCCTTTTTTATGAAATCTTTGTCTTTTACGCGAACGCTGTACATTTTGCTCCTACACGTTATTTGGGGGGTAATCAGAAGTATCAAACTTGTTAATATCTTCTTTCATATCGGTGTAAATGTCACAGCACTTGATTTCATAAATAAGGCTATCGGTGTCAGTATACAATAATTTAAATTTTTTCTCATCATATTTTTTCTGCATATAGTTGTAATGAAAGTCATAGATTAGCGTTTTTGAAACATCTAGCACTGTTAAACGAATTTGAAGTGGTTTGTTCATTAGAACTTCCATTTTTCTAAGTTCCACAGCTACCAAATTCTCATTAAAGGTGGCTCTGCTGTGTAAATTAGGTTTGGAAATTAAAGACTCGGCTCCATATCTACCCTCCCACTTCGTCACGAGTTTAATATCAACATGTTTTCGCACATTCTCCATTGTTTTGCCAAATACCGCGTTGTTCATTAATTTAAACAAGTTTTTCTCAAATTCATTGTTTGAATTTGTTCTTTGTATAGTGTTAAAGTCTATGTAACTTTTCAACCATGTAGATTGTTCGAATTTTAAGACGCGATGAATTTTAACTTACAAGAGACCGTTGGCAATAGCTTGTTTTAAGGCACGATAATGGAGAACGTGCTTTCGTTTCGGTAGGATGGTAGTTAGGAGCTCCTCCTGTTTTCACCAGGTGGTTTCGAGCGTTCCGGACAAAATGGAAAATCACTGTGTTTCTCATGCAACTCATCAGGGTAATCTAAGTCTACTTCCAAGATGTAGCCAATTGACCCATCATCCGCAACGTCAAAATTAAAACTATTATCAACATTCTCTACCCACTCGAAGCCACCATTGGGAAGTGACTGAACCATGGTCCAACCATATAGGTTGTTAGCGTCAAAGTACATGATATAAGATGTTTCCTCACTCTCATTGTAATTCTCCATATAAGGATTATTAGCTTTTGCGTAACGATTCATGCACTGACTAACTCCACCTCTTATACCGCGTTCGATAAACATTACCATGTCAATGTCAGTGAGGAGTTCCAATCTTATATTCGTGTACTTCAACATGACATCTCATGTTAGGCCAGGTGTTGTGTAATAATGCGCTGCTTCAAGACCGTACGCGATTAAACATTGATTCCTAAAATGTTCAAAAATGTCTGCTTATAACAGTATATCGGTTTGCATATATAAATACACGTAATCGCTAAAATTTTGACAATTGAATTCATTCCAAACTTTCTGCGCATGAGCATAATCATCATCATAGACATTCGAATCGTTTAAAGTGCTATAAAATTCTTCTTTTAGTGATAACTCTGTTTCGTTGAGTTTTTCCCTTGAATCAATATACTCGTAGGGAAAAACTCCTTTCGCGTCAACAGTTGAATTTTAGCGTCACTGTAATTTGAAAATACAGAATTTACAATTTTTTATTCGTCGAGATAGGATGCTAACTTGTCTAGTGATGATGCCATGAATTTGAAAGAATCGATAAAGCGAAATTTTAGAAAATTACCTTTAACTTTTTTTTGTAAAGCTAATATACTTTTCTTTATTAATTGGAAGCAGATCAACTTTACCATCAAAATCAATTGCAAGAGCTTCAATAATAAAATGAGCATCATAGCCGCTTAGGTTATGAAAGACAACAGGTATTGTTTGTGATTCATGATAATTGATATTGCATTCTTGATGCGCGGTACCTCTATACTTCCCTGTTAGATGGCAATGGACTCTGACTTTTACATTTCCATGCGCGATTTTTTTTTGCAAATATGAAAGTATCACAATTTCTGAAATCAGCTAACTGTTGACGACTTAACACTTCTATTGGTACAGGATTCTTAAATAGTTTATCAAGATTGTCAGCTAAATTTTTTAGTTCTGTTGAAAACCATTTAGCTAGATTTTCCTCGTCTTTTGGGGATGCTTTGTATATAGACAAGGAGTCAACAAAGGCACATTTCAAGTAATAGTCAATACTGAGGGTTTTATGATTTTGAAAAACCTCAGTATTGCTGGCTTGCTGTGGTGCTTCAGCAGGAATCAGAAAGGCTTTCACAATCCGCGTAAATTATAAACGGTACACGCTCTTTGTTTTGGAAATTTTTAAATTCAACAAAATTTTTCCCAGGTTGTGGAAGCACAATCTTTGTTTCATTAATTTTTCGACAGTTTTCTTCGTGTTCAATGAGCTTCAATTCTTCTCCAAAATAATGTAAACATCGGTCACAAATGAATTTCTTAGTCCTTTTCTTCGATAATTGACTGCCAACAAGCTTCGACAAATCCTTAATCCACACATAATGGTAGTTGAAAGAGATGATGGTGACTTTATCTTCCTCCTCCACCTCATTAAGATTTTCATCAACATCGTCGTCCTCAACTCGAAGAAGATTTACGTGAATAACCTTCTTTTGTAATGACAGATGTATCGATGTCACAGTAAAGCTTTCAGCCTTTTTGACAAGTCCATAAACATTCACTGAAATGTTGTTCAAAGACTCAAATTTTGAAATATCTTTGAGAGCAACAGGGAACTCGATTCCAGTGAAATTAAGATCATCCTCAAAAGGTCTGTACTTTGATACCCGATCTGAATGGTTTTCAAACTGGTGTAAAGCTGACAAGATTGACCACTTAAAACATTAATTATCCGCGTTTTGAACGTTAATACATGCTTGTTTTCTTTTAATGGCAAGTGGTAAATCTATATAAGAACCTGCACGCATGGGTTTGTACTTATTAATGTTAACTTCCAACCCTTCAATAGAATGAAGTTTCCAATTCGAATCTTTTTGTTGGAACTCTTCAATTCTTTTCAAAGTTGGATGTTTTACATTCTCGTTGTACCATTGATCTAACGGGGTTGTATTTAAAATTTTAACTGTTTTTGCAATAAACGTCTTCAAGTCAGATATTTCTTCTTTATCATTATTTAAATCTTTTGCAAATTAACGATCATCGAATGCCTTATCAAAATTTACCCATTTCAATCTTTCATTCTCCATTTGCACACCTGCACCGCGTTTCATTAAGGGGAGGGACCGGTGAAATTTCAACCCTACGATATTTACGCTGTTGAGAGGTGCCAATTTATTTTCTAGCATTATTAACCCATTTAGTCCCAAATGTCCGTATTTCTTTGTACAAGTTTGAGCTTTCCGTTCTACGAGTTACGAATTTGGAAAAAATCGGGACATAGGTTTTCTTTTAGATTTAAGTGTCCTCTTTTAGAATCTGAAAGAAAATTTCAATTTCAATTTAATCATAAAAAGTTGTAATTGTTTAAACAAAAAAAAAGCAGTTTTTTAAAGTGTTTTTTGTCATTAAAATTAGATTATTTACTCGAATTCGGTTGGAAAAAATCCGGGACAAGAAAATATCGCGTCCAAAATGTTGGGACTATCAAATAGGCATAATGCCGAAATTTTTTTTTTCTAATTTCAAAATGGCGCCTCAAAAATGGCCGCCAAAATATTGAAATTTGGAAAAATAATGTTAAAAAATATTAACATTTTTTTTCAACTTTTATGCTTTATTTTAATAAGAAAATGTTGTTTAAACAAAAAATATTGTTATCTGATATTATTTAACAATAATTTAAACATTTTTTATAAACAATTTAAAATCTGTGGCCCAAAATGGTAAACAAATTTTTAGTTTTTTCAATTCTCATTTATTTTTGCAATAAAAATGAATAATAAAAGTTAATAACTGAATTTAAACTTTTTTACAATGTGTAAAAATGTTATAAACAATTTTTATAAACAATTTGCAAAACATGAAATAGAATCCTAGAAAAAAATTATTTTTTGATTATATTACCTTCTAAAGTAATTAAAATGTTGCTATAAGTTAAAACTTTCATTTAACATTATTTAACAATATTTAAAAATGTTATAAACCAGTTTTATAAACAATTGTTATAAAAAAATATTTTCAGAGTGGAAAATAACTTCTTTTCTATCCCACTAGCTTTCTTTTGTTATTAAACAGGAAACTAAAGTATCTAATGCATATAAAAAATTTATGAACAATGTATATAAATGTTATAAACAATTCTTATAAATAATTAGTTAAATATGAATTACCATAATAGAAAAAACGCATTTTTTATTATATATTGCACTCTTCTTATCCAAATCTTTGTTAATGAGATAAACTTTCATTTAATATTATTTAAAAATATTTAAAAATGTTATTAACAATTTTTATAAACAATTTGAAATTCGTCGGCCAAAGTGGTATAAAACTTTTTTATTTTCATCAATGCTCATTTCTTTTTGCAGTAAAAATGAATAATAAAAGTTAATCACTTAATTCAAAATTTTTTACAAGGTTTAAGAATATTATAAACAATTTTTATAAACAATTTGCAAAACATGAAATAGAATCCTATAAGAAAATTATTTTTTGATTATTGACAAAATTTTTAAAATAATTTCAGAAAATCCTTTTTTTTATCAAAATTGTTTATAAAAATGTAAAGAATGGTAAATTATTTTAGACGAAGATTTTTATTTTAAATATCTATTCTGATGAAAAACCAAGCAAAAAGTGAAAAAACATTTATTCTTTCATCCCTGAACTGTATTTTCTATGAAAATTGTTTATAACATTTTTAAATATTTTTAAATAATATTAAATGAAAGTTTATCTCTTTAACAAAGATTTGGATAAGAAGAGTGCAATATATAATAAAAAAATGCGTTTTTGCTTCCTCATAAAGGAAGCCTTATAGTGATGTCGATTTCCGAATTTTTTAAAATCAATTATTTTTACAAATTTTCAAGTGTAGTATACATAATTCGTCGAGAGGAACAAATGTCCGGATGTATGTGTGTATGTATGTATGTGTGTATGTATGTGTGTGTATGTATGTGTGTATGTGTGTGTGTGTATGTCACCGATTCTTGTGGACAAATTTTCTCTTGCACATCTTGATGGATTTTGATAAGATTTTGTAGGAGTATTTCGGTCATGAATACCAAGAATCAGACAGAAGGATTTTCAAAAATATATAAAAAAAAAATTTTTTTCAACATTTTTTTAATTTTTGAAAAAATTAATTTTTTGGTTTTTTGAAATAACTTTTTTCTATATTAAAATTTTTAATAATTCTTGTCAAAATTGCATTCCTGACATAAAAACGAATCGATTCATGTATATAAAGTATATATTTCATCAAAATTTATAGAATTAATAAATATTTTAATTTTTCACAAAAAAATAAAATTTTGTATTTTTTGACATTTTATCATAACACTTTAAAATAATTATTCTATAATAAAAAATTGAATAATTAATATTTATTTAGGGTACTTTACCCGGTTTATTAATTATATTTATTAAACTATTATAATTATTTAACTTTTAAAATTATATATAATAATACATATTGAGGAAGCTAAATGGTCATGAAATGAACAACTTGTTTCTATTATGGTAATTCATATTTAACTAATTATTTATAAGAATTGTTTATAACATTTATATACATTGTTCATAAATTTTTTATATGCATTAGATACTTTAGTTTCCTGTTTAATAACAAATGAAAGCTAGTGGGATAGAAAAGAAGTTATTTTCCACTCTGAAAATATTTTTTTATAACAATTGTTTATAAAACTGGTTTATAACATTTTTAAATATTGTTAAATAATGTTAAATGAAAGTTTTAACTTATAGCAACATTTTAATTACTTTAGAAGGTAATATAATCAAAAAATAATTTTTTTCTAGGATTCTATTTCATGTTTTGCAAATTGTTTATAAAAATTGTTTATAACATTTTTACACATTGTAAAAAAGTTTAAATTCAGTTATTAACTTTTATTATTCATTTTTATTGCAAAAATAAATGAGAATTGAAAAAACTAAAAATTTGTTTACCATTTTGGGCCACAGATTTTAAATTGTTTATAAAAAATGTTTAAATTATTGTTAAATAATATCAGATAACAATATTTTTTGTTTAAACAACATTTTCTTATTAAAATAAAGCATAAAAGTTGAAAAAAAATGTTAAAATTTTTTAACATTATTTTTCCAAATTTCAATATTTTGGCGGCCATTTTTGAGGCGCCATTTTGAAATTAGAAAAAAAAAAATTTCGGCATTATGCCTATTTGATAGTCCCAACATTTTGGACGCGATATTTTCTTGTCCCGGATTTTTTCCAACCGAATTCGAGTAAATAATCTAATTTTAATGACAAAAAACACTTTAAAAAACTGCTTTTTTTTTGTTTAAACAATTACAACTTTTTATGATTAAATTGAAATTGAAATTTTCTTTCAGATTCTAAAAGAGGACACTTAAATCTAAAAGAAAACCTATGTCCCGATTTTTTCCAAATTCGTAACTCGTAGAACGGAAAGCTCAAACTTGTACAAAGAAATACGGACATTTGGGACTAAATGGGTTAAGGATCTAAATTTATTCTATAATGTTAAAATTTAAAAAAAAAATTTTTTGACAATTTTGAAAATTTTTTTTTTGAAAAAATTAAATTTTTTTTAAATTCATACGATTGATTATTCAGAATCGTAAAAAGAGCCTATAAAAAATTAGTAACAAAAAATATTAAAAAATGTTGAAGTAGTTGAATTTTTTCAGTACCAGTAGTAAAATTTAAACCAATCAAAATTGGCCATTTTCAGCGGTATCAAACATTTTTTTACACTTTTTCAATAGCTGGCATCATATTACACTATAAAACAAGTTGTGAATTAAGATGTTCATTACATGAACATTTTGCTTCCTCTTTACGATAAGCAAAAAATTTGCTTCCTCGTGGAGGAAGCATTATTCATAAAAAAAAATTTTTAAACATATTCAATATTGTTGTCCTAAAATCTAATTTAAAATTAGATTAAAATTTTTAATTAAAATTTAATTTTCCATCCATTAAAATTTAATTTAATTGTATAATAATACAATTTAAAAAAAAAGAAAAAAATTTTAATAATAAAGTGAATTTTTTCATTTTATTTAATTCTATTAATGCTAATAAAATATATTCTTTTTATCCATCAATCGATTCGTCTTGATGAAATGAAGATTTTTAGTTTGTTTTTAAGTCAAGAGTAACATTTTATTATAAGGCAACATGATTTTTAAGAAGGAAATAAATTTCTAATAAAAGTGCGAATTTTTGGTTTTAATTATATTTAATTCTATAAATTCAAATAAAATATATACTATATATATATCAATCGATCCGTTTTAATGCAACGGATAAAATTATTGAAAAAAATGAGTAAAATTTTATTGTACTGCAATATAATTTTGATGAAAGAACTAAAGTTTTGATAAAAAAAGGTCATTTTTCTGCTTTAATTGTCATTAACTCTATAAACTCTCATACAATTTATTCTTTTTATATACCAATCGATTCGTCTTGATGCAAAGAATAAGATTTTATTATATATTAACTTCAATAACCAACTTAAAAAAAATTTTTAAAAAAAAAATTTTTTTTAGAAAAAAGTCAAAAAAAAATTTTTTTTTGAGAATTTTTTAAAGTCTATCAATCCAGTTCGAGATATTTTTATGATAAATATACCTGGTAAATTTTAGCCAAATTCGTTAAAACCTCTTCGAGTTATCGTGTTCACAAAAATCGGGATCCACACACACACACACACACATACATACATCCGGACAATTGTTCAGGGTCTTATATAACATAGTCCCATATAGAAGAAAATTTGTCAAAAGGATTTTTAAAAATTTTGTAAATTAAACGACTACAAAGCTTCCTCACGAGGAAGCAAAATTAATAAAAGTAATTTTTAACTGATTTAAAATTTTTATTATTTTTTAAAAAATTCGATTTTTTAAAAAAATTAAAATTTTTGAAAATCCATACGATTGATTGTTTAGAATCATAAAATTGTTACGTACAAGGTACTTAACAGTTAATATTATTTTAATTATTATCTTTTAATAAAGCTACAAACATAGGACAGAAATGGTAAAACATAAATCCCTATATATTTTATAATATTGTTTATAAATTATATACATAAATTTATAAACATTATTAATACTTAAAATTTTATTAAATAAAAGAAACTTATATTCGAAAATAATTAAAAGTAATGCATTTCACACACATGCATTGAGACGACCAACGGTGTATATGTACACATCCGCTGACTCTGTCAGCTACGAGAACCAACACAGGCGTGAGTTCTCCGCGTTACGGGCACACACATAGGCATGATACACATGCCTCTGCTCGTTGACTTGTCTCTCCTACTGAAACTCTCCCTTCTCCCCTTTGGGCCTACAAGCTTAGGGACTAAAATATAATAACAAATGCACATGCATTTTGACGTCTGACTCAACGCTTTATGAAGCGTATACATTTTGTTTGTTTTATGCACTTTTCCAAATTTACAGAAAATAATTTGATAATAGCTAAACATTTTATTGTAACTTATTGTTAACAATAAAATGCCGGAGGACTGTAAGTTGCATGTATATGTGTATATGTATAACTACGATTGCAAAATACATATACTAGTAACTTATAAAATGTAGGATCAATATAACGTTATTTATACAACTTATATTAAACACTTATAACTATAAATAAATTATAATTATAAATAAAAATTCTTTCTTTACAATATAATTATAATTTATATATATTTAGTTATAAAAATAGTTTCTGAAAAGTATCAAATTAACAACGCCGTTTCCGTTCTCACGAAAACTGCATGCAATCAGAAAAGTCAGCATAATACAAAGTCCAATGGGCCTGAAGATTATCCCTACTTCTAATTCTAAAAATCCTTAGTTGACAAATTTACCCCACTTTGACATTAGGACAAGGAGTAGAGGCTTGTCTCAAAATTTCCATCGCGGCTGTACAATTTTCCTCTTCAAGCGATCAACACCTGTCCTGGCTGCGGCCTGACAGATCTGTTGATCTCAAGCAAGTAGGAAATGCCGAGACTAAGCCCGTCTGCGCGTCGGACCCCCGTGTAGAACTAGCGAAATATCTAGTATAATATGAAAGGCGGACGAAAAATTTAATAGAATCTTCTAACCGACGGAGTCCAGTGAGAGCTGTGTTGAGTGAGGTTTCGGTTAATTTTAAAAATTAAACAATTTAAAAATCTTGTTTCTCAACCGGCCAGTCCGTAAGCGTAGTACCTGCGCCGTCTCAATGCAGTGGCCCCACAAAATTCACGAGTTCGCGTAAATAAAAATTTGGTCGCATAGACGACTTAATTTTCGACATTCATCTAGTGTTTTGCCCGATGGAGGATCCCTGTTTCTCAACCGGCCAGTCCGTACGCGTAGTACCTGCGCCGTATAAGAGAAGTTATGCCCTGTCGGTAGGATTAAGGATTTTAGCGGTAAGTCTGTATCGTTTCAATGATTTAATGTTACTTTCAACTTTAATTCTCTTTCAAACATGTGCAAGTTTGTGAATTTTTTAAAACCCTGTTAAAATAAAATTTTAATGTGAATGCCAAATCTGATTTAATTTATTTTAAAACTCCTAAAGTAAATACAGTAAATAGAAATAATTATTTATCAGAGTTAAAACGAAGCTATCCCGGTAACTTTTAAAAGTAGGATAACGATCCCGCAAAATCAAACAAGGTCTTTTAGACCTTGGCAACTTGGTGCCTCCCCAAATCGAGATAAAAGGGCCACCTCAAAGGCCCAATTAAATAATTTATTTCTGGTTTGTAACAAGCTGATGGTGGCAGCGGTGGGATCCTTCCTACGCGTTACCGCCCTGCTTCGTTACCTGGAAACAATTGTTACCAGTGGCACCATTTTGTATTATTGACAATTTAACATTTTTGATCAGTATAAGTCCTCTATTCTTTTCTTTACCTTCACATTTTTCTTTTGAAATTTTCAAAATTTTACTGATTGTAGGAATACAACTCAGTACTCTGTTAAGTAATTCCACACAAGGAAATTCTAACTAAAATACATAAGAATCTTTGTCATATAGAAATTAAGATGTGCCTCTCCGAATTCGGTTGTTGATGACGACTTATTCTATGTTTCGATTTTGGCTCTCCGACCGAAAGGTTGTTGATGACGACTTAATCCATTAAGACACTGAATTTTAGTATTTTACCTATTCGCTTATTCTCCTATCTCTCATCAGAAAAATAAAAAAATTCTCTGTTTTAAAACAAATTAGAAGTTTGGCTCTCCGACTTGTCGTTGATGATGACTCACTTCTAATTTTATTTTGGCACTCCGACTGGTGTCGTTGATGATGATTTAATGACTAGGACATTGAATTCTAATATTTTATTGATCCTCTTTTAAACTCCTATCGGTAATTGGAAAATATGAACAACTCTGTCTCAAGTAAATTAGAAATTTGTCTCCCTGACGTCAGTTGTTGATGATGACTTATTTTCTAATCTGATCTTGGCTCTCCGACTAATTTATTTATAAAGAATATAAAACCTTAAGAAAATTTTATATAAAAAAATGAAGAAAATTTTAATATATATAAAATTGTACTCTTTCCCAACTAAAGAAAAAACTAATTTTGTAGTTTTTATTTTGTAATTTTGTTTAATCTAATGTCGTTATTTATGTTCCGTTATCACCTTCAAGTTTCAGGAGTTTTTTTTTAAATTTTATGTAACTTTCAAATTAAGTAAAAAGAAATTTACATGTCTGCCTATTTTCCAAATTAAATAAAAATAATCAGAACAGTTTCTCGAATTTACATTAATATCAATTCCAGGCTTTTCTATAATGCTTGTAATAAATAAAAAAATCTTTTCTGTTCAATCAGTTTTATCATTTCCATATTCGTTCTAAGAATATTGTCCCAATGGTATTCTTACACACGCCACTGATCATATTTCATGTGTCTTGCGGACTACAGTATTACTCTTCATTGTCTTATAAATTTTTTAATTAACTTAACTTTAATCGCATTTAAAGACACATGGAAATTTAAAGAAAAACAAAGTAAAAAAATGAAATAAAAAAAAGGAAATAAGAGAAAATTTATATTGAGAGGATATTCTTTGGATATCTTTCGGATGTTGTAAGGATATTTTTTTCAATATAATTGTAATTTGTAAATAAGTTAATTCAACACATACCATTTATCTAAATCAACTGTTAGATACCATCTATGGTAAATTGAAGGACAACAGTAGGATATTTCTAGAATATTCAACAGTTGTACTGAGATTCTTCGTTAATATTTAAAATAAATTTTTGCTGGCTAAATGTAGATGCACAAATTACATACTTGAGATATCCAAGGGATAACTTGGGAATATCTTGAAGAGTTATTCTCCCTAATGAAAAGAATATCCATGGAATATCGTGAAATTGTTCAATTGGGATATCATAGAGATTTTCATTTAATGTTCAATCCATATCTTGTGAATATTGAATAATGGTTATGGTATGACTATGGATGTTCTTTGTAGTGAATATTATTGGTTAGTCAATCAACTAATTAATCAATCGATTGATTATAAGCAGACGCTTTCTAAACTTTCTAAATTTCTTTTCTTATTATTTGTCTTTACTTTTTAGTAATAAAATTGTAACATGCGAATCCAATGTGAATTGCTTTTTATATCATTCTTGTGTATCGGGTTTCTATTAGAGATTTTGACACCTAGTCCACGCGTCTAATGAGACACAATGGGAAATTTACATCTGGCTGAGTACTAGGCCAGCACTGGGCAAGTGGTGGCTGAGAATATGTCCATAATAAATACCGTATTGTTGTTGGTTAATTATAAATTAATAATTATAAATAATTTAACAACAAAAAGGTAAATAATATTGATAAATTTATTCATAAATATTCCTCTTCTTGATTTAATTGTATTAAAAATATAAAAAGGAAGACCTAGCAATGGATATAATAAATAAACTAACAGAGTAGAAAAAAATTGTTTATAACATTTTAAAATTAAATAATAAACAATTACCGTATGTGCGCATTAGATTTTCATATTTTAGTACCTAACGATTGAAATTTAGAAATGTCGCAAACCTATGAAAATAAACAGGATTGCTCACGAGGGGAATCGAACCTACAACCTACGGACTTGTAGACTAACGTTCTAACCACTATGCTAACGACGCGTGTGTGAAGTAAAGTTTTAATTTCTCTGTGTCATTCAGACCTACAATTATTGAATCAAAGATGAGAAAAAATAGGGATACGTTAGAAATAATATTTTAATAAGAACCAAATTATTGTTGAGATTAAAATAAAAATTTTGTTAAATAATTTTAATTTGTTTAAATAATTTATTACACACAAAATTAGACAATTATGTTAAATTATTATTATTATTAAATTTAATAAAAATAAAAAATGAATAACTGAAAAATAAAATATTAATTGTTTTGAATAAATTTTATTTATAAACATTCATAAACTTATTTTTATAATTTGTTTGAAGTTAATGTAAAAAAAAGCAATGTTGTCAAAGAGCGTTGTGACCAATTTTTCTATACTCAGCCAGTACTTGCTGCCGAGACTTGTCTAAGCTTTGGCCAAACAAGAATTCTATACTGCGCCAGCATTAATTGTCGAGGCTCGGCTAAACTACGGCCGAACAATCGTCTGAGTACTAAGCCAGTGGTGAACATCGGCACTACACTGGCATTTCCCAATGGGGATGAACGACAGACCATGATTCGCATATTACAAAACAAATCTGTTTTTTATCTTTACTGAAATTTCCATCACAAGTATCAGAAAATTTCCGTGGTGGTAAAATTCTAATACCTCCTTTTGTATATTCTTTCTATATTATTGTATCTAAAAAAGTACAATATGTACACATACACGTATTCATACACAGTAAATCATGAAATGCCTTTTACAAGAAGATTAGTAAGGTCACTCTTCTTAAATGAAGAGATAAAAAGAAACTTATTCGTCCTTTCTACTAGAGTTGCTTTTGGTAAAAAGGATTTTCTGATAAATATCCCAAGCGATTTACGTTATCATTTAATTATATGTTATTATTGATTCTCTTATCAGGTTAAAAAAAATAATACCATTAATATTAAGAAATAATTAATATCTTCCACTTCATTCTTTTGCAATATCAAAAAAAATGTTTGGTAATAAAATTAAATAAAACATGAATCCTGTTTCAAATGTTTAAATATTTGACTATTTTAATTGTAGCTTTTCCCAAAAAGTGAAATATTGATATTTTAATATCACCTAAATTAAATACACTATAAAGTTAAACTCAAAATATAATTCAGTAAACTCGAGAAGTAATTGTAAAACAAAATAATTTCTTTTATGATTTTTTTATACGTTGACTCAAATTTAAATCAAGATATATCAAATTTAAAATTTATAGAATTTCATTTATCATGTTTAAAATTTTTCCAATGATTTTGTTTTCTAATCTCCATCGTTTCACACAAAAAAAAGTTTTCTGCATAGTTCTCTAAAAAGCATTTATGTTTCCCATATTTTAATACAATCCATTATAAATTTTTTTTTAAAAAGGAATATAGTAGGCGAAAAGAAATAATGATTTTTCAAATTTTATTAAAAAAAAATACTATTAGAGCAAAATATAATTTTAAAAAATGAGAAATTAAAAGAATGAGAAAATTAAAAAAATGTTTTTTTTGAAATATAAAATTTATTTTAACGCAATAAGAAGAAAAATTCTCTATTGTTTTTATTTTTTTTTATTTTATCAATTTTAAATACAAACTTTAAAATAATCTCGAAAATTTTCAAAACGACTAAAATATATTTTCTGAAACTATTTTCATTTAAATTTCATTCAGATCAAAAGTTTTATAAGAATTCAAGGATTTGAATAAAAAAAATCGATAAAATAATTAATTCTTAACAATAAATTGTAACTGTAATTCTACTTATGAAGTCCGTTTGAGAAGAAATTTGGATAAGTTAACAAAAGGCAGAAAGCTGAGAAAAGAAAATTTTATTGTCAGGGTATCTAAAATATTGATTTTCCAGAGCGCCCCACTTTAGAGCCAGTTTTGAGGCACTTCCGGTCAGAAATCGTGACACGTGAGAGTAGGAAAAAATATTGTAAAATTACTTCGCATATAATTCTACGGCACCGGGAGGGTATATATATATATATATAAAACCTAAAGTTAAATATTGTCAATTTTGGATGGTTGTAATGATTGTGAAGGTATTTGGGAACAATAATCTAAAAGAATAATTAAGTTATTTCAATTTAAAAAAAAAAGTTTTATTTCTGGAATCCACTTACTTTAAACGAAAAAAAAATTAATTACAATTTAGAAGAAATATAGTTACAATATCCAAATAAAATTTTCAAGTCTCAATAGGTTTAGTAAACAGAATATTTACACATTTATTTTTATATCTTTGTGCATATATAAAATAGATTTTTGAAATGAGTTAAAGTTAAAACCCTTTTGAGATTCAATTATTCAAAAAAAAATTATTTTATTTTTTTGAAACTAACATTACTTAAAACTTTTGTCTTTAAAAAAACTTTTAAATCAATAATCTGCATAACTAATAAAAAAAATTTTTTTTTTAAGTTTTTAAAATTAAATACCTTTCAGAATTTAATTATTTATAAGAAAATTTTACTTTAAATTTATTGCAATTATTTTCTAAAATCGTATATCTAAGTTCTTCTTAAACAATTTTAGTAGAAACTTGTAACTTTTCTAAAGAAAATAATTTACACTATTTCTATCTCTTGATTCCAAAGTTCTGTTTAAACAAAATTTATAGTTTTTTTAAAGTAAAAGAAGAAACTTTTGTAAGTTAAATTTGTTTTTCTTAATTCTTCATTGAAAATAAAATAGATATCAGAAAGTTGAAATTGTAAACTTTAAATTAAATACACATTAACATGGTTATAGTTAACATTTTGATTTTAATCATCTAAACAAATTATATAGTTAATTTAGTTAAATTAAGTAAAATTACATCAGTTTCAAAATCAAGTTATTTTTGACGTTTTAACTTTATCAAGTTAAAATTTTTTTAAAAATTAGCTCTTTGCATAAATCTTAACAGTCATAACTACAAGCGTAAGGATGTAGTACCTAAAACAAAACATTAAATCCGGCTAAACAAGTATAGACTTTATTGAAAGTCAAATGAGGTTGTACAATTTCAAAAAAAAAAAAAATTTTTTTTATCAAATCCAACTCTACCTACCGTTTAAATCGGCATTACTCCTCCATTATTTTAGTGACTTGTAATTTAAAGACTGTTAATAAAATATTGAATGAGAGAAAATTACCCATATGCGTGTATGTTTACATTATTGTATCTTTGTCAAACAATAAATTCAAACTCTTTTCCTTTATATATGGTACTCATTTTTCCTTTTATAAGCAACTAAAATTTTCGTTCTATGTAACAGAAAATTTCCGTGGTGGCGAGGAAGTTTGCAGGTCAAATTTCGTTATTGTAAAACAATTTTAAATATTGTAACCGACATTTGCCTTAAATATATCCAAGCCTTATTAGAAATAATAATATTTTGTTATACTTTAAGACAAACTTGCACATGTTTACCTCCTATATTTTAACATAATCTCTATTTTTCTAGGCTAAAACAACAATTGTTGATGCATGCCATTACACAACAAGAAGACATAAATTGCCTATTTGTAAATCGATAAAAAATTATAATAAATATTATTGATAAACAAACAGGGATCAAAACAAAATTTTCGTTTCGTTCAGTTACGTTTTATTTATCAAAGAAAATAAAAGTTGCTCATGTATTATTTGGATTTTTAACAGTTTTGGTTTTTTTTAAATAATAGAGAAAAGGAGATTCCTTTTTCTAAAAACATTTGTCAAAAAAAAAGAAGAAAAGGTACAATAAATAAAAAAAAAATTTTATTACATTAATGTTGTTACTAGTATTTAATTCTCAGAAATCATTGTCATAAATCACTTTTATATTTAATTGAAAATAAATAAACTATTTCATTTGAAAAACAAATGTGTTAAATATATTATCATATTCAATGAGAAAAATGAATTTTATTGCTTGAAGTAAGATTTAATTCAGTTTATTTAGGTTATAAAATTGGTAAGCCTAATTGCAGAAATTATTGAAATATTACGTGTTCAATTTAAAGAAAACATTATTCTAAAATAAAATTTTCCTTTAATGTTTTAAATTTAATGTTTTGAATTTTGAAAGTAACGACAATTTTGTAATTTTAATATAAATGTAATATTTTAAGTCTGATTTATTCGATACTTTGATCTGTTAGAATCGAAAATTCATTAAATTTTTACAGTTTTCATGTTACTGTCTTAAAGATAAAGTTCACAAATGATTTTTTTTAAATTCAAATTTTATATGATTAAACAAAGACAAAATTGAATTTAAATTTTGATCTGTTTTGTTTTTGTTTTGGTGATGGATCCTGATATTAAGTCAATAATTATTTATAAACAATATTATT
Source organism: Leptopilina myrica (nomen nudum) (assembly GCA_032872475.1). NCBI lineage: Eukaryota > Metazoa > Arthropoda > Insecta > Hymenoptera > Figitidae > Leptopilina > Leptopilina myrica (nomen nudum). The sequence continues at coordinate 36,770,624 of CM065458.1, read as the reverse complement.
CATTAAAAAAAATATATATATATTGTAGTATCCTATTTAAGTAACAACTTAAATTATTTTTTTTTATTGTTATTCTTTCTTTGATTACTCTATTTAAAAAAAAGAGAAATTATCATAAAAGAAAAATTTTTTTTGTCTAATTCTACAATTGACAAAACAAAATCTACAATAAATTACAATAACAAGTTATCATTAATTAGCAAATAGTAAAATTATTTAATATTCACGAAATTAAGAAAAACCATTCTTGCCCCTGGCATGCATCAGTAATTGAGATAAGCGCTATTATGATATGTCATATGATACACCATGCATAATCAGCAAGGTTGAATTCAAGGATACAGCTGGTGTGTAGAAGGGTTTGATAATCCTAAGCTTCACCTTAGACAAAAGGTGATGTCGGTTGCGAAAACTTTTTCTCTAAAAATATATATATAAAAAAAAGGCAAATATTATAGCAATATTGTTTTCTGTAAGTTCTCTATTGGTTTGTGAAAGTAACTGAACTCTAGACTTTTTAAACTAACAATTCACGCTGCTTAGAATCCCATATAAAAGAACAGAAATTAGTCCTTTTAAAAAAAAAGTTATTTAAATTAATACCAACGTCATCTATTACTGTGCATTCGAATCAATGGCAACCAGAAGAGTGTATATTACAGATTATGCTGTGTGCATTTTGAGAAAATGAATAGTTGGGTTGACCATATTTCAAAAAAAAAAAAAATTTTAGTTGGTTGGAATTATAATCTTTATTCGTGAAATTCAAAAAAAAATCTATTAGTGGATTTTATGCAGATATTTGGTTAGTTACGTTACTAATCAAGTGACTAATGTAACTAACTAGATCGAAATAGAAACTACAATGTACTAGGTTATAATAAGATCGTTATTACATAAACATAAATCTTCTTCTTGTTATGATAGTTGATTTCAAATATGTTTAAATTTCTGTTAATTGTGATTTCTTAGTTCTGATAATTATCCAAATGACCTTGATATAACGTCTCTGTTGAGTGTCTTGTTCTCTGACTACAAGTATTCGAGCTGTATTATAACCTCAAATCTCATAAGGAATGGAACATCTTATTTTCTTGTACATATATATATATATATATATATATTTCATATTACTATATCTGTTATGTTAAAATATCCTTTAGGTAAATTCAGTTAGTTTAATTAATTTAATATATCATATTGTATTAAGATTTTTAGAAGGAAGATATTTACATAAATCATTTAGTTAACATTTCAGTTATTTAAAATAAATTTCAATTTTCTAGATTAAATTCTATTTAATACAGCTAGTTAAGTCATTAATTAACTATTAAAAAAAACAATTTTTGTACTATAATATATTAAAGTTACTATAACAATTCTAGGAGAAGTCTTGTAGGGTTTTAAGATTATAATAACAATATATAATATTTCTAGGTTTAAATTGTTGCTTAAGTAGATTTAATCAATAATCATTCAAAACGAATACAATATACATATTGTACATACACAATATTTTAAAATATATTCTAAACTAAAGTATATAAACAAGATAGTTGTAAAATATAAATAAAAACATAAGTTCTAAGTTTTTAAGATATTGATAGTAGGCCCTAATTTTCAAATTAAGGGTAAGCTTTTGTATTTTGATGTGTTGATAGATTTATTTAAAATAGTTTAATTATTCTTATTAATTATTAATAGTAAGTTTAAAAAAATAGTTTTCTTTAATATAATTATAACTATTATATCTAAATTAAGGTTCTAGAAGTTATAATTCCTTTAGGCTATAGTACTCAGATTACTATTTAGTTGTATGGTATAAAATAGTTCGAGTACTGTAGTTGAGAGAGATGGTCATTAACCAGAGATGTTCAGTCATAAGAAATTATTGTAATGTGACTAAAATTATAATAATAATATTCGCTCCTACTACGTATTTAAACTTATATTGAACAAAAATTTGGAAATGAGTTGCTTACTTTAATTAAAAAAAAATATCACTTTTATCCAACAAAATTCAGACTAGAATAAGAAGGTTTCAATAATGAATACAGAACTCAAGAAATGAATATGAACCAAAAGTATAGTTTGCAAGGGAAGAATTATTCGCAATCGACAAAATCTTGAAAGTATTATATAATCATATAATTTTCTTGTGTTATTCAGATACTAAAATCCAGTTTTTGTCATAATTATCGATGAATCAGTCTTTTCAAAAAGTAGGAAAAAAAGGAAAACTGTCTGAATCAACCTATGAATAATCATTATTACAACCATTAATTAATCTACCAACAACTGACAATCAGAATGGATAAAAAAAACATCTCAATGCACAAGCCGGTCAACTCCGATTTTGGAATCATCATATTCTTATGGAGTAATTGCTGACGTAGATATCATTGTTCTTGCACCTGTTTAATATTGACAGAAGGATTTGCATCTGCAACATCGTACAACGTCACTTAAGTTAAAGTTGTTTTGTTTGAAGATCAGCTAATTTCGACTAAATTTATGTCACATTTAAATTCTCTTTCAACATGAATCAGATGGATATTTAGAATGACTGTAGCTATTAGCTTAAAAATCTAACTTAAAACAAGACAACTTACGGTTAAACGTTCACAATCAAAATTGATGGAAATTGTATTGAGTAATATATCAACTGTAATCTGTTTTCTAGCTCTCAATAGACACATAGTAACAAAAAAAAAATTGCATATAATCCTGTTACATTTATAAACTGCACAAACTCTTAAGGAAGTTCTATCGCTTGACGCAGCTAGTAAAAACAGCGAGAAATATTTAATGATTTGACTCACTTGGTAACGTAAAACGTTTGGCAACGTCGAACAGTGAGAGGCCCAGAGGCGCTCACTGTTACCCGTCCGGTAACAGCGCGTGCGTTCTCGCGCAAATCGAGTTTTTTGATCCGGGAGTTCAATTAAGGGCTGAAACTAATCCTTTCAAATAAGCCCTATGCCCATTTAATCGCATGCACCCTTAGAGCGGGGGGTACACTACCGTCCGAAATTGTGCGTACGCTAACATCTCGAGCTATTAAAAAACACACCCGCACAGAAACAGTGATAACTCGGTTAAAAATGAAGCTAGATGATTTTTTTAAATTGCATTGGAAAGCTTTTTAAATTTCCAATGAAATGCCAGTATTTTAAGTTGTATTGCATAAATAGGAAGCGAGATATCATGTTATAAAGACAAAAAAATAATTCTATTTTTTTCGGAATTTCTTACTCTGACTTTGACTCCTGGCACAGTTTAGCAAAGTTTATGAAAAAAATTGTTACTTTTATAGACTATTCCTTGTAACCTAAGCTTTAAATAGAGACCAAGAACAGCAAAAAATATTTACGGGTTCCCGAGATATTACAAAAAGAATCGGACCGTGCAAAGCAGAATTTTTAATTATCTATTTCTCTAATTGGCCGTTAAGTCAATTACTTGTCTGTCAAAAAAGTGTCGAAAATTAATTTTACCAAGTACATTCATATTGGGATCCACTTTTTAAATATCGATATATAATAAATTAAATTAAAAAAAGGATCCCAGTAAGAATGTACTTGGTAAAATTAATTTTCGACACTTTTTTCACAGACATGTAATTGACTCAACGGCCAATTAGAGAAATCGAAGATTGAAAATTCTGCTTTGCACGGTCCGATTCTTTTTGTAATATCTCGGGAACCCGTAAATATTTTTTGCTGTTCTTGGTCTCTATTTAAAGCTTAGGTTACAAGGAATAGTCTATAAAAGTAACAATTTTTTTCATAAACTTTGCTAAACTGTGCCAGGAGTCAAAGTCAGAGTAAGAAATTCCGAAAAAAATAGAATTATCTTTTTGTCTTTATAACATGATATCTCGCTTCCTATTTATGCAATACAACTTAAAATAGTGACATTTCATTAAAAATTTAATAAGCTTTCCAATGCAATTTAAAAAAAGCATCTAGCTTCATTTTTCACCGAGTTATCACTGTTTCTGTGCGGGTGTGTTTTTTAATAGCTCGAGATGTTAGCGTACGCACAATTTCGGACGGTAGTGTATCTTTTTGTCTAAGGGAGGCGGTCAAAATGAAAACAGAAAGGCATTATTTTAAATTCGATCAAATTTTAAGAAAGTAATCAGCTAAATTGGATCCGTCATTTTGAATTTTAAAATTTTGACATCAGATTCGTGATCAGCAACCTTAAAACCCCCAAGAAGAAATTTTCAAGCAAATTCGATTAAATTAAAGCTTAATCAATTTACAAGAACTTTGCCGAGCCCAATTAAAAAAAAATTGTATATTTATTATTTTAGTTAAAAGTTGATAAAAATGATAATTGCTTCCTCATACTGAGGAAGTATTTTTCATATTTATTGAGCTACATCTGCATCAAATGACAAAATTTTCTAAAGATCATGTGGAATGAGTTACATTCTGTCCCCCAAGTGATAATTATAAACATCTAATGAAATCACATTATTTACCTAATTGTTTTTAACAACAAAATAAACAAATTAACAAACAGCTTGAAAAAGTGAATTAAATCTCATCAAAATCACTTCTCGGAGGTTTTTCGGGGTAACTGATTATGAATCTGATGTCAGTTTTTTAAAATTCAAAATGGCAGATCCAATATGGCAGACAAAAATTCCAAAAGTAAACTTAATCTCACCAAAATCACTACTCTCGGGTTTTCGGGGTCGCTGATTATGAATCCGATGTTAGTTTTTCAAAATTCAAAATGTCCGATCCAATATTGCCGCCAAAAATTCCAAAATTAGATTTAATCTCACCAAAATTACTACTCGGGGGTTTTCGAGTTCGTTGATGACGAATCCGATGTTAGTTTTTTAAAATTCAAAATGTCGGATCCAATATGGCAAAACAATGCTGTTTTGTAGCCCTGAAAAAGGCTGATTGATAGTAACTTCAAAATGGGGGATCTAATATGGCGAACAAAATTCCAAAAGTAGTTTTTATGTCTTTGTTCGCGAATCACTTAAAAGCGGCTAAACCGTTTAAAACCAAATTTGTCAGAATGGTTGATCTTGGTCCATGGAAGGTTTTTAAATTTACAGATTTGAAAAATATTAATTAGAACGGGAGATATTCAATTTTTTCAAAAAAATCAAAAATGTTCAAATTTGAACTTTTTTTAAAACGCTTTCAAACTTTGTATAATTAAGTATAACATGCTATTTAATCTCATTCTAGAATAGATTGCCAAAAAAATGTCTTATAACTAAGATGAAAGTATAAACATGATTTTAAAAAAATTCAAAAAATCGCAAAAATTAAAATTTTATATTTTTTTATGAACTGCTTTTAAACTATCTATAATTAAGCATTACATGTTCTTTAGTCACATTTTAGCATAATGTTGCAAAAAATAATATAACTAAGATTTAAGTATAAAAATGTTTTCAAAAAATTTTAAAAATTGCAAATTTAAAAGTTTACATTTTTTAATGAATTGCTTTTAAACTCTGTATAATTGAATAATATATGTTATTTAGTCACATTTTAGCATAATTTTACACAAAAAATAGTATCACTAAGATGTAAGTATACAAATATTTTCAATATATAAAAATCAAAAAAATTCTAATTGTTATTAATTACTATCAAGCTTTATTCAGTAGTATTTTTAAGATCTTTCATTAAAATTGTGACATCAAAATAATGCAATTCATAATTATTTATCCACTTCATTCATAATATTCTTTAATTAAAAGAACTTCAGAAATTCTAGAAATGGAGATGTTTTATGATTTTATTTTATTTTCATTATAAACAGGCTCTAGACCCTTTTGTACAATTTTGTACTTAAGAAAAAACACAATACTAATTAAAACCAAATTAACAATAGAAAACAAATCAAGGGCGTTAGACTTTAAATATTTTATTTTTCATTGTAATTTTCATCATTACTAACGTCAAAAATGTTCCTTCTCAAATTCGCACAAATTTAAATATACTTGGTTTTTAGTTCTAGCCATAAATAAACCTGCAGATGGCTACAAAAATTGATTTATTTTATGAAAATACTCTTTTTTAAAAAAATATGTTATGAAAAACTATGTTATATACCAGTCTTTCACGGGTTTTAGTTTCTACTATAATACATTTAACAAAGTGTCTACGAATTGCGCGGGAAAACTGATAAATAGCCGCGGAAATTTAATTTGACCAGGAAAAATCGGTAATTTTCTTACGAAATTAAAAAAGTTTTATTATATTAATTTGTTTTTAAAAACTGCTTTATACTTTAATTTTTATTGGTGTAATATTTATGACAACAGACCCGAGTCAAAATTTAAACCCTACTTTTAGCTTAAACAAAAAATACTATTCCATATTTCTGATGTAAGTATAAAAATGTTTTCAAAAAATTAAAAAAAAACGAAAAAATTATCTGTTTATAAGAGACAATGTTTGGAAAAATTATGCTAAAATTTGAACAAATAACATGCAATAATGAATTATACATCATTTAAATGCAATTCATTAAAAAATATAAAATTTGAATAATTTCGTTTTTTTAATTTTTTGAAAACATTTTTATACTTACATCTTAGTTAAAGGACATTATTTTTGTCAAAACAATTTTTGCATTTTGATATATTGCAGTAAATTTATCAGTTCTGGCTTTCGTGAGATATATAATTAAACAATAAATTTACAGTTTTTAAACATATTTATTAGAACGGGAGGTATTCAATTTTTTCAAAAAATTTAAAAAATGGAAAATTTCTAATTTTTTATTTTTTAATGTATATTCTTTAAACTTTTGAAGTCAAAATAATGGAATTTAGAATAATTTATTTATCAAATTAATCAACAAATTTTTAATTACAAAACTTCGAAAATATTAAAAACGGTAAATGATAAATGGTAAATAATATTAAAAAATATTAATTCATAATTTTAAAATTATTTTTAAATTATTTAAAATGGAGATTTTTTATGATAAAATTCATACTACAGAAATTCAAGAATACCTGTAAAACGATACTTGCATTATGCTACTGGAGAAAAACTTAGATAGTAAAAAGTTTTGATATTTTAATTCTAGTTTTAACTATTATGGATGTTTTAAGCATTGTAAAGCATTGTAAACTGGAAAAAACGGGAAAAATGCAGGAATTTAATTTAATGGGGTAAAATTATGATGTCAGCTTGCAATATAGGTCTTATTTTAGATTTAAGCAATTATGATACAATTAGTTCGAATTTGACTTTACTATAACTCTAAAAACTGGTGAAAATTTTGGATTAACTTAGATTACTATAATTAAATTTCTACAATTAATTTACAAACATTGTTTTCTGCATTTTAATTAATAAAAAATAAATTATTTGATGATAAAAAGTCAATCACTGTTTTAAAATAGTAATATTTTTATAATGAAATAGTCAATGGTAGCTAATTATTATTTCTCTAGTCAAATTAAATTCCCCACTATTTCCTATTTTTCAAGACTGGTAGACACACTATTGAATGTATCTGTAGAAACTAAAACCCGTCTTCGACGGGTACGACAGCTAGTCTTTTATAAAGAGGAAAAATATTTGAATTTTTACATTTTGCCTCAATGCGAATACATTTATATTGATGCTTAGTTAATTTAGCATCAGTTATTAAAAATAAGCCTTATCGTCACTGAAAGGTATAATTCTATCTTCCTGAGCACTAGAATTCTCGCAATCTACAGACAAAAGATTCAATATGATTTTGACGATGTGCCTTTTACCAGAAGATTTTAAATTGCTGAAGAATGCATTCTGAATTTATTTAAGAGAAACATTAATAAATTTTACAATAAAATCAGAATCCAACCAATTTTTATTCTTTGTTTGAAACTTGGTAATATCATAGAACGCATCTTTCCACTTTTTTTAAAAGTCGGCATGAATAAGTTAACTTTATTCTGCACTTGCCTCAAGCAATTATTTTCAAGGTGATGAGTGGTTTGAATGTAATTCATTAATACACTTGCATTTCTCACATCACTTTATATTAATATATCGCAAAGAATTTGTTTCGAGATTTTTAATTCTTCCATTATAAATCAGAAAGAAAATAAAAATAAAAAACCTAAAATTATCAACTATTCATAAACATAAAAGCAGATCAAAACTTAAACCAACAGAAGCGAAATGTATAAAAAAATTTACTACATAAAAACTAAACTTGTCGAAAGAACATAAAAAAAGGTTTTTAAAAATAAATAAGTAAACAAAGATTATACAAACTTGTAATTTACATGAATTACTGAAGTGAAACAAAGCAATTATTCAATTCGCTAAAAAACCATTTATGAGGGACTTGTCTAAAGCTCAATAAAAGTTTTATAAGTAAAACAAATAAAGATCAAAACAAAAATTTTTACTACAGAGTGAACTGATACAAGTAAAATTTGGCTTATAAACAAATGAATAATACAACAACAATTTTTACTTTAACAATTTGGCATTTGATTACTTAAACTTTCCTGTAAATTTTACATAACATTAAAACAAATTGATGAATTTTGATCATTTTTTTAAAACTAGGATCAATTTTTCTCAGCAATTCAAATCTGCGATTTATTTTTTGAAAAATTTATAAATAATGTCAAAAAATTAATAATTAAAAAAAATTATTTTTTTGTTATTATTTTAAATTCAATTTTTTCAAATTTTTCATTTTTAATTTGTCAAATAATAAAACCAACACTGATTAATTATTTCCACATTAAAACAATTAAGGTTTTAGGAAAAATGCTATTTACAGAACTTTTTTCTTATCCTAAATTGCGAGGTATTTTCGAAATTATGATAGTTAAATATATTTTTCAAGCTGTTTGTTCATTTGTTTATTATTTTGTTAATATCAATTAGGTAAATAATTTGATTTCATTAGATGTTTATAATTATCACTTGGGGGACAGAATGTAACTCATTCCACATGATCTTTAGAAAATTTTGTCATTTAATGCACATGTAGCACAATAAATATAAAAAATTATAATTTTTTATCAACTTTCTGCTAAAATAATAAATAAAAATTTTATTTTTTACAAAATCAGGCTCGACAAAGTTCTTGGGACTTTATTAGGCTTCAATTTAAAAATAAGAATTGTAATTCGGATGAAAATTACGACCTGTGAAACTTTCTAAAAATTATTTTCCTAACTGTGCGCTCTAAGGGTGCATGCGATTAAATTGGCATATGGCTTATTTAAAAGGGGTTGTTTCAACCTTTAATTTCTAATAATAGCAAAATTAATATCACCTGAGGATTTTGCCCCACAATAGTTCAAAAATTGCCAAAACGCTGTTTTTAGGGGTTTTAACCCCTATTTTCTCGAAATCGTAACGTGATGGAAGATAGGTGCGATTTAATTCGCATTTAAAAAATTAAAATTTGCGGGGTAGTGTTATTATCTAAATTAACTTTGCTAAATAATTAAATTTAATTAAAAGTTTCAATAACAAATTATTATTAACACATTATTTATTTTTTGTAGCTTTTAATGAATTTGATCGATTCAAAGTGATGATCCAGCTGATTTTGATGGTATGTTTGTCTATGACAGGAAGTTATGTTAAATATACTGTAACCATTTGTGGCTAACTTCAGATTCTTAAAACAGCGGAGTTGGCGGCGATATCTTTTTATAAGACTTGTACGTCAATTTGAAGTATTTAAATTGTAGAGCATAAAAAAAATCCACTTTTTTCTAAAAAAACATGCATTTAATAGTAAAAGTAGTTTAAGATTAGCACAAAACTTACTGTTTATGCGTACTTTATTTACTCTTATTGACATAAGAGATATTTCAATATGTCCTAAAGAATAAAAATGTTTGTCAATCTTTGCGAAATTTTCTACTATAAGGTTATTTAGGTCACTGATTACGAATCTGAAATTAGTTTTGCAAAATACAAAATGGCGTATCCAATATGGTAGACATTATTTTGAAAAATCCCTTTAATTTGCTTAAAACTTGTTATTCGGGGGTTTTTGGGGTCGATGATTATGAATCTGAAGTCAGTTTTGCAAAATATAAAATGGCGGATCAACTATGGCCTAGAAAAAGGCCGATTGTCATAATTTTCACTGTGCAATAATTCTGTTGCTTGAAAAAGGCCGATTATCATAATTTTTTAATTTTTGTCAATTAATTTGATTTTGCACTCTGTAATGATTTGGTAGTATTGAAGAAGGCTTTTTAATATAATTTTGCACTCTGCAATAATTCAGTGGCTTTAAAAAAGGTCAATTAATTTAATTATGCACTGTGCAATGATTTGGTGGCTTTGAAAAAGTCCGATTGTTATATTTTTACGGAGTACACCTCAATAAATGTCAGTATATTTTACCAAAATGGGGTATCTATTATTTAATTTGGTATAATAACATGTTTACGATTAATTGCAAAATTAAATTATTTGACTTTTTTCAAGGCAAGTGAATTATAGCACAGTACAAAATTATGTCTATTGGCCTTTTTCAAGGCCACTAAATCATTACAGAGTGCGAAGTTATATTAATTGACCTTTTTCAAGGCTACTGAATTATTGCACAGTGAAACATTATGTTGCTCGGAATTTTTCAAGGTGACCAAACCAGTGCAAAGTGTAAAATTATAACAATGGACAGATTAATAATAATCATCGACCCCAAAAACCTCCGAGTAACAAGTTCTTATCAAATTAAAGGGATTTTGTAAAATAATGTCTGCCATATTGGATACGCCGTTTTGTATTTTGCAAAACTGATTTCAGATTCGTAATCAGTGACCCAAATAACCCTATACACTGCAAAAAAAGAGCGTCTTGGTTTAAGACGTTTACGTGGTCACTTCTTAGACGTTTATAAGCGTCTTATTTGCCTTCTAAAATGCATGTATTTGAAGGCTATGTTTTTCATTTAAGACGCTCAAATAAGACGCTTATTTATATAAGACGTTTATAAACGTCTGAACGTCTTATTTTTAGACGCCATTTTTTGCAGTGTAGTAGCAAGTTTCGCAAAGATTGACAAAAATTTGTCAATTAAGTTTTGTGCTATTCATAAACTACTTTTACTATAAAATGCATGTTTTTTAGCATCACGGTCAACCTTTTTAAAAAGCATTCTCATCGATAGAGATCCCCATGACTCAGGCATTCTTTCAGTTACCATTACATTATTATAAACCATTTGTAGATCATTAATCCATTTTACGGGTAGCCTCTTATTAAAATTATCATTTATTTTGTTCATGCATAAGGCCTTTTCATCCTTACATTTATTTATTTATTTATACTATGACTAATTTCGCTTAGAGAAATTTTACAATCATGATCTGAGTCATACACACTACAACAATTAAAATGACTATAAAAAGTTACATTATACATATCAAGAAGATACTGATGCCAAGTTACTACATTAATGACATTGGTATGACACGCCTTAGAACTACATTTATTAATCATACTCCAAAAATCTCTAGAATTAAGAGTGTTTAAAATAGTTTCAATAGTAGATAATTCAAATGCTTTTTTCTAATTTTAACATATGTCTGTAACTTTTTTTATTTAAATGTAAAATAAACGCGTGGAATTTGAAGAAATGCATTGTTTATGTACTACTAAGGCAGACTCCACAAGTCTCTTGGCATCAATACATTCTTTGTCAAACCATGCCTTCTTGCTCATTTTATTACTCTCACAACGATACATCATTCCCAAACTACTAACCACCTTTATTATTGTGTCTGCAATTACTGAACTGATTTTATGTATATCTGCAAATACTATTTGTGTTTTAGTTCTATTAGACATCTGAGAATAAAAAGAACAACATTTAGAAAAGTCAAAATAAATTCATAATTATGATCGTTAGCTTTAATTTTAATTATATCATTTAAATCATAATAGTGGTCTGAGAGAGTGATTATATAGTATATTTTGAGGTACATGGACAGTCCACAAAAAGAGCATCAAACTAAATGTAAAATGCTGTAGCCAAAAGGACCCTCATAAGTATATTTTCCCATTAGGTCTCCAGGTGCGACCATGTAATAATACAAATCCATTAAGTTCTATGACATCCAGGAGCAGTTTTCCCCTCTTGTCGGTGTCATTGTCTAATGATGTCCGTGTAGCAAACAATGAGCTATTACCAACTATATTGGGATCTAATTGATTTAAATTGTACAGTCTGCAATTAAAATCTCCGCCTACTACCAATAGTACATTTGGAAAATCTTGCAGTATTAACATTAAATGGTCATTAAACTGTAATAAAAATTTGTCTATCTTCAAATGGGGAGTAATATATACCAAACCTAAAACAAAAAAAATTTTTAGTCAACATTTCAACAATCATATAATTACTCGTTAAAGAAATAGATTCCACTCTGCATTGGTTAATATTGTAGCAGACTAATAGACCACCACTCGCTCTACCGCGAGAGGCAATCGACGTCTTTTCATTTATTTCATATCTCTCATTTGAAACACAATCAGCTCTTTTAAGAGCTATTTCTTACGTAGGAATAAATGAAACCAAGGCAAGGAGGATAGCAAATTCATCAGTCGAAAAAAGGAAAACCAATGGCTCCCAATATTGGACCATTAACCCCTGGACAGTCCATGGCCCATATGTGGCCACAAAAAGTCGTGCCACCTTTACGTCTGTGGGCATATATCTCCATCTCAAAAATAAAATACTAAACATAATTCGATTTCAATGACCAAGTGCATACTAAGGTTTTTGGGGTCGCTGAATCCGAATTTCAAGTCAGATTTTTAAAATTCAAAATGGTGGACCTAAAATGGCGACTATGAAGATTTAAAAATGTATCAAATACGCTTGAAACTCGTTACTTGAGGGTTTTCGTGGTCGCTGATTACGAATATGATGTCAGATTTACAAAATTAAAATGGTGAATCCAATCTGGCGGATAATTTCAAGATTCATGCAATTTGATCAAATTTTAGGTCCGCCATTTTGGATTTCAAAATCTGACATCAGATTCGTAATCAGCTACCCCGAAAACCCCCGAGTAACAAGTTTTAAACAAATCCGTTGGATTTTTTATTTTCTCGACCGCCATATTGGATCCGCCATTTTGAATTTTGAAAATCTAACATTAGATTCGTAATCAGAGACCCCGAAAACCCCCGAGTAACAAGTTTTAAGCAAATCTGATAAAATTTAAAATTTTCGAATTCGCCATTTGGATCCGCCATTTTGAATTTTGAAAATCTAACATTAGATTCGTAATCAGAGACTCCGAGAACCCCGGTGTAACAAGTTTTAAGCAAATCTGATAAAATTTAAAATTTTCGAATTCGCCATTTTGGGTCCGCCATTTTGGATACGCCATTTTAAATTTTGAAAAACTGACTTCAAATTCGAATTTTGCGACTCCAAAAACGTTAATTACAATGAAATCACAGTTTTTAGAAACTTTTTTTTCTTGGACCGTTTTTGGACCACAAGCGATTTTTAGCTGGACTGCGAAGGGGTTAATGCACCAATGGTAGTCTAATGGCTATTTCCCATTGGGTAAATTTTTTTTTGAAATTTTGAAAATGGTATGTCCCTAAGGAAAATGAATGAAATTTAATGAAATTTTCAGGGCATGCTTATTGTTTACAACAATTTAAGAAAATTATTTAGAAAAAAAAATTTTTTGTTTAAAACAAATTATTAAAAAAATAATGTTTAAATAAACAATTTTTTGAAAAGCGCTATTTTTTTAATAATAATGATTCGATTCCCACTTATTTCACGAGTATTTTCAAAAAAAAATCGATGGAGGGTCTGAAACTTTAGGAGATATTGAATTTTTTGTCCTTGCTCGCAATCATAAAAAGCGCATTTTCCGGCTATACTCTACATACAAACTAATGTTCAAAATCAACTATAAGTCGTAAATTTTAACCGAATTCAATTTTTCTTTTTGGAGAATGTCAGGCTATAAATTTGTAAGAATACTATGCATTTTTTAAATTTATATTTGTTTAAACAAACCTAATTATATTATTTTTCTTTCAAAAAATTTGAATTTTGGTAATTGCCAAAAAAAAGAACGAAAATTTCCAGGAAAACAAACTTAGTAAAAAATTGTTTAAATAATTGTTAACAGCAATAATATTAAATATTAATTGTGTTACTTTACTTTCTAAAAGTTTATTTCACTTGATTTTGTAAACTCAATAAAGTGTTTTTGCTTTTAATGTCTCCGAAAGCATTTAAATTTGAAAAGCTTTCAATATAAGTAATTTGTTTTTTATTTAATATTTATAACCAAGATTAACAAATATTTATAAAGTCGTTTTCACAATTTTCATTTGCATGTATTCTGTGACAATTTCTCAATCGAAGAACTAGGACACAACTTTAATTTTTTTGGCATGGTGCTATCCAGATTAAAATTAAAAATAATTTGTTTTAAAAAAAATTTTTGTAACAAATTTTCTTAGGTGTCATTAAATTAATTTGAAAGAAAATCTGTTCAATTGACATTTTAAGGACTCTATTAATATCCTCTATGTCAGGAAAATTGTAAATAATTAAATTCTTGCTTCTATACTGCCTTTCAAAGAAATGTAATCTATTCTGAAGTGTATTAATTTTAATCGTGCTCTGTACAGTCTTTGCGTAATAATCCCTGTGAGTCTCCTTTAACTCATACATCTCCTTAAATAAAACACTATGCGACTCAGTAAGCGCATTCAAACTTGTAAAGAGTTTATCCATGGAACTCTTTAAATGATTAAAATAAGATTATTTCTAATGCAGATACTAATTTTTGTATACTGAAAGTTGCTTAATGTATAACCAACTTATCATAGTTTCGTATTAATGTCTGAATTACTGACACAATGCATTAAAAATACCAACCTTCTAAGAAACTTTTAGAATGAAGATAACAAATATATTGAATATTAGAAGAAAAGGATTCTCCTTGTAATAACACAAACAATAAAAATAAAGACTTAATCAAGTCAACGAAAAACATTATTGAAAAAGTAAATTCTGAAATACCGAAAGAAAGTACAGTCAATGTCAAAAGACTAGCAAACTAAAAGGATCAAGGCCCATTGTGGTAACACTTAGCAACCCAATCTGAAGAACAAATGTATTTGCAGATAAAAAAAGCTCTTATAGAGGTAGTCAAGCATGGGAAAAGGTTACAAAAAGGCATTATTAACCTTGGCGAAACCTACCCATCAGGAAGATACATACCCTGTCAATACTTTGACACAGTAAAAAGCATGGCATTGAAAATTTAAGACTTTTTTTAGGTAACTAAATACCAAAATAACCCAAAGTTATTTATTTAACATTAGGCAAGTACATAGTCAAAAAACAAGACGGCTCAAGTGAAATAAATTCTCAAATTTTTTTTTTGAAAAGTTAAGAAAGCTATTTTTAAAAAAAATTCAGACGGTTTAATTTAATTTACTATACATATTTCACTAATAATAATGATTATTATCATTTCAATAATAACAATGAAGCAAATATTGTATCTTTTTGAAGTCACTGATTCAAAATCCGTTGTCGAGAAATCAAAATATCTGCTTCAAAATAGCGACAAAAAAAATTAAAAAGTTAACGAATTAAAAAAAGATACGACAAAAAAGAGATAAAGATATTTAAAAGGAGAAAAGGAACAAGAAAGAAAAAGAACGAAAACAAAGGGAGTGAGAGAGGGAAGGAAAAGTGATATTCCAAAGTTCTGCACGTTCTCTCTTTCTTCTTAGAAATTGTCGCCCAAGAATTCAATTTCAAAAACGACTGACATCCCTGCGAGACTCAGTATAAGCGTCGCGATAGTTTGGGACGACAAAAATGTGGATTGAGAATCCGTAGCTGAATCTTCTCTCTCTCTCTCTCTCTCTCTATATATATATATATATATATATATATAAAACATAGTATATAGAAAAAGAGGGAGACAAAGTATATACGTTTAAGACGCAGCTCAAGTTTGTATAGCCGGGATTCGACCCGAAAGATTGGCCGATATACCAGGTCAGAAGTTTTAGCGTCACACAGGTCAAGTTCCACTTTGCTTTCTTGAAAACGTTTTCTTCAACTTTTCTTCCGGTATTTTTCTATATACATATATGATTTCGAACGATAAGTATCAAAAGAGTAAAAAAAAGAAAAACAGCTTTTTCTCTTTTAACTTCCGTTTCTCCTTTTGTCTGTCTCTCTTTTCCCCAACAGGATTTAAATTCCTCGGGAGCAATGCCAAGAAATAAATTCGAATTGTAACGACTTTCATTAAGTGGGTTATATCAATTGTTTTCTTTTTGGAAAATATTATAATATGATAATGATATTAAAACGATCAGGGGCAAAAAAATTCCCACTCGTGTGATCGAATTGAATTTTTCATTCGTTTGTGGAAAATCCAAGAAAAACGTATATTTGTGCGGTTAGTACATTCATTAGTTTCCTCAGTTCTCTCACTCACTCTCTCCCTCTTGCTTTCACTTTACCTCACCATTTCTACGTCTCGAAACTTTTGCCGGCAACTCGCTACATTGATTTTCGCCATTTTGCCAGTCTACGTTTCTGATTGCTCATATAAACTGAAACTATGTTAATCCTACAACCAAAAAGCCCGCGAATTTTCTGCTTCATCTGAAATTCAATTTTCCGAAGTACAAGATCCTTTTGTTTTTCTTTTCTTCTCTTTTTTCATTTCACGGTGGCGAGATTTCTCATTTCGATACGGATTATGTAGTTTAATTATTTTGAGTTGTTTCACTAAGAATTGCTTCCTCAAGAGGAAGCTTTGTATTCGTGACGATTTTTAATTTTTCAAAAGAAAGTTATATGGACCCATTTTTATGTAGAACATATGTGTATTCAATTCTGAGCAAATTTCCAGATGTATGTGTGTGTGTGTATGAGTGTACGTCACGAAATGTTGTGTACAAAATATCTCAGATAACTTTTAATGGACTGTCCTAAAATATTGGAGGTTTATTGCAGTCATTATTTATATTATATTTATTAATATTTTCATTAATTCTTGTAAAAATTACATTTTTAAAAAAATTGATGTATATAAAGTATATGTACATTTCATAAAAATTTATAAAAGTAATCGCTATTTATATTTTTCAAAAAACGTCAAAATTTTGTGTTTCTTGAGATTACTAAAATTTTACTTAAAAATAATTATTATTCAATAAAAGATTTTTAAAAATGGTGTATATTATATTGAGGAAGCTAAATGTTCGTGGAATGAACAACTTATTTTATCTTCGTGATTCTGCTTTTTCTTCACTTAAATTTTTTTTATTATTATTATTGGATGCATGTATTAATATTTCTACAAGTTTTCTTAAAAAATAAAAAAAAAATTGACAAAATATAAGAAAAATGTAATTTTTAGAAGACGCAAATATATCTATTTCATTTAAATTTCAAAATTATGCTTGAAAAAATTATTTATCATGAAATAAAAAATTTGATACTTTTTGAGAAAAAATACATTGAATATAAAATTAACATTAAAAAAGTAAACAAACATTTATTTTTAAAAAATTTTCAAAAAAAAGAGAATCGAATACAAATTAATAAAAACAAATGAATGCTTAAATAGAAAAGTATAAATTTCTTCATTTTTTAATGTTAATTTGTATTCGGTTGTGTTTTTTCTTCAAAAATATTAAACTTTTTATTTAATAAAAAATAATATTTTCATGCCAATTTTTTTTTAAAATGAAGTAGATACCCAGTCGAAAATGTCGTACTGTACCGTCGTTGGTAAGACTGTAAAGGCATTCTACTGGAACATGAGTATGTACTGTACAGGTTGCGCGTCCGGCTCAGTACAAATTCAAAGTCAGATTTAGAAAATTTAAAATGTCGGATCCAATATGGCTGATGGATTAATTAAAAGTTGATTGTATCAATAGAAAATTCAAAATGGCAAATCCAATATAGCTGATGTCTTTTCTAAAAATTGAATAGATTTGCCTGAAACTCGTTACTCGGGGGGTTTGTGGGGTCGGTCATTACGAATCTTACATCCATTTATTTAAATTAAAAATGGAGGATTTAATATGGCGGACAGCTTTTTTAAAAATGGATTGTATTTGCTTTTTTTTAAACAATACAGTGAATTCTTGTATAATATCTCTTATTATATTAAGTTGATAACACGAAATTTCGATCGTCGTTTGTCGTCCAACATCATATATATAGTATATATATTTTAGAATACTCAACATTTGCGCATTACACATACACATATATACTCCCACATATTCACAACACACATACACATATAAACTCACACATATACACTCAATACATACACATGTATGATAGAAATATTGTTCTTTATAGTACCAAAAAAATAATTATTTATACCAAATACGAATTACTTCAGTAAAAATTGCAATAATTAAATATAATATTTATTAATTATTAATTAAATATCCTAAAAAATGTAATTGATTAAAATGAAAATAATTATTGATTCAATTAAATGGTTTAATTGTTTATCATCCAATAAATATTTGTTTGAAACAAGTGAATATTTATTATATATATGAGTACTTTATTTTGTCGTATCAAATTAATAGTTATTTGTACTGAATACGAGTTATTTAAGTCAAATAACTCATAAGTCAAATCTAATTAGCTAAATCTAAATAATTAGATCTAATAAATATTGCTTAAAATCAATTTTGAAAATTAATTTGTTCAATAATACATTGTTTTTAATAGGGATAAACATTCATTTGCATAAATAAAACAATTTTTTGAAAGAACTAAATATTTGTTTGCATCAAATATTCAACTATTTATCTCTCTAAATCTGAACTAGTAAATTTCTACTAATGAAATAGTGCGGCTTCGTTTACCAATTTGAATTAGTGACCTTTTTTACTAATTTTTAGTAGTTTTTTACCAATTGCTGATAGAAATTACGTAAAATTAATTGAAACAAATAATTTGTATTTATATCGCTAACATTTATTTATATGAATGAAATAAATAAAATAATAGTTTTAAGTAACTCATTTAATTGCGACAAAAAATTTTTATTGAAATCAAATATCCAATTAATTGGGTGAAATAAATAAATTTAATATTTCAAATAACTTATTAGTTTTATATCAATAAGTTTATTATTAGATCCAAATATTTTTTATTTGTTTTTATTAAATTATAATTATTAATTTTTTTATTAACAAGAAAGAGACTTGTTCAGACAAAAAATATTGATTATTTATTACAACTGACATTTCCACCATTCAAGGAATTTAAATTATTATTATATAATTAAATCAATAAAACTTGCATTTTTAAAGTATATTAAACTTTTAATTCAGAATTTGAATGCAAAACACTTTTAATGTTAAAAAAATTCCAAAACTACATGAAATACATTCCACAAAAAATAAATTCCCATGCAATTCAAAATTATTTTACTCTACCTTTAGATTAATCCAATACACTGAAAAAAAAGTTTATTGAATCAAGTAAATGCATTTTCCTGACCTAATTTACTTGAAACAAACTTATATTTTCTTATTGGAAGAAATTTATTTACTTGTGTCAAGTAATTTTGAGCATTAGGCAAATCATTTTTTTGTTTTCTTTAAATGACTACTTATTTCATCCAACACCCATAGTTTTGAGCCAAGAAAATGGGAAGATTAATATAAGTTAATAATTGTTTCAACTCAATTAAAAATTAACTTCTTGGTCAAATTCCACATTTTCTTGGATCAAGAATATGTGTTTTTAGTTCAATACTTTTTTTAGTGTACGTCAATTTTTTATTTTAATGTATTGTTTGGCTTTGTTTCTATTAGGTTTGTTCTGCTTATATTTTTTCGTTCGTGTTTTTTTCTAGCTAATTCTCTTAGCTTCATCAATTTATTTTCAAGTGAACAATATATTATTACTTTCCTATGAATTCCCATTAAATTAGGATACTTCTTTCGACCTGAAGAAAACATTTTCCTCTCAACATTCATTTTTGTTTTAGTTTAAAAAATAAGTAAGTAAATAAATCATTAGTAACTTTACTCTGAAATTATTTATGTTTATAAGTTATGTTGACATAGTTAAACTTGAATTAATATTATCACTTTATTTAAATAAATTTTAAGACCTTTTTTGAAATGATAATAAATATAAATTGTTAAACAGTGTCTAAATTCCCAATATAATGGCAGCAATGGTTTTGCCTGTTTTAATTTTCCCCCTATTTTTAGTAAAATATAGACGAAAGAGCCTCGGCAAGCCCCATGCAAAAAATGCCCCTTTTTCGTACCTCGAATTTTGAAACTTTTTTTATGCCAAATGGTTGCATATGATGACCCAATAATCCCTGCAAAATTTCAAGATGAGCATGTGCCCCCTTTCCGAAATACAGGGGGTCAAAGGGGGCCATGTCCAAAAATAGAATATGCAATATAATCGAAGAATAATGTTAAAAAAAATCAGACAAAATGGTTCCCTTAAGATTATCGTCTGCTGATTACGAATCTAAAGTCCGTTTTTTAAAAATCGATCCAATTTACTTAAAAATCGTTACTCGGGGGTTTTTGGGGTCGCTGATTACGAATATGACGTCCGTTTTCAAAAATTCAAAATGGCGGATTCAATATGGCGGACGACATTTTTGAAAATCGATCCAATTGACTTGAAACTTGTTACTCGGGGGTTTTTGGGGTCTCTGATTACGAATATGATGTCCGTTTTTAAAAATTCAAAATGGCGGATCCAATATGGCGGACGACATTTTTGAAAATCGATCCAATTGATTTGAAACTTGTTACTCGGGGGTTTTTGGGGTCGCTGATTACGAATATAAAGGTGGACTAACATTGAAAAAGCACTAACCATTTTTTATTAGTAAATATATTTTTTTGAGCTTACACAGCTTCTAATCCCTTATCTTTGTTGATCGGGTTGTCGATTACATCTTGCCTTCATAGGTTGGATAACTTCATCTTACCTTTGTTGGTTGGATTATTATCTCTTATCTTTGCTGATCGGGTTGTTGATTACATCTTGCCTTCATTGGTTGGATTTTAATCCCTTATCTTTGTTGATTGGAATATTACATCTTACTTTAGATGGTTTCAAAATTATTACATCTGGCCTTTGCAAGCTGAATTTAGCCTTAAACCTTGCCTTCATTCGTTATATTAGATCCGACATTTTAAATTTTTGAAAACGGACATCACATTCGTAATCAGCGACCCCAAAAACCCTCGAGTAACATGTTTCAAATCAATTGGATCGATTTTCAAAAATGTCGTCCGCCATATTGGATCCGCTATTTTGAATTTTTAAAAACGGACATCATATTCGTAATCAGAGGTACGAAAAAGGGGCATTTTTTGCTGAGGCTCTTTGTTATTAATCTTTTTTCGTTTCTGTACTTAACTGCTTCCAAAGATGTCGAAAAGTACAACGTTTCTTAATTCATATCGCCATGTCAAGAACATTTTACAACTGAAAATGAATAAAATATTTAACCAAAAGAGAATTAAAGTTAAGTAATATGTGCTGTGATTGCTAGTAAAATATTTTATAAATTCCTAAAAAATAGAAGTAAATATGCAAAACCTATCCTTACTTCATGTGAACAATAAGAAAGAAGAGAATAAACAATTACAATGTAAAAATATGGGGGTCGGGTTGAGACCACCCCCATTATTTTCACAAAATGTTTTGCTAATCACTTATATCAATGGAATCAATTTAATTTGAATGTTGTGCGTTGAAGTTAAGGTCATACACAATCAAAATTAATTTGGTTAAAATTTTCCTGTATTTGAAAAACACTGTTAGCTCCAATTCCGTATAGGTCAAAAATTAATTTAACCAATGCTAAAATATAATATTGCTTGAATCTCCAAAATGAAATCAAACGCATTGATAAAACGTGTGGCCCAGTTGTTGGTGTTGTGAAAGTGTTCGATTGATGGTACTGACGAATTTTTTAGTGGTACCATCTTTAAAATACATAAGGGGGTCGTATGGTACGAGGGGTCGGAATGGGACCACCCTCTCCTAAAAAAAAATTTAAATAAAAAATGTATAAAATGTCCAATATTAAAATAAAATTTCAAAAAAAAATTTAGAGATAAAAGAAAATTTCATGTTAAGAAATCTGGTCTAGTCAAATCTACTAAGATTTTTGGTTAATCTAATTACATGTATATATAGCAAATTTTGCAAGAATCTCTATAGTAAAAGTAATATTTCATTTCCAGTTACAACAACTAAGCTTTGTGGTTGATATGACTATTTGTATCTTTGGTAAAATATAATTTCAAATTGCGAAATGTGCGCGCGTTTCTAAACACTAAGCAACTCGAGCGGAAGCGGAAACTAAAGTCATCCTAACCTGTGCTGTACGTGAATAGCATAAACGGCGTGCATCGTCAGTAGCATCGGTCGATCGCAGTGTATTTTCCGTATTTTCTAATTAAATATTTTATTCAAATTATTGAGAATTGTGATAATGGCTACGAAAAAAGTGGATATTTCAAATTTATTAGTTTCGTGGGGACTTTCTCAAGATATTGCAAAAATATTCGAAGGTAAGTATTCTATTAAGAAAAGTGGTTTTAGGTTAAGGTTGACATTCAACACGTGGTCCGTGGACCATGTGGCTTTTTTATTTTTAATCCCCTTTCTTTTTAATGTTTTAATATAAGTAACTGTATTTTTAAAGGTAAATTTATATCTTCCTCATATGTTAAAAAAAGCGATTATAGGTTAGGTTGACATTTACCATACAAAAGTGTTCCTAGTAGAAAAACTACCCATATATATACTGAATATTTAAACATAGATTTTCAAGTTTTTTTTTATTTGATTTGTTATAGACGAAGAAATAGATGAATTTCTTTTTAAACATCTAAATGATGAAACAATTCAGTATCTTTTCCGTAAACAACCATTAGGACAGCGTGTAAAATTTCAATCCCATTTTTCTGAATATTTAATTAAGGAAGCTCAGACGCTGCAAGAGGTTACAAATTATTTACGTTTTTTAATTGTTTTGTTTTTTACTTATTTTTATTTGCATTAGAGTTATCCGAACGACATATTCTTATTTAACTATTCGCAAAATTCAAGAAATGTAATTTAAATATGTTTACTTTTTTTGTGTATTAGGAATTTTAAATTGATCCAGAAACTTCCGTTTTGGTGGATAAAGAAGTTGCAGTGGAGGAAAATTTAAAAGAAAATTTTAAAGTTTTAGCAGTTAGACCAATTCATGGTACTGAAAAGGTCGACATAATATTAAATAGCAAATCAATCCATCAAGTCGACGTGCCGGTTGGCAAAGAAAATATTGATCAGAAAGCTCAAAATAATTATTCTAATAAAGGCCAGGTAAATTTTCATTTAAAAAATAATAAACATTGAAAATTAAATTTTTTACAGGTTATAAACTTCTCAGATTTTATTATTTTAGGTTTTAAAGGCCCTACTACAAACAACCGCTACTGGGAAAGCTTTAGTAAATAAAGTGAAGTTAGATGATCGTGACCGCGGAAAATTGTAAAATATTATTGTAGAATCGTTACTTTCATCTTCACTACAGTATGAATGTGATATATTATTTTAACATTCATTCTTCACAATTAAGATATTCATTAATTTTTTATTTACCTTTTAGAATATCAAAAGATACATTTTTATTCTGGACGAAAGAAATTTGCGACACTTTTAAATTTAAAAATCACTCTACCTACTATGTTCCGGCAAAAGCGCCAATAACTAAAAATCCTCGAGGAAAATTATGCAACGCCTACACAAAATTAAAAAAATTCATTAAAAAGCAATCTATTCCTCCAAAAGTGCCTTCAAATCCCGAGCAAAGCGAAAAAAATATCGAAATACTTGATAGACTTAGAACGATAGCACCGGATAGTCCAGACTTATTGAATCTGTGGACAGAAAATTACAACACAAGAAATAGAGGAATTTCAATCGATAATTACTTCAGCACATATCCTGATTTAAAAACTAGTATTGGAGTAAAGTTGGTAATGAACATTGAATTTTCAATTTATAAATTATGACTATATTTGTTTAAAAAATAAATTATTTAAAAGTTCAATTTTTTACAGATGAAAAACGATTTTGAAAAAGCCGTGAAGGGAAAATACAATGCTATTGGAAGCAAGTGGCCACAAGTTGCTGAGCGCATTATATGTTTCTGTAGAGAAAATAAAATTTGTGAAACAAAACTGATTGATTCTAAAGGTATTTAAATAAAATAAAAAAACATAAATTGCAAAATTCAATCCTTTTGAAATATACTTTTTTTAATTACAGGTGTTAGTGACGAAGAATTGGCTTTCATACTTTTGCCCTATTTATTCAGACCAGTTACTAGTTTCAGTACCAAATCTACGTCATCTAAAACGGATAAAAGCAGAAAGAAAAAGAAGAAGAAGGGTGCGCCAAAAGAAAAAACTGAAATTTGGAGGCCATCGAAAGCTGAAGCTGCTCAGGGGTTTATATTTTAAATTAATGTTAGTATACATTAAGTAAATTTTTAACAATGTATGTAAACATATATAAAAGATTTTTAAATGTATAAACGATTTCAGGTTCTTGGAGGACAGTGAAGGAACTGAAAGCGATGGAGATGAAAGTGGTAAAGAATAGTCTGCGTTAAAAATATTTGTAAGGACCTTTATATTTTGAGTTTATTTGAAAAATACTTTAAATTTGAAAGTAGTTAATAGTATTTATTTTTATAAAGGATCATTAATAATATATCGGCATCAAAATGTCTACAACCTGTTCATTGTGCTCACAGGTAATAAATTCGCGTCAAATTTTACTTCACATGAAGTTTGCACATAATGTAAATTCCATTGACAATTATAAATGTCCAGAAAAAGATTGTGAACGCATGTTTTCAGATAGACATTCAATAAATAATCATATGCGGAAAACACATAAAAATAACACTTACTCTTCTATCGCAAATACGGAAAATATTGAAAATAACTGCTTAAATGCAATTCATTTGTCAGAAAACAATAATTTTTTCGAATCCACGCTGACGATGCTACAGACACAGAACCAGAAGTAATTTATGGCAGATTAATTAGTGATCTCAATAAATTAAATACGGAGGGTTTAGAAATTTTTGTTAATGGAAAATCACTTCGAGTACATTTTAAAGTAGTTCTCATCTTAGGAGACAATAAAGCTCTTAACGATATGCTTGTTTTTGTCAAAGGGTACAGGGCAAAATTCTTTTGCAGGTTTTGTAAAGCATCGAGCGATGAAACTGCAAAAATGTGTAAAGAGAAAAAATCACTTTTAAGAAACAAGTCCAATTATTTAAAAGATATTAAAACTGGAAATTACAAAACGACTGGCATACATACTTCATGTGTTTTTAATAAACTTCTAGATTTTGATGTTACCGAAAATTATAGCGTAGATATTCTTCATGATTTTCTCGAGGGAATTTGCCGGTACGAAATAATGCTAGTTTTATATGAATTCATATTTAAAAAAGAATATTTTTCTTTGAATATTTTAAATTGGCGTATTAAGAGCTTTCGATTTAATAGTAACGAGTCACCATTATTTACCGGACAAAGTTTCAAAACAATGAACACTAAGATGACAGGTTCCGAAATGATGTCATTTGTTCTTAATGGTCCTTTAATTTTCGGAGATTTAATTAAAGATAAAAAAAGCAAACACTGGGAATTGTTAAAGTTGTTGCGAAAAATACTGATTTTTAGCTTAAACTCAAGTATTACCGATTTTGATATTCAAAGTATGGAAAAACTTATCGAACGACATCACTCATTATACATTAAACTATATGGATTTACTTTAAAGTTGAAACACCATTTTATAATACACTACCCCCGTATTATGAAAAAGGTTGGTCCGGTTCACGCTCTTTGGACGATGAGACTCGAAGGAAATCATCGACCTTTTAAAACCAATGCTAAAGTGACTTATAACCGTAAAGATCTCTGTTATTCTCTTGCTTTAAAAAATCAGCTTCAACTAAGCGCCGTTTTTTTAGAAAATAAGTCTTTTCAAGTGGAGCAACCACTATTTCAAGAAAATTTCAGAATGTTACATTTTTCGGAAAAATTATTCTTGCCTGATCGTGGAGAAAATTATAGTAGTATAGAGTACGTAACATTTAACGGAATCAAGTACACGAAAGGTTCTATTGTTTTAATTAATAACAAACAATTCCCAGAATTTGCAAAGATAGAAAAATTATTTTTTTTAAATAATACCAAAGCCAACGAACGCAAAGATTTTACTTTTATTTTAAGTCTTTTAGAAATGTCGCACTACGATAATCATTTGCAATCTTATGCTGTATTCGACGAAGTTTTAGAAACCAAAGTATTACGCTTAGACCAAATTAATGATATTAAGTTATGGAATCAAGTGTTCATGCCAGATGGTCTTTCTTATATTTTATATTGTTACTTTTAAAATGTGATAGCGATAATATATATGAATATTTAATTAAAATTTTTATACCACAAGACATTATTGTTTGTAAAACCTATCTTTCGATAATTAATAAATGTTTTTTAAGACCGAAGAAAATAGTTTTGTTTTTTAATTCTTAAACGGACAACAATATTTATGTTTATTAAGTATAATTTTGAATGAATTACTGACTAATACTTGTAGTTATTAGGACTCTGAAAACTAGTCAAAGTTATTAGGAAACGTAGCTACGATATTCAAATTTCCTAGTCAGTGTGACTATACCGTAAGTCATTAAGACTTTTTTTTGTAATTGCGACTTACTCCGTCTAGTCATTGTACCTAGGCCTATCTAGTCATTGTAAATAATTCCTCTTAGTCGTTGTGACTATCGCTTCCCTAGTCAATCTGACTATGATATCCAGTTAATCTGATAAAGTTCCCTAGTCACTCTGACTAATGTTCCTAGTCGAGTTGACTATATTTTCACTACAACTTCGACCAGGATTGTGTGGTAGATGCCTCTCGTAACCAGTCATTCTAGTCAATTCCTGGCATACAGGTGCCAGAAATTTTTTTCAGTGCAGATATTATTTGTCAACTTTTGACATTTAGGTCAAAACTGCCCCCCAAATTTACCTAAATGTTGAGAGTAGCAGAAATTGTTTGTCAAATTTTGACGTCTAGGTCCAATCTGCCCTCAAAATTGACATAAATTTTGAGGGTAGCATGAATTGTTTGTCAACTTTAGACGTTTAGGTCAATATTGCCCTCAAAATTGACATAAATTTTGACAGTAGCAGAAATTGTTTGTCAATTGTTTATGTTTAGGTCAGAACTGCCCTCAAAATTGTCCTAAATTTTGAGGGCAGCGAAAATTGTTTGTCAAATTTTGACGTTCAGTTCAAAACTGCCCCCTAAATTGACTTAAATTTTGAGGGTACTTAAATTTTGTAGTACCATAACAGCCTGCAAGTAAATAAAATTATCTTTGGTATAGGCTTTGACGTCCTATTTGGCGCTCCTATTTGAGGGGCAAGCTCTGACCTGTAGAGTGTAGGTGAAACATAGATCAAATTTTGACGTTATGTAATGGCCCACATTAAGGCCCCTTTTAAAACCCGTAGCTCAATAAATAGGTAAAATTAAACATGTATTTTTATCCGTTATTTATCCTTTTTTTTGACCTATAGGGCAAATTAGACATAAGTTTTGACGGCCCTTAGAAATCCTGACTCTATTTCTGGATAATATAAAGATTGTAGGTAAAACACAGATCAAATTTTGACGTAATGTGATGGCCTACATTAAGGCCCCTTTTAAAACAAGTAGTTCAAAAAATAGGCAAAATTAAACTTGTTTTTGACATAATGTAAGGACCTACACGGGGACCACTCTTTGACATATTGGTCAAAAAATAGGTCAAATTAAACATGGATTTTCATATAGTGTTATTTATGCTGTTTTGGACCTATTGGTTCAAAAATAGGTCTATTTTGACATAAGTTTTGACTTATTTTTTTGACCTACAGGTCAAAAATAGGTCAAATTAGACATAGACGTTATTTATGCTCTTTTGGACCTATAGGTTCAAAAATAGGTCTATTTTGACATAAGTTTTGACTTATTTTTTTGACCTACAGGTCAAAAAATAGGTCAAATTAGACATAGACGTTATTTATGCTCTTTTTGACCTATAGGTTAAAAAACAGGTCAATTTTGACATAAGTTTTGACTTATGTTTTTGACCTATATATATATATATATAGAGCAATTCCAAGACAAGTGATCATGAGGATTTTTGATGATTTTAGCAATTTTAAAAATATTTTGTGAATTTGTTCCTTTATATGCATGGAATAAGAATGTATAAAAATTTTTTCCAAATTTTTAAAATTTGTTGAGTTATGTCTTTTTCAAAATTTTGATCGTTTTTTTAAAAAAGGCACGTAACTTTTTTTCTTGTTGACCGATTAAGATAAATTTTTTTGGAAAATATTCATAATAAAAAGTACTTTCAAGAAAAAAATAAAAGAAAAAAAAATTTTTTTTTGCCCGAAAAAAATTTGAAAAAAATTTTTGAATTCAATTTTTAGAAAAAATATACCTTCGATTTGAAAATTTTTTTGTAAATATTGTCAATAAAGTAAAGAATACTTCCTATAAATTTAATTATGGGACAACAATAACTTTACGAGAAAAAAAATAAAATGTCCAGTGCGGCGCGTCGGGACGTGTGCAGTATTTGCTTATAGCCGCGCAAGTTTTGTTTTAAATCTTTTTAAAGGTCATACTTTCTTGCTAAAATGATTTTTTTTCTAAATTTTGTAATTAAAATTAAAAATTGATTTCTCGAGCGTTATTTTTGAATTTTTGAATAAAAAATTTTTTAAATAACAATAAGTATTAAAATAATGATGACATATTTTTTTGGCTTTATTGATTAAGAAAATTAATCAAAAATCTTATTAAAATAGTATTGGATTCACAAAGAAATAGAAAATTATTTAGTTAAATATTATTTAAACAATTAAAAGTAATTATTATCATCATGAAGTGTACTTAGAGCTAGAAATTTATAGTTTTTTTATATATTTTGCATTGAATTGTATTTTGAACATTGAAGTGTAAAATAAAAACTAAAAATTTATTTGTTAAACATTATTTACACAATTTATTTTAGATTTTTAATTTACTACAGTTAAAACAAGAAATTCTTATTTTTTCTTAATTTTTCTTATTTTTCGTACTGAGATGATAGTCAACATTTTTTCTAACAATACAAAAAGCACAAAAAAACTATAATGTTTAAAACTTAAAATTGTTAACCCTATTAAAAAAGATTTAATTATTATTTTTTTTCACTTTCAATTAAAAAAAGGTGTCGCTTTATGTTTTGCTAATGCAGTAGATTAAAATAAAAAATAGGGATTGCAATTAATTTTTTCACAATTAAGATAAACTAAGAATTTCTTGTTTTAACTGTAGTAAATTAAAAAACTAAAATTAATTGTGTAAATAATGTTTAACTTATAAATTTTTATAATAACTAATACGAACGAGTGATAAAATCATATTACCTTATAAATTTTTAGTTTTTATTTTATACTTCAATTTTCAAAATACAATTCAATGCAAAATATATAAAAAACTATAAATTTCTAGCTCTAAGTACACTTCATGATGATAATAATTACTTTTAATTGTTTAAATAATATTTAACTAAATAATTTTCTATTTCTTTATGAATCCAATACTATTTTAATAAGATTTACTATGTTAAAATTTAGTTAAAATTTTTTAAAACCTATTTTGTGGTTCGAACAGTAGTTATAGATATAGTAGATTTCTTTTAGTTGAGTGCACCACCACGCTGTAGTTGAACCAATATGCCACGGCCAAAGTGAGGGCCTGATCTCCCCTATTCGTATTAAATCATACATCGTTGAAAGTAAACTATTTCCTCAAGTATTAATTTTAATAAAGTTTTAAAGAATATTATTTTGGAAATAAGCCCAAGTATCAAGAAAATTTTTATACTGAATGAAAACATTCATCGCCAATTTATTCACCACCTGTCATTGTTATTTTTAAAGTAAGATTTATAATTTTAATTTTTTTATTTTTGTCGATTCTTTTCTTTCTTGTTGGTTTTCAACCCTTAAACCGCACCCTGGGTGTGCGACACCCATATTCTAGCTTTTTATTCTAATATTTCGGTTAAATTCGTAAAAAGGGAACATGTGTTGATATTAGACAGTACATTTTGTACTTAACATTATGTTTCGTCAGTGACATTAGTCTGCTGAGTGTCTTTGTGTATTTAATAATTTTATGAAGTTGATGGCGACAAATTTTTGCTTGTCTGACACCCATTTTTTGGTTTAAGGTAATTTCAGTAGTTTTAAAAAACTTTTTTTTAATTATTTAAATTAAATAAATCATTATGAAACCTATTCTCCTTCAAAATAGATGTATTGAGCTATATAATTATGATAATTTTTCCAAAAGATAATATCCTATTCCAACTTGGAGAACACACTTAAAAGTCCTCGGATGTCGCACACACATTGTGCGGTTTAAGGATGGATTCGGCAGTGTGCGGTTTAAGGGTTAAATAAATTATTTTCTTATAAAATTTAGTAGGCTCATTAACTTATCGTCATCTCTAATTATATTGATTTTTTTAAATAAGTTAAAACGAGGAACGTTAGGTACATTTAAAAAGGTTTTTTCCGATCTAACGTTTGATACAAACACTTTTAACGTAGAACTCAGAGTTAAAATAACACTTAATTTTCTCTGTGAAAATATATGATACTTTTTTCATATTATTTTTGTTTTTTAAGGAAAGGGGAGCGAATAAGGTGGGATAGGAAAACATTTAAATCTACTGGAAAAATAATGAAGTAAATTGGAGAAAATGTTTCCGCGTTCGAGAATTCTTTGCGTATTGAGTTTGTTATCAAGGCTTTTCTCCTGCTTTATGCTATTGGCAATATCCATTTTCAATATTTCCCTCTAAAGAAATGAAGCCAGAAACGTGCGATCGCTTGCGAAAGCTATGAATATTTTAAATTTAAAATACTCAAGATTATCCCCTAATACTTTTTTGTCCCAATCATTTTCAAATATTACTTGACATCTTTTTAGCTTTCAGATAAAGTAAGTTTTATTTAAATTGCGCATAAAAATAGAATTAAAAAATATATCTTATGGAACAAGATTGTGTGTGTGAGGGGGTATCTATTTGTAGTATCCGTTCAGGCATACTTTTAATTAAATTTCTTTCAAAATTAAATGATATACTATAGTGGGATCGCCATAACTTTTAGAGAAATCAACGAAAAAGTCTATGAGCCCTGTTGAGACTCACGCGCTTACAAATGTATGCCCAAGAAGTTGGCAACGCCATTTCATTTTTTGTCAACAAAATTTGGATTGAACTAAAAAACAAATATTGTGCTACATCTAGCAAACGATAACAAATATTTAGCTGGAAAAAAAATTTAAATATTTTTCAAAAATTTTTTTAAATGTTTCTTATATATTTTTATTTTTTTTGTACATTTTTCAAATATTAAAATTTTTTAGAAATAAAATTTGCGATTAATTTTGCTCAGCGAGCACAATAGAAAAGGTTTATAACAATTTTTCAAAAAGTTTACAATTATTCAAGAAAATCACACTTTTTGACTCAAAAATTTTTTTGAACCTTTTTCTTTATACCAATTTTTTTATTTTCAAATTTTTATTTCAGGCGTTCATGTTCTTATTGTTTTCACAAGGACTTTTAAAAATAGCATGGTTGAGGGGTTACATCTGGATGGAATTTTTGTTTGCATTTTTTTATTGAATCAAATTGCGTCAAAACATTTCTAGATTTATAATCAATAACGGCCAAACATAAAAAGACATCAGAAATTCTCTAAAAATTTGTTTTTGTAGAGCAACTTTGAGATGTTAATAAAGAGCGAATACTATATCAATGCCAGAGCCATTGATTCAGCATAGGGAGACGCATGCTTCTTCCCGAAATCTTTTTTGTCCAAATAGTTATTTGATATAAAACTACTTAACTTAAAATTCACATAATATGCACATTATTTGACATAAATTTCATTGCACACAAAAACCATGTAACATAAATATCATTTATCATAGAATTCATTAAACAGAAATATTATGTTACATAAAACTCAGATAACTTAATTCCCATTTGACATAAAAATTATGTAACATAAATTTCTATTGACATAAAAATCATTAAACATAAATTTCTTTTGACATAAAATTCATTTAACGTAAATTTTATTTGTTATAAAATTCATTTGACATCAATTTCATTTGGCATAAATGTCATATAACGTAATTCTCATTTGACATAAATATCATTAGACATAAAATTAGCTTGACATAAATTTAATTTGACGTGAATATCATTTAACATAATTATTATTTAACGTAAAATTAAATTTATATAAATTTCATTTAGCATAAATTCCATTTAATATAATTCTCATTTGGCATAAAACTTACTTGCCATAAATTTCATTTGGTATAAATCTCATTTAACATAATTTTCATTTGACATAAAGTCCATTTGACAAAAAACACATTTAACACAATTCTCATTTGTCATAAAAGTCAATCAAGAACATTCTCATTTGACATAAAAATCATTTTACACAAATAACATTTTACATAACAATATCGGCGCGAATTTTAAAAGTAACCAATTAGATATTATCAACAACATTGTGATTCAACAATTTTGAAATTCGCGCCTATATTTCCCTGTCAAATGATCTGTATGTAAAATAAAATCTATAACAACTGAATTTTATGTCAAATAAGAATTATGTGTAATGAGTTATCCGTCAAATGAAATTTATATCAAGTGAACTTTATGTCAAATGAAAATTATGTAAAATGGGATTTATACCAAATGAAATTTATGTCAAGTAAATTTTATGCCAAATGAGAATTATGTTAAATGGAATTTATGCTAAATAAAATTTATATAAATTTAATTTTACGTTAAATAATAATTATGGTAAATGATATTCACGTCAAATAAAATTTATGTCAAGCTAATTTTATGTCTAATGATATTTATGTCAAATGAGAATTACGTTAAATGACATTTATGCCAAATGAAATTGATGTCAAATGAATTTTATAACAAATAAAATTTACGTGAAATGAATTTTATGTCAAAAGAAATTTATGTTAAATGAATTTTATGTCAATAGAAATTGATGTTACATAATTTTTATGTCAAATAAGAATTAAGTTATCTGAGTTTTATGTAAAATAATTTTTTTGTTTAATGAATTCTATCAGAAATGATATTTATGTTAAATGGTTTTTGTGTGCAATGAAATTTATGTCAAATAATGTGCATATTATGTGAATTTTAAGTTAAGTAGTTTTATATCAAATAACTATTTGGACAAAAAAGATTTCTGGAATAAGTATGCCTCTCCTTGCGACTCAGCGTAGCCAACTCAACACATACGTTAAACTCTTGAGTTGGCAACGCTGAGTCGCAAGGTCACACGCCTTTGACAAAAATAGTATTTTGATTATATTTAATAAACGGTTAATCCTGGTGTAAAAATATTTGGCATAAATATATATTACACCCTAATGAACATTTTTTACATTGTAAGTTTTTGATCACTGGAAATTTTTCAGACAAACGAAACTATTGAACTTTAAAACTAATATTTTGACACTGTGTAAAAAAAATAATATATAATTTAACTTTATTTATATGAATCTTATATAATTAACATAAATATTATACACTTCAACTATATAAATATTTATATTTATTTATCCATTGATATCTTAATGTTAATTAAATTATTATCGTTTTGTATAATAATAATAATCATTAATAATAATTTTTAAATAAATTAATATAAAAATTTACAAAAAAATGATCATAAAATATATTATAGTATTCAATAATTTATAAACTTTTATATTTAATATTAAGCGCACTCGGTAATAAATAATCTAAATATTTTCTCATGATTTATTCAAGCTTGAATTAAGATTAGATGTCAAGCTTCACTCACGAAGGTTGACCGAATCTTGAATCATGCATGGGATGAACATTGGTGTCCCATGCTGAACCAATATTAAGTGACAATGGTATAAAAACTGCTTCAACTCTTGGTTACCCGCGCTGTGCGCTCAGGGCTCAATCAAGCTTTAACTCATCGTCAGCATTGGTCTTTCTCCCCTGGGGGGAATTGTGGACCACTATTTTTTTTAAAGTATGCAGTTACATAATAATAAAATCACTCATAGGTATAATAGTAATTTAACTCAAACAATTTTATTCATTGCCATGTATGAGATAGAACTGTTATAAACCTGATGTAAAATTGTTATAGACTTTTTTTAATATGCTCGCTAAGCACAATTCAGCACAAATTTTATTATTTAACTTTTTGAAACAATCGTTTAAGACTTTATTATTGTGCTCACGAGCACAATTTGGCACAAATTTTATTTTTTAAAAAGGTTAAAAAAAAATTTTGAGTCAATTAAAAGTGTGATTTTCTTGAATTATTATTAACTTTTTGAAAACTTATTATAGACCATTTCTATGGTGCTCGTTGAGCAAAGTTAAGCACAAATTTTATTTTTAAAAAATTTTCAATTTTTGAAAAATGTTCAAAAAAAATAAAAATATAAAAGAAACATTTTTAAAAATTTTTGAAAAATATTTAAATTTCTTTTCCAGATAAATATTTTTTATCGTTTGCTGGATGTAGCACAATATTTTTTTTTTAGTTTAATCAAAATTTTGTTGACAAAAAATGAAATGGCGTTGCCAACAAGGAAAAAAAGTTTTAAAAAAATTGCTAACAATGTCGAAAAATCGTCGTTCATTTCACATGGAATTGCTCTAATATTTATTCACATTGACGACGTTTCGATACATTAAGTATCCTCTCTAGATCAAAAATTAAAAATAAATAACAAACGGTCATTTTTTCGAAAAAGAAACACCTACAATAAAACAAATTTTCCTTAATTAGAATTCGCAAGCAGGAGGAAATCTCAAGAGAAAAAAGAAAGAAAGAGAAACTTACCTCATAAAAATGGTTTCCATTAATTTATTATTACATTTTAAATTATTTTTTAAAAATAAATAGTCAAAACAAGTCAAATTAGGTTATGT
This sequence comes from Leptopilina myrica (nomen nudum), assembly GCA_032872475.1. Classification (NCBI taxonomy): domain Eukaryota; kingdom Metazoa; phylum Arthropoda; class Insecta; order Hymenoptera; family Figitidae; genus Leptopilina; species Leptopilina myrica (nomen nudum). The sequence continues at coordinate 36,735,415 of CM065458.1, read as the reverse complement.
ATACCATCATCAGCGTGTGGCATTCGATGTTTTACGTTTAACATTCGAATATTCGAAATTCGATTACTGACAATCGAATATTCGAAATTCGATTACTGACAATCGAATATTAAAGAAATTTAAATAAAAATCTAATAGAAATATTGTTTTGCTTGGATTTAGCAATAATCTTCTTTTTTGGTTTAATAGTTATTTCTCGGACAGATTCTCAGGACAAAGTTATAAAGGATTCAATTATTTCAAGAGTGTCGAAGATTCGTGACCTTGGTAACACATATCTGATACCGCAAACTAGCATTATATATACACATTAATAAAGAATCAATGATAATCCTTGATTTAAAAAATAACGTGTGGAAATATATTTTAAATAAATAGATTTTGTATTTTGAGGCAAATATATATCTTTCTCTATATGTGCAAATGTTACTTTTTACCCCCTAACCCTTTCTAAAAAATGTTTTTCATGATATATTAAAAGTATTAATTATATAAATTGAATTAAAGAATAAAAATAATTAAAGAAATATTTATATGTTTTTATAATTTACTTTACTTTTAATATGAAAATAAATTCGATTAAGTACGCAGAAATTTCATTTACTGGAAAAATTTATTGTTAAAGAGAAAAAAAATTAACAATTAAATTTTACGTTCTAAAATTGTATACTACTACTACATCTATATATATACTCGTGACAGTAATAAATCAATTAAATTTCGTTACATGTACTCTACCATTAAATTCTATAGAATGGAAATATTTCTGAATATGCATTTACAATCCATGTATACGCTGTAAATTCTTCCCGACAAACAAATTTTCGGTTTAGAAGTAATTAATTTTCCATCGTAGTGAATGGAATTTAAGTTTTAATATTTAGTGGAGGAAGAGAAAATTCACAGAAAAAACTTCGTTTCATTTTTTTTGTCACCGTGGAATTTTTCTTACATACTATACACTACCGTCCGAAATTGTGCGAACGCTAACATCTCGAGCTATTAAAAAACACACCCACACAGAAACAGTGATAACTCAGTTGAAAATGAAGCTAGATGCTTTTTTTAAATTGCATTGGAAAGCTTATTAAATTTCCAATGAAATGCCACTATTTTAAGTTGTATTGCATAAATAGCAAGCGAGATATCATGTTAGAAAGACAAAAAATAATTCAATTTTTTCGGAATTTCTTACTCTGACTTTGACTCCTGGCACAGTTTAGCAAAGTTTATGAAAAAAATTGTTACTTTTACAGACTATTTCTTGTAACTTAAGCTTTAAATAGAGACCAAGAACAGCAAAAAATATTTACGGGTTCCTGAGATATTACAAAAAGAGTCGGATCGTGCAAAGCAGAATTTTCAATCATCGATTTCTCTAATTCGCCGTTGAGTCAATTACTTGTCTGTGAAAAAAGGGGGCGCATGAAAAGACCCTAAACCAGATTTGTTAGAAATGTTATTTAATAGAATTTTATTACATAGAATATCATTACAGTAGAATGTATAATTGTTAAAATGATAGCTTGACTGAAAGAAAAGTAGAAAGAATTTTAATTTAGTAGAATATTTATTCGTCCGAATTTTAATCTGATAGAAAGTCAATTTGATCAAATTTCAATTTTCCAGAAATCTAATTTCACCGAATATCAATTTATGCGAATCGTTTTTTCGTAGAATCGTAATTTTACAGAAGCGTAATTAAATAGAATATGAATATTGCCAAAAATCTTTTTGATAGAAATCTACTTTATCAGAATGTACATGTGTTCGAATATTAATTTACTAAAAATTCTACTTATCCGAATATCAATTTGATGCTTTGCACGGTCCGACTCTTTTTGTAATATCTCAGGAACCCGTAAATATTTTTTGCTGTTCTTGGTCTCTATTTAAAGCTTAGGTTACAAGGAATAGTCTGTAAAAGTAACAATTTTTTTCATAAACTTTGCTAAACTGTGCCAGGAGTCAAAGTCAGAGTAAGAAATTCCGAAAAAAATTGAATTATTTTTTTGACTTCATAACATGATATGTCGCTTGTTATTTATGCAATACAACTTAAAATAGTGGCATTTCATTGGAAATTTAATAAGCTTTCCAATGCAATTTAAAAAAAGCATCTAGCTTCATTTTCAACCGAGTTATCACTGTTTATGTGTGGGTGTGTTTTTTAATAGCTGGAGATGTTAGCGTTCGCACTATTTCGGACGGTAGTGTACATATATTAAATTTTTGCGTCTACCGAACGGCTTTAAATTGGGAGTACTTGCATTTGCCTGGACCACCCGTCTAATGGGTTTTCTCGCCAGTATAGAGGGAAACTGTTGAATACCTCTCCGAGTACAAACGGTTTATCGACAGTCTAATTCTAATGGTGTGTACTGGACAATCAAAATGAGTATTATGTACCTGTCGATAAATATTTTTAGAATGTTGGGTGGGTAACATTTGCAGTTTTGGCATATTGTGCTATTTCATATATTTACTGTGAAGTAAATTGAGCCTTCCAAATCTATAACTCGCCCGACGCTCGAATGCACGCGCTAATGCCAGTCGGGTAGTAATGATAGGCCTGGAGACACTCACTGCTAACCGTCTGGCATTAGCGCGTGTCTCCGAGCGTCAAGCGAGTTATAGAATTGGAAGGCTCAATTGTAGCCAAAATATGTATGAAATAAATATTACATAATATATGATATGTCATTTACGCACAGGTAATTATAATATATTTTATGATTTTATTGGATTATTCATTATTTGATAAAAATTTACAGATGGGACGTTTCACTTTAAGCGGGCCACCCAGATGGGCAAAATTATGATCTTCCAAAAAATTGCTTATACCAAAAAATTTTGCATATAGGGGAGGGTAGGCTACATTGAACCGGGTATTTTCTAAAGTCCAAGAACTAATTAAATTTTACAAATTTTGATCAGGTTTTTGTATCAACATTAAGCTGAAGTACTCCTTTAGTTAATATACACGTTACAAACACAAATTATTATGATTAAATAATTTAATTTAATTTTTTTCTAACAAGTTACACTTTTCTTATTTTGAAGAATCTGTGTCTACATTGAACCACCTTTAATAAAACACTACAATTTACTTCAAAAATAATATTTCCACTTACACATTGTAAAAAATATTATTTTTCACTCAAAAAATAGAAAATTGTTGTTAAAGAGTTATTATTTGTTGATATAGGAGATTAATATATTTTTCTTACTAATTAGTAGAGCAGACAACTTTACCACTCTTAAAATTGAAAATTCTTTGCTTTTTCGGGTGGTTCAATGATGCCGCACTCACTGCATTCACATGACATTCACAACAAAAATTTTTTATAATAAATTTATGTAAGGCTTAAAATTCTTTATCACATCGGAATATTGAAGTTGACACCCTAAGCGACATAAATCACAAGTTTACTAATTTTTAAAACTACCTATTTGAATAAAAAAAATTCATTATATTTCCACAAAATTTTTTGTTTTGTACGTGAAAAACAGTTTTTTTCGCTTTTCTTTGTAAATAATAAACCTACGTGCTCGAAATGTTTGGACGTAGTCGCTTTCGGTAATACTAATTTATAAATTAAATAAGAAAAAATTCCACTCAGTCACTGTTGACGCTGGTTCAATGTAGCCTACTCTCCCCTATATAAGTAGGGAAGACCGGGACGTAATGGATTAGGGGCGTAATAAATCGCTTCAATTTATTCAAAAGTGGTAAATCAGGGTAATTCCGGTTTTTGATCAAAATAATGTACTTGGCATACTGTAATTTTGTACCAAGTTTCATTGTTATTCATTTACCAATGGTAATCCTTTATAAAAAAAAATAACTGGAGAATAGATTTTTTAAGTAAATCGATTTTGCATTTGGCTACAACTTTTTAAAATTTGAAAATTGCATAAAAATGTTTAAAGTTTGAAGTAAATCGATGGCTCCTAAATAAAAACATATTATTCGCGAGAGGGTTTATAAAACACGTAACTCACGAAAACAAATAGAAAATATGCTTATTTAAAATAACAGTTTTTTAAGGCTATGTAACAATTTTTAATATTTATTATTTTTAAAGTGTAAACAAATGGCAAAAAAATAAGTTAATAAAATTGTTTTATTACAGCTAAATTAACTTTGATTAATAAAAATTATTTATTTGGCATTTTATATTGGCTCACGCATAGAAAGGGTTTGCTGCGGCAGCGAACATTTTGCTGCCACAGCAAACCTTGTTCGTTGAAATAGGGACAGCGAAAAAGTTCGCTGTGAGATCAAACAAGTTCGCTATGACAGCAAACTCGCATAAATTTTTACTAATGTTTGCTGTCTCAGCTAACATGTTCGCTGTCACTGCAAACTTCTTAGCTGTGGTAGCTAATTTCCAGAAATTTCACAGCAAACATCTGTTTACTGATGGAGCTAATTTCTTTTTTTCCGTGCTGAAAATAAATGACAAAATTTTTAAAAATTAGCCTAACTCTTTTTCTATTTTTTTTCGTGAGTTACGTGTTTTATAATTTCTCTCGCGAATAATGTGTTTTCATTTAGGAGCCATCAAAATATGTTCCATTTTCAATATTCTTTGTTATAAGTGTACAATAGAAACCTAAATTGTCAATATTAAATAATATTTCACGATAAAAATTATAATTTTGTAGCTGAGTCAATACGCCCCGGCCAGAGGCGAAAAAGCTTACCTTGCATTTATCCAAAAACATTGCTCTAGAAAATAAATATAGCGGATCAAATATGGAGGACAAAAATTTTTTTAAATACATCGGATTTACTTGAAAGTTGTTACTCGGGGGTTTCCGGGGTCGCTAAAGCTGAATCTACTGTTAATTTTCAGTAATTCAAAATGGCTGACAAAATTTTTTAATTAATCACATTTAATTGAAAGTTGTTATTTGGGAGTTTTGTGGGTATAGATAAGAGAACATTTATATAAATTTGTCAGCTTTTATTGGTATTACTGAATCAATAAATTAAATAACACATTAAGGTAAATTTTTTACAACTATTCTTTAAAATATTTAAACAAATAATTGTTATTTATTAACAATTATACCTTGTACCTTGAAGGATGTAGTATTTATCTAATTTTGCAATTTATAAATATAATTATAATGACCCATAAATATTAAATGTCAAATCGATATTTCAGCAACTGTTTAATAATTATAGGGGAGTGTCACTACGGTCATGACACTTTTTGACTTGTGCCCATAACTTCCGTTCTAGGCCGTATTTCACGTTTTTTGGCATATGGTTGGAAAGATCTGCTAAAGTGGAATGTTTCTTCTGTACATCAGAAAATGTCTGGACAAAAATTGGAAAAGTTATAAACATTTAAAAAAATAAAAAAATGTCGTTACGGTCGATCCAGGTCTTTACGGTCGGGCCCCATAGAAAATCAATGTGATATAAAGGTATATTTCTAAAAATGGCCCGCACGGAGACACATAAATAGTAATAATTATACTATTTTCGATGAAAAATTACTATGAAAGTAGTAATGTTTAAGGGGAGATTCCACTGATTTTTTTTGAATACCGAAATTTTTTTTTTTAATTTTTGGTTAGTATGATTATCTAAAAATACGGGAAAAATAGTCTGAAGCGATAAGAATAGACTCGCGAGCAGGAGAGTAGGAATAACATCACCTTTCCACCTCGAAAATTCATGTTTTTTATTAATTACCTAACTGCAATTTGTTTATTTTAAAATTTACATTTTTTCTTTTCGCACCGCTTGAAAGAGTAGTTCTTAAGTAATAAGAAATGTCTACTGTTACATATCAAAGGTTATGTATATAACTTTAAGTTAAATTTTTGTATATTTGGTCCTTCAAACTTTAAACGCGTTTTTCTCGAAACTACACATATTCAACTTGTTTACACTCTCATTTTTACAATTTTCAACGAAATAACTTGCAATTTGGACAGCATGTTCCTTGAATGTGTAGTTTTCGTGTAAACTAGGATATTTAAGATCCATTAATATTTATAAAAGTTATAAACAATTTAAGTTGCAAAATTATGGTCGAAAAATTAAAAAAAATTAAAAAAAATGAACTCTTCAACATGTCCACCTCCTAGCGGTAAGAGTCGGGCAACGGCGAGACTATCGACCGCTAAGGGACAAAAACATTTAAAAAAAAGAATAACTTGCTACTAAAAAATAGACAATAAATTTGTAAATTCATCCGCCATATTGAATCCACCATTTTGAATTTTAGAAAACTAACTTTATATTCGTAATCAGCGACCCCAAAAACCCCTGGGTAACAAGTTTCAAGCCAATTCAGGAAAATGTTTCATTATTCGTCCGCCATATTGGATCTACCATTTGGAATTTTAGAAAACTAACTTTATATTCGTAATCAGCGACCCCGAAAACTCCTGAGTAACAAGTTTTAAGTGAATTCAGTTATTTTTTAAAAATTCATCCGCCATATTGGATCCGCCATTTTGAATTTTGTGAAACTGACATCGGATTCGTAATCAGCGACCCCAAAAACCCCCGAGTAACAAGTTGCACGTGAATTCAGCAAAATGTTTGAAAAATTCGTTCGCCATATTGGATCCGCCATTTTGAATTTTTTAAAATTACAATTATATTTTAAAATTCTAATTATATTTGTAATCAGCGATCAGAAAAACTCTACCAAATTAATTTTCATGCATGTGCATTTGAGTTTTCATTTATTTAACACGTTGGGACTTTTGTGGACCATTTTTCGAGGTTTAGCCGCTATTTTGTCGACCACCATCTTGGAATTAAAAATTATTTTTTGATACTTTTTGTAGCTGAGGGTCCATGGACGCGATATTTTGAGCTCTCGAGACAATATCCTTAATTTTTCTGTGTGAAAATATCCACTAAATGAATTTTTTTTCTCGAAAAATAGTGTTTTTTTTTATAAATTAATCATAACTTTTTTCATAATTGTTATAAACAAATTTTGACAACGGAATCTGAAAGAGCTATAAATTTTACATTAGGTATGGTATATATTAGTTTTTTTAAGGATCGTTTACATATAAAAAAAACTCCTTGAATTTAACACTAATATTTCGCCCGTTTGGTCCTTAATGGGTTAATACTAAGATTTCTAAAAAGCATTATAACAGAATTAATTCTTAAATGTAATTAATGTGGTGGTAAAGAAGGGGGAGAAAGAGTATTTAAATATTCTGGTAATAAAGTTTCATTAAATTTTCCATTATCGCAATTTTCAGTCAAATCAATACTTTTATATATTTTTTCATCTTTACTATCTAAAAGATTTACCACCCTCTTATTAATATCATCTTTAAAATGCTTCGCTTGGCAATAAATACAATAATAATTCATTTCTCTCAGATAATTTTCATTAACATTTGATTTATAAATAACTTTGTCATTTGGTATGGTTGACAGAGAAACAATTGATTTTTGTGTATTAAATGTATTTATTAAATCAATAGATTGATTCGAATTTTCCTCTTTCGAATCAGCAAACAAAGAGTTTTTTTCATTTTATTTTTTATTTTCATTTTTTCTCTAAATTTTTTTGGTATTCTGCCTTACTCTTTTTTATTTTCGTAAACGAAACATCTATTTCGTCTAAATTATTTATATTATTAATTTTTCTTTTCAATTTTTGTCTGGCTCGATAATTTCTTTGATTTTCTGCTACACTATTTGGGATAGTTTTGAATAAAGAAATTGATTTCTCCACACTATCATGTATATTTATTATTGTGGGATTTGATTCATTTGTGTTATCAGCATTTGAATCATTAACTTCTCTGGACAAATTTTTACTCTTTAATAATCCTTCTTTATATTTTTTTGACATTGTACAGTACTTTGTTTATGAAAAGAGTCTACTGCATTATTAATAACTTCGAAATTTCTTTTTTCCGGATGTTGTCGGTGAAATTCTAACTTACTTGTTTCAATTTGTTTAGAGCAAACGTCTACTTTATCTGAATAGTGAATCAATTTTTCCAGTATGAATTTTCAATTCCAGTATCAATTTTCAATTCCAATTCCAGTATCAATTTTAAATTCCAATTTCAGTATTAATTTTCAATTCCAATTCCATTATCAATTTTCAAATTTAATACCAAACCAATCCCAATATTAATTTTCAATTCCAATCTCAATTCCAATATTAATTTTTAACTCCAATAATATCAATAATCATTTAATCTTATATAAGGACCCTGTACTTTTACTATTGAATTTGGCTCTCAGCCAATTTTCTTGTTACTTCAGTTTTTGAGCTACAGAAGTTCAAAGTTAAAAAAAATCAAATAATGTGTATTAGTTGTTCAAGAATGTTTTGTTGACAAAAATCAATTAAATTTGCTTAAAACTTGTTACTCTGGGGTTTTTAGGATAGCTGATAACGAATATGATGTTGGATTTTTAAAATTCAAAATGGAGACTCCAATATGGCGAACACATTGTAAGAAAATCAATTGGATTCGCTTGAAACTGGTTACTCGGAGGTTTTTAGGGTCGCTAATAACGAATATAATGTTGGATTTTCAGAATTTAAAATGGCGACTCCAATATGTCGGACATATTGTGAGAAAGTCAATTGAATTCTCTTGAAACTGGTTAATCGAGGATTTTAAGGGTTCATTCAGCAGTTTAAAGAATTAGTATGCGATTCAACTCGTTAAGGCAAAATCAGTAGACGGTTTGCTAGTAATAATATTTTTTTATCATCGACCATTAATTGCATTTACTGTCTTGAATCCTTCAAATGGATTGTAAATGACGTTTTTAAAACTACAATAGTCATCAGTTATTCACAAAAACGGTTCAACTATAATAATAATATAAAAACAGTAAAGAAAGCCCACAAAACTTGTTTTTTGTTTTTTAGTTTACCTTGTTAAAGATAGCTATAAAGAAAGATACTATAATAGTTAGAAAAGAATAAGTAGCAATTGTAAATAATGCAAAATAAGATCAAATATAAAAGTGAAACGAAAAAAAGTAAATGTCTCAAAAAGACTCGAACTTATCTTGACTTAAACTAGTAAATCACCCCCTGATCTTGCCTTAATTGATTGAATCATTTAATTGTTTCACCTAAAACTATTAAAGCGTCTACTGATTTTGCCTTAACGAGCTGAATCGGATACTAATTCTTTAAACTGCTGAATGAACTCTAAAAACCCTTGATTAACCAGTTTCAAGCGAATTCAATTGACTTTCTTACATTGTGTCTGCCATATTGGAGTCGCCATTTTGAATTTTGAAAATCCAATACATATTCATTATCACGGACCTTAAAAACCCCCGAATAACCTGTTTCAAGAGAATTCAATTGACTTTCTTACAATGTGTCCATCATATTAGAGTCGACATTTTGAATTTTGAAAATCCAACATCATATTCGTTATCAGCAATCCTAAAAAACCCCGAGTAACCAGCCATATTAAAATTGCAATTTTGAAAATCCAACATCATATTCGTTATCAACCACCCTAAAAACCCCCGAGTAACCAGTTTCAAGCGAATTCAATTGACTTTCTTACAATGTGTCCGACATATTAGAGTCGCCATTTTGAATTTTAAAAATCCAACATCATATTCGTTATCAGCGATCCTATGAACCCCCGAGTAACAAGTTTTAAGTACCGATGGTAAATCACAGTGGTGAGACTCTGTGGCTTGCGATCACCGAGGTTAAGCAACATTCAGTGCGGTTAGTACTTGGATGGGTGACCGCCTTGGTGCCCGTTATAGCCCGGTGTTTTTCTCACTACTTTCGTGATTTATCAAGCGGGAGGTTTGACGTCAAGGTATAAATATGTGCACTGTCGATTATTGTCCGGTACACACCATTAGAACTTGACTGTCGATAAACCGGTTGTATTCAAGAGAGGTTTTCTACAGTTTCCCTCTCCTCTGGCGAGAAAACCTAATTAACAGGTGGTCCAGGCGAATGCGAGTACTCCTAATAGAGCCGGCTGTAGACGCAAATTAGATTAATATTTAGAAACTTATGTAGAATGGTTATGCTTAATCCAAAAAAAGTATTTCTCGGAGACTCTTGTCGAAGTGCGTAAGGCCAATAGGGCAGCAGTATAAACAATAAAAAAACAAGTTTTAAGTGAATTCAATTGATTTTTGTCAACAAAACATTCTTGAACAACTAATACACATTATTTGATTTTTTTTAACTTTGAACTTCTGTAGCTCAAAAACTCGTCATTATTTTAAGTTTTGTAGTATACATTTTTTGTTCAGACTGTCAAAAACTACAAATCTGCAAAGTTGCATTAAAAATTGTTTTGATAGCCAAATTCAATAGTACAAGTGCGGGGTCCTTTGTTTTTAAATCTTATTACTCGCCTACCACTAATGCATTATATATATATATATATATATATATATATATATATATATACATGTACAAAAGACTTCCACTGGTTAAAAGGAACCCTTCAAACAATAGGCCAGGTAATCGAAGAGACCTTTGGTTTCTCTTTACAGATTTTCTGTCTTCTTCTTTCTCTCGGTAATAATAACATAATTCGCTCTCTGTTCATAACGCAGAAAATCTAACGCTATTGGTTTCTTCCTCTTTCAAAGACAAACAACATTAAAATGTCTCTCTTTACCTAATTTGCATATCTACTGATTTCATAGAAGGACTCGAAAAGATGCAATCGCAAATGCCAGCGCGTTGTTTGATTTTTCTTCATTCTCAGATTTTCCACAAAATACCCCATGTGCAGGTTCAACTTTTAGAACAAACGCGGGTGCGATTTCCAAAATCCCAAATGTGCCTCCACGACATCAAATTTCAAAACGCACTTCTCCTCTTACAGAACGCAGACTTACTAAAACAATAAACACCCTCTGTTCTGAACAGAAAAATCACCTCGAAGAAACCAAAGAATTAATTCAGTTATCGTCTCAGAAACAAACCCGAACATCCACCGATCTAATTACGTCATTTCATGCTAAAACTCAAACCGAAATAAATATCTTAAAAAAAGAAATTTTTAATGTCATAAGCAACCACCGTGTCGAAACCGCAGAAAATAAAAGCGCATCTCGCTTGGAATCAAACAAAGCCATTCATACTTTAAAACACAGCATAGCCGATTTAAATAGAACAATGACCTCCCTCACACAAAAAGTAAATGCATTACAAATGCACCAAGCGCAGTCACCCTGGAGAGATTCCAGATGGGCATTCGACGAGAGCGAGGACCACTTGCCTAGTCTCTCTAGCCAACCCCCCACTCTTACAACCACTACACTACGTCTTCAATAGTATGTACAAGCACAGTGACACAGACGGGAGCGACCTCTCATATCGTACCCCGCAAACGACCAACGGGTTCGCACAACCAACGCAAATACCCCAGCAGCCTTGGCCCGGTTATTTCAAACACTATTTCCCTAACACATTAGGACAAAAAATTCCCTCGCAATTAAAAAACGATGGGAACGCCAGAAGAGATTAAATCTCCTTGGCGATACACAAAACAAAAATGTCACTCTTTTTAACGACGATCCCCCTAAAAATCAAAGTTACATCGAAAATCGTGCACTTCCTGGCTGCAGCCACACCACTGTCGAATTGGGACGCGCCCTTGAAAATGCATCAACGCTTTATCAAGCATTCGCTACCACGGATGACGTCAGCGATTCAGACTTTGAGTGGGGTGACTGCTACATCACGAAATTCGAGACGGCGTACGAAGACGAAGAAACCCCCTCCACCGACCAAATAAACTCGATGAAAGCGTGCATTTCCTCGCTCTCTTCACTACCCTTACCATCTCCCAGCAATCTTTTACTTGCGTCAAAAGAGATAACCGAGGGTAGAGTACAAAAAGGGTCTGCCACGCCCTTACCCTTACAAAAACGGTGCACGATAACAACTTCGATTAAAATAGGTAATAAAAAATAAACTGGACTCCTCGACACTGGTAGCGACCGCACCTTTATGTCAGGAGAATTATATGACGAAATTAAACAATTCGTTAACGGCGAACCGATTCTCGACGCAATAACTCGCGCCGGCATGCAACTCGCGCAACGCGACCACGTGGCAGCCTCCCGTTATTCCACGAAATTTAATATTGACATATCGGACTGTAACGGCGAATCGTGGTTCGCAGTCCTCGACGGGCTCACCACACCAATTATCTTACACGGTGGTCTTGAATCAACTTTGAATGAAAAGTCTTTGTACATCCCTTTTTTTGCTGATTTGGGTTATTTGCATTCTAAATAATGTGTAAAAAATTTATAGCCCATAACTTGTCGAGCCGTTTTTGAGAAAACTCATTTTGAAAATAATTATCAGTTTTTTATTTAAAATGTTACAAATTTGTATCAAATTATGGATTTAAGCATAATATTAATTAAAATAGGGTCAGCTGTGGTAAATCCGGACAAAATACCTATTTTTCACAAATGACGTAAGTTTTTTTATAATAAAAGGCAATTCTTTCGTTTTATACTGCATTAATTTCTTTCTTGAGTTCCCTAGATTAATTTTTTATTTGTTATAAAATTTTATATTTAATTTTTTACATTTTATTGTTCGGATTTTTACCCCAAGATTTAGAAAATTTCTTTAAATTTGGGGTAAATCCGGACAGCTTAGTTTCTAAGAAAGGTTTAAAATAAAGTTATCTTAAGTATACTACTCTATTAAAGGATAGAATAACTTGAAAAAATGCATACTAGATGTATAAAAGTTGAATCAGTTAAGTGTTGTAGTATCATAAAAGTTAATAAATTAACGATTCAAAAAGTAATAATCAAAAACATATATAGCTTTAACAAATTTTAATGGATTTTAATAAAACTTGATAAAGAAAAGTTTTTGGGATCATTAAATACGAATACAAAGTCAGATTTTGAAAATTCAAAATTCCGGATCCAATATGCCGGAAATTTTAAAAATTAATCGAATTACACTACTTACACTACTTTTTAAAATGTAATAGAAGCTCTGTCCAGATTTACCCTAAGTTTTTAAATTATCCCGTTGACAATTGTCGAGATAAAATCATGGAAGTAGTCAGAATCTCTTTTAAAGGATATGAGCTTAAAATATTGACGTAGAACTGAATTTTTAATTTGTAAATTAAGATCCAACACCTTTTGTCCGTATTTGCCCTCTGTTCGGATTTACCCCAACTGACCCTAATACTTTTCTTTCGTTTTAAATAATATAATATAACAATTTAAATAATATTTCTGACACGATAAGTCAGTTTTGTTTAAATATTACAATAGGGTCATTTGGGGTAAATGTAAACGCGGGGTAAATGTAAACAGTAGATGTTTCAGCTAAATTCACAAATTAAAAAATAAGTACGACGGCAATATTTTTACCTCAGCTCAGCTCAGCGTACAAGTAGCCCTTAATACAGTAGTATGCTTGAAATAACTTGTTTCTTAAACCTCGCTTAACTACAGAGGTGTTTACATTTACCCCGAATTTTAGGCAAATTTCAAAATCTCGGGGTAAATGTAAACACTCAGTTGTAGACGATTCAGGTGCATCAATATTTTTTTGAACCTCATAAAATTTTTCTAGGGAGCTCTAGTAACAAGTTCATGCAAAAAAAATCAGTCCATTTTACCTTTTAACAAAAAAAACTGATGTTTTTCGTAAAAAATAGATAAACCGTTTACATTTACCCCAAATGACCCTACATGTTAAGGCACATATTTTTGCCAATTTACGGAAATTATACCAGTTACTGTACAGAAAAAAAATTAACGAAAACGTTATATATAATATATATAAAAACGGCTCGACAAGTTATGGGCTATAAATTTTTTACACATTATTTAGAATGCAAATAACCCAAATCAGCAAAAAAAATGATGTGGTAAGACATTTCATTCAAAGTTGATTCAAGACCACCGTGCTTAGAAATGGATTTCATAACCCTTTGGCGGATTACTATTGACGCCGCCCAAGGTTGTCGGTCCATAGAAGGGTCAGACATTATACACCCCCTCGTCTCCTACGATAAAATTCAAAGTCTCTTGAGCTCAGCGCAGTTAATAGAACTGACAGCTGAACAACAAAGTACACTTCAAAAATTCTTAGATAAAGAATTATCTGACTTCGCCGATTGCACTGGAATAGTTAGTAGAGCACGTGCGTAAACACAACCCCCATGAAAGGTTAATCAACCAAGTGCATGCATACTTGGATGATTGGATTATTGTTTCTAGAACCTTTGACGAGCACCTTGAATTGCTAAAAATCGTGTTCACCATTCTCAAGGAGGCTGGCATGTCCATCAATCGCGAAAAATCTTTTTTCGCAAAATCATCAGTCGAGTATTTAGGTTATATTTTAGACAAGGAAGGCCTTAAGCCTAACCCTTAACGAGTAGAACCAATCCTCGAGAGACCAACACTCAAAAACCGCAAGGAGGTCCGCCAGTTCAACGGTTCTGTCAATCGGTACCACCGCCTTTGCGCAACATTGCGCGAGTGCAAGGGCCGCTCAATAAATAAGCGAGCCCAAAGGTACCACGGCAATGGACCGAAGTCCGACGTCCGACGTCAGTCGGTCGTGGTACGATGTCATAAAAGAGAAAGTCAGTCGAGATCCCGTGCGTTATGAGCGATATAGAATAAGCCCAGATGGCGAACTATTTTATTACAAGCCCAATCACTTAAAAGAAACAATAGGTGACAATAACGCCTGGAAAAGTTTCTCAAAGAATTTGAAATCCTTGCAACTCTCACAGAACATCACGATTCTCCACAATCCGCGCATCAAGGAATTAATAAGACTTATCATTCAATATTGAATTCTTATTACTGGCCCGGAATGCGTGAAGATGTAAGGAGATATATCAAAGAATGTGAGATTTGCCTTCGCTGCAAACCCTCGAGCCAGGAGATGTGGTATTTTATCCAAATAATCTTTTGTCTAACGCCGCTAAAAATTTTAGTTTTAAATTAGCACCACGCTACCGAGGTCCTGCGGTTGTTTTAGAAAAATTATCACCCATAGTGGTCATCATTGGTAATATGCACGGTAAAAAATTAGGTAAATATCATGTCGACGATCTAAAACGCACAAAAAAGGTTTCGATCGCGAACCTAACCATTTTCAGATCGCAAACAACCATGGAGAACTCCAATGCACCCGACGCCAACGACAACGCCTCCAACCAAACAGAACTGCTAGTCTTACGCCATCGACTCCACATTGGAACAACTACTGGTAGATTTGTCAGACCTGGCCTTCGGAGAGGAGTCACCTGGCCTTGTTGTGCTAAAAAAGGAGGACTTTCAAACCATTATTATCGCGCGCCGTTTGCTCGCAACAAATTTGAACGAAGCAAACACTCACAACCTTAAACTCGAAGACGAACTCTCGGAAGCGAGAAAATTTCCCCCATCACCAATGGGCCATTTCTCTCGCCAGTTTTTTCTTATTTTTTTAAATTTATTTATTAATAATTGTTTATAATTTTACGTAATTGTATTTACTATAAACGTTTTTATATTTAATAATGTTTCATTTATCATTAAAAAAAAATTTTTTTGATTTTACTTTAAAAATATTGAAGCTAATGAGAAATATTGAAAATAGAAAAGGTGGTAATCTGGGTTACCACTATGCCGCAAAGGGTTCACACAAACAAACTGTTCGTTTGGAAATACCATTTAAAGTTAGGTTATATGCAACAATTAATTTGGTTAAAACAACCCTACTTATAAATATTTTTTTCTTAAAAAAAGTAAAGAAAATGTAAAATTGAATAGTTTTTTGCAAAGTGTAAAAATTATGTAATTTAAAGAAAAAAGTTTTTATTGTCAACAAATTTTATTTACTTTCTTTAAAAAATACATCTTAGGTTAACATATTTATATTAAATTTAAGCAAACCAGACACATTTCCTCTTTATTTGCCAATATATTTTAAAATCTACATTTTTGAACGAGCTTTTTATAATCCATTTCACGTAATCACTTTTGAGATAATAATTATTTAATTATTTTTGTTTATTTAATTTCGGGTTTGTAAAAAATAAATTAATTCCCACTAAATACACGAAACCACTATTTTAAAAACTAACATTTATTTAAAAAAAACACTTATCACTGCACTGAGAAATTATATTTTTCCGCTATACTTTGTTTTATCACCAAAGACTTCAAACGAAAACGAGATACTGCGAAATAACATAAAATTTGTAAGATTGACACTGGTTGAAATGCCTTCTATATTTTCCGATATTTTACGAAAAAGGCCGATGATAACCCTTTAGGAACGGGATACACATTTTAGAGACAGTTTTTTACAGATTATTTGCTTAAAATTGCAGAAAGCGAATAAAAAATGGCGCCCAAATGTCAATTTTTTTATAATATATCAATCTCGTTTTCGAAATTTGTTAAAAATGCTCAAATTAAGTTGAAACTATGTACTTGAAGGTTATCGGGGTCGCTGATTACGAATATTAACTTGGTTTTCAAAAATTTAAAATGGCGGATCCAATATGGCGGACGGATTTTTGAAAAATTCATTAGATTCGATTAATATTTATTACTCGGGGGTTTTTTGGGTCGCTGCTTACGAATATGAATTTAGTTTTCAAAAATTCAAAACGGCGGATCCAATATCCCTGTCAGATTTGAATAACCGAAAGTTAACCCAGCTGGGTGCACTTAAGGTGCACTTTTGGTTTTTTCATAAAAAACTTGATAATTTGAGTAGATAAGTACAAAAAATGCATAAATATAATTGAATAGATAGTTGTAGAGTAGATTTTTATAGTAATTATAATAAATAAAGTAATTAATAGTAAATTTAAAAAATAAAACATATAATTCCAACCTCCCAAATGAAAAAATGGATATTTTAGACCAATAAAAAAATAAACAAACTCCTCCTTCTTTGAAAATCATTTTTTTCATTTGTTGGTAGATTTAAAGAAAATGGAGAAAAAAAGTTATATTTGAAAAATAAAACATATAATTCCAACCCCTAAAAGACAAATGGATATTTAGACCAATAAAAATGAGGTTAAAACTCCTCCTTCATAAAGAAAGCTATTTTTTGTTTGTTGGATAAAATAGACAAAATGGAGAATAAAATGTTTATTTAAATAATAAAACTATGTAGAAAAAATGGATTACTTATACGTCACTAATTTTTTCTTTTGGATGTTGGAATTATATGTGTTTTTTTTAATAAAATTTTTTTCCACTTTGTGTAATTTAACCAACCAATAAAAAAATAGCTTTCTTATTGAAGGAGGAGTTTCAACTTTATTTTTATTGGTCTAAATATCCATTTGTCTTTTAGGGGTTGGAATTATATGTTTTATTTTTCAAATATAACTTTTTTTCTCCATTTTGTTTCAATCTACCAACAAATAGAAAAAATAATTTTAAAAGGAGGAGGAGTTTGTTAATTTTTTTATTGGTCTAAAATATCCATTTTTTCTTTTGGGAGGTTGGAACTATAAAGGTTTTTTTAAATATAATTTTTTTTATTTTGTGTAACTTAACCAACCAATAAAAAATAGCTTATTCTTATTGAAGGAGGAGTTTCAACATTATACTTTTATTAGTCTAAGTCATTTATTTTTTCTTTTATGGTTGGAATTATATGTTTTACTTTTTAAATTTATCTTCTTTTCTCCATTTTGTTTAAATCTACCAACAAATAGAAAAATTGTTTTTACAAGTAGGAGGAGTTTGTATATTTTTTTATTGGTCTAAAACATCTATTATTTCTTTTGGGGGTTTGAATTATGTTTTATTTTTCAAATTTAACTTTTTTTCTCCATTTTGTTTAAATCTACCAACAAATAAAAAAATAGCTTTTTTAACCCATTTAGTCCCAAATGTCCGTATTTCTTTGTACAAGTTTGAGCTTTCCGTTCTACGAGTTACGAATTTGGAAAAAATCGGGACATAGGTTTTCTTTTAGATTTAAGTGTCCTCTTTTAGAATCTGAAAGAAAATTTCAATTTCAATTTAATCATAAAAAGTTGTAATTGTTTAAACAAAAAAAAAGCAGTTTTTTAAAGTGTTTTTTGTCATTAAAATTAGATTATTTACTCGAATTCGGTTGGAAAAAATCCGGGACAAGAAAATATCGCGTCCAAAATGTTGGGACTATCAAATAGGCATAATGCCGAAATTTTTTTTTTTCTAATTTCAAAATGGCGCCTCAAAAATGGCCGCCAAAATATTGAAATTTGGAAAAATAATGTTAAAAAATTTTAACATTTTTTTTCAACTTTTATGCTTTATTTTAATAAGAAAATGTTGTTTAAACAAAAAATATTGTTATCTGATATTATTTAACAATAATTTAAACATTTTTTATAAACAATTTAAAATCTGTGGCCCAAAATGGTAAACAAATTTTTAGTTTTTTCAATTCTCATTTATTTTTGCAATAAAAATGAATAATAAAAGTTAATAACTGAATTTAAACTTTTTTACAATGTGTAAAAATGTTATAAACAATTTTTATAAACAATTTGCAAAACATGAAATAGAATCCTAGAAAAAAATTATTTTTTGATTATATTACCTTCTAAAGTAATTAAAATGTTGCTATAAGTTAAAACTTTCATTTAACATTATTTAACAATATTTAAAAATGTTATAAACCAGTTTTATAAACAATTGTTATAAAAAAATATTTTCAGAGTGGAAAATAACTTCTTTTCTATCCCACTAGCTTTCATTTGTTATTAAACAGGAAACTAAAGTATCTAATGCATATAAAAAATTTATGAACAATGTATATAAATGTTATAAACAATTCTTATAAATAATTAGTTAAATATGAATTACCATAATAGAAACAAGTTGTTCATTTCATGACCATTTAGCTTCCTCAATATGTATTATTATATATAATTTTAAAAGTTAAATAATTATAATAGTTTAATAAATATAATTAATAAACCGGGTAAAGTACCCTAAATAAATATTAATTATTCAATTTTTTATTATAGAATAATTATTTTAAAGTGTTATGATAAAATGTCAAAAAATACAAAATTTTATTTTTTTGTGAAAAATTAAAATATTTATTAATTCTATAAATTTTGATGAAATATATACTTTATATACATGAATCGATTCGTTTTTATGTCAGGAATGCAATTTTGACAAGAATTATTAAAAATTTTAATATAGAAAAAAGTTATTTCAAAAAACCAAAAAATTAATTTTTTCAAAAATTAAAAAAATGTTGAAAAAAATTTTTTTTTTATATATTTTTGAAAATCCTTCTGTCTGATTCTTGGTATTCATGACCGAAATACTCCTACAAAATCTTATCAAAATCCATCAAGATGTGCAAGAGAAAATTTGTCCACAAGAATCGGTGACATACACACACACACATACACACATACATACACACACATACATACACACATACATACATACACACATACATCCGGACATTTGTTCCTCTCGACGAATTATGTATACTACACTTGAAAATTTGTAAAAATAATTGATTTTAAAAAATTCGGAAATCGACATCACTATAAGGCTTCCTTTATGAGGAAGCAAAAACGCATTTTTTTATTATATATTGCACTCTTCTTATCCAAATCTTTGTTAAAGAGATAAACTTTCATTTAATATTATTTAAAAATATTTAAAAATGTTATAAACAATTTTCATAGAAAATACAGTTCAGGGATGAAAGAATAAATGTTTTTTCACTTTTTGCTTGGTTTTTCATCAGAATAGATATTTAAAATAAAAATCTTCGTCTAAAATAATTTACCATTCTTTACATTTTTATAAACAATTTTGATAAAAAAAAGGATTTTCTGAAATTATTTTAAAAATTTTGTCAATAATCAAAAAATAATTTTCTTATAGGATTCTATTTCATGTTTTGCAAATTGTTTATAAAAATTGTTTATAATATTCTTAAACCTTGTAAAAAATTTTGAATTAAGTGATTAACTTTTATTATTCATTTTTACTGCAAAAAGAAATGAGCATTGATGAAAATAAAAAAGTTTTATACCACTTTGGCCGACGAATTTCAAATTGTTTATAAAAATTGTTAATAACATTTTTAAATATTTTTAAATAATATTAAATGAAAGTTTATCTCATTAACAAAGATTTGGATAAGAAGAGTGCAATATATAATAAAAAATGCGTTTTTTCTATTATGGTAATTCATATTTAACTAATTATTTATAAGAATTGTTTATAACATTTATATACATTGTTCATAAATTTTTTATATGCATTAGATACTTTAGTTTCCTGTTTAATAACAAAAGAAAGCTAGTGGGATAGAAAAGAAGTTATTTTCCACTCTGAAAATATTTTTTTATAACAATTGTTTATAAAACTGGTTTATAACATTTTTAAATATTGTTAAATAATGTTAAATGAAAGTTTTAACTTATAGCAACATTTTAATTACTTTAGAAGGTAATATAATCAAAAAATAATTTTTTTCTAGGATTCTATTTCATGTTTTGCAAATTGTTTATAAAAATTGTTTATAACATTTTTACACATTGTAAAAAAGTTTAAATTCAGTTATTAACTTTTATTATTCATTTTTATTGCAAAAATAAATGAGAATTGAAAAAACTAAAAATTTGTTTACCATTTTGGGCCACAGATTTTAAATTGTTTATAAAAAATGTTTAAATTATTGTTAAATAATATCAGATAACAATATTTTTTGTTTAAACAACATTTTCTTATTAAAATAAAGCATAAAAGTTGAAAAAAAATGTTAATATTTTTTAACATTATTTTTCCAAATTTCAATATTTTGGCGGCCATTTTTGAGGCGCCATTTTGAAATTAGAAAAAAAAAATTTCGGCATTATGCCTATTTGATAGTCCCAACATTTTGGACGCGATATTTTCTTGTCCCGGATTTTTTCCAACCGAATTCGAGTAAATAATCTAATTTTAATGACAAAAAACACTTTAAAAAACTGCTTTTTTTTTGTTTAAACAATTACAACTTTTTATGATTAAATTAAAATTGAAATTTTCTTTCAGATTCTAAAAGAGGACACTTAAATCTAAAAGAAAACCTATGTCCCGATTTTTTCCAAATTCGTAACTCGTAGAACGGAAAGCTCAAACTTGTACAAAGAAATACGGACATTTGGGACTAAATGGGTTAATGAAGGAGGAGTTTTAACTTTATTTTTATTGGTCTAAATATCCATTTGTCTTTTAGGGGTTGGAATTATATGTTTTATTTTTCTAATTTAACTTTTTTTCTCCATTTTGTTTAAATCTACCAACAAGTAAAAAAATAGCTTTCTTATTGAAGGAGGAGTTTGTTTATTTTTTTATTGGTCTAGAACTGACATTTCCTACTTTAAACATAATTTTCTCATTAATTGAACGTTAATTTATCCTAAAAAATATATCAATTTCATCCTTAGGTATTCCTTTATCATTTTGAATAGTTTTTTTTGGCATTATTACATCAAATAATAACAATTTTATTAGTCTATACTAAACCTACCTTAAATCAACCATAACTTGGGTAGATTTACGATACTTTTATTATTGTTATTTACTATTAATTACTTTATTTATTATAATTACTATAAAAATCTACTCTACAACTATCTATTCAATTATATTTATGCATTTTTTGTACTTATCTACTCAAATTATCAAGTTTTTTATGAAAAAACCAAAAGTGCACCTAAAGTGCACCCAGCTGGGTTCACGGCGGACGAATTTTCGAAAAATGTATTGGATTCGATTAATATTTATTACTCGGGGGTTGTTGGGGTCGCTGATTACGAATATGAACTTAGTTTTCAAAAATTTAAAATGGTGGACTCAATATGGCGGACGAATTTCAGAAAAATTCATTGGATTCGATTAATTTTTATTACTCGGGGGTTTTTGGGGTCGCTGATTACGAATATGAACATAGTTTTCAAAAATTTAAAATGGCGGATCCATAGAGGTGTACAAAAAGTCCGAAAAGTCTAGATGGACCGAGTTAGAATGTTCTCGATGTATGGGGTACACGTGTGCATTCCAGTACTCTAAAAATTCAGGTACCTGAAAAGTCTGAGAACTGGAACGATTTTGAGTATGCGAATCTTTGACAATTTGTCGAATACTCTTTAAATCTGAATTAGTAAAAATGTTTACTAATTGGAATTAGTGACTGACTTTTTGCTTTTGAATTAGTAAACTTCACTAATAAATAGTCATTTCTACTAATTTATTAGTAAGGTTTACTAATTCAAAAGCAAAAAGTCAGTCACTAATTCCAATTAGTAAACATTTTTACTAATTCAAATTTAGAGAGTATGTGTAATTATGTATTTTTTCAAATTTTTACAAAATTATGCACTTAAAAATTTCCAGCTTATATAGTCCGACTCGCCCCGACGCGAAAAGTGAAAATCCTGAAATCACAATAACTTTGTAATCAATATGTTAATTATTTTTTCGTTAGAAAGTGTACGATTTTGTAATCCTGTTAATAATTAAAATTATTATATTTATTATAAATTATCATATTATTTATTTATACAATAATTGTTAATTATTATATATTAAAAATCATTAACAATAGTCTGCATATAAATAATTATCCAGTATTACAAACACTGTTTTTAATATTCAAAAATTTTAGTTTAGATACTATTTAATTACTTATAAATATTTATAAATTGAAAATTTAAGATTAATTTTTAATAAAGAAAATTTATATTATGTTGAATTAATTTTTCATGGTTATATAACGCAATTAGTTTTTATCTTCTTTGCAAAAAGCTTCTCATTTTCAAAAATTCGAGCGTCCTATTTTATAGTTCAATATTTGTCCGTAAGGTGGCAAGATTCCTTTTCTCTCACTAGCGAAATACGTTGCGGAGTATATATAAGAACAGACACTTTCGGAGAAAGTGTAAATTTATAAGTAATCAAATAGTATCTAAACTAAAATTTTAGAATATTGAAAACAGTGTTTGTCATAGTGGATAATTATTTATATGCAGACTATTGTTAATGATTTTTAATATATAATAATTAACAATTATTGTATAAATAAATAATATGATAATTTATAATAAATATAATAATTTTAATTATTTACAGGATTACAAAATCGTACACTTTCTAACGAAAAAATAATTAACATATTCATTACAAAGTTAGTGTGATTTCATAGATTTTCACTTTTCGAGTCGGAGCGAGTCGGACTATATAAGTTGGAAATATTTAAGTGCATAATTTTGTAAAAATTTGAAAAAATACATAATTACACATATTCGACAAATTGTCGAAGATTCGCATACTCAAAATCGATCCAGTTCTCAGACTTTCCAGGTACCTAAATTTTTAGAGAACTGGAATGCACACGTGTACCCCATACATCGAGAACACTCCAATTCGGTTTTAATTAAGTTAACTTTCAATTTAATTTTAGTAAAGAAATATATAAAGTACTAAATTTTTTATTTTTATTAATTGTTAATAGAATTTCCTTTTTAATAGAATACTTAATTTTTGTTAATATTGCTTTTTCATGAAAAACGAACCTGTTAGGGAACAATCCATCATTATTCTATGAAAAGTTATAGATATTTTACAATTGTTACATTTTGAAAAACCTTAGTTTATTTGTATTTAAAAAAAAGTTTATGTAGCATTACAATAATTCATCATTATTATTAATGTAATTTTTAAAAACATTAATTTCAATTGAAACAAAATGTTTTAGTGCTTAAAATTTTTTTTAAGTAAAGAAATAACTAGGGGAGTGCTGTTAGGGTTGGACAGGTGTTAGGGTTGAGCCATCGCGTTTATTTTGTTTTATCACACTAGCGCCATCTGTTTTTGTACTTAAATTCCTGCTACTAATGCCAGTCAACTTTTCACATGAGTTTCAGTCAAGTATACGAACGTATACTTTTGTTTTTTGCGAGTCATTGTTATACGCTTAACAGAAACTTTTTTGTGGTGTCAAAAAAGAGAAGTAAATGTAGAAGAAATATGCCAAAGACAAAGTAAATTTATTAAAATTGTTTATTAAGATGTTATACGAAAATGTGAAAAGAAATTTGGGGTTTTGTGTGACGCGTTTGTGATCTGTGTGGTATGTCGCAAATCGACGCGTGAGTTAGCGTTGAGCCAGGCGGTGTCGTAAGGGTTGAACCGCCTAAAATTTTGCAATTATGAAGCGTACTTGCAACAAAAAATCCTTTTTTTGACTTAAGGAGGTGTCAAAAACTTTATTTCTGACGAAAAAAGAGAGAACAAATTTTTTCGATAATCTTTTTCTACTGTTTTAATTTAAATTTTTTTGATTTCATTCTTAAGGAATAAAATATCAAATGTTATGCAAAAATGCACAATATGGGATTTTATTTTAATTTCATAGTTCCTTTCCTCATTTGCAAGTGTCATTCTATTATTTGAAGGACATTTTTAACCATTTACCTAAATATTTCATTGATTTTCTACAGTGGCTCAACCCTTACACCCATGTTCAACCCTTACAACATTATTTTTTTTAAATTGCTTATAACTTTGAAACTTTTTGTCAAATTTGTTTGCAATGTACAGCAAAAACATTGCATTTGAGTTGATCTTTCCAACAATATGCGCGAAAACGTGAAATTCGCACTGCAGAGGAAGTTATGAAGAAAATTCAAAACTATGTCCAACCTTAACAGCACTCGCCTACATATATAATATATATTTATACATGAGTATGTGTTGTGTATTTATGTGTGAATATACATTTGTATGTAAATAATAAATAAAGTTTTTTTTAGTTTCTTTTTAAAAATTTTTAGGATCATTTGGGGTAAATGTAAACGGAATATCTATTTTTAACCAAAAACATTAGTTTTTTTTGTTAAAAGGTAAAATGGACCGATTTTTTTTTGCATGAACTTGTTACTTTACTTCACTAGAAAAATTTAATGAGGTGCAAAAAAATATTAATGCACCTGAATCGTCTACAACTGACTGTCTACAATTAACCTCTAGATTTTGAAATTTTTTTAAAATTATAAGAAAATTATAAGAAAATTACCACTGTAGTTAAGCGAGGTTTAAGAAACAAGTTATTTCAAGTATACTACTGTTTTAAGGGATGGAAAAACTGAAAAAAAATTCTTCGTGGATGTATAGTAAATCAACCAGTTGACTGATAATGTATCATATAAAATAAACAATCAACCATTACAAAATTAGTAATGTAAAAACTTGAATAACTTTATCAAATGTTGATAGATTTTTATTTAACTTGGTGAAAAGAAGTTTTTAAGGTTACTGAATAAGAATCTAAAATTGAATTTTTAAATTTCAAAATGGTGGATCCAATGTGGAACCGTTTTTCTATATTCTAAACATGTAAATGCACTAATCAATACTGACTTAATTTCCTTTTAATGTAATTTTACATTGCCAAAGTAATGAATTTGTGAAATAGAAGCAAATTTATTCAATTATTTTCTTTAAAATGTAGTTGAAATTCTGTTTACATTCACTCCGAGTTTTAAAATCTCGGGGTAAATGTAAACACTTAATTACTTATTAACTAAATTGACGAAAATCGAAAATCAAAGTCAAGTTTTGTTAAATATTAACGTCGTACTTGATTTTAAATTTGTAAATTTATCTGAAACATATACTGTTTACATTTACCCCTTGTTTACATTTTCCCCAAATGACCCTATATTTGTTTTGAAATATTTGTTATTCACCATTCATATTTGTTCATAATGATAGAACGTCCAAGCGCCCGTTCTGCCGGAAGGACGTTCCAAAAATAAGGCTTTTAAAAAGGGAAATTCAATTTTTCTTTTCCGGAACTCCTTGAGATTTAAGTAGACGAAAAGACGAAAAAGTCCATATATTTGACTTTATAAAATAATAATATTAAACCATTTTTCAAAGCTCTCAAACTTGCTGTTAATATTTTTTGCTGTTCTTGGTCTCTGTTTAAAGCTT
This sequence comes from Leptopilina myrica (nomen nudum), assembly GCA_032872475.1. Taxonomy (NCBI): domain Eukaryota; kingdom Metazoa; phylum Arthropoda; class Insecta; order Hymenoptera; family Figitidae; genus Leptopilina; species Leptopilina myrica (nomen nudum). The sequence goes on along the minus strand of CM065458.1, from coordinate 36,709,416 downwards.
AGGTTACAAGGAATTGTCTGTAAAAGTAACAATTTTTTTCATAAACTTTGCTAAACTGTGCCAGGAGTTAAAGTCAGAGTAAGAAATTCCGAAAAAAATAGAATTATTTTTTTGACTTCATAACATGATATCTCGCTTCCTATTTATGTGTATGTGAACGGGAGGCGTCGAAATAAGTAATAAAAAATTGATTAATTAATTTTAAATTTATTTTTTATATAAATATGATTGTTAATAACAATGATAATTATTAACTTTAAAATTATTTTTCAACAAAATAGACATAAATTATTTAAATAAACATAAATTTGTATGCTAAAAATACAATTTTTTTGAAGAAAGACCAGAGTTATCTATTTGTTAATTAACGAAATTATTTTAAAAAATTGAATTTTTAAAAAAAAATTTAATTTTAATTTTAATTTTTTTAATTTTAACGATAAAAACCCAAAAAAATAAAGAAAAGTTTTTTTTACTTTTACCTCAAGAAATGACATTTTCACATATTAACGGCAACTATTATTACAAGAAAATTGACACGTCCCTAAAACCTCATGCAGCATATGCATCACGAAATTGCGCGTTCATAGGTTATTTACACGATTTAAAATTCTTCACGGTTTCGGAAATATTTGACTTGTCCGGTTTAGCCCCGGTCTCCCCTATTTTTTCTTACAAATCGGACATAGAAAAAAATAATGCACTGGAAAATTTCTATTCAAGTTTTGTTTCTTTTTTACAAAAAACATGAAGATAAACTAAAAATTTTTACCGCAAAATTTTTCAACAAAAGCGCTCTTCTCCAGTTCTTTCCTTTTTATATGAAGCATTATATTACATTTCTACTTTCATGTAACTTCTGCTTTAGTATGTTTTATATATGAGGCGTTATTTCTCAAACGTCCCAGTCCAAAATTATAAGTCTTTGGATTGTGTTGGTATTTTGGGAAATTGTTGCCCTATATGAAAGTAATAAATCTGTAAAATATTAGCTCTTAAAAAAAAAAATTGTAGAAAGTGGTGGGGGTTAAAGTTCCGACATTTTAAGTAACACTGCCATTTTCAAAACCATGTAACTTTTATAAAACTTTATCGATTTTAATTTGTTTATAATGGATTTAAAGCATTTTTCATCTACTTTCTAAAAATTTTACAAACAAATTTTTAAAAAAATTTTTAAACAATTTTTTTTCAAAAATTAAGTTTATTTTTTAATTTTGACCTTGATGGGTATTTTAAAAAATTTTATTTTTATTTTTATTGGAAAGCTGACATTTTTCCGGAAAAAACCATATAAGTTTCATAGTGGGATGACCAGAAGTTTAGAAGATATTTGAAAGCAAAGTAAGCGGTGCGCCCGGGTTACTGTACGTTACGCCGGCGCTGCGCCGTTAAACGACATAAAAATCACTCTTTTATCTTCATCTGCTTCAGTAAAAGCTCTGCATTTAAACAGGGTTGATATTTCCTATGAATCTTTTTTAATAGTAGCTCTCTGCATTTAACAGGGTTGAGACTGTCATTAAAATAATGCCTGCATTACTTTTACCGAAAAAAATTTAAATATATAATTTTGAAAACGAATGTTTAAACTTTTATAAATTATAATTATTATCAATTAAAATGAGTAATTTTGAAAAAGAAAGATTAAAGTTTTAAAGGAACAATAATTATCATCAATTAAAATAATTAATTTTAAAAAAAATATTGATGTTTCGTAAGTTAAAATTATTGTTATTGGCAATTGGAAAATTTAATTTTGAGAAACAGAAATTTAAGTTGAATAGAAATTGAATATTTTAATAAGATTAATTTTTTAAAATTTAATGTTAAATAGTCATGAGATTCAATTTTTTTATTAATTTAGGTCATTTGTTTAATAATAATAATAATAGATTTAAAAACAAATGACCTAAATTAATAAAAAAAATTGAATCTCATGACTATTTAACATTAAATTTTAAAAAATTAATCTTATTAAAATATTCAATTTCTATTCAACTTAAATTTCTGTTTCTCAAAATTAAATTTTCCAATTGCCAATAACAATAATTTTAACTTACGAAACATCAATATTTTTTTCAAAATTAATTATTTTAATTGATGATAATTATTGTTCCTTTAAAACTTTAATCTTTCTTTTTCAAAATTACTCATTTTAATTGATAATAATTATAATTTATAAAAGTTTAAACATTCGTTTTCAAAATTATATATTTAAATTTTTTTCGGTAAAAGTAATGCAGGCATTATTTTAATGACAGTCTCAACCCTGTTAAATGCAGAGAGCTACTATTAAAAAAGATTCATAGGAAATATCAACCCTGTTTAAATGCAGAGCTTTTACTGAAGCAGATGAAGATAAAAGAGTGATTTTTATGTCGTTTAACGGCGCAGCGCCGGCGTAACGTACAGTAACCCGGGCGCACCGCTTACTTTGCTTTCAAATATCTTCTAAACTTCTGGTCATCCCACTATGAAACTTATATGGTTTTTTCCGGAAAAATGTCAGCTTTCCAATAAAAATAAAAATAAAATTTTTTAAAATACCCATCAAGGTCAAAATTAAAAAATAAACTTAATTTTTGAAAAAAAATTGTTTAAAAATTTTTTTAAAAATTTGTTTGTAAAATTTTTAGAAAGTAGATGAAAAATGCTTTAAATCCATTATAAACAAATTAAAATCGATAAAGTTTTATAAAAGTTACATGGTTTTGAAAATGGCAGTGTTACTTAAAATGTCAGAACTTTAACCCCCACCACTTTCTACAATTTTTTTTTTAAAGAGCTAATATTTTACAGATTTATTACTTTCATATAGGGCAACAATTTCCCAAAATACCAACACAATCCAAAGACTTATAATTTTGGACTGGGACGTTTGAGAAATAACGCCTCATATGAGGAGTTTCATATGAGATTGAGGGGTCAACTCTCGGATTTTTTTCAAATTTCATTTTTCAATAGAGTTTGTTTGCCTATGTAATTATCCCAAATATTAATTAAAAATATTTAATATTTTGTTAGATATTTGCAATAACAAATTAATGCAATATTTTTTTTAAACTTGAATAACTTTTTTATTTTTGCTTATAGAAAAAAGTTGTCTGAATGTTTTTTGTTTAGAATGAATCAAATTTTTTGAAAAAAGAATTAATTAAATAAAAATTAACTTTTTTAGTAAATTTATTAAAAAAATAAATTTGTTTTTTAATATTTAAACCTGTTATCGTCCTTCAATCAAGCTGAAAAAAAGATAAATATTGCTTACTATACTACAAAATAACATGCCAAATTTGGCGAACACGTTATTTTTTGTTTTTGAAAAAAAAATTTTCAAAAATTGAAGTGCAGGTAGCGAGCCGACTTAGCTGACGCGACAATGACTCCTGAGACGAAAATTTCCGATTGTCGCCTCAGCTAAGTCGGCTCGCTACCTGCACTTCAATTTTTGAAAATTTTTTTTTCAAAAACAAAAAATAACGTGTTCGCCAAATTTGGCATGTTATTTTGTAGTATAGTAAGCAATATTTATCTTTTTTTTCAGCTTGATTGAAGGACGATAACAGGTTTAAATATTAAAAAACAAATTTATTTTTTTAATAAATTTACTAAAAAAGTTAATTTTTATTTAATTAATTCTTTTTTCAAAAAATTTGATTCATTCTAAACAAAAAACATTCAGACAACTTTTTTCTATAAGCAAAAATAAAAAAGTTATTCAAGTTTAAAAAAAATATTGCATTAATTTGTTATTGCAAATATCTAACAAAATATTAAATATTTTTAATTAATATTTGGGATAATTACATAGGCAAACAAACTCTATTGAAAAATGAAATTTGAAAAAAATCCGAGAGTTGACCCCTCAATCTCATATGAAACTCCTCATATACAAAAGGTAATTAAATTTTTCATATATGCTAAACATTCATTTAAATAAAAGAATATTTACTTTCTTTTTAGTTTTTTTTAATTTTCTTATGTGTATTTACTTTATTTACTATTCTTTTGTACACTTAAATATTTTTTTCTGTTTAATTATATTTATTTTTATTCACATTTTTTAATGGAGTTATTCTCTTCTTTTTCAGAGCCTCATCTTTAAAATTTTGTATCTTTTCAGTTTAGTAAGAGTAGTACAGTTGCAACTTGCAAGAAAGTCGTATTTTCAACCAAGAAAGTTGTCTCAATTTAAGATGCATCATTTTTAAGGCACCATTTGTTTAATTTCGAATCATGTTTTTTTGCTGAACTAAAAGAGAAAAGCATGCTGATTACCAGCAAAGAATGTACTGAATTTAAGGCAATCATGTTAAAAACCAGCAGTTTCCTCCAAACAAAAGAATATCCCGCGAGATATTGGGATATCCCAGGAACATATTTAGGATATTTGTGACATTTTAGTGATATCCCTGGAAAATCCAAATTTTCATCCCATCGGAGACTAATTCTGAATTTCCTAATATTATCCACACGGTATATGCCAGAGGGAAATAGTATTATGTTGAACAATAATTGGAGATTTATAAAAAAATCCTGATGTTTCAATTCTCATACTAAAAACAGTTGCATTCTTGCTTTAAGCGTATTAAAAGTTCATTGCAGAAATGCGTTAACCCTTCTCATACTCAAAAGGCTTGGTTTTTCTCACCGTGAACAAATAAATATTTTGTTATGCCAACAAAATTATTTTGTTGATGTAAATAAACATTTATTTCAATTAAAATCCTTGCATTCATGGTAAATTGTAAGGTGTTAAAATAAGACCAGAATGTATTAAAATAATCTGCAACAGTTTAATCCTTCTAGGATTAAATTAACACCAGAAAGGATTAAAATAATACGTTTTGGTGTTAATTTTTACTATGAATGAAATGTAACTACAAACCATAACCAAATTAATGATTTTTCAAAATTTAACGTATTCAACTTTACTAGGACAATAGATAATGATGTAAGTTAGTAAGTAACCAAGTATGCAGTAATCAATTAATCAAGCAATTAAGTATGTAAATATAAGCAGTATGAAAATAAAGAAGTAAACAAGAAGGAAATAAGCAAGTAAAAAAAGAAAGGAAGTAAGTAAGAATGTAAGCAAGCAAGTAATAGGTAAACAAGCAAAAAGGGAATAAGAAAGTAAGTAAGGAAGCAAGAAGAAAGTAAGTTACAAAAGAAAAAAGAATCACAATACTGGCCGCAGTAAAAGAAATTTAATCAAATGATAAGATCGTGGTTCTAAGGTCACTGATAAATTTGTTCTCATTTGAGTCTAAAAAAATCAACGCAATCGAAATAATTGTTTGCCTCCGCACTAATTCGTGAAAAACCGAATTAGCGGCATAATTACAGCGGTGATGTTGTACTCAAAAGATTATAAATATATCATATCATTATATAAAAGTCTTGATGTTAGAGTAGGTATATTTAAGAGTCGCCTTAACTAAGAATAATCATGACTAAAGCGATCGAATGGTATCTTTAATTTAAAAGCCACAAAGCGCAGGAATCTATTTTGTAGGGGAAGTGTGGCGGTTGTGGGCACCCCTACGTAAACTTCGACGGCAAGCAGACTTTACTAATCTAAGTATTGCAAGTCGTGTCCGTTAACAATACGGACTTTTCGTATTGATAACAAAACAAATATATGCATTTGTGTAATAGCTGTGAACATAATAAAGAAAATTTGCATTAAATAAATAAAAATGTAATTTTGTATTGTTTTCGAAGAGGGTGTAGATTCGTTCAGAAAAAAGGGTTTAATTTTTCTTTTGAAGTGTTGTCATTATATTTTGTGATTTACCTTCGTGTTTAACCAAAATCCTGCATCACAAAATGTGTTAGTCTTTTTAAAAAATGACTGTCATTCCCGGTTGTGGGTACCTTTATGTCAAGGAGGCTCTACCATCTGACAATGATGTGGACTACTGTCTCATCTATCTAATCTTTCTGCCAAGGAAATTGACAGCCGCAAACTCCATTAAATAAGATGAATATAGTCGTTCAGTGCATTAGAAGTGCGTTATGATATGCGGGCCAGCTACTTCACATGCTAGCATTATGCTTCTGTTAGCGATGAGCATACTGTGAAAACGTATAATCATTTTTGTTCTTTATGCCAGTGAAGTCTCTTAAAATAAAGAAACTTTCATTTCCTCTTTCTTTGTGTTGGTTTCCTTTAATATTTTTTCATTTTTAGCGGATTTTTTAAGGGTGCCTACAACCGGGAACAAAAATTTTTTTGTCAAAAAATTTCCATTTCACGAAATTTCTAATAAAACTTTTTTATTTAAAGGAATCAATTTAATTCCTTCACTGACAATCACCTTAAACCTCAAGCTTGAAATTCGTACACATATATTTCAATAATATGCACATGAACAAATGTTATGAGACAAAAACAAAAGGGTGCCCATAACCGTCGCACTTCCCTTATTTGCATGACTAAATAAAAAATTAAGAAGACTAGAGACAGGAGGGATAACTGCAGCAGTGGGGGTAGGACAAATAAAGGGGGATTATGAACGCGTGGTTAGATTGGGCCAAATATCGTGTTTTGATTCTGCACTTCCACTCACACACGTGTGTCACGTATTTAAATATATAACGTAAGAATGTGCCAGATGTGCAGAACCGAAACAAGATATTTGGCGAAATCTAACCACGCCTTCATAATCCCACTAATTCTGACTCACTGCTGTGAGTGAGAAAACAGCCGGGTTAGCCCTCCTGTCTCTAGTCTTCTTGGGAAAAATGAGACATTTCATAGAACGTTGATTATGAAAATCGAAAGTGCTCCTCGTTATAAAACCAAGTATTCTTATTGATCTGTTTACAATATAAGATACATGATCATTAAACGAAAAATTTGAACTGAGAGTTAACCCAAGGTCAGAGATTTGGTCCTTTCTTGTCAAATTCTTATCTTCAATAACATAATCATGGTGACTTACCAGTTTTAATCTCGAAAATGATATAACGAAACATATAGAGACATTTAGAGGTAATTTATTAATTAGACACCATTTTGCGAGACTATTCAGGTCATGCTGCAAAGCACGAAAATCACCATGATAATTGATCACCTTAAATAGTTTTAAGTCATCAGCATACAAAAGAAATGTACAATAACTAAAAACTAATCGTACGTCATTAATAAATATAATAAAAAGTAAAGGACCAAGAAGAGAGACTTGAGGTACCCCCGATGTAGAAATGAAACAGTCAGAAGAAATAGTTTTAACACGTACCGAAAGAGGTCTATTTTTCAAATATGAACTAATTAAGGACAAAAAGTTACCATGAATACCAAGATTCCTGAGCTTTGCAATAAGTATTCTATGATCGACCTTATTAAAGGCTTTAGAGAAATCAGTATATATTGTGTCTATTTGATGGCCACTCTCTATATTATGCAATATAAAGTCAGAAAAAAGACTTAGACTAGTGTCAACAGATCTGCATTTCGTAAAACAATGTTGCTTGTCTATAATTACATTTGAGACTTTAGAATAAAGAGTATCAGCAATGATACCTTTAAATACCTTAGCAAATACACTTAGTATTGTTATAGGATGATAGTTAGCAATGTCGCTCTGATCGCCTGATTTATGAATTGGAATTATAATTCCTTTTTTCCAAGAAGAAGGAAACGTCCCAGAAGAAATTGGCTTATTGAAAAGTAAGTAAAGTGGAAAAACAAAAGACGAGCAACATTTGCGACGTCATTAGTGTTTTCAACATAAGTGTCTCTCAAATGCATAGAACTTGGGATATTAGTAAGTGGTTTACGTAAAGAATTAACAAATTTCCAAAAATGTTTGGGATTTTTTACAATTTCAAGTTCGGTAGAACATATATAATTTTTATAACATTCTTTGGATAAAGTTTTACATTGTGATCGTATATTAGAAAAAGATTCGTAGTCAACGGAGAGACCACTATGTTTATACTTCAAATGTGCAAGTTTTTTGTTATTTATTAGATTTTTTAATTCTGAAGTAAGCCGAGGGGGGTAAGTAGAATTATATACTGTTTTTAAAGAAACAAACAATTCTATGGAAGTATAAACATAGTCATAAAATATTTCAACGGCATTATCAATATTAGAATTGCAAAAAATAATGCTCCAATCAACATTATAAAAAAAATACATAATCGCAGCGTAATCTGAATTTCTAAAATTCTAAAAAATTTCTAAAATCAGTGATCGGTCCGAATGTTAAGTCTGGTGACGTTTCTAAATTGTCATCAATAACAAACAATAAGGGAGGGTGATATAAATATTAAAGTCACCAAAGATACAAACTTTTGTGGGCGAAAATTTTTCTAATACACACTCCATTGATTTACATGTAGTTTCATACATTTGAATTGTTGCATTAGGAGGAATATAGTATACACCAATGCAGTAATGTTTATTATTAAAAATACCCCCATCTTTAGCATTGTCACTTGTATGTACACTTCTATCATAACGGTGTACATCATATCCAAAGAAAACCTAATTCACTTGTGTTATAATCACTGTTGAACCAAGTTTTCGGTAAAATTATTATATCGTATGATGACAGTGATATTGAAATGCGCAGGGTATCAAGTTTAGTCCTGACGCCCCTGACGTTTTGATAGTAGATAGATAAACCACTGGAGAATAAAACTGATCAGAAGTGTGAGGGGGGTACTCAATGAATCTGAAGACAAGATCACATTATCAAAACTTATACATTCTTTCTCAGGATTGTCCCGATGTACGGTGTTCCATGAAGATACATAAGTTTCAAATTTGTCTCTCCATTTTGACGACGATTCTCCAATTCTTTTTTCATCTCCGATAACTCTCGTCATTGCATTGCAGTCTTGTCGAGCGTCAGTGAAATACCTTTCAGTTTCGACATCATTGTAGTGTCTACTTTCGACTTCATAAACTCTCGATAAATCAGACTCGCTGTCTGCAGAGAAGGACAGATAATTTGCAATGGCCTTGGTTTGTGTTGTTGAGCATTCTTTACAGCAGTTCCGAGACGAGTCACCTTTAAATCGGTTATCAAATCAGCTCATACAAATTCAGATAAGAAATTCTTAATATTTTTCGAGGGATTTACTGTTATATCACGCTGAACTTCATAATTATTAATAGTTTCAGTTATGCCAAATAAGATTAAATTTTTTTTTCGAGAAACTCTATCCTCAATTTCAGAAATGATATTACATGCAGGGGGATTAGTACCTTGAAATGCATCCAACTTATCTTTATTATTTAAAACAATACCTTCCACATCGAGGACCTTATCTTCTGCATTCTGAATTCTCCTCTCAACATCAACAATACGCGAAACAGCCTAGTCCATTTTGTCCGAGATATTATCCATCTTATTTGACAGAGAAGCGACTGAGTCATTCACCTTGGAAATGTCATTTGAGAAAGTTGCACTTAGACCTGCTATATCTGTTCCTATGATTGCCTTTACATCAGATGCATCAACACCAGTAGTTGTGCCCGAGAAAGAGGACACACTGAGTGAATTTCCAAGTTTCTTACTTTCTTATTTCCTTTTTGCTTACTTGCTTACATACTTTTTTGCTTCCTTGCTTACTTTTTTACATGCTTACTTTTTATTTCTTATACTCTTATACTTACTTCTTACAGTAAAGCTGAATTCGGTGGATTTTAACAAATCATTGACTTTTTTTATTTGAAGTAAAATTTCAGTATTAGTAAAAAATACCAAAATGTATTATTTTAATCTTTTTGGGTGTTAATTTAATCTGCAAATAATTTTTATAATTGATTAAAATTTTAAAGAAATATTCATTAGATTCAAGATTCCATTCTTTTGACTCAAGTAATTCGAATTTTCTATAAATAACTATTATTTTTATACTATAAATTAAATCATAGGGTAAGTGTGCCAATTACTGCAAATGCGCCAACTACTGTTAGTTTGAATAAAAATGATGATTTGTAATATTTAGTATAAGTATATTTTTTTAATGTAAGAAAAACTTTATTTATAATATTATTTTAATAATTACAATCAAAATAACCATGTAAAATTATTTTTATAACTTATATAATTTCAAATATGCAAGTGACAACAATTGCTGAATTTATTTCAGTTATTTACTGCAATAGTATTAATCGCTTTAAAAATAAATAACTTTTCGAAATATCCATGATAAAACAAAAAATCGAGTATTTCAACTTTTTTTTATTAATATAGTCCCTAATTGCTGACATTCGCAAAAAATGTGTGACATAACCAAGCAAACTTGACGTAAACGTCAATGTTATGGATCTCATGTGAAACCAATTTTTACTTTGCTTATTGTAGTTTTAGTATATAGATTTTAAAACCTAGTTTAATAATTTTAATGAGTAAGCGAAAGAAAAAAATGTTCTAAAGAACATTGTTTGCTTGGCGGAGAAAAAAAACTAAAGAGAAGTAGAATGCAATATACTAAAGATAGTGTAAAATTAGCTGTAGAAGAGGTTATGTCAGGGAAATCAGTATGTTCTATGTCGTAAAAATATAATTTAACACATTCTACTCTAAAATCAAAAAAGTGCAATAAAATAAAAAAGAACAGAAAATAAAAGATTTGGAGAAAAATAAAAAAGCAAAAGAATTTCTTTTGAAAAAAAGTTGATAAATTAAAAAGCTTCAAGTTTTTTTAAAATAAATGTGTTTTTACTTATTACTTTTATTTTTTCTTATAAATTAATTTTATTAATACAAGTTTTTTAATAGAATTTGTTAAAACTCCTTTGTTTTTATTACCTATAACAATTTAATTTAATTGTAGTTATTTATGAAGAACATTTATAATAATTGCGTCATTTGCAGTAATTGGAGCATTGTCCATTTTTTAGAAATCAGTGTTTTTCTATAGGATAATTATGTTTCTTTAAGAGTAAGAATCCTATATTTTCTTTTATTAGACTCCAATAGTACCAAAAATGCCGGTTACATATCATTATATTACTTAATATAAATGTTTAATATCTTTAAAATCAATGCTGGATTTGAAGTAGCAGTAATTGGCACATTTACTCTCTTAATCTGAATATGTGAAATTTCACTTATTCTACGTTATATTATTTTAAAGATATTATTAATTAATATAATATTAATTATTAATATATTATTATTAATATATTATTATTATTATTTATTTTATTTATTTATTATTATTTATATTTTATTATTACACAGGCCAACAAAATTTTGTGGCCTAACCAATAGAAGCTGATTTTTATAGGATTTTGTCCATAGAATACGAATTTGACCTTGAAAATATTGGATTGGCTCCAGTTTTTAATCAATTTACGTTTCATTATACAAAATATGCATTTTTGGCATTTTTTGAATGATTGTACAACAATACACAGAAACAGTAAATTTGTCCGCATAACATCAATTGAAAGCTTAAACACTGCTCTTGAATATCCAAAAACAAAAAATGTAATTTATGTACACTTTAACCTATAATGTCCAAAAAAACATACGCTGTTCCATAAACGTATTAAAATTAATATTACTTTTGACCATGTAAGGTAATGCAAGTAAAAATTAGTGTCTCAGGCGTTTTTATAATCGCTAGTTACAAATCTGCTATGAAATATAAAAATTACAAGTGGCGGACCAAATTTTTAAAGATAATTTACGCCTTTTATGATAAAAATTTAAAATTTTTAAAAAATTCTGCCATATTGGATTCGCCATTTTGAATATTAAAATCTAAATACAGATCAGTAAGCAGCGACCATAAAAACCCCTAGAGAGACTAATTGTTATTTAAATTACCTTACATGGTCAAAAGTACTGTTGTTTTCAATATGCTTGTGGAACAGCGAATGTCTCTTTTGACATTACAGGTTAAAGTGTACATAAATTACATTTTTTGTTTTTGGATATTGAAGAGCAGTGTTTAAACTTTCATTTTGTGCTATGCGGACAGATTTACTGATTCGGTGTATTGTTGTACATTCATTCAAAAAATGCTAAAAATGCATATTTTGTATATTGAAACGTAAATTGATTAAAAACTAGAGCCAATCCAATATTTTCAAGGTCAGATTCGTATTCTACGGACAAAATCCTGTAAGAATCGGCAGTAATATTTTAGGCAACATGCAGTTGATTAAAATTTGTCGGCCTGTGTTATTAATTAGAAATAAAGAAATGTGTAAAGTGAACTGTCAATGAATTGTCATCAGTATTTTTATCTTTTGCAAGTAATAATTATTTTTTTAATTGATATTTGTTAAAATTATCATTTGGATCCGATTCGGTTGTTAGACGGTAGAATGCCAGTTCCGAGCCGGGTGCCAGCACGCTCCTGGCCTAGTCACTATTCGGTAGAATGCCCGTTCACATTCGGTTGGCAGGCAGTTCCAAGGTCAGTATAGTTACACCGGCGTTTGGTTAAGTCTATTTTTACAATAGTCTTTAAAATAAAAAATTCTTTTTAACATTATTAAATGACAATACAATCTGTATTGTCATTATATAGTTCGCTTTAATGTCGACCGCCTTATTGGTTGTGCCATTTTGAATTTTCAAATTTTGACTTCAGATTGGTAATCAGCGACCACAAAAACCCCTAGATACTAAGATTTATAAAAATTAATTTTTTTTCAAATGTCGACCGCCATATTAGTTAACAAATGACGAATGTTAAAAGTCGTCGGCGGCTGAACGCCCAGCGCGCGTTTCTCACCCGTATTATGCTGCCTCTATAATACGGAAAAAAATTAAGAAACGCGCGACGCAGACGCGAAACGCGAGAAATTGCCATATATTGTTGTCGCGTTTCGCGTTTGCGACACGCATTTCTCACTTTTTTTTCCTTATGTAGATACAGCTTTATGTATACGCAGAATAGAACTCTTCAGCTTACTATATGGGTGAGAAACGCGCGCTAGGCGTTCAGCCGCCGACGATTTTTAAAATTCGCCTTTTGTTAACTAATTGTTTAATTGAACTGTAACTTTCGAAAAAAAACTTGTTTAGATCTTAATGAACAACTTTCTCGCTGAAAGTTTTTTGTTGTTTAAAATTGGCTCAACTTCCTTGCTTAGTGAAAATTTTAGTTTACGAATTTTGCAATATCTCAATAAAAAATTAATAACTTTTTTATTTATAATTAAAACAATATTTTTCTTCTTTAGTCACTCGAAGGATAAAACAACGCGTATTTTCGTTTTTGTTTCATTAAGAAATTCGTAAAATTGACTGAGTAATCGCGAGTTAAAGTGAAAAAAACAATAAAAATTTCGCTCTTTAAAAAACATTTTTTTCCTTATATTTCGCAAACTGTAATAGATACAATAAAAATTTAAAAGAAAAAAAGATGCGCAATGAAATGTCTTATAAGGATATATATTTTAAACACTTAAATTCAGAAGTTGAATTTTGAGTGTCCGATGTCGGACGAGAAAAATTTACGTTCCCTTATGTAATCCAGCCGCTCACTTCTTGATCGAGAATACGACTTATAACTTAGAAGTAAATGAATTTTCACACAGTCAGATTTACAGAGTACCCTATAAGTCCAGTAAATATGTACTTAAATAAAATAAATAAAAAAATTAGTTTAAATACATCTGAACGAGCGTAAACCAGTGAGGTTTATTGTGTTAGTATACTATTCTTTTAGTTCTGTTGTATATCTTGCGTGGAACATTTAAATCACTGATATATTCCTTATGTCATCTTGTCCAGAATTCTCGTTTTAATTATGTAATATTCTTCCAGACGTTCAAACGATTACTGGGAATATTTTCATAATTACCTTCTGGTAATCCGTTAAGCGGACAACCAATTAAAAAATGTCCTGGCGTAAGGGGGGTCAAATCGTTTACGTCTGTTGACAATTGTGTCAAAGGTCGCGAATTGAGAATTGCTTCAACTTCCGAGGTGAAGGTATAAAATTCAACAAATGTAAATCGTTTATCATAAGCAACTCTTTTGAAATGATGTTTGAACTGTTTGACGAAGGCCTCCCACAATTCTCCGAAATTTGGTGCATGAGGTGGAATAAACTTCCATTGAATTCGCCTTTCATTTGTGAAATTCGTTATTTTAATTTTAAAAATTTCAGATTGAAGTAAATCATACAATTCATTTAATTTACTATTTGCTCCACGAAAATTCATGTCATTATTTGAATGTATAGATTGTGGATGGCCGCGTCGTGATACGAAACGACTCAGAGCGCCTAAAAATGCATCAGTAGAAAGATCTTCTACTACTTCTATATGAATGGCCTTGACAACCATGCAAAAAAAATTGCTACGTAACATTTTATTATGTTTTTGTTACGGTATTTTTTCTTCTTTATTAGAAAGGGTCCGCAATAATCTATTTCCACATTATTAAAGCAGGGTGTCTAGTCGTCCTGGAAGTCCTGGAATTCCTGGAAATGTCCTGGATTTTTAAAAAATGTCCTGAAATGTCCTGAATTTTTAACTTTTGTCCTTGAATTTTTTATATTTTGTTTTTTAATATTCAATAATTTCAAAATTAAATAAATTAAATTTCATAAGCGCAAGAAAAATAGTGATATCTCTCTTGCACTCATGAAATTCTGTTTACACTATATGCTTTGATAGCATAAAACGGAAAATCTAAATATTTGCATATCTGAATATGTTACATAAAAACTATCAGTTAAAATCTATTATTTTATATATTAAAAAGTAAATTCAAATTCGTCATTTGATTGAAGAAATATGGGTTTCTATACAAAGTAGATTGTTAATATAATTTATAAAGAAAGTAATTTTGATAGTCCTTTGTCTATTATCAATTATTCTAACTATTGTACAAAATCCATTTATCTATTTTAATGTCCTGGAAAAATAAGAAATTTGTCATGGAATGTCCTGAAAAAGTCCTGGAATTTTCAATCTCATTTACAGTAGACACTCTGTGAAGGGTCGTGATTGTTGTATTCGAATACTTGCAAGATTACCGACATTATAATCTAATAAATGAGGTTTGGCCTTAAAACAAGTAAGACATTGCGAATAACCCTTTTAATTTGGTTTTGCCCACCAACTGGCCACAATATTTCTCGAATTGAGTGTAATGTGTTTTGAGCTCCCGTGTGTAAATTAATGTATTCTGTGTCAGATTTTACAACGAGACAAGAAGCCTTGTGTTTTTCAGGTAAATTATCGACACCTGGAATACGCGATTGGGGCCAACAACTAACATCCTGTTTTAACCACGAAGATCCGTGAAACCATGTGCGATTTTCAATAAATTCATGTGGTAATTGACCTCTAGAAAGAGCGTCGGCAGGGTTATCACGTGATCGAATGTGATACCAGTTTTTTACGTCGGATTTGGATTGAATATCAGCGATGTGATTGGAAACAAAGGTTTTGAATAAACCAGGTTGAGAGTTTATCCAGTTTAAAGCTGTACTTGAGTCGGTCCATAAATATTTACCATCTTTTTTAAAGTTAATTATGTTTCTGACGCGCTGAAGTAGATTAGCTAAAAGTTGCATACCACATAATTATAATTGTGGTATTGATCTCGTTTTAAGAGGCGTTACACGGGATTTCGAACATAATAGGATTATGGTATAGGTATTATGCAAACCTTTACTTCCGAAGTATAAACATGCTCCATAACCTACTTGACTTGCGTCACTAAATCCGTGAATTTCAATTTCTAGCGCTTCAGGAATGGTAACTTGTCTACCAAATTTTATATCCTTTAATGAATTAAATTGAATGCAGAACTTATTCCAAGAGTAGAATATATTATTTGGAACAGACTCATCCCAATCTATTTTCGATATCCAAATTTCCAGCATGATTTTTTTTGTAAATTGTTAACATACATGTAATTTATCAAAATATTTTCGGCTGATGGAAAATTTTTAATGTTGTCTTCCGCAAGTTGACGTAAACATCTTATAGCTAAAAAGGAGATGAAGCTATTCCAAATGTTACCGTGTTCAAAGTATATTCTCGAATTTCATCATTATGAAACCACAGAATCTTTTGAAAAATCCTATCTTTATCTCGAATCACAATCTGTCGATACATTTTTTCTATGTCCGCAATGATTACAAAAGTTTGAAGTCGAAAACGTAATAAAATTGAGAATAAATCGTTTTGAATTGTGCGACCAACAAGTAAGTTATCATTTAATGATCGGCCATTTGATGATTTGGCAGATGCATCAAAGACGACCCTCAATTTGGTAGTGTTACTCGCATCCTTTAAAACGGCATGATGTGACATAAAAAACTATCTGATGGAATTGACGATTGAATAAGTGACATGTGCCCTAATTTTAAATAATCTGACATGACTGCTGTGTACTCCTCTTTAAATTCAGAATTTGAATCGAATCTTTTTTTAAGCGACAATAAACGTTTCGTGGCTCCCATTCGCGATTCCCCTAAATTATCACGTATTTTAAAAGGTAAGGCCACTACAAATTTACCATTTTCATTTCTTTTCGTATGTTCTTTAAAATGATTTTCGCAAACTGATTCATCTCTCGACCATAATTCCCTGGCAATGTGTACTTCTTCTAGAGCCCAAAATTGTTCTAAATCGAATTGCAAATTTGTTACTAAACAATGAGATACCTTAATTCCCTTTAGTAATTTGATGCTACCACCTATTATCCATCCGAGTTTAGTCTTTTGTAAGATTAAATCATCGCATTGTGATAATTTTATGTGGCCAATACAAAATAAAGACAATGTGGGTCCGGCTTCTAACAAAATATCTATATTGGACGGTTTGTGAAACTCCGGGTCTGCTAATTTTTAATTAGAAGGAATATCGATATATTCTCTCGGAAATATTTCACTTGGAACTAGGTTTGTGATTCTTGGGTCAATAAAACATGTAATGGATTTTTTTAATTCTAAGTCGACAGATATTAAAGTGATGTTAGTCAAAAAGTTAGCAGTGGTATTCATTTCGTTGATAGCTTCTATTGTTAATAAACATCTTGTTTTTGGGAGATTTAATTGGTTTGCTAATTTCTCCGTTATAAAATTACTCGTAGAACATGTGTCAAGCAATTCTTTACATTTGAATATACGTTCCAACATTATTAGCTATCAATACCACTGAACTTGTCATTAAATCAAATGGTGTCAAAGAATCTACGTTAATCAAACATTTAGCAATGTTTAGTTCATCTAGTCATGTGGAAGTTTCATTTTCATCATTTTTAATTTTAATTAATTTATCGTCACTTGTTTTTTTAGGAATGTGGAGTAAAGTTTCATTTTTTCTCAGTTTCGATGGGGGACCATTATCAATACGCATACTTTGTTTAGAAAGTGATGATGCTGTTTTATATGAAAATTCTATTAGTTTATCAAAGGTAGAAAATTCATCGCGTGTCAAAGATTCCTCCCATTTCATACGCGTATATCTATTTAATATTTCTTCGATAATTTCAACGACAGTTTCAGTTGATAAATTTACACCTAAGCTAGACAATGATTGTATATGTTGCTGAGATTCGTCAGCTAAAGTTTCTAGAATCTTTGAATCGTTCTTTTCCTGACAAGGCAAATTTAAAAGCAACGATAAATGTCGAGATATTAAAACGCGTTTATTTTCGTAAGCCCTTTGTAAAATAATCCAGGTATTTGAATAATTTGAATCGTTAATAGTTAGAACCTGAATTTTCTTTAAAGCGTCATCACACAATGCTGATCACAAAAATTGCAATTTTCGATGTCTGATAAATCACTACATTCGTGAATTAATGAATTAAATGAACTTTTAAATGACAACCAATGTTCCAATTTTCCATCAAAGGTCGGAATATTCTTCTTTTTAAACTGTTACAAGAGGAATTCCATTCACCCTCTACTGAATTGGGTCGCATTGACGTATGAGGGATTGGTTGTGGATTTGCGAATGTGTTCATTAAGGTTTCGGTTTCGGATAAGTATTGATGGGCTGTGCTAATGTGTTTGTAATAATCTTCCCAAATAGAAAATCTTTCATTTAAGCTTACTTCTGAATCATCCAAAATATCCAGTCCATCATGAATTGAGTCAAATTTTTTAAAAAGCTATTCTATTCCTTGCAATCGAATTTTCAGTTGAATAAGATCGGTTTCTTTATAATAATTGCCTAAAAACGATTGAAATCCATTAATTGACCTTCAATAGAATTTCGTTGCGATTGCAACACCTTGAGTCAGAGAATATTCTCCATATCGAAATTGAAGCAAGTAATATAAATTAATAAATTTAAATAATGAATTTGTATAAATCGTATAATCGAATCATTGGACAATCGAATAATCGTATCATTGTATAATCGTATAATTGTATAATTGTTTGAAATAATCTGAAACGTACTTACAGTAAAGTAGAATTTTCGGAAGTGTGAAGATTATACTTCAGCATGGGTACATACAATCCTAAAAAAAACGTCATGAGAAAACTCCTAACCCAACTTCAAATAACGCTTTTGAACATCTCGTATCCGGCTCGAAGGACCAAAATATGTTGCATATGTCTCAATCAAAATTAATTTAGTAAGACTAGTTTCGAATAAGAATAAAAAGACGAAATAATTTTGTTATTAGGGGAGAGTGTGGCAAACCGGACCGGTGGGTAAACCGGACCCTTGTGTAGTATACCTTATTTTTTCAATTTGACATTTTTTACTTTTGTTTGTGGAACGCTGGGAGCAAAAGTTTTTTTTAGTTTTTTTCTACACTTTTCTGATTTTTTTCTTAAGGAAATTCTAAGGAAATCGTGTAATATTTCCAAATATTAGGTCTTGGGTTTTGAAGGTACACACCTCAGGAATATTTATCACCAAAAACTTTAATGAATTTGTAAAGCGTTTCTTTTTGACTAACGTTTATTCTCAAAATGGGCCTGTGGGGCAAACCGGCCGTAGGATATTTCTATTGAATTAAAGTTTCATAAAAATTATTTTTAAATAAAATGTTTCTTTCATTAAAATATTTACTTAAAATGAAAAATAATTGTCTTCCAATGAGAATTGGACCCTTTTATATTGTTTCTCTGATAATGATAAACATTTTTATTTTTTTATTAAAAAAAATCTTTATTTAATTAAAATTCAATCCCAAATTATTATTCTTATTACTACAACCATTGTTTACAAGATTCTTTATGTTTTTTATTATTGTAGATTATGTAAATGCAATGTTATAAATAAAAAACCAAACGGTCCGGTTTGCCCAATGGGGGTCCGGTTTACCCCAGGGTGTTGGGGCAAACCGGACCGTTCGCAAAATTTTTTAAAGTTAACACAGAAACTAAACAATAATAGATGAAGTATAGGTGTCTCTGGGAAAAAGTTGCGCAGTTAAATGATCTTTCAAACAAGACATCAAAAATGAAATCGGTTGATTCGTTTAGTCACAAGAGTTAAAAAACCGTTAGGGGTCCTGTTTGACCCACTCTCCCTTAATATGTATTCTTAACTCTTCTATGGTTATCGTACAACTGCTACTGAATTACAATTTTTCCTTCGTCAAGAGTCATAAACCTCAAAGCCGTCGCAGGTATATAATGGGCTTGACTATATGAAAGGATTTTCCGTAAATATTATTTTTCTTTAGCTAAGGTCGATAGATTACAATGACGCAGAATATTTACAAAATAATAATAACCAAAAATTATGTATCTTGATAATTATTTTCAACAAAAATTCGAAGTACCTTAACAAAAAGAGTTTAAAAATCTTAATAGGTAAGCGAGATATCATTATAAACTGCCAAGCATTTTTATCAAAAAACTGTCCAAATTCAAACTTATTCAATGCATTTGTCAAAAAACATGCTCGGATGTTTATAATGATATCTCACGAACCAAAGAAGATGTTTGAACTCTTTCGGTTTTAAATTAAAGATGAGACTTCAATGATTATACAGTAAGAAAAGCTATCGGTCAGTCATAGGAAAGTATGGGAATCGCAAAAGTCTATCTCACTCGCACTCATGGGCGGTGACTGACGTATAGCTTTTCCTACTGTATAAGTTTCAAATTTTTTCGTAATTTTTAAAAAAATATGCAGGGGTTAAAAAAAATTTATTTTTTAAATTTTTTTGTCAACTTTGTTGATTGCTGCAATCTTTGTATAAATTATTAAAACTGTCAGTTATGTATCACTAATCGTAGAATTATTCTTTGCTGAGATTAATTTTTGACGCCTTAAATTGCTGAATTTCGAAAGAGAGAGAAAGAGGTAGTGTGGGAGAGAGCTAATTGTCCGTTGAAATCGAGTAAATATATTTCCTATTACAAGTCTTGATTGATTCTATGCTTGAAACAAATAATTACAACACGGATCGTAAGTAGGTCAAATGTTGCCTATTTCTGTAGAAACGAATATTTAGAAAGAGGAAAAATAATTAATTTCTCTTGAAAATATGATTGTCAAGTAGATTTTTCGATCTCTCTCTCTCTCTCTCTCTCTCTCTCTTTCTCTCTTACTCCTTCGTTCCCTTTTTCCAAAGTTTTAAAATTAGTCCATTATGTTTATCATGAATATTAATTTCAATCAAAAACAATTATTCTTGAAATCTTCAGAGCCAAAAAACACAGAGAGAGAGAGAGAGAGAGAGAGAGAGAGAGAGAGAGAGAGAGAGAGAGAGAGAGAGAGAGAGAGAATTTGAATAACTTCCTATTTATATTTAAACCATATTGAAAAAATTTAATTAAAGAGATTTATTTTTTTAAATTGAAAATGACAATAACAGGGGGCTTTATCGAATAATCAAAAATTCGTAAAATGCTAACGAGTTTTCATGTTTACCAAGCAATAACGTAAAATTGAAAACTACTCATAATCAATAGAAGAGAGCATTTTGATGAATCATTTTTTGGAATTCTTCTTTCTCTCCTCGCCATGTAAATATTAATCGAATAAATTTCTATTTAACGAAAATTGAAAACAAATAACGTTATTTATTGAAAAAGAATGTATTTGGAAATTATAAAATAATTTTTATTACACAGTTCTTCAGTATATAAATTGCATATAAGTTTGCATTTTTTTCTTTTAGTTTCTATTTTACTTTAAAATTTATTCAATTTATTTATTCTTTATTTTAAAATATTTATTTCTCGTTTTTATTTATTTTTTTTAATTAATAATTTTTTAATTATTTTATGGTTTAGGGTTGTTTGGGGTAAATCTAAACAAGAGGTAAATATAAGCAGCACATTTTTCAGGTAAATTTATAAATTTTAAAATAAGTACGACGTCAGTATTTTTACCTCAGCTCACCTACAGGATGTTCTAGTATTGAAAATAAAAGTTTTACTGTTTCAGTATTTTGTCTCGCATTTGTATAAAAATAAGTTTAGGATTATTCGCCATATTAGAACCGCAATTTTGAAAATTTAAAATTTTATCAATGTTTAACAATATTTTATGTTTGACCGCCATATTGGATCCACTATTTTGAAATATAAAAATTCTATTTTACATTCTTATTCAAATCATCCGATTTTTATAAAATTATATAACTTTGGTATTTCAAAAAACTGCAAAACAAATTAAAAATAAAAAACGTGTTCTTTATTTTTTTTGAGTTGTAATCATTTAAATTATAAATAATTTTTTAAATATCTGAAACAATGTATTGAAAAACAATATAAAATTTTTCAAAATAACTCTAATTTTTTCGAAAATTTTGGTCGGATTTGTTTGCGGTTAAATGATTCATTATATTTCACAAGTCCGAAATACCACGGTTATTAAATTTTATAAAAATCGGATAATTTTTTTAATTTGTCCGATATTTTGGATACGCCATTTTGAATTTTTTAACAACGACTTCAGATTTGTTACTAGCGACCCAAAAAATCCTTAAATACGAAGTTTTATAAAATTCTAAAAATTATAGGGCAGTATTGAATATATTGATTTAGCTTAGGGGCAGGTTTTGAGATAAGGGTTGGTGTGAAAAAATAAAAATGATAGGCTGTAGAATAATATTACAATTAACTAACGATTACTTTTTAAAAAATTCCAAATTTTTCAGTTTTATTAGTATTTTTTTAAATAAATCGAAATAGGGGTAGTTTTCGGGGTTAAGGGTTTGACCTAAAATATTAGTAAGGGTATGTTTAATAGTCCCAATAACGTTTAAAGAATTTTTAAATAAAAATTTCCCATTTTTATACATTTTTTTCAATACAATTGGTTATCTTCTATTTAAGGGTTGTTTTTACCCCTAAAAATTTTTTACGACTTGATTTCGAAAAACGTCCAGACACGGGTATCTTTTTTTAGCTTTTGTTTCCGAAAATCTTTGATTCGATCATGGGTGCAAAATCGTGTCGGACGGTGTAACTACAGAGATGTGTACATGCACTGTATCAATATTTTTATGTTCCTCATAAAATTTTTCTAGGGAAGTAAAGTAACAAGTTCATGCAAAAGAAATCCGTCCGTTTTTCCTTTTAACCAAAAAAACTAATGTTTTCAGTTAGCTATTAACTATTTCGTTAGGAAAATATTACAATTTGAATCAGTGACATATTTTTTTCTATCAAATTTGTTATTCAGGAACAGTGTTTGTCAACTTTTAGTACTTTATGTGTTTGTAGTACTGCAATTAATGTATCAAAATTTAATCCTACATTTACACCAGCATTTAGAGTCAAAGTAGAGTCTAATTATAAATAATTATGTCGCAATTAGACCCTACGTTACGATTACTAAGACCTAAATAAAATCTATATGTTTAAGCTAAAAATAGGGCTTAAATTTTGAATCGGGTCTATTGTTATAAATATTACATCAATAATAATTAAAGTATAAAGCAGTTTTTAAAAACAGATTAATATAATAAAACTTTTTTAATTTAGTAAGAAAATTACCGATTTTTCCTGGTCAAATTAAATTTTCGCGGCTATTTATCGGTATCCTAGCGCAATTGGTATACACTTTCTTAAATGTTTTATAGTAGAAACTAAAACCCGTCAAAAACTGGTACTGGTATATAACATATTTTTTGATAACGTATTTTCTTAAAAAAGGGTATTTTCATAAAATATATCAATTTTTGTACAGGGTGTCTAGTCCTCCTGGAAGTCCTGGACTTTGAAAAAATGTCCTGAAATGTCCTGAATTTTTAACTTTTGTCCTTGAATTTTTTATATTTTGTTTTTTAATATTCAATAATTTCAAAATTAAATAAATTAAATTTCATAAGCGCAAGAAAAATAGTGATATCTCTCTTGCACTCATGAAATTCTGTTTACACTATATGCTTTGATAGCATAAAACGGAAAATCTAAATAGTTGCATATCTGAATATGTTACATAAAAACTATCAGTTAAAATCTATTATTTTATCTATTAAAAAGTAAATTCAAATTCGTCATTTGATTGAAGAAATATGGGTTTCTATACAAAGTAGATTGTTAATATAATTTATAAAGAAAGTAATTTTGATAGTCCTTTGTCTATTATCAATTATTCTAACCATTGTACAAAATACATTTATCTATTTTAATGTCCTGGAAAAATAAGAAATTTGTCCTGGAATGTCCTGAAAAAGTCCTGGAATTTTCAATCTCATTTACAGTAGACACCCTGTTGTAGCCATATGCAGATTTATTTATGGATAAAACTAAAAATAAAGTATATTTAAATTTGTTTAAAAAAAAATAAACCGAGTAAAATTTGTGTAAAGGCAGGAATTTTGTTAAAAGAACATAGACATCCTGCTTAAGATTTGTCTTTACATTGCTCAAAACATCTTTAAAAGTTTAATCAAAAAGTAAAATAACGTAACTTTTTACCATGTAAGCTTTACCCAGTAGCATAATGATGGTATCGTATCACAGGTGACTTACAATTCTAGACATCCTGCAATATCATTTATTTCATAAAATATTTATCATCATCAAATCAATTTATAAATTTAAGGTGAATTTGAGAAAGTACATTTTTGACGTTATTAATGATCAAAATATTAATGAAAATTAAAATATTTAATTTCTAACGCAATTGATTTGTTTTCTATTGCTAATTTAGTTTAATTAGTATTATGTTTTTTGTTAAGTTCAAAATTGTACAAAAGGATCTAGAACCCGTTTATGATGAAAATAAAATAAAATCATTAAACATCTCCATTCTTAAAGTTTTTGAAGTTCTTTCAATTAATAATATTAAATGCATTGGATAAATAATTATGAATTGCATTATTTTGACGTCTCAATCTTAATCACAGACCTTAAAAATACTACTGAATTAAGCTTGATAGTAATAAATAACAATTATAATTTTTCGTTTTTTTGATATCTATATATAAAATTAGACTTTTATCTGTACATTGTTCAGAAATCTAAATTTCCTATATAATTATTCCTTTTGAGCATCCAGGATTCCAAAAATGCCAATAAAAAATTTCGTGTATGTCAGTATGTGTATGTCACTTAAAAAAGGCTGAACTGTTTGAAACGAAATTTAGCAGAATGTTTGACCTTGAGCCAAGGAAGGTTTATAAACTTACAGATTTTAAAAAAAAAATTATAACGGAAGATATTCAATTTTTTCAAAAAAATCAAAAAATTCAAATTTTATATTTGGGTCAAACCATTATATTTCGAATAAAGTCGTTGCGGCCTAATTTTTAAAATAATTGATACTTTTAGAATTGAATCTGTATGATCTCTGAATATCGAAATGAAAAGAAATATATTAAAGTATTTATTACTTTTCTTTAAATATGAGTGTAAAGTGGAGAAGTGCGAAAAAATGGCACTTTTTTAGCAATTAGAAAATATTTAAAAAAGTATTAACAAATTCTTAAAAGTGCAAAAAAATTTATTGATTCATGTTTAAAATTAGTTGAATAATTATTCTTTAATAATAAAACTAGTAAAAATATAAAAATAATAGATAAAATAGGTTTTTAAAGTCGATTTGCCAAATAATCTAATTTTGACGATTTTGTCAATTAATTAGGAGAAGGTGGAGTTATTAAATTAAATAAAAACTCACCGTATATAGAGTATTTTTTATGAACTTTCAGAATTTCTTATTACTTTTTTCATTTTTTCTTTAAATATACCAGAAATATTGAGTTGAAGAAAAATAGAAATATTTGGCACTTTCACAACTTCTAAATAACAACGAAATCTATAGGGGAGAGTAGGTTACATTGAACCAGCGTCAACAGTGAACCACTTTAATTTTCTAAGAAATGACTGAGTGGAATTTTTTCTTATTTAATAAATAAATTAGTATTACCGAAAGCGACTACGTCCAAAAATTTCAAGCACGTAGGTTTATTATTTACAAAGAAAAACGAAAAAAAACTGTTTTTCACGTACAAAACAAAAAAATTTTGTGGAAATATAATGAATTTTTTTTATTCAAATAGGAAGTTTTTAAAATTAGTAAACTTGTGATTTATGTCGCTTAGGGTGTCAACTTCAATATTCCGATGTGATAAAGAATTTTAAGCCTTACATAAATTTATTATAAACAATTTTTGTTGTGAATGCAGTGAGTGCGGCATCATTGAACCACCCGAAAAAGCAAAGAATTTTCAATTTTAAGAGTGGTAAAGTTGTCTGCTCTACTAATTAGTAAGAAAAATACTAGAAGACATGCTTTCATCACAATTGTGCACGAGATAAACTCAAACTGTCACTTTACCTACCTAACCTGACATCAAAATATATTAATCTCCTATATTAACAAATAATAACTCTTCAACAACAATTTTCTATTTTTTTGAGTGAAAAATAATATTTTTTACAATGTGTAAGTGGAAATAATATTTTTGAAGTAAATTGTAGTGTTTTATTAAAGGTGGTTCAATGTAGACACAGATTCTTCAAAATAAGAAAAGTGTAACTTGTTAGAAAAAAATTAAATTTAATTATTTAATCATAATAATTTGTGTTTGTAACGTGTATATTAACTAAAGGAGTACTTCAGCTTAATGTTGATACAAAAACCTGATCAAAATTTGTAAAATTTAATTAGTTCTTGGACTTTAGAAAATACCCGGTTCAATGTAGCCTACCCTCCCCTACACTCAACAATTTTCGTTTTGGTCCCGGGACTACTTTAAAAAATATAAAGGTTTAAAAATTGCACATTTTTTCAGGTTAAAACTATTTATTTTCTTAAAAGTTGGATGTTAATTTAAACACTATGATCGAAACGTGATTAACAACAAGAAACCAACTTCAATTTTAAGAAAATAAATAGTTTTAACCTGAAAAAGTGTGCAATTTTTAAACCTTTATATTTTTTAAACTAGTCCCGGGACCAAAACGAAAATTTTTGAGTGTATAGATTTCGTTGTTGTTCAGAAGTTGTGAAAGTGCCCAATTTTTTTATTTTTCTTTAACAGAGTTATTAAGTTGTAAAGTACGCAACAATTCAGAAATCGCGTACTTTCAACTTAATATTTCTGGTATATTTAAAGAAAAATTTAAAAAAGTGATAAGAAATTCTGAAAGTTTATCAAAAATACTCTATATTCGGTGAGTTTTTATTTAATTCAATAATTCCACCTTCTCCTAATTAATTAAAAAAAACGTCAAAATTAGGTTATTTGGCGGATCGACTTTAAAAACCTATTTTATTTATTATTTTTATATTTTTACTAGTGTTATTATTAAAGAATAATTTTGTGGAAGAAATGCATAATAGCATAACTGACATTTTTATCAAATTTTAGATAACATCAGATTTGTATATATTTAATATTGCTCTTCAAAGTTCAGTAGCTGAAAAAACATTTAAAATGATTATTAATGTAGAAAATAATGGAAAACATAATCGCATAATTGAGGAGGTCAATCAAATAACTCGATCTTCGCTCGGCCCAAACGCTGTGAAGCCAGTCAGCAGGGTCAATAGTGAGAAAAATAAAAATTTTTAATTTTTTAAAGAACGGCATCTTGTAGATAATAAAAAAATACATCTTTTTTCACAATAAATTTTTTTTATACATCCAATATTTTTCACACAAAAAAATAAAAACCAAAAAAAATTTTTTCAAAAATTTAATTAAGTTTTAGAACACAAACTGTCTTTTTGTATAGAAAATGTTAACCAATTCGCTCGAAACTTGGTATACTTACTCATTTGCGTTTACTGAAACAAAAAAAGTCATAAAACATTCAAAAATTATTTTTTGTTTAATTGTTTTTTTATTGTAAACAATGACTTGTCAGCAATAACGATATCTTACTTTCAATGAGAAAAAATATGGAGGGAAGTTTTGAGTTGAACAAACTTTCAGTGAGAAAGTTGTTCCATATTATTCAAGAAAGATTTTCAGAAAATTTCAAAAAAATTTGTTTAAAAATAACAAAGTTATTAAATTTTCAAAAAATTCCTGCCGCGTCACGCATACGCTACAAGAGACAGCGCCTTAATTTAGGCAACATTGTGACAATCTTCTAATGACAGATTAGTTGTTATTTATTTAAAATATTCAAACCCTTTTATTCAAACAGAGTAAAAAAATAATTGATGTTTACATTGGGGTTCAATACAAATTATTTGTAATAAAAATTTTGTGGAATTGAAAAATTGTAAACATAACAAATTTCTTATAAAATAAAAACATAAGTACAAATAAAAATAATATAATTGGATTATTTACTGTAATATTAATAAGGATAATATTTAAGTTTTGGGATGAGATGAATAAGTAATTGATTACATCATTTTTGGGAGCCAATGAAATAATGATGTTAAAATAAATTAACAAGAAATAAATAACAACTAATCTGTCATTAGAAGATTGTCACAATGTTGCCTAAATTAAGGCGCTGTCTCTTGTAGCGTATGCGTGACGCGGCAGGAATTTTTTGAAAATTTAATAACTTTGTTATTTTTGAACAAATTTTTTTGAAATTTTCTGAAAAACTTCCTTGAATAATATGGAGCAACTTTCTCACTGGAAGTTTGTTCATCTCAAAACTTCCCTCGATACTTTTCCTCATTGAAAGTAAGATATCGTTATTGCTGACAGTTCATTGTTTACAATAAAAAAACAATTAAACAAAAAATAATTTTTGAATGTTTTATGACTTTTTTTGTTTTAACAAACTCAAATGAGTAAGTATACCAAGTTTCGAGCGAATTCGTTAACATTTTCTATACAAAAAGACAGTTTGTGTTCTAAAACTTAATTAAATTTTTGAAAAAATTTTTTTTGTTTTTATTTTTTTCTGTGAAAAATATTGGATGTATAAAATAAATTTAATGTAAAAAAGATGTATTTTTTTATTATCTACAAGATGCCGTTCTTTAAAAACTAAAATGTTGAGTTTTTATTTTTCTCACTATTGACCCTGTTGACTGGCTTCACAGCGTTTGGGCCGAACGAAGATCGAGTTATTTGATTGACCTCCTCAATTGCGTTTTTGGAAAAAGGAGACCAGCATAATAACATAACTGCATTCAGTTTAAAAAACAATTGACATAATTAAAAATAAAAAATAACTTTTAAGAATAATAACAATAAGAGTTTTGTAATGAAATATTTTTAGTAAAATACATTTTTTGTACTTTAAATTAAATATATTTATTTAATAAAACCGGAACAAATTTTTTATAACATAAATTGTGCATTTAATTATGTACTTATTTTTAAGGCTATTTCTATTCTAAAAAATTTTGGAAAATTTTTCAAAAATAAATTGATAAATTCAGTAAAGTACATTTCTTTTCTCGTTTTAATAAATTAAAAACATTTTATAAAAAAATAAACTCTTATAACTAAATAAACTCTTATATGTATAATTTTTTCTAACGAACTAATAGTTTAATTTGTGTTTGTGTGAACAAATCTTATTATTATGACAAATCAAACCAAAATAAATTGTGACATTAAAAGTGTCTGAAGTTGGATTCATATACAAACTGAACTTGCATAAAAAAATAAAAATGTCACTTTTCAAAAAATTGTTTATTTAAAAATTATTTTTTAAATAATTTGGTTAAAAATTTTTTTTTAAATAATTTGGTTAAAAATTTTTTTTTTCTAAAAAATTTTCTTAAATTGTCTGTAATTAATAAGAATTCCCTGAGAATTTCATTAAATTTCATTTATTTTCCTTAGAGATATACCATTTTCAAAATTTAAAAAAAAAATTTTTTTTTTAAATTTAAAAACCTCGTAAATCCAAAATTTTTCAAAATCGAATTGAGGCTTTTTACTGGCATGTATTCCACTTCAAAATTTCGAAGTTTCAACAAAATCGAAGAACTAGTGTACAACTTTGATTTTTTAGGCATGGAGCTACCCAAATGCAAAAGACCGAACAAATCTGTTGATTTTCTGAATTGACAGTAGTGAGAGAACATTAAAATTAATTTATCTCGAAATCATGACAAATGCAGTTATGCTGTTATGCATTTCTTCCACAGAATTATTCAACTAATTTTAAACATGAATTTAAATTTTTTTTAAAATTCAAAATAAAATTTTTAACTCTAATGGTATTAAAAAGAGTTTATTATCTCTCTTTTTTTATTATTTATTAATGACATTTCTAACGTTTTTGAACATTGCTTTTTTTCATTGTTTGCGGATGATCTTAAGATTTATAAGTTAGTCAACAGTATTAATGATTTTAATGAAATTCAATCTGATCTGTCTCGCTTGCATGATTGGTCAATAAATAATAAGTTATTATTTAATATAAAAAACTGTAGTACTATTTTATTTATTAAAAAGAAAACCACTTCTCTTTTTGAATATAAAATTGGATGTGACAAATTAAGGAGGGTAACGAGTATTTGTGACCTTGGAATTATATTGAATAAAAACTTTTGTTTTGATGCACATATATCAGTCACTGTAAGTAAAGCGCTTAGAGTCCTTGGCTTCGTTACGAGAAATGCTTCTCGATTTACAAACATATCCACCTTGAGGTCATTGTTTTATTCGCTTGTGAGATCGATTGTAGTTTGTAATCACGTCGTCTGGTCATCTTATCAAAGCACTAATATTTTAAGATTAGAAAAAGTACAAAATGCCTTTTTGCGCTTTGCTGCTAGACAGAATGGTATTGTTCGTGATAGATTTAATCATGACTTCGCGGATCTTAGATGTATATTTAATGTGCCTAAAATCTCATCGTACCTTGTATACGCAGACCTACTTTTCTTATTTCGAATTCTTAATAATCACATTGACTGTCCACAAATTCTGTCTAAAATTAATTTATATGATCCTTTCAAATCACTCAGGGATCATCCATTATTTAAATTAAATTATCACAGATCTAATTACGGCGTGAATTCAATTTATGATAGACTGTGTAAAGAGGCTAACTTGCACTGTGCTAACTTAGATTTATCTTATTGTGTTAAGATTATAACTAATTTTACTTTATATAATTAATCTAGTACAATTTGTACAAAAGGGCGTTCTTTTTTTCTTTTGCTTGCCCGTATACATGTAAATAAATAAATAAAAATTAGGGAGATAATCGCTCTAAAGTTGTTTTTACAGTAACTTTTTTTCATGGACCTGAGTAACAAAGTAATACTATCTGCAATTCTATGCAAAATCATTCTAGTCAAAATTCGGACATTTGTAACGATATTAAACAAATTTAATTTTATTTCTTGACAATAACAAAGTAATAACATATTTAACTTTAATTTGATAATTTAACCCATTAACGCCCAAATGACCGCAATTTTAACTCAACATTCAAAACACGATTTAAAGTATTTTCAGGTAATGAATTATAGCAGCAATAAGATATAGGGGGTTTTAGGGGTCGCTTTTCAAGATTTTAGGGTCAAAATAGTGATTCGATCAACACAAAATCCAATAAAAAATTGCGGATCCAATATGGCGGACATTTTTTTGAAAAATCCCTTGAATTCACTTCAACCTTGTGACACGGGGGTTTTCAAAGTCGCAGATGACAAATCCAATGATAGTTTTTCAAAATTCTAAATGGCGGATCCAATATAGCGGACTTTTTTTGAAAAATTTCTTAGATTCGCTTAAAACTAGTCACTCGGGGGTTTTTGAGGCCACAGATGACGAATCCAATGATAGTTTTTCAACACTCAAAATGGCGGATCCAATATGGCGGACTTTTTTAAAAAAAATTTCTTAGATTCAATTAAAACTTGTCACTTGGGGGTTTTGGAGGTCGCAGATGACGAATTCCATGTCAGTTTTTCAAAATAAAA
Organism: Leptopilina myrica (nomen nudum); assembly: GCA_032872475.1. Taxonomy (NCBI): domain Eukaryota; kingdom Metazoa; phylum Arthropoda; class Insecta; order Hymenoptera; family Figitidae; genus Leptopilina; species Leptopilina myrica (nomen nudum). The sequence goes on along the minus strand of CM065458.1, from coordinate 36,678,218 downwards.
AATGGCGGATCCAATATGGCGGACATTTTTTTGAAAAATCTCTTGGATTCACTTCAACCTTGTCACACGGGGGTTTTGGAGGTCGCAGATGACGAATTCCATGTCAGTTTTTCAAAATAAAAAATGGCGGATCCAATATGGCGGACATTTTTTTGAAAAATCTCTTGGATTCACTTCAACCTTGTCACACGGGGGTTTTGGAGGTCGCAGATGACGAATCCAATGACAGTTTTTATAAATTCAAAATGGTGGATCCAATATTGCGGACTTTTTTGAAAAATTTTTTGATTCGCTTAAAACTTGTCTCACGGGGGTTTTCGAAGTCGCAGATGACAAATCCAATGATAGTTTTTTAAAATTCTGAATGGCGGATCCAATATAGCGGACTTTTTTTGAAAAATTTCTTAGATTCGCTTAAAACTAGTCACTCAGGGGTTTTTGAGTCCACAGATGACGAATCCAATGACAGTTTTTATAAATTCAAAATGGTGGATCCAATATTGCGGACTTTTTTGAAAAATTTTTTGATTCGCTTAAAACTTGTCAGACGGGGGTTTTGGAGGTCGCAGATGACGAATTCCATGTCAGTTTTTCAAAATAAAAAATGGCGGATCCAATATGGCGGACATTTTTTTGAAAAATCTATTGGATTCACTTCAACCTTGTCACACGGGGGTTTTCGAAGTCGCATATGACGAATCCAATGATAGTTTTTCAAAATTCAAAATGGTGGATTCAATTTAATAATAATTTTTTGAAAAATTTCTTTGATTCGCTTAAAACTAGTCACTCGGAGGTTTTTGAGGCCACAGATGACGAATCCAATGATAGTTTTTCAACATTCAAAATGGCGGATCCAATATGGCGGACTTTTTTTAAAAAAATTTCTTAGATTTGCTTAAAACTTGTCACTTGGGGGTTTTGGAGGTCGCAGATGACGAATTCCATGTCAGTTTTTCAAAATAAAAAATGGCGGATCCAATATGGCGGACATTTTTTTTAAAAATCTCTTGGATTCACTTCAACCTTGTTACACGGGGGTTTTTGAGGTCACAGATGACGAATCCAATGATAGTTTTTCAAAATTCACCATTCAAATAGTCAAGTACACTGCTTTAATTCCATCTCCATCCTATTCTTTGCTACACAAAACATAACATATAGTTCTACACTGGTATTAAGCATACAAGTAAATAAAATCAATTTTAATAAATGAACAACATAATTTTCGATTTAATACATAGAAAATGAACGCATTTATAACGAACAATTTTGATTTATTACTTTAAGGTGACAAAAAATAATTGAATAGCGAACCAAGTAAAGACGTGTGCTTTAGTGCTGGGATAATTGTCAAAAAGAAATGAATATCGAAACTGTTCAAAGCAAATACTGTATGATTGAGACTAGTGCAGAACTATAAGTTATGTCTTATGTAGAAAAAGAATACGATAGAGATCGAATTAAAGCAGTGTACCTGACTATTTGAATGCTGGTAAAAAACAAATGAATATCGTTATGGAACACAATTGAAGAACGAAGAAACTTTACATAAAATATAAATTTAAAAAATTGCAATGGGATCTCGTGTTGTTTTTACCCAAAAGAAAGTCACGAGGCTTGCTATAAACATAACCAAAATTTCTTCTGACAATTATTCATAGAGAGCCAGATAAATCAGCAATGTTCAAAAAATATTTTTGCAAAAGATGTTTTGAATTTCTTACAAAAAATTTTGAAAACTGATATCGAATTTGACATCAGCGACCGTCAAAACTCCCGAATGACAAGTTTCAAGCGAATCCAAAAAATTTAGAAAAAAAGTCCGCAATATTGGATCCGCCATTTCGAATTTTGAAAAACTGTCATTGGATTCATCATCTGTGACCTCAAAAACCCCCGAGTGACTAGTTTTAAGCGAATCTAAGAAATTTTTCAAAAAAAGTCCGCTATATTGGATCCGCCATTTTAAATTTTGAAAAACTATCATTAGATTCGTCATCTGCGACCTCGAAAACCCCCGAGTGACAAGGTTGAAGTGAATCCAAGAAATTTTTCAAACAATGTTCGCCATATTGAATCCGCCATTTTTTATTTTGAAAAACTGACATGGAATTCGTTATCAGCAACCCCGAAAACCCCCGAGAATGCATTTTGAATCGAATTTGGATACTTTTTGAATATTGATGCAAAATTTTATTTTTTTACTATAATGCATTCACTTTTTCAAAATTTGGATTTCGCCATCTTGAAATCAGAGTTTCTCTATTTTACATTTTTAAAGTACAACTATTTCGTCAACCAATAGCATACGTTAGAAAGGTTTTAAAAAAAATTTTATTTCTAAAAAAATATTTTAAAAAAATCAGTAATTTTTTGGAGTGTTTTAAAAAAAAATCCACTGTATTAGATTTTGTGTTGATTGAATCACTATTTTCCTCATTGCGGCTATAATTAATTACCTGAAAATACTTTAAATTGTGTGTTGAAGTTTAAGTTAAAATTGTGGTCATTTAGGCGTTAATGGGTTAAGAGTAACAAACTAATAAAATCTGTAATTTTAAGAAGAATCGTCCGAGTCACAATTCAAACATTCGTAACGAGGGCCACAGAGTTTAGCACACTTTAAGTGCACTTCTCTCTTACATTTGTGGCACATTATAACATTAAATTTGGTTGGCTTTGCTGGCATGGTTTTTAGACATAAAACGCAAAAATCTTCGTCTGAAGACCATTGGTGATGTTTTCCTGTCGATTTTGCTTTTCTTTTTAACCTTTTTCGCGGAGTTAATTGTTCTTTTTGTTTTGGTTCTTTTTTCGACAAATTTTTTACCTGAGACTTTGTTTGTTTTTCTTCACAAATGATTTTTCTGTCTTTTAAATCGGCAATAAATTCTGGTGAAGTGATTAAGTTGCTTTTCATGGGTTTTCTACCTCTGTTGCTTTTAGGTTCGACTTTCCCTTTTTGTAACGGACCAATTTCCGTTAATACGTATGATAAGGCGTAGAAATATTTTTTTCACTTTCTTGAATGGGCAAATTTTCAGAAAAAACAATTCGGTGTTCATCGTGATTAATGGTTTCGATACATTCAGACTCACCGATAAGTACTGCAGCAATAAAATCGCTTTCATTAAAAATATGTGGATTGAAAGGACAAATACCAGTAGCTTCGAAACCTGACTTAATCGTTTTCGGCAACAAAGCTGTATCAAGACAATTTTTAACTATGCTGACAACGTGGCGGATTTCAAACATCTTATTCGCATTATTTTGATGCCAGGCTTTATCGAAAGACTGGTAGACATTTTTGATCGGAAAAAACACGCTCACGTCCGGTGGTTGCATCCGATGGGTGCAATGAGGAGGAAAAGTTAGCATATGTACTCCATTTGCTGCAGCTAAGTCAAGAGCTTCTATCGATAAATGAGACCTGTGATTATCAAGTAAGAGGACTGTCGGATTTTCAACTGATAAGTGTGTATAATGAGTGATGTGCTCCATAAAATTAATGAAAACTTCTTGTGTCATCCAACCGCCATTAGCAAAACCAATGGATCCTGGCGTACAATTATCCATAAATGTTGATTGCATCTTTTTAAATGGGAACAAAAACATGGGCGGAATTGTATTGCCAGCTGCATTCACTGTTAAGGCCATAGTAACACTGCTACCTCTTTCCGCACTCGCAATTTGGCCTACTCTTTTTTGTCCTTTTGGTGCGATGATCTTCTCAACCCGTGTTGGTACTGTAGGAAATCCAGTTTCATACATATTATAAATATTCATTGGCGCAAAACCACTGATTACGAATATGATGTTATTTTTCCAAAATTCAAAATGGCGGATCCAATATGGCAGACAAATTTTTTAAAAATGACTCCACATTACTTGAAATTTGTTACTCGGGGGTTTTTGGGATCACTGATTACGAATATGATGTTATTTTTTCAAAACTCAAAATGGCGGATCCAAAATGGCGGACAAATTTTTTAAAAATGACTATATATTGCTTGAAATTTGTTTCTCGGGGGTTCTTGGGGTCGCTGATTACGAATATAATGTCAATTTTCCAAAATTCAAAATGGTGGATCCAATATGGCGGACAATTTTTTTTTAAAATGACACTTTATTGCTTGAAATTTGTTACTTGGGGGTTTTTGGGGTCACTGATTACGAATATGGTGTTATTTTTTCAAAATTCAAAATGGATGATCGAATATGGCGGACAACATTTTAAAAAATGGCTCCACATTGTTTAAAATGTTATGGTCCGTTTGCCGTTAAATAATTTGTCGTTGCCCGACTATTACCGCCTGGAGGTGGACATAAAAGAGTCTTTTTTTATATTTATTCTTTTTTATATTTTTTTTGTTTTTTATATAAAGTCTAAGCTGAAGCTATCTAAGCCTGTAGAACGCAACGAAAATGTGTTGAGTGTGATGCATATTTATGCATTTCCTGCTTCCAGGATTCTCACATTTAAAAATAAAAAATAAAAAAAAACAAAAGAAAAATAAAAAACAAAAAAAATATAAAAAACAATAAATATAAAAAAAGAAAAGACTCTTTTATGTCCACCTTCACGCGGTGAGAGTCGGGCAACGGCGAATTATTCGACGGCAAACGGACCATAACATTTTAAACAATGTGGAGTCATTTTTAAAAATGTTGTCCGCCATATTGGATCCTCCATTTTGAATTTTGGAAAAATAACATCATATTCGTAATCAGTGACCCCAAAAACCCCCGAGTAACAAATTTCAAGTAATGTGGAGTCATTTTTAAAAATGTTGTCCGCCATATTGGATCCTCTATTTTGAATTTTGGAAAAATAACATCATATTCATAAACAGTGACCACAAAAACCCCCAAGTAACAAATTTCAAGCAAAAAAGAGTCATTTTTAAAAAATTTGTCCGCCATTTTGGATCCGCCATTTTGAATTTTTGAAAATTGACATTATATTCGAAATCAGCGACCCCAATAACCCCCGAGTAACGAGTTTCAGTCGATTTCGGGGACTCAAAAAAGTTGAAGCACTATGTTTCATGTGTGAGCCATTTTTTTAGTTTTTGCCGACATATTGTCGTCCGCTATTTTGAAAAAAAAAATTGGCCTCTTCAGGGTTTTGTAGCTGAGGGTCCATGGATGCGATATTTTGATGTTTTGAGGGCATCCATTTTCATTTTTCTGGTGAAAATACGGATTAAAAGAAATTTTTTTCTCGAAAAATCGTGTTTTTTTGGAAAAAATTGTTTATAACTACTTAAAAATTTGTTGTAAACAAATTTTAACATCAGAATCTGAAAGAGGAGTAAATTTTACGTTAAAAATGTTATTTGTCAATTTTTTTGTATCCATTGTTGTAATAAACCAGGTCCTCAAAGTCCATTGAAATTTTTCGTCCGTCTGGGCGTTAATGGGTCAATTTCTTGTGACGGGTCAGTAATTGTCTATGTCATTTTCTGCAAGCTGATTGATTGTCATTCCATTCTTTCGGATACTGAAGTCCAAATTTTACGGCAAATCCATAAGCCAATCGCTTGAGGTGTTTAATACTGTGTCCCCGTGCGCCTACGCTTTCCCATCTACCGTTCACTTGCTTTCCACTACCACTAGCGCGTCAGGCCCTTTGCTTCGCCTGTCACTTTCTCTCCGTTCCTAATACCCTGGTGCTTCTCCGCGCCTATTTTCAACTTATTTTTATAAATTATGTATGTTCGGGGGTTACACTATGTGTTATATTATTATATGTTAAATCAGGAACATATATAGGGATAAAACCGCGGAGAATATAGATATGTTCATATATATATATATATATATATATATATATATATAAGTGCGATATGTTTCGAACATGGTTATATTAATTTTCTGCTAATATAATTAGTGAATAATAAATTGTTTTATGTTGACATAGGAGGAATCTAATATACTAAATAGCTTAAGTTATTTAACATACGTGGTATTATATCTTCTTACGAGAGTATAATAATTACTACGTAAGTGTAAGAATAATTTTAACCTATTTTATAAATATTAGATTACCACTTTAGTATTAAGAACTACGTTTTGTTATTATTTTTAATTGTTAATTAAGTTTTAGAATTAATTAAAGTAGGGAAGTGTGAGAATCTTTTAAGATAGAGGAAAACTCGCGAAAATTCGCGCGACCTTACCTCTGGCTCAAGCGAAACGCGTGAACCGCACGCGCATTTCGCGGAGTCAAAGATAAAAAGCGCAAGCGCCAACTGACCCTCTTTCTTGAGAAATATCTCCCACTTTACGTTCTGGAACAGTCGCGGATGATAAAAGCTGATGCACTGGACCAAAACGTCAGTTCTTCTTCTGAGCTCACTTGAGGTTGGTCTTCCTTTCGTCAATTTTGTACTTAGAATAATTTCGTTACTTTTGGACTTAGAATCATTTTGCCACTTTTGGACTTATAATAATTTCTGCTAGTTCGGACTTGAATAATTTTTGCGAAGTGTAACTTAAACTATTTTTCGACAAATTTCGGACTTATAAAATTTTGTATTTGAGTTATTCGTGGAGAATAAAATAATATTCGTGAACATTTGATCTAATCTCTCAACGAACCTCCTTCAATTGGTAAGTACACTTATTTTTGCCAAGCTTATTCTCACACTTACACACCCCGAGTTGGTTACCCTCTCGGTCATCTGTATCATGGATTGAGTTGGATACCCTCTCGATCTTTACGCGTAACAACCGAGCTGGTTATCCTCTCGGACTTCTCGACTCACGTTGAGTTGGTTATCCTCTCAACCGGAGTGAAACCTAACTGCTAGTTGGATATCCTCTCGATCTCTATGCATAACAACCGAGCTGGTTATCCTCTCGGACACTCTTTACTCACGTTGATATGGTTATCCTCTCAACCAGAGTGAAACTTAATATCGAGCTGGATACCCTCTCGAATATCAACAGTCGTTAACCGAGTTGGTTATCCTCTCGGCACACTACATTCTTAGCGAGCTGAATATCCTCTCAATAGGAATAATACTCATCCTCGAGTTGGTTATCCTCTCAAGGCTAGGCTATGCACAACCACCGATCTGGTTATCCTCTCGGAACATTACACCTTTATTGAGCTGGTTATCCTCTCAATAGGAATACTACTCATCCTCGAGTTGGTTATCCTCTCGAGGTTATTAACACACAACCACCGAGCTGGTTATCCTCTCGGACACAATACACCCTTCTTGAGGTGGTTATCCTCTCAATAGGAAAATTACTCATCCTCGAGTTGGTTATCCTCTCGATCCCACATGTACGTCGCCGAGTTGTTTCCATCTGGCTACTATACTCACCTATTTTTCTGTCTTAGGGCAAGAAACGGTCCGCGTTGCGAGCAGCCCGGTTCCAGGAGGGATTAACACGGGTTTACCAGGACAGCTGCGCCATCCCGGCTGCCGAGGTGGGACTTCAAATTTGCGACGAAACGGTCTACGAAAAATACTGCCGCAGACGGACGAATACTAAACCTGCCGACGCATCACCTTACACGTTGCCTTTACCGAAGTTTGGAGTCGCACTTCTTGACGTTGCCGGTAGCAGTGACCTCTTCGTTGTGGTCCGATACCCTATTCCTAAAGAAGCGGTAACCCCAACAGTGGCCGTAAATCAACCGACTAGGAGGCCCGTTCTACTTCCTAAATCCGTGCCCGCCAACCGAACTGCGGATGAATGTTGGTACAAGTTTGACTATGTATCATCAAATCGTCCTTTACCACAGGCTATAGTCAAACCTACTACCCATCGACCCTCGTCGTCGTCACCTATCCTAAAGGAAGGATCTTCTGAAGCACCAAAGGAACTTAAAGTCTATGAGGCCGAAGGAACGTTCAGCCCCGTTGCAGCCAGTCCACCTCGGTCACCTCCAACACCAAAGGTCTGTCTGCGAACGACGAGCCCACCTAAGGCCGAATTCGTGGTTGACGAGGACGTCCTGACCCTCGAAGCGTCCCCCATCAATGGTGGACCTGACTCCCCCGAAGGAACTCCTGAAGCCGTACAGTTGCGGCCCAGTTTTCCTAAACTGCCACTAGCGAAACGCCGTAAAATTGTTTGCGATTTGTTAACCCTGTTTTAACACACAGACGCACACACACACATTACCTCTATCACCCCAAAGATACACAACAGTATTGTAATTACAACTGTATTATTAAACTTTAACCCCTTCGCAGTCCAGCTAAAAATCGCTTGTGGTCCAAAAACGGTCCAAGAAAAAAAAGTTTCTAAAAACTGTGATTTCATTGTAATTAACGTTTTTGGAGGCGCAAAATTCGAATTTGAAGTCAGTTTTTCAAAATTTAAAATGGCGGATCCAAAATGGCGAATTCGAAAATTTTATCAGATTTGCTTGAAATTTGTTACTCGGAGGTTTTCGGGGTCTCTGATTACGAATCAAATGTCAGATTTTTAAAATTCAAAATGGCGGATCCAATATGGCGGTCGAGAAAATAAAAAATACAACGGATTTGTTTAAAACTTGTCACTCAGGGGTTTTCGGTGTCGCTGATTATGAATCCGATGTCAGATTTTGAAATCCAAAATGGCGGACTTAAAATTCCATCAATTGCATGAATCTTGAAATTATCCGCAATATTGGATTCACCATTTTAATTTTATAAATCTGACATCATATTCGTAATCAGCGACCCCGAAAACCCCCAAATAACGAGTTTCAAGCGTATTTGATAAATTTTAAAATCTTCATAGTCGCCATTTTAGGTCCACCATTTTGAATTTTGAAAATCTGACTTGAAATTCGGATTCAGCGACCCCAAAAACCTTAGTATGCACTTGGTCATTGAAATCGAATTATGTTTAGTATTTTATTTTTGAGATGGACATATATGGCCACAGACGTAAAGGTGCCACGACTTTTTGTGGCCACATATGGGCCATGAACTGTCAAGGGGTAAAGGATGATAAAATAAATCTTATTATATTTCGTATGTTACGTCTCATCACTGGTGCTACTTAAAGTGGGACTAATTCCTCCCCTTTTCCTTTATTATTATTCTCGCCTAACTCGTGCGCTTCCTGTGATTTAAATCTTTAATTCAAATTCTATCGTCGAGTTACATTTACTTTAGATCCAGTCTCTCCTTTCTATAGTGACCGGTATCAACTGATGCCATAATAATAATCAGCACAAGTCTTTATATACTGAACGAGAGCGGCTTCTTTCTCTGGCGTACATAGCTTTAAAAAAACGCAATTAATTAATAGGTCTTTGAATTTTCAAGAAAAACACGTTAACATTTTTTTTGGTTGATTACACTTTAATTCTAGCTTTTTGTTAAAAAAATACAATTTTTTTCTTCAATAACACTTAAACAAAATATAATTATTAAACTTTAATTAACAGAATTGTACCTAGAGAATGTTTTAAGGAGTAAATTGAGCTATTATTTGTAAAAATTTGATAAAAGCTGCAATTTTTCGTAAAAGTTTAAGAGAAAATACAAAACACTAAATAAATATTAAATGACAAGAAACTTTTGTTCAGCCTAATTTTTTCGACAAATTGTACAGCAGGATCTTTCAAAATTTGGTGAAATCAATTAATTTTTATTTGATGTTAAAAATCACTATTTAGTTTGAGGTTATGTTAATGGTTAAAAAAAAATTTCAAGTTTACAGAAAGAGTATGTAAGTTTCTACTTAAATATTGTCAAATTACAAAATTTATGTAGACATAAGTTTAAAGTGTAAACTGAACCAAAAAATTTTCAATATGGGCAAAATAAATATTATCGTCTTCGATTTTTTGAATATATCTATTCTAACTTGTTCTTGGTATTCCAAACGCTTTAGCAGCTGTCGAAACGCCAACTTTTCCGACTTTAACAGCTTTGATAGCTTGTGCCGATTTGTCAAAATTAATATTGGCACGATCGGATATTCGCTTATATGATGCCATTAAAAAGTGTAGAGTTATTTAGATTTTCTCCACGAAAACTATTCGACTGTTTGTTTACTTAATTTAAAAGCGCTTCAACCGCCTGTTAATTTGTAAAAAGTAAAAACGACTGAAGCGCCGCCGACGCTTTTTGAGAAATCAATATATCAAATTCTCTATCGATAGCTCTACATTCCATGGCGGTAAAAATAAAAAATCTCAATTACGAGGCTTACAAAATTAATTATAAAATGTGTAATCGAAAGCATGAAAATAAATACATTGAAATGTGGTGTCCATCTTAGGGTCTCGAAAGTGTCCATCTTAGGGTAAATAACACCATTTGTTGAAACCCAGAAAAAAATTGTATACATACAAAAAATTAATAAAATCATTTTAGAATATTATTATATGATAAAGAAATAATATAATAACGATAAATACCTATCTAAAATTAAAAATTTAAATAACTTTATCGACTTGAGAAAAATCGGAAATAAAACTTTTTTTGACAAAAAATTCAGGTGATATGCGTAGTAGAAAGAAACTGGTTTTTTTCAAATATGCATAAAAATCTTCGTCTATACAAACACCAAAAATAAAAAAATTGAGAAGATGCTGTCACTTTAAACAAAAATGTTATAGGAAATGTCCATCTTGGGGCCCTCTCCCCTATACAAAAATAATAATTCTTATATCGTGTAAAATTTATTGAAATGACTAGAATATTATTATCACCAATTGTAATTTCATTCATTTTCGTTTTTATAATACTGTTCCATAATAGGGACAACATTGTAAAAACGTTCCATAACTAGGACTTTCACCTTAATATTTTATGCGGCACAATCTGACCCAGCGTCAGCACAACCGACCCATCAGCGTAAATGCTTGGGACGTATCACCGCACTTCAAAAAATCCCATTTTTAATAATAACTATAAAAAATAGTTCAAAAGTATATATAAATTCAATAACTACACAAAATTCAACTACAAATAGTTCATAAATAAAAACAAATACCGTCAACAGGGGTAATTATGGAACATCAGAGGTAAATATGGAACGCGTAATTCTTTTTTATGTAACATGTTTGTGGTAAATTATTTTAATTTGGTTCTTGTTGTAAATAATAGTTTAATATATTGCCTACAAAGTTACTCAGATGTTTATATTTTTATTGGCAACGAGAGGATAATTCTTAAACATCGAAAAAGTGGAAAGGTGTATTTCAAGAAAGTTTAAAAATCTACTAATTTCTTAAAATTAAATTCGCGTTTAATTTACAATTATTATCTATTATTATTTTACTCTGCAGTACTAAATAAAGTTTTCTTAACCCTATAACGCCCTGACGGACAAAACTTTGACATGAAGTTTGAGGACTTATTTCGGTACTTAAAAATCAATAAAAAAAATCACGAATTATCATTTCATATGTTTTCATATGCGCTCTATCGAATGGCGTTAAAAAACCATCAAAAAATTATAAACAAAAAAGTTATTAATGTTTTTTATAAAAAAGTCAGATTTTTTTCCAATTTTTGTTTAATTTTCAATTTTTTCTACTATAAAATGGCGTAAAAATAATTTTAAATATTACAAATAACGAGACACAGATATATAACCTAGAAGATACGACTATAGAGAAAATTAAAAATTAAAATGGCGGCTCAAAAATAGAGTTTGAAGTTCAAATTTTTTTCAAAATTTTGATTCGAAAGTACAAAATTATTAAAAGCGTTTAAATCGGCTTGAAATTTGTTATTCGGGGGTTTTTGGGGTCACTGATCACGAATCTGAAGTCCAATTTTTAAAATTCAAAATAGCGGATCCAACATGGCCGACAATTTTTTTTTAAACTCATTAAATTTGCTTAAAACTTGTTACTCGAGGGTTTTTGGGGTCGCTGATCACGAATCTGAAGTCCAATTTTTAAAATTCAAAATGGCGGATCCAACATGGCAGACAATTTTTTTTAATACTCATTAAATTTGCTTAAAACTTGTTACTCGGGGGTTTTTGGGGTCGCGGGTCTAAAATATGGAGTCCAATTTTTAAAATTATAATTTTTTTAATTAATTTGTTTATAAAAAATTAATTTTTTTTTCTAAAAAATTTTAAAAAATATTTTTTTTTAAAATCTTTTAAAAGTTGAAGAAAAACCAAAACTTTTTTTCATTGACAACTTTTTTCTAAACTCAAAATTTTAAAAATTATAAGCTATTAGGTTTACTGATTCATAGTTTTCGTTCTAAAAAAAATTATAGAACGAAAATTACGAGTCGGCCCATCTCCGATCTTTTTAAAAAATCTTCTGTATATTGACAGGTATACATAAATAAGAAAAAGATAAAAATTATTCGCGCCCAAATTAAAAATAAATTAATTTGTTTATAAAAATTTTTTTTTTTCTAAAAAATTTTAAGAATTTAATTTTTTTAAATCTTTTAAACGTTGAAGAAAAACCAAAACGTTCTTTCTTTGACAACTTTTTTCGAAACTCAATACTTTCAAAGTTATAAGCTATTGAAATAAGTCTGCTTTTAAAAATCCAAAATTTCGATAATTGATATCTCGAAAATTTTGGCAATTACGGACAAATAAAAAAATACGTATTTAATATTTTTCTATAAGGAGCGAGAAAAAGATATGTTTAACCGATTATAAAATGTCATAGAAAAATTTAACGTGGAAATGCCCATATATATGTATACATAATTAATAATAAATAAATAAATTGAATAAAAAAATGTAATAAATAAATAATATGATAATCGAATTTTAACTGAAAATGCGTCTGTCATATTGAATCCAACAATTAGAATTTTGAAAATTGGACTCCAGATACGTGACCAGCGACCCCAAAAACCCCCGAGTAACAAATTTCAAGCTAATCTAATGAGTTTTTGAAAATTTGTCGGACATATTTGTCATAATTAACAAGATGCGTTTTTTTGAAAATATGTGTATATTTATAATAAATATATTTTTCCTTATATATTTTTATATATAAGTTTATATGTTAAAATTGCGTTAAAATTAGAAAACGAAATTTTAAATTTATTAAAAAACTAACAGAAAAGAAATATTTTTCTTTTTTTCAACTCCCAAAATTTGTAATTTTTAGTAGAAAATTTCTTTTTTGTTATTTTTTCCAAAAAAAAGAATATGAAATTTTCTACTTAAACGTTTTTATTTAATTTATCTGCTATTCAAAAATAATTAAATAAATTATGAAATAATAAAATTTAACGTCATTACCGACTTTTAACTGAAAATTCGTCTGTCATATTGGATCCCCCATGTTTAATTTTGAAAATTGGACTCCAAATTTTTGACCCGCGACCTCAAAAACCCCCGAGTAACAAGTTTTTATATGGAACTTGAAGGAAATCTTTAGAAAAATGTTCACAATATATTTGAACAGTTAATAAATTTTTTTTGTTCACTTTAGATTTTTAATGAAGAAGAAAGTCAAAAAATCGCGTTTTTTGTTGCATAATTACCCCTGTTGACGGTAGTTATTATTTTACTATTATTTCCTTTCATTTTGTCGAAATTGGCACTTTCAACCCCGCTCACACCTAACATAATTCGTCATTTTGAATTTTCAAATTTTAATATTTTTATTTAACAACATTAAATGCATAAGTATTTTAATTTGTATTATAAAATATTTTGGTATTGATACGTATTTTGACACGTAGATTACAGGAAAAATATAGAGAATGTGATTGGAGGTGATGGCCATAGCGTTGTCAAGGAAATAACAAAATTTTTGGACAAAAATGCATAACAAGTCACCATTCACCCCCCTTAACTTCTAAATTATTCAACATGAATGGCTAAAATTTGGCATACTGGAGTTTTCTGCTTTCAAAAAAAAGAAAAAGACAAAACTTTCTGCTCATTTCATCGTCATGAACTTCCAGTGAGAAAAAATTTTCTATCGCTTTTTCAATTTATTCAATCGAAAACCGAAAGTAAAAATAAAGTAGAAGAAAATTTTTCCACGTATTTTTAACAATTAATTTTCATTTATTATCCGGAATTAATTTTATTTATCCAGGAAGTTTCTATGGGAAGCTTCCAGGAAGTTTTCATAGGAAGCTTCTAACCTGCAGACATTATTGTACACTACCGTCCGAAATTGTGCGTACGCTAACATCTCGAGCTATTAAAAAAAACACCCGCACAGAAACAGTGATAACTCGGTTAAAAATGAAGCTAGATGCTTTTTTAAATTGCATTGGAAAGCTTATTAACTTTTCAATAAAATGCTACTATTTTAAGTTGTATTGCATAAATAGGAAGCGAGATATCATGTTATAAAGACAAAAAAATAATTCTATTTTTTTCGGAATTTCTTACTCTGACTTGGACTCCTGGCACAGTTTAGCAAAGTTTATGAAAAAATTGTTACTTTTATAGACTATTCCTTGTAACCTAAGCTTTAAATAGAGACCAAGAACAGCAAAAAATATTTACGGGTTCCCGAGATATTACAAAAAGAGTCGGACCGTGCAAAGCAGAATTTTCAATCATCGATTTCTCTAATTCGCCGTTGAGTCAATTACTTGTCTGTAAAAAAGTGTCAAAAATTAATTTTACCAAGTACATTCATATTGGGATCCACTTTTTAAATTTTTTGTCTTCATAACATGATATCTCGCTTCCTATTTATGCAATACAACTTAAAATAGTGGCAATTCATTGGAAATTTAATAAGTTTTCCAATGCAATTTTAAAAAAGCATCTAGCTTCATTTTTAACCGAGTTATTACTGTTTCTGTGTGGGTGTGTTTTTTAATAGCTCGAGATGTTAGCGTTCGCACAATTTCGGACGGTAGTGTATTTCCTGTCAATTTCCAGGTAGTTACCAAGGGTAACTTCTGAAGGTTCCCACGGGAAACTTCCTGGAAGTTTTTGTGCTATGTGGGTAGATGGATATCGATTTTTTATCAGTGTATCAAATACTAAGTTTATATTATTAGAATAATATTTTGTTTTAGATAATTTAATGGCCTTATCAATAAGGTAATAAACTATGCCAATTTTCACACTAATATGATGGTGTGAATTAAAATTAAGATAATTTTCAGACCAGGTCTTTTTTTACAACCAGTTTGTTTCTATAAATTGTCCGGAATAATCCATGGACATATCCAGAGATTTAATTTCCCTTGCAGTTGGAAATTCAAGTGTGAACTTAAAATGTTCGTCTTTAGAATTGAATCAGCTATAGAAATTCTGAACCTTATTAATCGGTATACAACGTATCGAGTCGTCAACATATCTATAACAACATATGATTTGGTAGTCTATTTTATTAAAGATTTCCATTTCAATACGCTGCATTAAAATTTCCGAAACCACAGCAGAAATTGGGCTACCCATTGGCACACCAAACTTCAGTTTATATACTATTCCCTGAAATTTGGGAAAAAAGTTTTCAAGGCATAACTTTAAACCATTCAGAAAATCATCACAAGACAGCTTTGTATGCTTTTGATATTGAGACCAGTTTGATTGTATGATAGAATATACTTTATCACAATTAATATTAGTGAACATAGATACTACATCTAAGGATATTATAGTGTAATCTTGTGGAACAAAAACATGATTAATTTTATTATGAAAATCCTCAAGAAATTATACAAAACCATAATTCTGGTATAAAATTTTCCATAGAATCGGAATCTGACGTTGGCTTTCAAAATTAAACCAGCTGAATCCCCAAAAATCCGGAAAACTGTAAATATTCTGTCTGTTTGCATCATTTCTATTGATTTTAAATTTTATGATTTTCTGATAGATTACTTTTCTCTATGAAGAGAAACTCCTAAGATCTGTGTGTGTGACTACAACAGTAATCACATGAAATCATTTAATAATCTTGATATTTTTAAATGATTTTAATATTAAAACCATAATTTAAATTCTAATTTCAAAAGTTATGAAACTGTTTATAATTAAAAGTTGTAATAAAAATTGAATAAAAGAATGTTTACTATTTATATTTTTAATAACTCAAAGAAAATTTAAAATCAATTGAAACGTTGCAAACAGACCCTAGGTTTTCTTAACTTATAAATTCAAAATTTTAATTACTGAAAAAGATGTTCATTTTATAATATTTTGTTTTGAAAATTGGACCAGAATTATGTTTTGTATAATTTCTTGAACAAAATTTGACCATTTGAAGTTGAATTTTTTTTGTCAACTATAATTTCTCTAACATATTTATTTTTTAGTAGGCCTTAATTTATTTTTTTACATTATTAATCTTTTTCTTAGATATTTCTATTAAACGTGAGTTATATTGTTTAATTCCTTGAAAATTGCACTTCTTTAGATTCGATAAAAAATTCGATGATGTTTTATTAGCAAGCGTATTCTCGATGTTTCTCAACTTTAGTATAATATTTTTAACTAGCTGTCGGACCCGTTTTCGACGGATTTTAGTTTCTGCTAATATATTTTATAGGGTGTCTACCCACCGCGAATTAAATTTTACTGGGAAAAACTAATAATTAGTAACCATAAACTATTTCGTTAAGAAAATATTACAATTTTAATCGATGACAGATTTTTTCTATCAAATTTGTTATTCAGGAACATTATTTGTCAACTTTTAGTACTTTATTTGTTTGTAGTACTGCAATTAATGAATTAAAATTTAATCCAAAATTTACACCAGCATTTGGAGTCAAAGTAGAGTCTAATTCTAAATAATTGTGTCACAATTAGACCCTACGTTACGATTGCTAGAGCCTAAATAATAAAATCTATATGATTAGGCTAAAAGTAGGTTTTAAATTTTGACTCGGGTCTGTTGTCATAAATATTACATCAATAAAAATTAAAGTAAAAAGCAGTTTTTAAAAACAAATTAATATAATAAAACTTTTAATTTGGTAAGAAAAATACCGATTTTTCCTGGACAAATTAAAATTCCGCTGCTATTTATCGGTTTCCCCGTGCAATTGGTAGACACTTTGTTAAATTCATTACAATAGAAACTAAAACTCGTCAAAGACTGGTACTGGTATATAACATATCGACGCCTCCCGTTCATATAATGCTTATTAAACAAGTTGTGAATTAAGATGTTCATTACATGAACATTTTGCTTCCTCTTTACGATAAGCAAAAAATTTGCTTTAAAGTGAATTTTTTCATTTTATTTAATTCTATTAATGCTAATAAAATATATTCTTTTTATACATCAATCGATTCGTCTTGATGAAATAAAGATTTTTAGTTTGTTTTTAAGTCTAGATTAACATTTTATTATAAAGCAACATAATTTTTAAGAAGGAAATAAATTTCTAATAAAAGTGCGAATTTTTGGTTATAATTATGTTTAATTCTATAAATTCAAATAAAATATATACTTTATATATACCAATCGATCCGTTTTAATGCAACGGATAAGATTATTGAAAAAAATGAGTAAAATCTTATTGTACTGGAATATAATTTTGATGAAAGAACTAAATTTTTGATAAAAAAAGGTAATTTTTTTGCTTTAATTGTCATTACCTCTATAAACTCTCATACAATTTATACTTTATATATACCAATCGATTCGTCTTGATGCAAAGAAGAAGATTTTATTGTATATTGACTTTAATATTCAATTAAAAAAAAATTTTTTGAAAAAAAATTTTTTTTTGAAAAAAGTAAAAAAAAAAATTTTTTTAATAGATTTTTTAATGTCCATCAATCCATTTCGAGATATTTTTATGATAAATATTCCTAGCAATTTTCAGCCGAATTCGTTGAAACCTCTTCGAGTTATCGTGTTCACAAAAAACGGGATCCACACACACACACACACACACACACACACACATACACACACACATACATACATCCGGACAATTGTTCAGGGTCTTATATAACATAGTCCCATATAGAAGAAAATTTGTCAAAAGGATTTTTAAAAATTTTGTAAATCAAACGACTACAAAGCTTCCTCACGAGGAAGCAAAAACGAATGCAAGATGATTCTTATTCACTTGTTGGTGCAAGACAATGCTTATTCGATTTTCCGTGCAATAAAATGCTTATTCGAAATTCTATGCGAAAATGTACATTCTGAAATTAGCTTATTCTATGAATTTAATAAAATTTTCAATTCAGTATAATTTATAATTGCAATTGCTTAAAAAATATTTCTTAATACGTGTGATAGGATCCGTGTTTAAAGTTTCTTATAACAATAGACACGTACTGAAATTCTGAGATATTTCATTGCAATTTAATATTAATAGGAAGATTTAGGGTTACATTTATTGTTCTGTCAGTGGCAATTGTTTTGCACACAATTTTGAATAAGCATTTTATTGCACGGAAAATCGAATAAGCATTGTCATGCGAGGAGTTTCATATGAGATTGAGGGGTCAACTCTCGGATTTTTTTCAAATTTCATTTTTCAATAGAGTTTGTTAGCCTATTTAATTATCCCAAATATTAACTAAAAATATTTAATATTTTGCTAGATATTTGCAATAACAAATTAATGCAATATTTTTTTTAAACTTGAATAACTTTTTTATTTTTACTTATAGAAAAAAGTTGTCTGAATGTTTTTTGTTTAGAATGAATCAAATTTTTTGAAAAAAAAAATTAATTAAATAAAAATTAACTTTTTTAATAAATTTATTTAAAAAATAAATTTGTTTTTTAATATTTAAACCTGTTATCGGCCTTCAATCCAGCTGAAAAAAAAGATAAATATTGCTTACTATACTACAAAATAACATGCCAAATTTGGCGAACACGTTATTTTTTGTTTTTGAGAAAAAAATTTTCAAAAATTGAAGTGCAGGTAGCGAGCCCACTTAGCTGACGCGACAATGGGAAATTTTCGTCTCAGGCGTCATTGTCGCGTTATAAACTTTTTTATTTTTGCTTATAGAAAAAAGTTGTCTGAATGTTTTTTGTTTATAATGAATCAAATTTTTTGAAAAAAAAATTAATTAAATAAAAATTAACTTTTTTAATAAATTTATTTAAAAAATAAATTTGTTTATTAATATTTAAACCTGTTATCGGCCTTCAATCAAGCTGAAAAAAAAGATAAATATTGCTTACTATACTACAAAATAACATGCCAAATTTGGCGAACACGTTATTTTTTGTTTTTGAGAAAAAATTTTTTAAAAATTGAAGTGCAGGTAGCGAGCCGACTTAGCTGACGCGACAATGGGAAATTTTCGTCTCAGGAGTCATTGTTGCGTCAGCTAAGTCGGCTCGCTACCTGCACTTCAATTTTTAAAAAATTTTTTCTCAAAAACAAAAAATAACGTGTTCGCCAAATTTGGCATGTTATTTTGTAGTATAGTAAGCAATATTTATCTTTTTTTTCAGCTTGATTGAAGGCCGATAACAGGTTTAAATATTAAAAAACAAATTTATTTTTTAAATAAATTTATTAAAAAAGTTAATTTTTATTTAATTAATTTTTTTTTCAAAAAATTTGATTCATTCTAAACAAAAAACATTCAGACAACTTTTTTCTATAAGTAAAAATAAAAAAGTTATTCAAGTTTAAAAAAAATATTGCATTAATTTGTTAATGCAAATATCTAGCAAAATATTAAATATTTTTAATTAATATTTGGGATAATTAAATAGGCTAACAAACTCTATTGAAAAATGAAATTTGAAAAAAATCCGAGAGTTGACCCCTCAATCTCATATGAAACTCCTCATGCACCAAAAAGTGAATAAGAATCATCTTGCATTCGCTTTTCAATAAGCATTATATGAACGGGAGGCGTCGATATATTCTTAAAAAAGAGTATTTTCATAAAATAAATCAATTTTTGGAGCCATCTGCAGATTTATTTATGGCTAAAACTAAAAATCAAGTATATTGCTGCTTAAGATTTGTCTTTACATTACTCAAAAGATCTTTAGAAGTTTAATCAAAAAGTAAAAAACGTAACTTTTTACCATTTAAGGTTTACCCAGTAGCATAATGATAGTATTGTATCACAGGTGACTTACAATTCTAGACATCCTGCAATATCATTTTTTTCATAAAATATTTATCATCATCAAATCAGTTTATAAATTTAAGACGAATTTTAGAAGGCACATTTTTGACATTTGTAATGATGAACATAACAATAAAACTTAAAATATTTAAAGTCTAACGCCATTTATTTATTTTCTATTGTTAATTTAGTTTTAATTAGTATTACGTTATTGTTAAGTACAAAATTGTACAAAAGGGCCCAGAGCTGGTTCATGATGAAAATAACATAAAATCATAAAACATCTCCATTTTTCAAGTTTTTTCAATTAAAGAATATTGAATGAACTGGAAAAATAATTATGAATTGCATTATTTTGACGTCACAATCTTAATCAAAGACCCCAAGAATACTACTGAATTAGGCTTAATAATAACAATGGCACACAAAAAAAATTTTGAAAATTTTTGAATCAACAAAAATGTTTATTCACAAGTCTTACTATGATTATTTTATGTTTTTGGGGCCGCTGAAACCGAAACTGAAGTTCATTTAACCCCATCATGTCATGGTTTTAAAATAACCTCAAAAAATAACTCAAAATTTTTTAATCAACAAAAATTTTGTATTTTTAAGTCTCACTATGACTACTTTATGTTTTTGGGGTCGCTGAAACTAAAACTGTAATTCATTTAACCCCATCACGTCAGGGTTAATATTAACTATAGATAATACGTCCTCTTGGAATACGACTTGAGATAATAATGAATATCTTGTATTAAATGATAATTATGTAATGTACATTTATATATATTAAATTATAGTGTCAAAAGTTGTTTAAATTTATACACTAGATCGGGGTACAACTGGGGATCATTTGTCTATTAGAAATCCGGATGCATGGAGCGTCGAACGAGACAACATTTCAACGCACTCTCACACAGAAACTACGAATATCTACATCGTCTATTACAAAGAGCAACCGTATTTGAAGGCGACGTATTAGAATGGCCGTGTTTCAAACGCGCATTTAACGAAACTTCTAGAGCTGGAGGGTTTTCGGAAGAGAAGAACTTGATGCGTCTTTACGAAAGCTTAAAGGGTAATGCGAAAGAGGCCGTGTCATCCCTTATGGCAACATCCCGAAGTTCGAAGCAAATTATAGATCTATTAGAATTGCGATTTGGAAATGCAAACGCGATAGCTAGTCGAATTATTTACGATATCAAATCACTTCCTAAAATTTTCCACAACAATGCTGATATAGTTGTATTCGCTACAAAAGTTAAAAATTGTGTGTCTGCATTAGAAGCGGCTAACCACACCGGCTATTTACATAGCAACTATTTAAATAAAGAAATAATGCAATAATTTCCATACGCTATGATTTACAACTATAATCGGTATTTAAGTGATCACGGAAGAAGGGAAGAAGACCGCCGAGGGACTAAACGATCTTTTCCACGACAAGAAAGGACACATGGAGCTATTGAGGACATCGATAGGAATAGGCAAGAGATGAAAAGAACAAAGAATAACGAAATTTGTTATTATTGTGACGTGTATTCGCATAATATTACGGGCTGCAAACGATTCCGCGACTTATCAATATCGAATCGCTGAACATGAGCGAGGGAAAATAAAATAGGCTTTAAATGTTTAAAGGCCACTAATCGTCAGCAAAACACGTGCTCGGAAAAATCCTGTGCTTTCGATAATTGTTCGAAAAAACACCACCAATTCACATTCACGAACGGAGTCAACAAACTTAGTAAATTTAAACCCATGGGCAGACGATTGGGGTAATGAAGAAATCTGACGAAAGGGGAGCACATGCGTCCTATTAAAGGTAATTCCAGTCAAAACTCATGGACCCACAAAGATTATTACAATTACTGCATTACTGAATTATAAATTCCACACTTCGAATTAATAATATACCATTAATGACCCGTTTTAGGGAACTTCCCCGGCGTCAGGTAGGTGAACTACCCGGATCACGTTAGCAGAAACAAAACAGGAACTTTCCCGGACTAGCTCAAAACCGAGCTCACTATTTTATATTTACGAAGTTAACTGTAATTTACGATAATCAGGCGTAAGTACCGCACACAGGAGAGAGAGACAGACACAATAAATTGACACTTAATTAACAAATTTGACTCGAGAAAATTTAATTAATTAATCGAATAAATCATTTTATTTTTCTATACTCTAATTCAATTTATCCAAGAATGAGAACTTCCACACGCCGGTCTATGTAATTGACAACCGAAAATGGCGGCGTCGTATCGGCTTTCCATGTAGTCCTTGGGCTTGAGGCTATTTCTCGGTCACACCGTACACGAGTGATATTCCCAAGATAACGAGAAAGATGGGTCCTGAGCACTAACCTTCGATCCGATCCAATAATTCTCGGTATTCCATATTAATGGCACTCAAAATGTTTTTCGGTTAAACCGCGGAGACACCGTTTGCTCTTTCGGCAACCAGGAACGAACTCTCAAAATTAGGTAAATTGGCTTCCTGCTTCGGTCCCGTATATAGGTCATGCGCACCATGGGTTCGCCCCTGCAGCATGATCACGGTTCCAACGTCTATGACAGGTGATTGCCGGTTGACAGTAGATTCGTACCAATTAACATAAATTATTGACGCATTTTCGGTTGGTTGATAATTAAATAACAATAAATAAATTTGTGATTTATAATCAACCAGAACGTGTGGAGTTCCCTTCAAATAATTAATCTGATATTTGTACAACTCAATATTTCAGTATCATTTCGCTTCGATATAATACAAAGAAATAGTAAATAAAAAATGTTAAGTTCGATTCTGGCTGCCGCGTTTAATTTAAAATAATAGACTGTAAATTAATTGTGCATGTTTCGGCGAAAACATAATTCGGGTCTTTATAACTTGATTATTTAAAAAATCAACGTTACAACTCCGCTTGGCCTAGCCGAAACATACCCCTGAATATCTTTGGGCTTGTGACCAGAATACATCCCACTCATTATCGAGAATTATTATTATTGATAGAGAAACCCTTAAGAACCCTTAAAATCCAGAACTAAAATTTATTAATTATTTAATTTAATTATTCCCATTTGACAACATTAATGAGGAATAATGTAGTTAACTAATAACGTAACAAAATTTAACTTTGGTTTTTCTATACTATGATAACAAAAAAAGGAAATTATAGTTTATTAACATATTCACTATAATTTATTAACGAGGACTGATCTCACTAATCTAGTGTAATGGTGAAGAGAAACGTAGTAAGAAAACCTCATTCCTAAGAAAACAAAATTAGCAACTTACGATTTAATTAAATGAGGAAGAGAAACAAAACGATAATTCCAATGTTGGCAAATTCATAAACCAAACAACTCCTGGAAGATTGAAAAAATTAAAAGGAAAACTAAACGATCTTTTCGATATTCAAGAAACAACTCAAAATACAAAATGAAAAGGAGGAGAAAACTGAGGAGCATTTTACTTGTCCGTCGAATCGGTTTGTTGAGGACAGTTGTTTTTCTCATGTCCTCGTTCCTGGCAAGTTTCGCACCGCATCCTCCGGTTAGCCGCTGAAGTGAGTATTGGTCTTGTCTCGCCTCTCTTCGTCCTCTTTCTGTTGGTGTTTCGGGTATTGACGGTTTCCTGGCTTCTCGTATATACTTCGGTGGGCGGTGAGCTCCTGATCGTATACGGAACTCTTTCCACGACTCCTCGGCTCCTTTTCGGAATATGGGACCACCGCTTTCTTCGGTAATAGGTTCGTATAGTCTATACAAGTTGGAGGACTGCGATTTGGGGGTTTTCTCGGTTGTCGTTGTGGTTGAATGCTAGCTATGTCCCGTTGTTCTCTAATCGGTAAGATATTCTCGCTAGGTCGGTTTGCCTCTAAGACGAGTCTCTCGATTTGAGCAATTATTTCTCTCTTTCGGTCCGCTTCTTGCCTCAATTTCTTTTCTTCCTCTGTAAAGACCTACCCTCTTCTGTTGATATTTCATAAACCGAAGGTCCTAGAATTCGTATTATTGTACGGTATCGGTTCCCTTCCCGTGTTTAAAAATGCCGGGCTTACACCAGTACTGCCATGCATTGCTGCATTTTAAGCGAATCTAAGGTCTTTTAGGTATACGCCCCATTTCGTGTGGTTTTTGGAAACGTACGCTGAAATCATAGTCTTAATGACTCGGTTCACCCGTTCTACTGGATCAGATTGCGGGTGGTTTACCGGAGTGAACGCGTGTTTGATTCCGTACGCTTCTGTCAATCCTTCGAACGCTTGATTTACATACTCTGTACCGTTATCTGAAACTAGTACTTGGGGGGCTCCCCATCGGTTGAAAATTAGGTCTTCGAAAGCTTTTATTATTGTTTCTGCGTTTGCTTTTCGCATCGGGGCTAATTTTATCCACCGTGTGTACAAATCTACTGACCACGGTTTTGTATCACTCGCTTTCCCATGAGACCGATTGCGGGTCTTTGGTTGGGTTTAATCTTTTGACACGTGTCGCATGTTCCTACCCATTCTTTGATGTCGCCGTACATGCCTGGACAGTAATACTATACAGATACTCGTCTATACGTTTTTTCTATCCCAAGGTGACCTGCTTGGGGTTCGCAATGTGTCTTGTTAAACACTTCTTTTCTGTTTTTTAGAAATTACTAATTTCCACGCGTCGAGGTCGTCGATTACCGAATCAATTAGAGGGTTTGGGGGATAACGAAAAAGTTTACCGTCGGTTACCTCCTATCCATGGAATGTTCTCGGAGTTTCATTCACTTCCTTCACACGTTGGCAATACTATGCATCTTCCACCGGTTGCATAGCTGCTATCGGTAGCGCCATCTCCTCTTCATATATTCTCGATAGTGCATCAGGAACCAAGTATTCTGAACCTTTACGATACACTACATCGAAATCGTATTCTAGGAGATGGTTGGCCCACCAGGCCAACCGTCCAGTCGGATTATGCAAGTTTTAAAGCCAGCGTAGTGAACTGTGATAGTTGATAACCGTGAAATGAAACCCTTCGAGGTAATGGCGGAATTTCTTTACAGTCAAAATTACCGTAAGGCATTCTTTTTCGGTGACCGAGTATTTCCGTTCGGCTGATGTTAACGTTCTGCTCGCTTATGCTATTGTTCGATTTTTCCCTTCTTGTACTTGGGTAAGAACTACACCAATACTAAAATCGCTCGCGTCGGTGTGTAGTTCTAACGGTAACGTAAAGCCGGGTCAGAAGTGTTAAAAAATCTTTAACAACAGTCCTAAACAAAAAATTTGTTAAGGAGGAAACGCTGGCGATACTACTCACTGAAGTAGAAAACATTATAAATAGCAAGATGGGTAAAGGAGTATATGTCTAATTTAGTAGTGAGAAAACAATGGAATCAAGAAACCAGAAAGATAATGATAGGTGTTATTGTCCTTATAGTCGATTCAACTATGCCGAGGAACACTTAGCCGAAGGGAAAATATACACAAACATATCCAGGCAAAGATGGAAGAGTTCGAGTAGTAGGTTGTTGCCGACAAGAAAATGACTTTAAATAGAGCAAGGAATACGGGTGGGAGAACGACAGAGCGAAGAGGAAGGGTTGAAGATTAGAGACAGTTTTGAACCGAGATCAGACGAAAAAGGGACATCGACCGATAGTTGTGGCTGAGGAAAAAGGAGTCGAGTTCGAATGGCCTAAGGGCCAACAGTTTCTTTGTGTTGTGTTATGATTTAATTATTATTCATATTAGAATATTAAACTGTTAAAATATTGATTATTTATTATTTAACAGAGTTGTGAATCATCTAAATTAATAAGACTCGGTTAATCAAATTTTAAGGGAAATCTCTCTGTTACTGTCTCTATGAATTAACTTTTCTAGTTCCTACGTATTGTTATAGTGTCACAAAATATTCATTTAATATTGCAATAAACGGTTCATTTAAAATTAAAGCTAAATCATTATTTGACCTACACTTATATCTATTATAAATCCACTAAATTTATCTTAAACTATCCCGGTAAGCAAGAATACTAATGTAATTAATTTTAATGTCAGAAGAAGAGGGCCATTCTGTTACAAAGTTCAAAGTCAAATTTACTATCAAATTTAATACTATTGTATTAAAATCAATAGAAAATATTATAAGAAATTCTAATGCATACATAAAATCTTACATCATGATGTCAGAGGTAATTCAAATAGAAGCTGAATTAGCAAGACAAAAGAATGAAGAAATTCCTGAGTTGCAATTATTGTTCACGTTAAAAAAAGGTTTTGATAAAAAAAGATACAATTTTCAAAGATTTAATGAAGTTGCTGCAATTTTTAATACAAACTTTAAAGGAGAAATACCAGAATCTTATGTAACGGTTTATAATAAATCAACAAAGGAATTAAAATTGGTTAGTACACAATCATAAGTTGGAAAATGATGTATACGTGGGAAAAACGCTTATATTGCCTTCTACTTGTATAGGATTACCTTATAAAATAATGCAACAATATTAGAATTCGATGGCTATTGTTGCTCGTCATAGTAGACCAGATTTATTTATCACAATGACGTGTAATCCAAATTGGAAAGAGATACAGGACAACTTATTCTCCTATCAAACTGCTGCTGATAGACCTGATATAGTAACTAGGGTTTTCGCATTAAAAGTAAAACATCTACTTAAACTTATTGTTGATAATAAATTGTTTAGAGAAGTCAAATCTTACGTTTATGTTGTTGAATTTCAAAACCGAAGATTGCCACACATTATTTTTTTAGTTATATTGAGAGAAAATTCTAAAATATTAACGGTTGAAAATGTTGATCGTAATATTTCTGCAGAAATTCCTGATGAAAATATCAATCCTATTTTACATAATATAATAATGCAAAATAATGTTCACGCACCTTGAAGAGATTAGTGTTTACTTGATATAAAATATTCAAAAAAATTTCCAAAAAGTTACAAAAAGAAACGACAATTGAAGTAAATTGCTATGTGAATTATCGTCGAAGAAATAATAGTAAAGCGTATGAACGACCAACTGGATTTATTGTTGGTTATTCTAATGTTGATTCATATTGTCCTAAACTTTCAGAAATATTTAATTGGCATATTAATGTAGAAATAGTTTCAAAAATCAAGTCTAATAAATATTTATATAAATATGTTCTCAAAGAGCATAACGCTGCATCTATTGTTATCACAAATTCAAATGATGAGGTAACTGTTAAGAGCATCATACATGGGTAACAAAATCTCTTGAATGGAAACAAATAATTCGTAAAGAAAAATTCTTGGGAAGAATGTATTCTGTTAATCCACATTAATTGGAGATATGTCACCTTAGAAATAATCTAAGGTGAAATAAAAAGTAAATGTAGCAGCTTCTTTTGAAAGTTTAAGAACAGTTAATGGAGTTGTTCATGAATCTTTTACTACTGCTTGTTTCGCATTAGGACTTGTGCGAAGAAGCTGCATTATGGATGATGCCTCATTCACTTCGCCAATTATTTACACAAATTTTAATTCATTGTCATCCTGTACATCTGGATAAACTATGGGAACAATTTAAGGGTCCAATGTCAGAAGATTATTAAAAAATTAATGACATTAAAACTGAACAAAGGGCTTATAGAAATATTTAAACAATGTTATTTAACTAAGGATATAATTTAACTGACTTTCAGGGGTTATTAGATATACAAGATGAAATTTTTACTGAACAAGTTAATGATATAAATATTACAAAACATATTAACATAGGAGAAGAGAATTATGCTAAATTAAATATAAAACAAAAACTTGTAGTTGATTATGTACTTGATGCTCTAAACGATTCTCCTTTGGATGGTTCTTAGTGCTTATATGTGACGCGCTCCGAAGAAATATATTTAAGAAGCAAACGAATTATAGGTTAGGGTCGTTTTAGCTGCGACTCTGGTTCCAAATGGAAAAACTATTTATAAAGTTTTGAGCTTTCCCGTTATATAATACAGTGATTCATCTTCAAACATGAAAGTTTAATCAAAAGAAGGGCTTTTTTAAAAAAAGTATAGAAATATTTCAAAAAATACGCATTAACATATAATATGAGAGCTTTACCACAAGAAACGGATTTTGTAAATTTTTTACTTAAAGTTGGCAATGGTAAATTAAATGATGTAGATAATAATGTTTCTGCGTTTTATTGGTGAGTCGACACGTTGTTTAGATTCGAATTGACTTCTCACGTTTTCTCTTTATCCTGAATTTCGTCTTTCTCGTTCAGTCGAAGATGAACGAAAATTATGTAAGACGTCTAAGCTTGATCTTTTTATTTCGAGATGACACCTTTTTGATTTCCGCGATGATACTAAACCCTATAATTTAATTGTTCGAATATTGTTTCTGAGTGGAAATTCTTTTTTTACTTTGAGTTTTGATTGTAGAAATAAGTTAAAAATAATGGTGATCAACTTTGTCTCACCTCGCGGAATATAATTCAGTAATTTGACTGTGTGAAAACTTTCCACAATTTGCTGTGGATAAGAATTAATGTTAGTATAAATTTTTCGTTAGTAGTAGAGAATCGAAATTGTTGTCAAATGCCGAGATGATGTACGTTGATAATGAACTCGTTTCTTATAGTAAAAATTATTCGATCGCGAATTCGAGGATTTTTATATAGCGTCGAGGTAATATTTTATCACTGTAATGTAATTTAAGAATTCTTTTTTTTGTAAATTTATATCATTGGTTGTTAAACAACACTAATATACTACCTCTGTTTTAAAGAATATATTTTCAATGATTATTATGGAAAAAATTTTTTTTTTGGATACGAGGAAATTGTTTCCAAACTTAATTTCCTTACTTTCAACAGTGAAACCCCCCGCGCAAATGACCAGTGAACAAAATAGTAGTGGAGACACAAATTCTTTTTGTTAATGTTGGTGAGAAATTTAGTGCGTTTTATTTAAAATTTATTTGGAAATAATTATTGTTGTTGCTGATGTAGACTTATTTGTAAGTCTGGCTCCCAATAATATCGCGATGTATCTTTTTGTCTCGAATCTATTTCACTGAAGGAGACTGCAAAATTTTCTCGGATTATGGCAAGGGAAAAGCAGTAGGTTGTTTTTTATATGTTTTGATAATTGAAGTTGACTATTTCTTTTAATTTCATTTGCTATATTAAAAAATTACCTTAATCGAAATCTTAGTATGAATTAGCGATTGTGTAATGGAACAAGGTTGCTTGTTTTAGACTTATCACATAATGTTATAAAATGTCAAATATTAACGGTTGTAGAAAATTTAAGTTATCTTAAATTATGAGATCTTACTGTCCGGATTTAACATTTATTATCTAAAGTTAAAAACTTTTATTTCATTTTGATTGTTTTAGTAAAATGTTTTCATATATTTTATGAAAATAGTAAATATTGGTTTTTAATTTAATTTGTAATTTAATTCTTGACAAGATAATCGTTAATATTTTAAAGAACATTTGAATTTCTTTAAAAAATTTTATTAGTTTATTTTATTAGAATTCTTGTTTTGGCCCCAAAATGAAAACTTATATCTAACATTGTCTTTGATGGCTAGGGACTTTTTCAGCATCCAAGCCTCATCAGTTCCACCAGAAAGGCTGTTTTGACGTGGTTTTTTAACAATACGAAAGCACAGAAACAGGCTGAACAATGTTCCAATAAAATATATCATGAGCTTAAATTCTTGGGATTCTTGCTCCTTAGCAGATAAAATACAATCTATGATCGACAAATAATATTTAATTTATTTGTACAAAGAATTTTTTATTATTTGTAAATCGCTTCTTTGAATCATGTTAAAATAAAACAATTAAATTAATTAATTAATTAAGTAATTAAATTTTGCTTAAATAAATAACAAATTTATTTTCTAATTACTGCTATTTATTATTAATAAAATATTTTTACAAAATGTTCGTATAATAAAATTTTATTTTCAAATAAATATCTAGTACAAAAATAAGTAAATTTCCTTGAATTGAATATAATATACATTTGAAAAATTCATTTAATAATAATATTAATATTTTTTCGTTTGATTAATTTTAATTTGATAAAATAATAGAATTTTTTAAAGCATGTAAAAAGAAATTATTTTTAGTTTTTGAAGTAAAAATAAAAATCTAAATTAATATATGAACTGTAGGAATTTTCTAATGAAGAACTTTATTTGCATTAAAAAAAGGAAAAATGTTAATAAATTAGTTTTTTCGATTTTTGGAAGATATGTAAAAAAAGGTAAAAGAAAAAACACTATTTTACTTTTTCATAAAATAGACGACGTTTTGGTAATCAGGTTTGCCACAATCATCAGGTCACTTTAATAAATAGTTATTTTCGTATCAAGGGCGCAAAATAGGTGATTGCGACGATGGCGAAATCACCTTTGCGCCCATGTTTCGAACATAATTTTTTGTCCAAACTGCACGGAAAGTATATCATTGAGGGCACGAGCAGTGAATTCTTTTTAATGATTTTTTCGATTTACCTAATCTTGCCCTTGCTACAATTATTTTTTGCGTCCGAGGTGTGAACAAACTTTCTTGTCCTACCTGGACAAAAAGCATTTCATTTAGGACACAAACTGTATATAAAAAGTTAAAGAGATGTAAAGGAAACAAGTATGGGGCTAAATATTTGTAAAGAATATTTTAAATACATTTTAAATTGAACAAAAAATTTTATTTTGAAAATATTTTAAACAATACTGAAATGCCACACATTGAATGGTATACTTTCCGTGCAGGAAGGAAAATTTTTTTTTATAATAATACAACATAATTTTATAAATGTAAATAAAAAATAAAAAACAATTATTACGGGAGACTGGGGTAAACCCGCTCACTTTTTTTCAGAACGGTAAAAACCTAGGAAATTATTCTCTAAATCCAAGATAATTTATATAATTTGAAAGCTTATGATTTCTACTGACAAAGTAAAAAAGAATTTTTAATTTGTCTGTTTTAGTTTTACTTAGGGAAAATTGTTAATACACATATACCAAATTTCAAAATCACAATTTTCAATCGTAAATCCGCTTACCCCTCGGGGTAAACCCGATCATTTGATTTTTTTTTGAATTTAAGGTAATCCCGACAATTTTATTTTGTATATATTAAAGTTATCCTTATTTCCGTCTTCAGTATGATATATTAATGATAAATTATGAGTTCTATAAACAATAAATATTGGTTTATTAAATAATAAGTATAGGTTTGATGAATTGCAACTGTGAATTTTAATAATATTTTATTAAGAGAAAATTAAAATGTAGATACAATTTTGGATGTTACAAGTTATAGATTTTATTATTGATACAAAATGACAAATGAATAAAACGTGAACTGAATGAAGACAACAAACTAGATTTATGTATTTTTTTAGCCAAAAAAGACAGCGACAAATGTTGATTATTTGTTTGCGTTGTTTGTTATAACCGTTATAACCTAATAATCATTAATAATGACTGATATAGACATGATTCCGCTCAATGTTGCTAACAAATATTGATAGTTCGGCGCCATCTGCTGAAAAAAATCGCCACAAATCGCGAAATGCGGGACATTCAAAATATTAAACATTCAACTAATTACCCAATAATTCAATAACATTGTTAGGAAATGAATGTTATTTCTCTTTTAATAAATATTTTTAATATTGAAAATTTTAAGATCGCCAAAAAAACGCAAATACTGTTTTAATAAGTGAGCGGCTTTACCCCGACTTCATGTGAGCGACTTTACCCCGAATGTATTCCTCACATTTTAGAATAAATTTAAATAAATCTTTTTGAAATCAAACAAAACTACATATATATTTTGAAAAAGGACATTCAATAGCATAAAAAAAAATTTGTCGAACAAATTAAGTCTCAAAAATAATAATCGAAAAACTTAAAAATCCGAAGATCATTTTTTTTTGCACTTCCAAAAACAATTGACCGTCTCTGATTCTATGACGAATTCATGAAACTAAACGAAAGTTTGTTAACATTAGTTGTATGTTAAGTACTATTCACAGTACAAATATCTCCATCTTAAATTGAGTTTATAGCGTCAAATTGCTAGTGAGCGGGTTTACTCTGTGCGTGGGTTTACCCCAGTCTCCCTACCTAGTTAAAGTCAATAAAATAAACATCACATCAATAAATTAAAAACCATAAATAAA
This sequence comes from Leptopilina myrica (nomen nudum), assembly GCA_032872475.1. Lineage (NCBI taxonomy): Eukaryota > Metazoa > Arthropoda > Insecta > Hymenoptera > Figitidae > Leptopilina > Leptopilina myrica (nomen nudum). The sequence goes on along the minus strand of CM065458.1, from coordinate 36,646,062 downwards.
AGCATTACAACGAAATAATAAAATATTTAAATTTACAAATCACAAACATATTAAAACAAGTGATTAGTCAAACTGACTGAGCCGGTGACAATTTTCGCGTTATATACAGTCGATGGGGTTAATGACCCGCAATCGAAATATTATGAATTATAACCATTATTTCAATTTATAAAGTAAAGGAAAATATGAATTACTAAGAAACTGTACATCTTTCTTCTTGTTAATAGTGAAATTATTGCATTTAATATAAATCGTCTCAGAAATTAATTGTTTTTTATAAGAAGTTTAATAATCTACAATTTCTCCATCGTCAAAATCCTTTCCTTTTCCAATTTTATTACAGAGCTTGAGCTTTTTTTGACAATAGGAATAGGAAGTAAATTATATTATTTAAAATATTAGATAATTGATAATAAATATTATTAAAAGGAATACAGACTTTAGGTAGTTGTTGATAAGTACTAACGACATTGTTAGTTTGTTTTTTGTCTATTGTTTTTTAAATTAATTAATGTTTTCGTTTTTAAATATTTTTTTGTATTATCGCAGTACCATAAATTTGTTTATAAATTTTTTCTTCGAAAACAAAATAAGTATTATCAAATAAAAATTCGGTACAATTAATAATGTCAACAAAAGGAATTTTACATATATTATGATTAACATTGTTTCTTCTTTCAAGACTTTGTATAACTAAATCATATGGAATATTAGTGAAAAATGAACTAACATCAAGAGAAAGTAAAACAAAATCTTATGGCAAAGTAATATTCTTCAATTTTTCTTTTAACTCGAAGCTGTTGTTTACATGAGATTTTAGTAAAGGAATTATAGTTTTTAACTCTTCGTAAATAATTTTGGCCTAAAAATGAGTTTGACTATTTATTAGCGAAATAATAGGACGAAGAGGTGCATTATCTTTATGAATTTTTGGTAATCCATAAAATTTTGCCAAAGAGGTATTAGTTATAGTTAACTGATTATTATGATATTTTTGTTTAAGAAATTTATTGTCATTTAAATTTTAAGAATTTTATAGGTTCTTCATTGTGATTTGGATAAAACTCCTTTTGTTGAAATTTCTTTTTAATTGCGTTGATCAGAAAGTAAGTCATGGGCTTTGGAAATGTAGTCTGATTTTCCAATACAAACTGAAATATTTTCTTTGTCTGAATTAGTAAAAAATATGTCAGGATTTTCTTTCAAGAAACTTTTTGCAGAATTTAACTTAATGGCAAAACTTTTGTCTTTAAATATGATGTTGTTTTTTTGGACAGATTGAACATTACACTAATACTAACTTTTTGTCTCATCTCATTTTTGACTTCAGAACTAATATCTAAACTCGAAATAGTAGGTGAGAGTTGACAGTATTTACAATTTTTTACAATTTTACAATGTTCAGAAAAAACATTGCATTTTTTGCTAAACATTGTAAAAAAGTTGAATCAAAATGGTAGTAAATTGAAATAAACGCGATTATCCAACTTTTACCACCTATCCAATACTGACTACTCTCCCCTACATTCTAATTTTTTTATAATATTTATAGATTCCTGTTTGAAAACATATTTAGAGTTCTGTTTAGTACAAATGTAATTTTGGTCCAAAGAAATGACATTACATTACATTTTCTCAGAAAACAGGAAAAAATTATTTAATATATCCGAGTCAATAGAACTTTATGAGATTTTGTTTTCAAAAAATTGCAATTTTTTAATCAAGAAGTTGAGATGAAAATAAATGTCTCTAATCTCATGATTAAGTAAAGTGCGTGAATAATAAAAATTAAATTTATGAAAGCTATTTTTACATGAATTACTATGAAATAAAATATGATTAGATCGATTACTTATGTAAAGAAGATGGTGCGGAATTAGTCCATTTCTCCTGCATCTTAGCAAAAAATGTCGTACTAAAATATAAAGGTTTAAACTTCCTTTCAAGCCATATTAAAGCTTTTTATGTCTTCATATTTTCTTTTTACAGGACTTCAAAAAGTGTAAAAAACACAGTGTTTAAATCATTCAACCCACTTTTTAGGCGTCTGAATAAATTTAAAAACATGTTGTGGGTATTTTCATGTCCATTGACACCAAAACTTTCAATAAATACAAGAATTTTGAAATAATTACGACATAACCATTTTTTTGTTACCCAGTGTAATAATTATGACGATAAGTTATAACTGTGTTTTATTAACTATTAATAATTGTTATTTATAAATTAATACCGCAATCGTAATGATTATCAAATTACAATTATGATTTATTAGTAAAATTACTACTTGTAGTTATTAATTAATTGGAATCGTAGTTATTAATTAATATAATCTATATTTAGTCTTCAATGTGCTTGGTCTTGGAAAATTAAAAAATTTCATGCTGAAAAATTTTTAATGAATGGATTAGTGGTGTTATAAAGGAGCACGTCACTTTTATAAATATTTTACGCTCTAATAAAGAATTCTGTAAATTTTATTAGCTTTTTATTAATAGTTGCAAAAAAACGAAAATAAGATAAAAATTGGTTTGAACTTTACAATAAACATAGATTATTATTTATCAATGAAATTCTTTTGATATTTAGTAGAAAAACATTCAGAAATTTATAAAAACAGTAGAGGTGTGTAAAAAGCCCGATTGGATCAGGCATTTAGAATTTGAAAAAACTGACACGGGATTCGTTATTAGCGACCCCGAAAACATTAAAATATGTCATGACTAATCATTATTGTACCGTTTTTTGAGAGTAATTAATAATTATATTTTCTTTTTTTGGATTTTGGTGTCTTTCAGGTGAGGCAGTAAGGACGCCATTTTGAATTTTGGATTCTGCCACTTTGCAATTGATAGGGCATTAGTTTACGAACATTTTGACATATTGTTTGTTTATTTTAGTTGCTTACAATTTTGGGCAGAGCTCTGGGCCGGTTGACGTGAAACGTCCCATATATACATATATGGGTGACTCTTCTGAAAGTAACAATTTTAAATTTTAGTTTTTCAATTTATTTTTTCTTTAATTGTATGGTTTTTTGTATTAAAATTTCTACTTAATACCAAATATATTCATTTCGATTAAAATAGGGGAGTGCTGTTAGGGTTGGACAGGTGTTAGGGTTGAACCACCGCGTTTATTTTGTTTTATCACACTAGCGCCATCTGTTTTTGTACCTAAATTCTTGCTACTAATGCCAGTCAACTTTTCACATGAGTTTCAGTCAAGTATACGAACGTATACTTTTGTTTTTTGCGAGTCATTGTTATACGCTCAATATAAATTTTTTTGTGGTGTCAAAAAAAGAGAAGTAAATGTAGAAGAAATATGCCAAAGAAAAAGTAAATTTATTGAAATTGTTTATTAAGATGTTATACGAAAATGTGAAAAGAAATTTGGTGTCATTTTATATTACCATCAAAATATTCTGTTAAATTTACTTCTACATTCAGTTCTTTTTTAAAAAGGAAGGCTTCGGAGATGAAATGAATTTTTACTCGGAGAAAAATGTAATTTTCGATTATTTATAACAGCAGTAATGTTTCTCCTTTTTATAGATAAAATATAGAAAAATTTAACGTCAGATTCTCAGCTTTATTTTAATGTGCATTTAAATTTTGTTTAAGATATTTTTAAAGTATAAAATATCAGTGATATTTGTAAAGTAACTTTAACCTAAAACTGAAACCAAAGCTTAAACATTTTTATCAAAAATAAAAGTGAGGTCTAAAAATTTTTAAAAAGCACATAATGATTTAAGAGCATTGTACTTTCTGACAATATTTTTAAAAAATTCTGAGAATTTAAAAAAAACCATAAAAATTTAGTTTTATTATAGAAGTCCGATTGGAGACATGTTGAAAAGGCTTCGGAGATGAAAGTAATTCAGTTATTACGTAAATTAAGTTTAATAAAATTATTTAATTTTCTTTTTAAAATGATAAATAAGTGCTAAATTTTCACTATGGAAATTGATAATAATTATTAAAAATTGTCAGAAACTATAATAAACAAACAATATGTCAAAATATTCGTAAACTAATGCCCTATCAATTGCAAAGTGACAAAATCCAAAATTCAAAATGGCATCCTTACTGCCTCACATGAAAGATACCAAAATCCAAAAAAAACTATAATTATCAATTACTCTCAAAAAACGGTAAAATAATTATTAGTCATGGCATATTTTAATGTTTTCGGGGTCGCTGATGACGAATCCGGTGTCAGTTTTTCCAAATTCAAAATGGCGGATCCAATATGGCAGATATTATTTCAAAATTTTTTGATCATTTGAATTTTTAAAAACTGACATCGGATTCGTCATCAGCGACCCCGAAAACCTCTAAGAAACAAGTTTCAAACAAATAAAAAAAAATTTTCAAAAACTATCCGTCATATTAAATCCGCAATTTTGAATTTTGAAAAACTGACATCGGATTCGTCATTAGCGACCCCAAAAACCCCCTAGTGACAAGTTTCAAACGAAAAATTTTTTTTTTTAATTATCCGCCATATTGGATCCGCCATTTTAAATTTTGATAAACTGACATCGGATTCGTCATCAGCGACCCCAAAACCCCCCTAGTGACAAGTTTTAAACAAACAAAAATTTTTTTTTAATTATCCGCCATTTTGAATATTTAAAAAATGACATCGGATTCGTCATCAGCGACTCCAAAAACCCCCGAGTGACAAGGTTCAAGCGAATTAAATAAATTATCAAAAAAATTTTAAATAATATCCGCCATTTTGAATTTGGAAAAACTGACACGGGATTCGTTATTAGCGACCCCGAAAACATTAAAATATGTCATGACTAATCATTATTGTACCGTTTTTTGAGAGTAATTAATAATTATATTTTCTTTTTTTGGATTTTGGTGTCTTTCAGGTGAGGCAGTAAGGACGCCATTTTGAATTTTCGATTCTGCCACTTTGCAATTGATAGTGCATTAGTTTACGAACATTTTGACATATTGTTTGTTCATTTTAGTTTCTTACAATTTAGGGCAGAGCTCTGGGCCGGTTGACGTGGAATGTCGCATATATATATATATATATATATATATATATAATTGAAAAACAAAAGATAATATCTGGGTAACGGCGCCGGTAACGCCGTTTCTCGTAACGGCTACCTTTCTTTCTTACTCCAAGGCAATTTCAATTAGAATGTCTCTTTTTACCTAATTTGCATATATACTCGTTTCATATTTAAAAAAATTGCAAATTCATATGGGCATTAATTATTTTTTCATGGATTTAGAGTTATATCATTTTTATATGATTAAAATTTAGACTTAATTTAAAAATGTATTTAATAATTAAATATACCTTTGGCGTATAATAGGTGCATTTATACATTGTTTCAAATTTTTTTAAGAAATCGGAAACCATTTCTTTGCCCCAGGATGTCTGATAAAACCTTTCAACCTTAAACATTGGATCAAGAATGAGAACTGTACAATAGACCCAGTAACTTTTTTGTTGTTTTATTAATCTTCAATCATATCTATTCTTGTTCCATAATTAGGTATTATTACAATTTTTCATTTAATTCGCATATGAGTCATAACTATTGAAAATTTTGAACGTATTTAATTGAAAAATGAATTTCTCAAAAACTTATTGATCGATTTTAATTTTTCAAGTTGCATTTTATTTGTCTTGAAATGAAATATAACTGACAATTCCCTGTCGGATTGGGCTATCGTAAATCTACCCAAGTTATGGTAGATTTAAGGTAGGTTTAGGATAGACTAATAAAATTGTTATTATTTGATGTAATAATGCCAAAAAAAGTATTGGAAATGATAAAGGAATATCTAAGGATTAAATTAATATATTTTGTAGGATAAATTAACGTCAAATTAATGAGAAATTAATGTTTAAAGTAGGAAATGTCAGTTTTAGTGTAGGATGTATGTGTGTGTAAGGTCGATATTGAAATAAACTGTTCATATGTCGCCGCGCATTTTGCGCGACAGATGGCGGAGGTGACAAATGTCTATGGCTTTATATTACATGCGCCTTCATAAAGAAAGCTATTTTTTTATTTGTTGGTTAAGTTACACAAAATGGAAAGATATTTACATTAAAAAAAAGCATATATAGTTCCAAACCCCGAAAATAAAAAATGAATATTATAGACCAATAAAAGAATAAATAAACTCCCCCTACTTTTAAAATCAATTTTTCTATTTTTTGGTATAGATTTAAACAAAATGGAAAAAAATTTATATTTAAAAAAAACATATATAGTTCCAACCCCCCAAAAGAAAAAATGGATATTTTAGACCAATAAAAAAAACAAACTCCTCCTTCAATAAGAAAGCTATTTTTTTATTTGTTGGTAGATTTAAACAAAATGGAGAAAAAAAGTTAAATTTGAAAAATAAAACATATAATTCCAACTCCTAAAAGACAAATGGATATTTAGACCAATAAAAATAAAGTTAAAACTCCTCCTTCATAAAGATAGCTATTTTTTATTTGTTGGTCAAGTTACACAAAATGGAAAAAAATTTATATTTGAAAAATAAAACATATAATTCCAACCCCAAAAGAAAAAAAATGACTTAGACCAATAAAAGAATAAACAAACTCCTCCTACTTTTAAAATAAATTTTTCTATTTGTTGGTAGGTTTAAACAAAATGGAGAAAAAAGTTATATTTAAAAAATAAGACATATTATTTCAACCCTCAAAAGAAATAATGGATGTTTTAGACCAATAAAAAAATAAACCATCTTTTTTCTCTATTTTGTTTAAATCTACCTACAAATAGAAAAATTTATTTCAAAAGTAGGAAGAGTTTGTTTATTCTTTTATTGGTCTATAATATTCCTTTTTTCTTTTCGGGGGTTGGAACTATATATGGTTTTTTTAATATAAATATTTTTTCCATTTTGTGTAACTTGACCATCAAATAAAAAAATGCTTTCTTAATGAAGGAGGAGTTTCAGCTCAATTTTTATTGGTCTAAAATATCCATTTTTTCTTTTGGGGGGTTGGAACTATATATGTTTTTTTTAAATATAAATTTTTTTCCATTTTGTTTAAATCTATACAAACAAATAGAAAAATTGATTTTAAAAGTAGGAGGAGTTTGTTTATTCTTTTATTGGTCTATAATATTCATTTTTTCTTCTGGGGGGTTGGAACTATATGTTTTTTTTTAATATAAATATTTTTTCCATTTTGTGTAACTTAACCAACAAATAAAAATAGCTTTCTTTATGAAGGAGCATGTAATATAAAGCCATAGGCAAATGTCACCTCCGCCATCTGTCGCGCAAAATGCGCGGCGACATATCAACAGTTTATTCCAATATCGACCTTACACACACATACATCCTACACTAAAACTGACATTTCCTACTTTAAACATTAATTTCTCAATAATTTGACGTTAATTTATCCTAAAAAAGATATCAATTTCATCCTTAGATTTTCCTTTATCATTTCCAATACTTTTTTTGGCATTATTACATCAAAAAATAACAATTTTATTAGTCTATCCTAAACCTACCTTAAATCTACCATAACTTGGGTAGATTTACGATAGCCCAATCCGACAGGGAATATTTTCAGATAAAAATATTTAAATTTTAGTGCAAAATGCAATTGTTTATTTATAAACAATTAAAAAGAAATAGTGTTCTGGATGATATTTTAAGTTAAAAAAATTACTTAAGGGGAGATTCCACAGAAATTAAGGTTTTTTAAAATTTTTTTTTATAGGTAGTAAAATAAATATTTGTTAGTTAAACTTTTTTTACAATAAAATACTTGTGTTACAGTAATAAAAACCATTTTTTATTTATTTATTTTTTTAATGGAGTCTTAGAAAATGGCTGCCGAAAGTGGTCCCTTCTAAAAGTTGTTTACACTTTTTCTCTGCGACAATTAATCTAAAATAAAAAAGTCAAAAATTTTCTTAATCTATACCATTATGGCTATCGTGTAAACTAGAACAAAAAATTTTTTTTTAAAAAATAACCAAAATGAGTGTAAACAAGTTGAATATGTGTAGTTTTGAGAAAAACGCGTTTAAAGTTTGAAGGACCAAATATACAAAAATTTAACTTAAAGTTATATACATAACCTTTGATATGTAACAGTAGACATTTTTTATTACTTAAGAACTACTCTTTCAAGCGGTGCGAAAAGAAAAAATGTAAATTTTAAAATAAACAAATTGCAGTTAGGTAATTAATGAAAAAACATGAATTTTCGAGGTGGAAAGGTGATGTTATTCCTACTCTCCTGCTCGCGAGTCTATTCTTATCAAACCTATTTTGAATTCTTTTAATATTGGTGATTAAATAGTCCTGATAAGGCCTCCACAAAATAGCTGCAAATTCAATTATGGATCTAACCAACGTAAAATACAGTATTTTTATGGCTAATTCATTTTTAAAATTCGAGGCATTTCTCATGACAAAGCCCAAGACCTTGTTGGCTTTATTAATTGTGTAGTGGATGTGGTCATCGTAGTCAAAAGAACTATTGAGCATTACCCAAGGTCACGTATAACTGTTAATTTAGAAATTGTATCTGAACCAATGTGATAGAGAAAGTCAGGATCTGTGTTGGATCTGGAATATGACATTTAATGGCATTTACTGACATTAAACAACAGTTTATTCTTGATGGACCATTCATGGAGACGATCGAGATCAGATTGCAGATCCAGCCTTGGCAAAACCTGTATAGACAGTATCCACCTCAGCCCCCGATTCAATTTTGTTCAGAACAAAATTTGAGAAAATAGTAAGATTAGTTATAGTAGATCTATTTCTTGTAAAACCGTGCTGCTCATCGATAATCGTGTGTTCTATCTGAGAATAGAGCTCATCATAAATAAGACTCTCAAAAATTTTAGAGATTGTGCTCAGTATAACTATAAGGCGATAGTTTGCAACATTACTTTTGTTACCGCCCTTATGTACGGGAATTACGACTCCTCGTTTCCAGACCGATGGGAATATATCACATGTAAGAGATAAATTGAATAATATAAACAATGGTTCAACAAATGACGTACAGCACGACTTTAAAAGAGAGGATGGTATTCCATCAGGTCCAGCCCCTTTTCTTATATCAAGCGATTTTAATAATTATTGTAATAATCGGGGGCTGCAACGGACACACTGGGCGAAGGATTGTTATAAACAGAAAAGCGAGGAATTCTAGAACTCGATCGAAGGTTGTTCACAAATTTCCAAAAAAATTTGGGGTTAGATATAACTGAGTTTTCAACGCTCGCTATATAGTTTTTGTAACAAATTTTAGACTTAAATTTACACTCAGCACGTAGACGGGAGAAAACTAAAAAATCTGCAGGAGATTTAGTTCTTTTAAAAGTAATGTGCGCTGCCTTCTTTAGCGAAACCAGACGTTTGAGTTCACTATTGAACCAAGAGGTATAAGCAGTTGACTTAAACGTTTTACAGGAATAAACAATTCAAGAGAATTTTACATAAAATATCATAAAAAATGGCAACTGCGTCCTTGATATTCAAGTGTCCCAGAATTTCATTCCAATTTATGCCCAAAAGGTAGGTATTTAAATCTATTTAATTTGCTTTGACAAAATCATATTTACAATGAGGTTGACTAGAATTATTATAATTTGCACTCGCAGTGTCAACGGGAGTAACAGAAAAAACAAAAGGAGGGAGATATGCGTCAATAGGAAGAATTATTTCGTTAGCTAGTTCAATTTAAAATTTTAAAAGTTGGTAAACACTAAATCCAGAATATTGTCGGCAGTATTCTCAATTGTATCTACTTGTTTAAAGTTTAAGAATTCTAGAGTCTCCGACCATCGATTTGCAATCTGAACGTGAGAAATGCACTTTAGAGTTACAAATAGGTCCACTGTCAGAACGTAAACGCCATGAAATAAAAGGTAAATTAAAATCTCCGATTATAATAATTTTCGCAGATTGATATAAAAAAGTTATTTCTTCGAGAATGTCACAAAAGATTGATAAGTAGCTATATTCGAGTTTGGCGGTATATAAAAACTGCCGACTATGACGTGTTCAATGAAAATGTTATTGGTTACCAACGCTATAGCCCTTAGCGTCGACTTACACGCGATCAACACACCTCCACCACGTGAAAGACAACTAGTATCGGAATTTCTATCCTTGCGAAAAATATAAAAATTTTAAAAATTAAGCTTACGAGAACTGAATAATGCATTTAACCACGCCTCGGTAAAAATAAAAATGTTAAATGAAAACATGAGAGGCGCGTGTTTTCAAGATGAGGACTGTGTAAGTCGCTTTTCTTTGCAGACAGAAATGACCGATAAATATCCTTGGCCCTTTCCACAGTATGGCAACTTATTTTGACAGGTCTTGAACGAGTCTGATCCTGCATGAAAGTACAAAGTCTGAATAATTGTAAATTATCGAGAAGATCAGGTTTGCAGAATTTTAAAAATAGTTGCGAGACAGTGTTCAAAGTGTCGACTTGATTGTTAAGATCGTTAGAGAGGCCAAACAAAATAAGGTTACAGGATCTAGACAGACGATCATAAATTTCATGCATGCAATTCTGAGTAATTGTGCTCTGATTTAGATCTTTGAGAGTACCTTCTATTACTGCTATCCTTTGAGAATGGTCAGCAACATTATTTATAACTTCATCCACCTTGACAGTAACGACATCGACTTTAGTAGACAAATTATTTATGCTCGTAGACAAGGTAGAAAGTTCATTATTAAGACCGATTTTTAGGCCATTAACTGCGTTGTGAATTATACGCTTGATACTTTCATTTGTCAAAGAGACATGCTGCGACGGAGCGGGTTCGCTCGAGCCTGACTGGATCATTTTGGTGGGTGACTTGGGACGACAACACTTTGAAAAACCACCGTTCCACTTGCACACCCAGGGTGGTATGGGGAAGCACATATTTTACAAAAAACCCTTTTTTCTACCACTTGCTGCTTACACATAGAACACGTTTTGTCAGTGATAACTTGTCGTTGTCTCCCATGCTTTAAAAAAAGTGAGGTTATGAAAGACACACAGCCAAAATAAACGATAATATCACCAAATAGGTAAAAAAGTAACAAAACTGGTTAAAGTAACTAAGTAAAAACAGAGCTATGTCACGGCACCAAATTAAGATTTTATAGAATTGTATAAAACAATAAGAAATACGATATTTCACGGTAACGAAAATATTCAACACGTCGTTAAGGGGTCAGGGCCGTATCCCTGACCTGACTTTATGGAACAGCGTATGTGTCTTTAGACATTATAGGTTAAATTGTACATAAATTAATTTTTTTGTTTTTGGATATTGAATTGCTATTCAAGTGTTTATGCTTTAATTTTGCTCTATGAAGACAGACTTACTGTTTTGGTTTATGATTTAACATTCATTTAAAAAATGTAAAAAATGCCTATTTTGCGAATTGAAACGTAAGTTGCTTAAAAACTGGAAGCAATCCAATATTTTCAAGGTCAGATTCGTATTCTGCGTAGAAAATCCTGTAAGAATCAGCTGTAACATTTTAAGCAACATGCAGTTTATAAAATTTTGTCAGTCTGTGTAATTTTTGCTCAAAACGTCAGCTTACGTCGGACAAAATCTGACGCATTCAACAAAATAATAATATGAAATTTAATGAAATAAATTTTGCCGTCAGGCGCTAATTAGTTTTTAGAAAGATAGTTAATAAACTTTTACTCGACTCGGCAAAACACATAAATCAAAGTCTTACACTTCAGAGTTTCTCTCTCGCCCAGAAGGAATTCTTCCCAAACAAGTTGACAGCAGAAAATCCAACGGAGAGCCGCGCGACCTACTTTCGCTACTACTAGTGGGACAACCGGCGGAACAAGCTTTCCTTAATTATCATGATAAATAGGCCTATCAATTCGGGGCTTTACCGACGGATGGCGCGACGATTCGGAATTTTCGACAGGAATTAATCAAGTGAAAATTCACATCGTCACAAATTTTAAAATGAACTTTACCAGCTTAGTTTTCCAAAATTCAAAATAACGGATCCAATATGGCGGAAAATAAATTTTTAAAATAGTTAATTTTGCTTGAAACTTGTTACTCTGGGGTTTTCGGGGTCGCCGACTACGAATGTAAAATTAGATTCGCCATTTTGAATTTTGGAAAGCTAAGGTTATATTCGTAATCTGTGACCCCGAAAACTCCCGAGTAACAAGTTTCAAGCAAAATTAACTATTATAAAAATTTCTTGTCCGCCATATTGGATCCGCCTTTTCGAATTTTGAAAAACTAAGGATCTAGTCGTAATCGGCGACCCCGAAAACCTCCGAGTAACAAGTTTCAAGCAAAATTAACTTTTTTTAATATTTCTTTTCCGCCATATTGGATCCGCCATTTTGAATTTTGGAAACCTAAGGTTATATTCGTAATCTGCGACCCCGAAAACCCCCGAGTAACATGTTTCAAGCAAAATTAACTATTTTTTAAAATTTCTTGTCCGCCATATTGGATCTGCCTTTTTGAATTTTGAAAAACTAAGGTTATATTCGTAATCAGCGACCCCAAAAACCTCCGAGTAACAAGTTTCAAGCAAAATTAACTATTTTTGAAATTTATTTTCCGCCATATTGGATCCGCCATTTTTGAATTTTAGAAAACTAAGGTTATATTCGTAATCAGCGACCCCGAAAACCACAGAGTAACAAGTTTCAAGCAAAATTAACTCTTTTTTAAAATTTCCTCTATTTGTTTATAATATTGTTTAAAAAAAGTAATTTTAGTTGCTATTTTTGGGCAACCATTTAGAAATTCAATATCCAAAATAGTCCTACGTTGTGCCCCTACTATTTATGACGCGATATTTCTATTAGTAGAAGGTTTGTTGAAGGGTTTAGCTATTAAGAAATTAAGAAAACAAAAAAAAATTTTAATCGTGTTTTTTCTTCAAAAATGTTATATAAATGGTTTATTTAACATTTTTCAGTTTTTTTAGTACGCTATTCGAAAGAGGGATTCAAGATACATAAGAAAAGTGTATTTACAAATTATTCTTGGTGCTTTTTTAGATTGAAATATGTCAAAAAAGTTCTATAGAATGATTCTATAGAATAACTCTATAGAGCATTCTATAGAGTATTTTACAGCGAATTCTATAGAATATTCTATAGAAATTTTGTAGAATTTATGTAAAAATAAATTTTTTAATTTCTACATAAAGTCTATAAAATATTTCTAGTCAAAGTCTATAGAATTCGTGCAGATATTCACAAAAAATATTTCTTTTTACAAATTCTATAAAATATTCTAGAGAATACTCTATAGAATTCGCTATAGAATTCTTTTAATGTTCTCTTTTAATGAAAAAATTCCTAAATTTGACCTTTCCTTTCTACACTTGCATGGCAGCCTGACCCCCTAAGCTTCACATTCTAAGTAATTTCTAAAATTTCCAGTGAGATTTATTTAAATAGTTGTAAATAAATTAAATACTAATAATCAATAAAATCTAGTCCATCGCAATTAATATGAATAAGAAACAAATATTTACACACATATATACAAAATGTACAGAAATATATATTTATATATATATGAGCGATTCCATCTCAAGTGATCAAGGTGGAGAAAAATTTTTCTCCAATCGTAGCAAAACTTGGGGCTTTTGTAGTACTCATAGATAGTAATTTTTCGTGAAAATATTTTTTTACCTAGTCCAATATTTTCCGAGGGGGAGGGGGTTAAATTTTTGTGTTTTTCAGTACAATGCTTATTTCAATAATTTTTTACTCTTAAACAATTAAACATACAAATTTGACAAAGTACATTTTGGAAAGGTTTTTTCATCCTCTTTCGATTAAAAATAAGCATTTTGAAAAAAAAAATTTTTTGACCAAAAAAAATCAAAATTAAAAATAAATTTCAATTTTTGAGGGAGATGGATACGATTTTTTTTTTTTTAAACGAAAGCTGAGGTTTTTTCCTAAAGGGACATATAAATGGTAAAGTGGGACTAGAACGTTTAAACATTGAAAAAAAGAGTTTTCTACTCGCCGGAGCGCTCAAAACCCGGTTTTTAGCTCCGTTTTTGGAGAAAACTCTTTTTTTCAATGTTTAAACGTTCTAGTCCCACTTTATCATTTATATGTCCTTTCAGGAAAAAACCTCAGCTTTCGTTAAAAAAAAAAAAAAATCGTATCCATCTGCCTCAAAAGTTGAAATTTATTTTTAATTTTGATTTTTTTGAGTCAAAAAATTTTTTTTTTTCAAAATGCTTATTTTCAATCGAAAGAGGATGAAAAAACCTTTCCAAAATGTACTTTGTCAAATTTGTATGTTTAATTGTTTAAGAGTAAAAAATTATTGAAATAAGCATTGTACTGAAAAACACAAAAATTTAACCCCCTCCACCTCGGAAAATATTGGACTAGGTAAAAAAATATTTTCACGAAAAATTACTATCTATGAGTACTACAAAAGCCCCAAGTTTTGCTACGATTGGAGAAAAATTTTTCTCCACCTTGATCACTTGAGATGGAATCGCTCATATATATATATATATACTAGAGGGGCTCCGCCCCTCTCTGCGCCAACACCTTTATTTTATATTTACTTCTATTTATGGATAATATAAAGATTGTAAAATGCGATCTTATGATATTAGCCATTCTCTTTGTCATCAATTTTGAAGTAACATAACAGCCTGCAAGAAAGAAATTTTTTTTTGGCATAGGCTTTGATATCCTATTTGAGGGGGCAAGCTCTGACCTGTGGTAAAACACAGATCAAATTTTGACGTAATGTGAAGGTCTACATTAAGTCCCATTTTTAAAACACGTAGCTTAAAAAAATAGGTAAAATTAAACATGTATTTCTATCCGTTATTTATCCTCTTTTCGACCTAAAGGTAGAAAAAAGGTCAATTTAGACATAAGTTTTGACTTATGTTTTTCACATATGAGCGATTCCATCTCAAGTGATCAAGGTGGAGAAAAATTTTTCTCCAATCGTAGCAAAACTTGGGGCTTTTGTAGTACTCATAGATAGTAATTTTTCGTGAAAATATTTTTTTACCTAGTCCAATATTTTCCGAGGGGGAGGGGGTTAAATTTTTGTGTTTTTCAGTACAATGCTTATTTCAATAATTTTTTACTCTTAAACAATTAAACATACAAATTTGACAAAGTACATTTTGGAAAGGTTTTTTCATCCTCTTTCGATTGGAAATAAGCATTTTGAAAAAAAAATTTTTTTGATCAAAAAAAATCAAAATTAAAAATAAATTTCAATTTTTGAGTGAGATGGATACGATTTTTTTTTTTAAACGAAAGCTGAGGTTTTTTCCTAAAAGGACATATGAATGATAAAGTGGGACTAGAATGTTTAAACATTGAAAAAACGAATTTTCTCCAAAACGGAGATAAAAACCGGGTTTTGAGCGCTCCGGCGAGTAGAAAACTCTTTTTTTCAATGTTTAAACGTTCTAGTCCCACTTTATCATTTATATGTCCTTTCAGGAAAAAACCTCAGCTTTCGTTAAAAAAAAAAAAAAATCGTATCCATCTGCCTCAAAAGTTGAAATTTATTTTTAATTTTGATTTTTTTTGGTCAAAAATTTTTTTTTTTCAAAATGCTTATTTCCAATCGAAAGAGGATGAAAAAACCTTTCCAAAATGTACTTTGTCAAATTTGTATATTTAATTGTTTAAGAGTAAAAAATTATTGAAGTAAGCATTGTACTTAAAAACACAAAAATTTAACCCCCTCCCCCTCGGAAAATATTGGACTAGGTAAAAAAATATTTTCACGAAAAATTACTATCTATGAGTACTACAAAAGCCCCAAGTTTTGCTACGATTGGAGAAAAATTTTTCTCCACCTTGATCACTTGAGATGGAATCGCTCATATAGGTAAAAAAATAGGTCAAATTAGACATAGATTTTGACGTAATGTGAGGCCATTATTTATCCACTTTTTGACCTATAGGTAAAAAAATAGGTCAAATTAGACATAGATTTCGAAATGATGAGAGGCCGTTATTTATCCTCTTTTTGACCTAGGTCAAAAATAGGTCAATTTTAACTAATGCCCTTTTAATTGCAAAGTGGCAAAATTCAAAATAGCGTCCTTACTGTATCCTCTGAAAGTCAACAAAATCCAAAAAAAAGAAAATATATTTATCAATCACTTTTAAAAAACGGTACAAAAATGCTGAATCATAAAATATTTTATTGTTTTCGGGGTCGCTGATGACGAATCCGGTGTCAGTTTTTCAAAATTCAAAATGATAGATCCAATATGGCGAATGAAATTTGAAAAATATATTGAATTTGCTTATAATTTGATTTCTCAGTAGTTTCGAAGTCAGTGATTACACAGGCCGACAAATTTTAATCAACTGCATGTTGCCTAAAATATTACTGCCGATTCTTACAGGATTTTGTCCGTAGAATACGAATTTGACCTTGAAAATAATGGATTGGCTCCAGTTTTTAATCAATTTACGTTTCATTATACAAAATATGCATTTTTGGCATTTTTTGAATGATTGTACAACAATACACAGAAACAGTAAATTTGTCCGCATAACACCAATTGAAAGCTTAAACACTGCTCTTCAATATCCAAAAACAAAAAATGTAATTTATGTACACTTTAACCTGTAATGTCAAAAGAGACATTCGCTGTTCCACAAGCATATTGAAAACAACAGTACTTTTGACCATGTAAGGTAATTTAAATAACAATTAGTCTCTCTAGGGGTTTTTATGGTCGCTGCTTACTGATCTGTATTTAGATTTTAATATTCAAAATGGCGAATCCAATATGGCAGAATTTTTTTTAAATTTTAAATTTTTATCATAAAAGGCGTAAATTATCTTTAAAAATTTGGTCCGCCACTTGTAATTTTTATATTTCATAGCAGATTTGTAACTAGCGATTATAAAAACGCCAGAGACACTAATTTTTACTTGAATTACCTTACATGGTCAAAAGTAATATTAATTTTAATACGTTTATGGAACAGCGTATGTTTTTTTGGACATTATAGGTTAAAGTGTACATAAATTACATTTTTTGTTTTTGGATATTCAAGAGCAGTGTTTAAGCTTTCAATTGGTGTTATGCGGACAAATTTACTGTTTCTGTGTATTGTTGTACAATCATTCAAAAAATGCCAAAAATGCATATTTTGTATAATGAAACGTAAATTGATTAAAAACTGGAGCCAATCCATTATTTTCAAGGTCAAATTCGTATTCTATGGACAAAATCCTATAAAAATCAGCTTCTATTGGTTAGGCCACAAAATTTTGTTGGCCTGTGTTATGAATCTAATGTCAGATTTTTAAAATTAAAAACAACGAATCCAATGTAAGTATTTGGGCGCTTTTAAAAAGGCCGATTGATGAAACTATAAAATTAAAAATTTTTTTTGGGATTTTGTAGCCTTTAAAAAGGCTGATTAAAATAAAGATTTTGTAGTTTTAAAAAATGCTGTTTGTTAATATTTCAAATTTTTAATAATTTCGTAGCCTTTAAAAAGGCCGATTTATATAAGGATTTTGTAGCCTTAAGAAATGCTGTTTGTTAAAATTTTAAATTTCTAATAATTTCGTGATCTTTAAAAAGGCCGATTCAAATATATTTACAAAATACATCCCAACCTATGTAATTGTATTTTAATACTGCATAACTGCAATCGGTGTGGTGCATTTGAATATCTGAATATTTTTAACTGTCTTTCTGTCTTTCCAAAATAGATGAAATTTTGGAAGTAAAGTTTTTAATCCCGGGACAAGATAGATATTTCTTTTTATTTAGTGGTTCAAACGATTCAGGTGATTTCTCGACTGCATTGCTTTAGTAACATCTTTTTCTACATTCTGCGCAAATCCTAGCGTTTTGAGGTATCTGAGGAAATACCTTCAATAACCCCTTCGATATTTTTCATGAATCTAATCCCTTATGCTTATCCCGATTAAGGGGATTGAATCACCTATCTATGTGTAATGAACCACCAGAAGACTGTCCATTACTTTCTGCCATGATTTAGTTAGAAATTATGTACAAATACAGTACAAAATCTGTGAAAACAAACAGAACAAATAATCAAATAATTTTACAGAATGTAATGACAACCCGAATCAATTAATGATCTGCTTCAAATAAATTATATTTGGGACTCACTATTCTAAGCGGAACCACAAAAAAAAATGTTTATTTTGACCCATATCGATGAAATGACATGAAACACTGCTAAAATGTCACTACCGTGGCATGTCCCCTACACAGTTTTTATAACTTTCCCTTTGCTTTTAAAAAACTATTATTATATAATAATAATAATATAATTAATTAATCATAATTAATAATATAATATAATTATGAATATGATTACACACACTGCATTTGTACGAATCATTTTATATTGTCGTTTATTTTTTGTTTACAAAACCTCTTCAAAATTTTTCCCTAAATTTTTTAGATTTTTAAAATTACTATTAAATGTTTAACTATATCAACTGCATTTACGTTGCAGAAGTATGTGTAAGGTCCCAAGAAATTTGATCGTAATTTTAAACCTTGTCCTTTTTGAGTGTTCAATAATTCCGTTCTTTTCATAGTATTGATCTGCTCACTAGTTAGATATTCTGGACTTGGATCAGCATCTTCACATTCTAAAGCAGCGTTGCCAACCCTCCGGATTTC
The DNA here is from genome assembly GCA_032872475.1 of Leptopilina myrica (nomen nudum). Classification (NCBI taxonomy): domain Eukaryota; kingdom Metazoa; phylum Arthropoda; class Insecta; order Hymenoptera; family Figitidae; genus Leptopilina; species Leptopilina myrica (nomen nudum). Next base: position 36,627,358 of record CM065458.1, on the reverse strand, counting down.
TACTGATTTTTATCCTATTCGTGGATATCCGGAGAAGTGTTAAAATCTCCGGATTAACAAGTTTTGAGTTAATTGAGCCATTTAAATAAATAACACTGGTTTACAGTGAAATTGCCAATCAAACAAAAATTTTTTTTTCGATCAGTAGGTATTTTCTGAGTAAGAAAATCATAGTTTTTATTTTTTTCCCTCGTGTAGTTTTTTTGTAGCTTCAAATTTTGTATTTTTAAGGAGCGACGGCACATAAATTTACCTGTAGAAAAATCAACTCGTCCAAAAATGATGAAAAGGATGTCGTTGGAAAGGTAATTAAATTATCTTTCAATCCATATATTACAGAATAAAATTGAATGAAAATTGAGAGAGCTACAATCGATTCAAGATCAAATTTCATGGAAATTTCGATAATTTTTAGACACTTGAGTAACTGTTGATAATTTTTTTTTCACAACAAGCAGTAGAAAATATTTAGATATTAAATTTTTTATTGATAGCTTATTCCATTGAGAAACTTTTGAGCCCTTGTAGACCTTGATTGGATTAAAAATGAAAATTCTACACTACATTTAGTGAACGAAACTACGTTGCTATCTTTAGTATACTTTTCAATATTTGCAGCAAACATGCAAATAGTAAAATTAAGTTAAGTGCTAAAGGTACTAAAATCACACGTCAAGAAATTCTACAGTTGCTCAATTCGAATACAATGTCAAATATCAAAATTTCAAAATGGCGGATCAAATATAGCGGACAAGTTTTTTTAAAAAATCGATTAAATTTACGACAATTTTGTTACTCGGGGTTTTTCGGTGTCGCTGATGACGAGTCTGATGTCAAATTTTAAAAATTAAAAATTGTGGCTTCAATAGAGTAGACGAGTTTTTGCTCTCTGATTAGGTCTCTGATTACAAATTCGATGTCATATTTTGAAAATATGACAAAAACCCCTTTGAATTTTCAAAATATGACATCGAATTTGTAATCAGAGACCTAATCAGAGAGCAAAAACTCGTCTACTCTATTGAAGCCACAATTTTTAATTTTTAAAATTTGACATCAGACTCGTCATCAGCGACACCGAAAAACCCCGAGTAACAAAATTGTCGTAAATTTAATCGATTTTTTAAAAAAACTTGTCCGCTATATTTGATCCGCCATTTTGAAATTTTGATATTTGACATTGTATTCGAATTGAGCAACTGTAGAATTTCTTGACGTGTGATTTTAGTACCTTTAGCACTTAACTTAATTTTACTATTTGCATGTTTGCTGCAAATATTGAAAAGTATACTAAAGATAGCAACGTAGTTTCGTTCACTAAATGTAGTGTAGAATTTTCATTTTTAATCCAATCAAGGTCTACAAGGGCTCAAAAGTTTCTCAATGGAATAAGCTATCAATAAAAAATTTAATATCTAAATATTTTCTACTGCTTGTTGTGAAAAAAAAATTATCAACAGTTACTCAAGTGTCTAAAAATTATCGAAATTTCCATGAAATTTGATCTTGAATCGATTGTAGCTCTCTCAATTTTCATTCAATTTTATTCTGTAATATATGGATTGAAAGATAATTTAATTACCTTTCCAACGACATCCTTTTCATCATTTTTGGACGAGTAACAACTTTCGAGTTAATTGGACTGTCCAATACTTTCTTCGATTATTTAGTTAGAAATTAGGTACAAATACAGTTTAAAATCGGTGAAAACAAACAAACCGAATAATCAAATAATTTTACAGAATGTAATAAATAAACCTAAAAACAAAACGAAACAATTGACCTTGTTTTAAAACGTAAATGAAACAATACTATCACTACATCCTTTCAGAGACTAAATTTTGTTTAGAAAATACCTATACTGTAAATTATATTTAAGAATTTATGAAAATTTGTTAAGATTTTTTTTCTAACAACTGATATATTAAATCAATTCATCAAATGAAAAGATAAACGGTGCTTGAGTATTCAGTGTTATATTTTAATTAATTATCTTTACAGTCATCTTGTAAAAGATGATATATCTTCGTGATAGGGTTGACATAAATGTAAAAGAAGTTATTAGAAGTATTTCCTTAGAGCTTTCAGAACTGTAGGATAGTGACCACTATACACATAAGTGCAACTAATGTAATTTTGCCTAGAATTCATGGAAATCGAATGGACAACCAAAGAAATGAAATTTATTTTAGTGTGCCCAAGGGAAAAATTTGTTACTTTCTCTCAAAACAAATTTTAGAGCCGCTATTATAAATTTTTCAAATTTTAAGCGAATTCCCTAAATTTTTTAAATTTTAGTCGCCATATTGGATCCGCCATTTTGAATTTTAAAAAACTGACATCGGATTCGTCATCAGCTTCCCCAAAAAAACCCCGAATGACAAGTTTCAAGTGAATTGAATAAATTTTCTAACAATTTTCAAAAATTATGCGCCATATTGGATCCGCCATTGTGAATTATGAAAAAATTAATAAATTAATAAATATTTTTTGACGAAACCAAAAATAGAGAGATGGGGTGGCTGCGTTCATAAAGAATGCCCCATATATATTATATATTTATATATAGGACGTTTCACGTTAAGCGGACCACCCCGATAACCAAAATTGTGAGCTTCCGAAATAATTACTTATACCCAAAAATGATTCATTTAAATAAGTACTATCCAAAAATATGTGGCCTTTTAAAAAATCCAATATGGCGGCCACAATATAACCCATAAATGTGTCTAAATTCAAAAACAGAGGCCTAAAAGTCCTAATAAAGAGGAATTAAATAAGGAAATCACCTATGTACTGGCGGTAAAATTAGCATTAGGATACATACTTTGTATTCCATAAGCAATAAAGGTAGTTTGATATCGGTTTTCAAAAAATAAATATGTTGGATCCAATATGGTGGACAAAATTTTTTTTTTAATGCATCGAATTTGCTTAAAAGTTGTTACTCAAAGGTTTTTGGAGTCGCTGATACTGAATCTGCAGTTAATTTTCAGAAATTCAAAAAAATAGCCACGAAAGCACGTCTATTTAATGTATTGAAGTTCAATGTCAGTTGCGAGATAGAAATGAAAACAATCATGATCGACATCTAGCGGACAACAGCGTAAATTTAACAAATGTCGTGCGCAATCTAACCACGTTCGAAATGCAAACTTAACGTCAAAATTTAAATAATACATAATAATTGTAGTAGATACAAATTTATTTATTTGCTTCTTTTATTTTTTTAATACATTATTTAATTAATTTTTAAAATCTGTTTATAAAATGAGTATAAAAATTTAAAACATGTAAAAACATATTGAAATTGACTCAAGCTAAAACATAGTCTTGTGATATTCTTTAATTGCGGACTATTTTTAAAAAAATCCCATAATTTGTAAAAATGATGTTTAATATCCATAGAATTCATTTTTGAGAATTATTTTATACAATTTTTTGAATCAAACTTAGAATTTTAATTTTTAAGTCGAGTTTCACAGAAAAAAGGTTAGATTGACAGTTATGAAAATTTAATAAAGAATTATTTAATAATAATTTAGATAACACAAATTTTTTGATTGATATTTGTTAAAAATAGGCTTATTTACTTAAATAAATAGATTATTATGCAAACATACCTAAAATAATAGATAAAAATTGATTTTAAAATTTACCTATGAAATGTCAAAAGTCACTGCATTTTATTTACATTTTTCTAAAAAGTTTATAAATATTAACAAAATTTAATACTACATAATGTAAAGTACTTTCAATGTACTTTCATATTATGTGCTACCTTTTTAATTTTATAATAAAGAAATATGCAAAATGTTACCTTTAATATTGAGTATTTCATGATTTTCAGAGATTTTAATCACTTATTTCTTCTCAGGCGGAAGACTAAAAAATCCAATTTTTGTCTTAATATTAAAGTTTGATCTTCTTTTCCATTCTAATAAATTTTGGTAATAGAGAACGAGCTATTTTTCATTTTAAATTTAGTTTAAAAAATCTGCTTCCATAAGCGAGTTTGTTGGTTAAAATACAAGTAGATTTTTGCAAGACTATTGTGATAGCCAACTTTAGTTTTATAAAATTATCTGCTATTTAACCAACAAACTCGCTTATGGAAGCAGATTTTTTAAACTAAATTTAAAATGAAAAATAGCTCGTTCTCCATTACCAAAATTTATTAGAATGGAAAAGAAGATCAAACTTTAATATTAGGACAAAAATTGGATTTTTTAGTCTTCCGCCTGAGAAGAAATAAGTGATTAAAATCTCTGAAAATCATGAAATACTCAATATTAAAGGTAACATTTTGCATATTTCTTTATTATAAAATTAAAAAGGTAGCACATAATATGAAAGTACATTGAATGTACTTTACATTATGTAGTATTAAATTTTGTTAATATTTATAAGCTTTTTAGAAAAATGTAATTAAAATGCAGTGTCTTTTGACATTTCATAGGTAAATTTTAAAATCAATGTTTATCTAATATTTTAGGAATGTTTGCATAATAATCTATTTATTCAAGTAAATTAGCCCATTTTTAACAAATATCAACTAAGAAATTTGTGTTATCTAAATTATTTTCATGCTTCTTTATTAAATTTTCATAACTGTCAATCTAACCTTTTTTCTGTGAAACTCAACTTAAAAATTAAAATTCTAAGTTTAATTCAAAAAATTGTATAAAATAATTCTCAAAAATGAATTCTATGGATATTAAACATCATTTTTACAAATTATGAGATTTTTTTAAAAATAGGCCGCAACGACTTTAGGTGAAATATAATAGACTGACCCTGCAGTATTGTTATTGTAAGCTTTTTAATTGTTTAAACGATTGTAGAGCAAAAGTTTTAAATAGCTTTCTATTTTCCAAAACAAATGTTCCAGTCCAAAAGTTCCAAAATCCAAAAGGTCAAAAATAAAAATGAACAAAAGGACAAAAGTTCTAAATTTAATAGAAGTTTTGGAACCTATGATCTTTGCAAAAAAAACTTTTGGATCATGCAATCTTTAGGCCTTTTTTATTCGCACTTTTGTTTTGGAACTTTTGTCTTCCAAACGTTTAAACAATCTATAATTGCTAAGTTTTAACAACTCCGAATCAGTATAGATAAGAGCAAATTTATATGAATTTGTCAGCTTTTATTCAAAATTTCAAAATCTCGGGGTAAATGTAAACAGCTAGTTTTAGGCGATTCAGGTGCATCAATATTTTTTTCCAACTCATAAAATTTTTCTCGGGAAGTAAAGAAACAAGTTCATGCAATAGAAATCCGTCCGTTTTACCTTTAAAATAAAACTAATGTTTTTGGTAAAAAATAGATATTCCGTTTACATTTACCCTAAATGACCATATATAATTATTTCTTCATATAAACGAAATTACTTAATCATAACAAAAACATTAAAAATATTACATTAAACATATTATATACGTAAGATTTTTATACATGCCCTTTAAAAAAGTTTTTTCGAAACAACCAACCGAAAACTTCACAAAAACTTATTGGAAATTTTCTTCTCACTGGTACAAATTAAAAGTGCAGAAAATCTTACAATGAACAAAATGCAATTATTTAACCGACACTTATAATTTTGTTTCTTCAATTTACCGATTTAAATAATGAAATTGACACGAGCACGGACTGTACACAAGTAAGGCCGCTATTTTTAAATTCACACATGTACTTTTTGAGACAAGCAAATATTTTTGTTTGACTCAAATAAAATGATTTGGTTGAATCAAACAAACTTGTGTGTTTTGTCAAACTAATAATATTTAACGAAACAATATTCACTATTCAAAACATTAATTTTTTAAATGAAACAAACACCTTCAATTAAAATATTTTTTTCGGATAACCAAACAAATTTTACGTATTTATCAAAATGACCTAAACTTTTATTTAAATCAACGAAATTGTTTTATTGTAACAAAAAAATAGCTTAATTTAACAGTTTGGTTAAGTGAAATAAACTTTTTCTCTGAGTGTAGTAATAACAATTAAAAGTAGAGCTTCTAGCGGCAGCCCACATAGCACAAAAACTTCCTGGAAACTTCCAGGAAGTTTCTCGTGAGAACCTTCGGAAGTTAGCCTTGGTAACTTCCTGGAAATTTCCAGGAAATACATTGATGTCTGCAGGTTAGAAGCTTCCCTTGGAAACATCCAGGTAACTTTCTGGAAGCTTCCAAAAATTATTTAAAATTTTGTTTATTGAAATTATTATTTAAAAAGGTTTAAAAAATTGAAATTATTAAAATTTTGCATTGTTTTAAAGTAAAAAAGTGGGTTTAATTAAAAAAAAATGATCTTAACAACTACAGCATACATGAGGGTAAGGCGGACTCGAACCCCAAGTCTCATAGGTGAGCTGCTGGGATAGCGCTGTATGCGCTCAACCAAATCGCCAATTGACTTTACAGGGTTGGTTTTTTTTACTCTTCCAATATGATGATGCATGCAAATAGCTTTTTTGCAGAAAATTTATTATTTGACAACCGTGAAAATAATCAATTGATTAAAAAATATTGATTGTAAATGATTAATTATGTGTGAAAAATTATTAAAGTTACTACGACTTTAAGGATTACATTCTCATCACATGTTTTTGCTGATTATTGCAAGATTAAGTAGACTTAAATGTATATTTTTGGTGTCGATGAGTAAAATTGTGAAATTGAGGAGGTGGATTTTAGAATCCAGCTCCTCAATTATATTTAATTACTAACACTTTTAGCAGAAACATGATTTGCTGAAGAAGCTATAATATTCAAAACTATTACACGGAAAAAATTTATTCAGGAAACATTCCTGAATTAGTTCAAGAACGGTGGATATGAGAAAAAGTCGACAATAATACTTTAACTTTAAGTGAAATAGTTGAAAACATTCTAGAATTATTCCTGACCTTAAAAGAAAAGATTTAAATTAGATACAGTATAATAGAAATAGGATATACTAATGTTAAGTTCAAGACACAGTTTGAAAAAATTAATAACGGTTCTAGATTTTTCGAGAAAATCACATTATTTTGAACAAGATTTCTAGTATTACCAAACAGTAACAATCACTGCTTGTTGTGCCTGAAAAATTCCCGAACTCTAAAAGAAAATTGGAGTGCGCAACGGTTACTTTGCGCAGAACGGCAGAATATATTCAACAAGTTTAACTTATAGTGATGGCTATAGCTACATTTCAAAAGTGTGGATGTAAAATGTAAATTTATGCCAATACAATTTGTACTCAAGATGTATACAATAAAACCATTTTATTTTAAAACAGATGTCTATTTCAAATGCAAGTGTCAATCAACTTCATAAGTGATTAGTTTTGTAATCTCATCTTAAAATTGTTTTAAAAATCATCAGTTTTAATATTTAATTATATTTGAAATTTAATTTTTTATACTTACATTTTATAAATATTAGATTTTAAAAAAATTGTGAAAATTAATCTTTAAATTATAGGTTTAAAATGTTTCTAAAACTTTTGATTTTAGAAAAGTTTTCAGAAAAATTAATTATTAATATTTATATTTCAACTAAAATAATTATACTAATTATCATCGTTTTTATTATTTTCTTTTTGTAATTTAATTATTTATGTTTTATTTAATTATTGTAATTTATCTTTCTTTTGATAAATTAATTTAAAATGAATTATACTATTATTTATTATTTTATTAATCAATAATTTTTATGTATATTATTTTAATTATAATAAAATGTAAATTAATTAAAAACCTTTGAAATTTTTAAATTTATTTCAAAAATAAAAATTTTCTATTTTACTTTTTTAAAAATTTCTCTAAAATATATTTACAACAATGTATATTTATAGATGTAACTGATGTACAACTTGTAATTATAATTGATATCGATTATCTATATTTTTAGTACCTATAATTTTCAATTCTAAATATTTCGTGGTATAACCTTCTTTAAAAACTGACCTTGGTATTTTAACATTTTTCCATCTTTTTAGAAACAAATTATTTTTACAATTTCTCTTGTTATTAACAAAACAAAACAATCCAACCACTCGTTCACAGCGATCTTCGTGTAGCGCGTGCGTGCAATATTTCGATAAACGTTGTAGTTGCGAGCGTATATGTATGTTACTAGTATAGGTTATGTTTATAAGTATAGTTTGTGTTTATATGTATATTTAGATGTGTTATATTTGCGGTGTATCTTGTTTGAATGTATGTTGGTTGGTGTATGTGAAAATAATACTGTATTTCTCTTCATATCTCTGAATTTTTTTTTCTTGAATTCACCTAGAAATTTTCCCGAACTCAACAAGAGTTGTTGCCGTACGGTTCGTATAGTTTCACTAAACATGACAATAGATTCTTAGATTTATCTTATAGTTTCTACTGCTTACAGTATTGGAAATATTCAATCAATTACTTTAGAGTTTCTCTTGAATTATTAACGAATTTTCACAGAAATTTAATTATTCTTTCTTGATATGTGTATATGATATTTTAAAACTAGTTAATCCGTAAATCTTAGCGACTTTTTTTCATATCCACCGTTCTTGAACTAATTCAGGAATGTTTCCTGAATAAATTTTTTCCGTGTAGAATCAAGAAGAGACTAATAAATACACTTCCTATGGGGCCATCCATAAACCACGTAGCCTCATGGGGGAGGGGGGGGGTCAAAATTCCCAAAAATGGTGCTACGTGGTTTATGGACGGCCCCTATACATTAGATTGTATTTTAAATTTGCTATTATACAAATATTTTCATTTAAAAGAATGAGCAATTTCGTGAAATCAGTGTGAGTTTAATTAATTTATTGTTAACGCATTTAGAGTTATTAATTATTTTTAAGAATGTTTATAGAAAATAAATTTATCATTCGGTAGTCAAATATTAAATGAGAAAGAAGCTATCAATTTTCTTATAAAAAACTTATTTTTTTTACTATTTCTTACTTTCTTATAGCTTATAGATTTATTTGAGATATTAAAAATTCAATAACGCTGGTGAAAATTTTTAGAAATTTTAAATTTTTTCTTTTTTTTTGCATTAACAAAATATTACAACAAAAATAAAACAATTAATAACTAAAAAAAACTAAAAAAACTAAAAAAAATAACTAAACTAAAAAAAAACTAAAAAAAACTAAAAATGGCTGGCTAACGAACTCGATCTGTATTTCAACACTATTTTTGTGCATGCAAAAATGCAAGTTGATGTAATAAGTTTTCAAGAGTTATCGTGGGAACACAATTGTATCTACAGACAGACACAAAGACACACATACAGCCAGACACTTTTTCTAGACCATGTTTTTCAGACTCAGAGGACCCCAAAACGTCGAGATTTCATGAAATTAGCGTGTAACACCAATGCGCGTGAGATAAATTTTTGACAGTAACTTTTCGTTTCTAGATTTACATTGTATAAAAAACACTAAACTTGTATTCTAGAAAAAAAATTACTGTCAAAAATTTATTTTACGTGCGTTGCTAATACACACCCAGGCAAAAAAACTACTGAAAATATTTAAAAAGTGCAAAGGACTTTTCTTCTTAATTTTTTCAGTAGAATATGACCCTTTAATATGTACACCCTTGACTGGAAGAGTCACTACGGTCGTGACACCTTTGGGTCACTTCGGGTTTCTTAGTTGTAACAAACTGTCATTTTCATTAAGTTCCAATGAAGTACGCAAGCAGTATAAACGTAAAACGTAAATGTGTAGTGAATTTTTGAAGCAAAACTTTTACTTTTAGTGTCGAGAAAGATTAATTAAACAAAACTCATTACAGAGTGCTTTTATACTTTGGTATGTTATTTAGTTTTTATTTCGTGCGTTTATGTCGGGTCACTTTACATCGTGCAGGTTAGGACACATAATTTTACAATTATGGTACGTTTTGACATCGGAAATTCATTTGTTTAAGGTAGAGATGTGTGAAGAACGTCATTTTACAGGGAAAAAAATTTATTCATGTTCGAAAAACGTTCATAAAATATTTTAAAAAGTCTCATTTCACATCTCCTTCGATAACGTATTGTAAACGTTTCGTGAACTGAGAACGTTTTAAGATTAATTTATATATGAATTTTATATTTCCGTTTTCCATTTTCAAGTGCATTTCAGCATTCTTCTGTAATATACGGGCCATTTTTAGAAATATTCTTTCATTTCACATTGATTTTCTACGCCAAATGGTTGCATATGATGACCCAATAATCCCTGCAAAATTTCAAGATGAGCATGTGCCCCCTTTCCGAAATACAGAGGGTCAAAGGGGGCCATGTCCAAAAATAGAATATGCAATATAATCGAATAATAATGTTTAAAAAAATCAGACAAAATGGTTCCCTTAAGATTTTCGTCTGCTGATTACGAATCTAAAGTCCGTTTTTAAAAATTCAAAATGGCGGACCCAATATGGGGGACGACATTTTTAAAAATCGATCCAATTTACTTAAAAATCATTACTCGGGGGTTTTTGGGGTCGCTGATTACGAATATGACGTCCGTTTTCAAAAATTCAAAATGGCGGATCCAATATGGTGGACGACATTTTTGAAAATCGATCCAATTGACTTGAAACTTGTTACTCGGGGTTTTTTGGGGTCTCTGATTACGAATATGATGTTCGTTTTTAAAAATTCAAAATGGCGGATCCAATATGGCGGACGACATTTTTGAAAATAGATCCAATTGATTTGAAACTTGTTACTCGGGGGTTTTTGGGGTCGCTGATTACGAATATAAAGGTGGACTAACATTGAAAAAGCACTAACCATTTTTTATTAGTAAATATATTTTTTTGAGCTTACACAGCTTCTAATCCCTTATCTTTGTTGATCGGGTTGTCGATTACATCTTGCCTTCATAGGTTGGATAACTTCATCTTACCTTTTTTGGTTGGATTATTATCTCTTATCTTTGCTGATCGGGTTGTTGATTACATCTTGCCTTCATTGGTTGGATTCTAATCCCTTATCTTTGTTGATTGGAATATTACATCTTACTTTAGATGGTTTCAAAATTATTACATCTGGCCTTTGCAAGCTGAATTTAGCCTTAAACCTTGCCTTTATTCGTTATATTAGATCCGACATTTTGAATTTTTGAAAACGGACATCACATTCGTAATCAGCGACCCCAAAAACCCTCGAGTAACATGTTTCAAATCAATTGGATCGATTTTCAAAAATGTCGTCCGCCATATAGGATCCGCTATTTTGAATTTTTAAAAACGGACATCATATTCGTAATCAGAGACCCCAAAAACCCTCGAGTAACAAGTTTCAAGTCAATTGGATCGATTTTCAAAAATGTCGTCCGCCATATTGGATCCGCCATTTTGAATTTTTGAAAACGGACGTCATATTCGTAATCAGCGACCCCAAAAACCCCCGAGTACACGGAAAAAATTAGTTGCTGAAATTTTCCTCGACTTTGTAGAAGACTTTCGGATGTAGTCGAAAGTATTTAAATTTTTAAATCACTCTGTTTTAAAAATCATATTGAAAGATCGAAGAAAAAATGTACTACATTCGAAGAAAATTTAGAAAAAGGATTTGAAACTTTCAGCGACAGTCGAGGAAAATGAAAACACAGTCAGCGCGAACGATTCAGCGACAGTCGAGGAAAATGAAATCACAGCCAGCGCGAACGATTCAGCGACAGTCGAGGAAAATGAAATCACAGCCAGCGCGAACGATTCGGCGACAGTCGAGGAAAAAAGACGTGTCCAAATTTTCTTCTACAGTATTCTAAACTTCCAACGATAGTCGCGGAAAATGAAAAATTCTGCGGACTAGTAAAAAAAATTCTTTCAGTTATTATTTATTTCATTCCTTTTATGCCTTATATTTAATTACAATCCTACATTTATACACAATCACAACACTCATCACATGTAATTTGACACTATTTAATTACTAATAACCTGCCTAAAACTAAATAGCTAACACCAATACGCATATTATCCTACACTTTCGTTGTTTCGCACGCTATATGAATCTACTTTTTCATCGTCCTTATATACTAAATGGAACCTTTCTTTACCGCTTGTGAGAAAAAGTGCAATATTTTGAAAATTAAAATTCTCAAATATTTCTCTTCAACATATTTTAGAATTTTAAAGAGTATTTCAGTATACGTTAAGGACTATTTTACAATTATTTTTAATTTATTAAATGAATAGAAAAATGATAATATTTAATTAAAATAATAACTAAGGCAATAAAATTATTTTCTGTTCATTATTCTAAAAACTTATTTAACGATTAATAATTATATTTTATATATACATATACAAAGATTTTAATCCTCCAATATATAATTCACAAACACTGTAGACAAGAATTTGTAAATGAACGGTATTAAATTGACTGCAGATCGCGTTTATCGCCTGAGAGTATGCGCATCTTTTCTGCGCACCGTTTTCCTCGACTCGTCGACGAAACTTTGTATCAAAGTGTTACAATAATTCCACGACTTTTTTCCGCTACTAGGTTTATAAAAAGTCCTCGACTTTTTTTAGAGAATTTCTGCTAAAATCATAGAGTATTTCTATAAGTTTATAAAGTATTTTTTCATATCCGAGAGTCTTCGAGTAGTAGCTGAAAACTTCAGCGACTAATTTTTTCCGTGTAACGATTTTTAAGTAAATTGGATCGATTTTTAAAAATGTCGTCCCCCATATTAGGTCCGCCATTTTGAATTTTTAAAAACGGACTTTAGATTCCTAATCAGCAGACAAAAATCTTAAGGGAACCATTTTGTCTGATTTTTTTTTAACATTATTATTCGATTATATTGCATATTCTATTTTTGAACATGGCCCCCTTTGACCCCCTGTATTTCGGAAAGGGGGCACATGCTCATCTTGAAATTTTGCAGGGATTATTGGGTCATCATATGCAACCATTTGGCATAAAAAAAGTTTCAAAATTCGAGGTACGAAAAAGGGGCATTTTTTGCCGAGGCTCTTTTTATACTGCTCGCGCGTAAAGTCAACATTTTATTAAATTTCTCGAAAACTATTTTCTGTCCCATTCTGCAAATGTACATATTCTATTGGAAAAAACGTCAGCTTTCCAATGTTTTGGTCAATTTTCTTGAAAGAGTTAGAAAGCACAAGAAAAATGCATTATTCATAAATTAAAATCCATAAAGTTTTGTCCGACTTATAGCGTCTTAAAGATAACAATGTTATTGAAAAATTGTGCCCTTCCCCTACTTTATACAATTAAAAAATTTTTTAATACTCCTGGAATTTGTTACTCTTATATAGGAAAACAAATTACAGAAGTAATAAATCAATCTCAGAACTTTTTTTGGGAGTGGTCCACTTAAGAAATGTTGTCCCTATACAGAAATAATAATTCTTACATCGTGTAAATTTTACTGAAATAACTAGAATTTTCTTACCCAAGTAGAAATGTCCGGAGCTATGACGGAGTTGGGCATCACCAATATTAGTTGCATTTATTTTAATTTTTGTAATACTTTTCTGTAATAGGGACGAAATTGTGAAAACGTTCCATAACTATGACTTTTACCTTATATGAATGTGTGAGTTAGTATTCTATATTTGTTCCTAATTATTTTCTTCGCATATTAAAAATATTTTTTCCTCCCTATTCGTCTCTTTAACAAGGATTGTTCTTTCGTAAACTCTATTTCACAATTCTCTTTCTCACCTTATCCACACTAGTATTTCTCCTTTTTTCTACTGTTCTCCTTCTTTTTGTATTCATACTATTTTTTGTCCATTCTTTATCCACAGCATCAGTTTCCCTAATGCCCTTAATGAATTTCTAACTAAGTTTACGCCCTTTAGGTTTTCGTTCTCGCTTCATGTAAGCCTGACAAAGAGCTAAAAGCAAGCATTATAATACGCCGCCAACTGAACTTGCTTCTAGCTCTTACCCAGTTGGCTTTTTCTGTCTGACCGATACAACAATTCGCTACTAAAAGCAGAGAGAGAGAGAGAGAGAGAGAGAGAGAGAGAGAGAGAGAGAGAGAGAGAGACTGAAAGAAAGCTTTACTATATAACCTATAGACGATTGTAATAAGCGAAGCGAAAAATTGTAGGGTCGTCGATTCTTTTCATTCCTGTTATCAGCCAATTTAAGCTCTAAAATTAGATGAAAAACGATAAAAATCTTTTTTGAAATTTACTACAGTTATGAAATATTAAAATATATATTTAATAACTCAAAGAACTTTGTAAAATTAACAACTTTTTCACATAATTGAAACACAAAAATTATAATGAAAGTTAGTTACTTTGTTGAAATTATCTTGTGATGATATCATAAAGAATCGATATTCATTAATAATTTTACTTTTATGAAATAAATTCTTTTTTCTAAAATAATGTTTAATGAATGGAAATATTATATATTAAAAATTTTAATTACTTCCCAATGTTAATCTATTAATAGAAAAACAAATATAAATATTTATTTATTTCATATATAAACGAGATATACCTTTTCTTACAATAAATTATACTTATATGAATTAATAAAAATTAATATAATAAAAAATTTAGTCAATAAATATAATTATTAAATTTTTTATTTTTGATGTAATTTTAATTAGAGTACATTGAATTTAATTTTGTTAAATAAATAAATATATAAAATAAATATTTATCAAATGTGGAAGAAGAATTAATAATTAATAAATACTTTTAAGATATTAATTGAATGAATGGTAAATTAATATTTCTTTAAATGAATAAAAGAAAGTTTTACATTTAACAAAGAAATGGTTAAAAGTGTTTGTAGTAAACATTTTTTGATTCAAGGTATGTGACAAAAAAGGAAATTTTCTTATAACACAGTCAGTTTTTAAGCTACAGAGAAATATGCTTACACGTGCTTCAATTTTTCTTGTCTTTCTTTATTGTTCAATCACAACAAAATGTAAAAAAAATTACATGTATTTTCAGTTTAATTATCTGAGGATACCTGTCGTCGACTGGCGAAAGCTGATAAATAAAATAATTATTAGAGGAAAATAAATAACAATTAAATAAAATATTAGGGTCATTTGGGGTAAATGTAAACAGTAGATGTTGCAGCTAAATTTACAAACTTAAAAATAAGTTCGACGTCAATATTTTTACCTCAGCTCACCTACAAGATGTTCTGAGTATTGCCAATATTTTATTTTGACAATTGGCAATGCCATAGTGTAAATAATTTTTTAATGCAAAAAAGATTAAAAATCAGTTTTACTTTTTCAGTATTTTGTCTTGCATTTGAATAAAAATAAATTAAAAAATCAAACAGAACAGAACTTCAACTACACTCAAACAAAAAATAATTGAATAAATTATTAGACCCGAAATATTGAAATTTAAAAATTCGATTATAGATTCTTAACCAGAAACCTTAAAAACATCTTTTTACCAAGTTCAATGAAAATCTATTAAAATTCGATCAAATTATATAAGTTTTACATCACTAATTTGGTAATGGTTGATTGTTTATTTTATATGATACATAACACTGGGTAATAAAAAAATGATCATGTTGTGTTTATTTCATAATTTTTGTGTTTATTGAAAGTTTGGGTGTCAGTAAACAAGAAAATAGCAAAAAAAAAATTTTTATTTATTCAAACCCTTAAAATAGAGGGTTGAATTATTAAAAAACGGTGTTTCTTGCACTTTTTGAAGTCCTGTAAAAAGAAAATGGGAAGACATAAAAAGCTTTAATATAGCTTAAAAGAAAGTTTAAACCTTTATCTTTAATATCCAAAACTGAAAAGTAATGTAAAAATTGCAGGGGACGTGCAATTCTTTTTATAGGATTTCAAAAAGTGCAAGAAACGCCGTTTTTTAATAATTCAACCCCCTATTTTAAGGGTTTAAATAAATTAAAAATTTTTTTTGCTTTTTTCTTGTTCACTGACACCCAAACTTTCAATAAACACAAAAATTTTGAAATAAACACAACATGACCATTTTTTTGTTACCCAGTGTATAGTCAGTCAACTGGTTGATTTACTATACATCTACGAAGAATTTTTTTTAGTTTTTCCATCCCTTAAAACAGTAGTATACTTGAAATAACTTGCTTCTTAAAACTTACAGTGGTATTTACATTTAAACAGCCAGTTTTAGACGATTCAGGTGCATCAATATTTTTCTCTACCTCATAAAATTTTTCTCGGCAAGTAAAGTAACAAGTTCATGCAATAGAAATCCGTCCGTTTTACCTTTTAACAAAAAAAAATCGGACAAGTGCGAGTTGCACTTGCACTAAGATCGAGGGTTCCGTGCACCAAAACAAAACTCATTGTATATAAATATATATATATATATATATATATATATATATATATATATATATATATATATATATATATTCTTTTTTAATTGTATTGAAACAAAATTCTTTATATTCTCTAAATCTTATATTTTAAAATCCATTAATTACTTTATATCAAATTTAAGAATATTATTTTTTAAAAAATGATTAAAGACGTGTCACTCATTTTCATATTTTAAATTCTGCCACAATATATTGGTTTTTGCACACTCTCTACGAATAGGTTACGCGCTTACACTCACTGTTTAACCGACGCTACAGAAATAAACGAATAACCTCAAAACGTCAAAACAATTAGAATGTTCTGGTCTTTATTGTGCAAAATATATAGTGGGGCAAAAATTAATTAACTTACTGCTGTAACATAGTTGTCCACTACTGTCCCGTCCATAAAATGGTAAGTAAATACTTTATATCTCGTATAAGTCAATTATTAGCAAAAAGTTTTATTTCTTTAAGAAATCTGACAGGTTTTGTTTCTTTCTGAATATAAATTAATATATATAATCAATTTCACAGTAAAAATAGTAATCCAGAGACAGAAAAACAAGATGATCGACAAAAAATGCGTCCAGTGAAACGAAAAGCTAATACAAATGATTTGATTGATTCTAATAAAAAACGTAAGAAGTTAAAAGTAACAAGCAAAGGAAAGAGTAGTGCTGAAAATAAAAGAATCTACAAACGAGAGAAAAAATGAAAACAACGATCTAAAATATATGCAGACCCTAATTTCTTAAGAAACACTCTAAATTTCTTAAGGACCAAAAAAAATTATATTAAAAGAAAGTAAAAATTTTAAATCTGACGAAAATTAAACATACGAAATTGAGAAACAAATGGTAAATAAATAAACGAAAACAAAGAGAATCGAAAAACTGCAAAATTCAGAATGCCCTAGTGAAATGCCTAATTTACCCAAAGTATCTAGTAAAATTACTGGAGCTCGTAGATCAAGGAGAAATATGAATATACTTAAAAATAAAATTAAAAGATTAGAAAAGGAAAAATAAAGTATTAGAAAACGAGAATACTACCCTGAAACAGCGTTCAAATAAATACAAGAAAAGAGCTGAAATATTTAGAATATGGCCAAAAGTCAGTTGATCGCCAGCACCAAATGAAAAAGCAGCACAAACGATGAAATTAGGAAGGAAAGAAGTTCAAAAGGAACTACGTTTTTCATTTGCTTTACAAAAACAAATAAAGGAAAATTATAATACTGCTTCATCTGTTGAAAAATCTACTACAGCTAAAGTTGTCGCAGGAAAAATTATTAAGAAATATAAGTGTTTAAAAAGGTAAAAGCCTACGATATCTTTGAAACGTTATACGACTAACATTCATAAACCTGGTTTCATTTTGGAAAAACAAGTTAGAAATAATGACATAAATAATGTCTATTTAAAATGTAATGCTAGGAATACATGTGCATGTGAAAAACATCTTAATATGCAGTTAAAACTTAATAAGTTGAGAGAGTTAAAAATTATCGAGTCTAATAATGTAAGTGAGATAATGTCTAATATGACTTGTGGCGGTAAAGGATTAGAAAACTGTATGCTTGGATTGTGTCTTGAATGTAAAGAAAAAAAATTGAATACTTTAGAATACGATAATACTTTAACGTTTTATTATTATAAGTGGGGTAGGATTGAAGAAGAGAGAATAAATAAGTCTGGAGAAAAATACAAATTTTAAGCTATGGCAAAAAAAAAATTGATGAGACGCAAGGAATTATAGTGCTTACAACAAACAAGGAAATTGGAGCGTTTCTTCAGCATCTTTACAATATCCACAATCAATTTCAGTTTATTAAAAAAATTAAAGAAAATATTGTTGCCAAAACAGTAGTTCTTCGTTCCGATTTCTCGGAAAATTATGCAACAAAATGACATACAGAAATTCAAGGGTTACACTATGGCGGTTCGCGAAAATTTTTAACTATCCACACTAATGCGTACTACAGTTTGTCTCCTGAATCAAATGAAATCGATATTACTAAACTTTGCACTATTTCCGAGGATGTTCGACATACTGCACCAGCTGTTTTTGCTCATCTCAAAGCTTTATTTCAAACATTCAAGGAATCTGGTAAAATGATTTTGTACTTATTTACTGATGGATCGACCGCCCAGTACCGGAATAAGGCTTCTTTTTCACTGATTTGCCACTTTGCAAAGCAATTTGATTTTAAAAAAGTAATTTGGAATATTTGGGAAGTGGACATGGAAAAGGAATTGTTGGTAGATTAGGTGGAACGCTTAAATCTAAAGCTGATAGTAAAGTAGGGCAAGGATCCGATATTACCAGTGCAAAAAGATTCATCAATGCCGTTCAAGAAGTAAAAATTGATCTACAAGAAATTAAATTATCAGTAATTGATTCCGTTCAAAAAATAATACCTAAAGATTTAAATGCTGCACAAGGTACAATTCTAATTCACCAAATAATCTGGAATTACGATGACAGTGACAATTTATATTTGAGAAAACGTAGTTGTATGCATAATGAGTCTTTCTCTCCATGTAATTTGTGCGATTTAAAGATACCAAATTATTGTCCAACTAACACTTTGCAAAAAAAGTTAATAATCGAAAGAAAGATGTTACAGTAAAAAATATGTCCAATAAATCTGATGCAATAGAAAAACAAATTATCAAAAAAGCAAAATCTAAATCTGTGCAAAAAATGTAAATCGATCACAACCAAAAGAAAACTCTAGAGTTGATAAAAAAATAAGAGTTTTTTAGAAAATGACTGGATTGCTATTAACGAAGAGGGAACAGAATGGTATGTCGGAAAAATTTAAAAAGTGCAAGAAGTTTGTGATAAAAAATATTTAGTGTAAGTAATATATTGACGCGAATCGACCATGCCAAAGCTAAACATTTTAAGTATAATCATAGTGAAGAATACGTTAAAAAGATTTTTGAAGATGATATTGTTTGCCTTATATTTAACCCCAAAGAATTAAAAAGACCAAAAAATTGTTACTCTATTAAAGAATTTAATCAAATAGAAAAGATGTTACATAACAAACATTAAGATTTGTAAACGATGAAAATCGTATTATTTATTATTCGTATTTTTCATTGAAACTATAAAATAAAAAGACTACGTCATATTTAAAAATTTAATAACAATCTATAAAAAACTTGTTTTTATATAATAAGAAGTTTATATGAACATAGTACAGAAATCCTTAATATAATATTTGTTCTTTTTTATATGTATACTGTTTCCGTTTCATTTGTCCCCTACTGTCCCGAAGCAGCCGTAATCAATCTTTTTTCAGTTTGTGTATAAAAATAAAAAGAGTATTGCTCACGCATGAGAATTAATTGTTATTTACATAAATATATCTTAACTTTTAAACAAAATATAAAAAACGTCCATTTATTTAAAAAATAAAGTTGAACGAAAATCAAACAAATTTTTTTTTCCATTTTTCCAGTCGTTTCTTCGTATTTCAAAATCAAAAAACCTTATAAAAATTACGTTTATGTGTGAAATAATATTCTTTTATTTTTCAAAATATTTAAAAAGTAAAATTGAAATAATTTCCCTATATATCAACTTATTTAGAACAAAAATTTGCAAAATTCAGAGGAACAAAAATAATGATTATATTCTGCCAAAAAATTGTCTGCCATTAATAATATTTACGCCTAATGTTATTACTACTGTCCATTTCGATTTTTTAAAACATTAAATAATATAAAAAACTTAATTACAAACACATAATCGAATATTTACATTTTAACTTTCTTGCGAACTGTATTTTACCTTTTCAATGAAATGAGCTATATTTATAAATAAGTTATCATTTTACAAACTTTCATGATCGTCGTTTGTTTTGGGAAAAAAAGTTAGAAAAGTGAAAATTTGTACGTAGAAATAAACGACTATTTGATCATGAAAGTTTGTAAAATGATAACATATATATATATATATATATATATATATATATATATATATATATATATATATATATATATATAATTAACTTTAACAATTATTAAATTTTTAATGAATATTAAATCTAAAATTACAAAAAACTTAAAAATGGCTCTAAATATGACCCTCACTCTATATGCCGCTTATTCGGCCCTGGCGCAACGAACCAGGTGAGCAGCGAGAGTGCAATAAGTGTCCCAGGCGGAAAAGTCGGACGAATGCCGGATCATCCAACCGTCAAGGAACCGTGCTGATTGAATTGGAGAGTTAATACCGATACAGGCAGTCTGTTGTAATGGCTGTGCGTCCGGCTCGGTACAGATTTCATGCCGCCGAACAACCGGCATTGTATTGGCATTCGTCCGCCTGGCAACCGGAGCGGTGCAGGCATTTGACTGGAACGTGACTATGTGTTGTAATGACTGCGCGTTATTATGTTGTAAAAAATTTTTGTAAGAGAATTGTTTAAAATTTAAATATTAAAAAAAGAATTAACCATACAAAAATATAAAATTTTATTGTTAAAATTAATGAACTTAAAGAATAGGTTTTAATTATATTTTTTATTTATTAATTAACAAATAAATTTAAAAATTAAATTTTTTTGTTATATTCAAATTTCTTTAATATTTATAAATAAAGTATACAGCTAATTATTTATAAATATAAAAAAATTGATAATAAAAATAATAAATACAATAATAAAAAAATAATTGAAAAAATTAAAATTTTAAAATATTGTTTTAAAACATTAGATTTATTTACATAATATTCATAAAATTCTAAAATATGCCAAGTCTAAAATATGCCAAATTATTATTTATTGTTATATATAAGTTGCAAAAATTGTTTGCTTCGTAGGGGTATTGCATATCGACATTATTATGCTCAGATCCGCATGCGAGCAAATAACGTAGTGGTTAGCGTGTTAGACTTCGGTGCTTCGATTAGGAATAGCTTGGGCTTCGTATCCCACTTGCGAGCGTTTAGAATTTTAATGTGTAAAAAAATGTTGAATCTGTTAAAAATGCTGGAAATGATCTATAAATAAATATTAATTAACATGCACCATGCATAGTTAATTAAATATTTTTTTATTTTATTTTTCAATAGAAAATATAATTTAGTCTGGCTAGACGGGCGAATGCCAGTAGAACGCCGGTCCGCTGAAGCGAGTCGTCTTTGGAAAATATTTGGCCCGCCGCGGTTGCTAGAGCGGACGAATGCCGGTACAACGTCGGTTGTTCGGCGGCATCAAATTTGTACCGAGCGCAGCCACTACAACACATTGTCATGTTCCAGTAGAAAGCCTGCACCGATCCGGTTGTCTCGCGGACGAATGTCAGTACAGTCTTACCGACGTCTGTACAGGCGCGGTACAATGACAGTGGTAAATTTCAGCCTGGGGTGTATCACCACCTAAATTATAAAACAACATGCTTGGACATTTTTTAGATATTACAAAAACTACTTAACGGATTTTCAATTTTCAAGGCTTAAATAAAAGCTGAGACTTTAAAGATTATGTTGCAAGAGTTTAAAATTTTTCTCTAAATTTTTCTAGAATAAGCAGCCACACAAACATGGTGCACAAAAATAAAAAAATTAATCAATTTTTTTCAAAATCTTTTAGGTGCTAAAATCTCTCAAAAATATCAAATAATTTTCATTTATATATCAAACGACGCAGAATTTAATTGCCTTTCAAACGATCCAAGAACCAAGTTTCTATTATTTTTCATTAATAAAATATGTTAATTTAATTTCGGCAGTAACTTTTCGTAGCTCGCCCGTCGTTCGTACCGATATATATATATTCTTTAAATAAACCTAAATTAAAAAGAAAATATGCAAAAACATTTCTTAGTGTAAAGAAATCAAAGTTTACTATTTGTTAATTAATAATGTTTATAACAATTGTAATAAATTATCTTATTGTTAATTAATTACCTGCTGCTTGTATTGCATTAATTTAAACTGATACACTGAAAAAAAATAGTGTTGAACCAAGAAAATTTTTCTTGGTTGAAGCAAATGGTAGGATTGAATACGGCCTAGAGTATTATAGTATTGATTCAAGAAAACGATTTTCTTGACATAGTATACTTGGTAGGAGAGTATATGTTCTTGATCCAAGAAAATATGGAATCCAGTCAAGAAATTAAGTTAAACGAAAGAAATGCAGATTATATTAATTCAAGAATATTTGTGTATCAAATCAAGAAAATATTTTCTTGATTTGAGAAAATTATAAATTTCAATAAAAAAAGAATTTTCTCAATTCAAGTAAATTATTTACTTAAACTCTCCCCCCCCCTTACCCCATCCCATTATTTCTAATACTTAAGTCAAACATTTTTATTATTTAATTAATTAACATTTAAATTTTTTATTTAAATAATTAAATAATTGTTATTTTACATATATATTTACATTTAATTAATACTTAACACAAATACAACAAATATACCTTGAAATAAAATTTTCCACGGTCGGAGGAATTGAACCCGGGTTGCACGCATCAGAAGCTGTACCGTTACCACTATGCCATCCAAGCCTCAATGGACAGTTTTCAAAAACTGCTATTTAAGTTGCACATCCATTTGAAGAGAAATATTTTCATGTCTAGCAACGAAATTAGAAAATAAACATTCCCTTTTAAAAAATAGTATTAGTTTATAAACTTTGATTAAAAACGAATCTTATAAACAATTAAAAATTCAAAAATCGACTTTAAGGGATGTCTTAATAATTTATTCCCCTTTAATTTAAAACAAAGAACACTCAAATCGGTTAAAAATTGTAGACTGTAGACATTTTTAAACAACAAAAAACAAAAACTTTTGCCATTTACTCAAAATTAGGGAATACCAAAATTTTTGTAAGGTACTTCTTCTTGAGAGTTTGAAGATTAATAATGTAAAAAATATTTTCATTTTTCGATTTGGAACACTAAAATAACTGCATTTGTTTATAAAAAATTACCGAATTTTGCATTAAAAATTATTTTTTTCCAATTTAACAAAAATTTCTTAAAAGTACATATATTTGTCACTTTAAACTTGGTCTTGAAATAATTTTTAAAAATAATCTCTAAAATCTGCGAATTTTTTTTTAAAATGGTGCATAAAACTTTAATTGTTTATAACTTTTTCAGTTACAGTTTTTTTTCAAATCCTCTTAGGATATCATTATGTACCATAATAGCTGCAAAAAAATATAATTGGTTTTCATTTTTAAGAATGTTGGTGAAACAGGGTGCCAGTTCATAGAGTCTGACTCACCCAGGCGGAAATTGACCACTGGCATCGTACCGCGGCTGTACAGACGTCGGTAAGACTGTACTGACATTCGTCCGCGAGACAACCGGATCGGTGCAGGCTTTCTACTGGAACATGACAATGTGTTGTAGTGGCTGCGCTCGGTACAAATTTGATGCCGCCGAACAACCGACGTTGTACCGGCATTCGTCTGCTCTAGCAACCGCGGCGGGCCAAATATTCTTCCAAAGACGACTCGCTTCAGCGGACCGGCGTTCTACTGGCATTCGCCCGTCTAGCCAGACTAAATTATATTTTCTATTGAAAAATAAAATAAAAAAATATTTAATTAACTATGCATGGTGCATGTTAATTAATATTTATTTATAGATCATTTCCAGCATTTTTAACAGATTCAACATTTTTTTACACATTAAAATTCTAAACGCTCGCAAGTGGGATACGAAGCCCAAGCTATTCCTAATCGAAGCACCGAAGTCTAACACGCTAACCACTACGCTATTCGCTCGCATGCGGATCTGAGCATAATAATGTCGATATGTAATACCGCTACGAAGCAAACAATAAATAATCATTTTACAAATACTTTGGAATATTTTAACATTTTATGAATATTATGTAAATAAATCTAGTGTTTTAAAACAATATTTTAAAATTTTTATTTTTTTAATTATTCTATTATTATTATTATTATATTTATTTATTATTTTTATTATTCATTTTTTTATATTTATAAATAATTATCTGTATACTTTATTTATAAATATTTAAAAAATTTGATTATAACAAAAAAATTTAATTCTTTAATTTATTTGTTAATTAATAAATAAAAATATAATTAAAACCTATTTTTCAAATTCATTAATTTTTAAAATTAAATTTTATATTCTATTGTATTGTTAATTCTTTTTTTAATATTTAAACTTTAAACAATTCTCCTACAAAAATTTTTTACAACATAATAGATTAAAAATGTTTATTACTATAATTATTATTTTATTAATTTTTATTGAAACAATAAGACTATAGCTAAATTTTTGCATTGTAAAAAATCTATTTCTGAAAATTCTGAATAATGTGTTAATTAAAAAAAAATTATTTTAGAAAACATTAAATTGTTTTAGAAAAAGAATGACGATAGCCATATTCTTAGCATATTATTATTAATTGAAATCTTAATAATAAGAACATAATTGATATTAGTCCGCAGTCGGTAGAATGTCTGTACCGCTCGGGTTGTCAGACGGACGAATGCCAGTACAACGCCGGTTGTTCGGCGGCATCAAATTTGTATCGAGCTGGACGTACAGCCATTACAATACATAGTCACGTTCCAGTAGAATAACAGCACCGTTCCGGTTGCCAGGCGGACGAATGCCAGTACAACGCCGGTTGTTCGGCGGCATGAAATCTGTACCGAGCCGGACGCATAGCCATTATAACACAGTATAAATTTTGATCCTGCGGTCGGATCCGTCTTTGTACCGCGCCAGCAGACATTAACACCCGAATCGGTAGAGACTGCCTGTACCGGCATTAACTCTCCAAATCAATCGGCGCGGATCCTTGACGGTTGGATGATCCGGCATTCGTCCGACTTTTCCGCCTGGGCATATACATTTCAACAAAAAATGTCATGCAAAAAATTCCACAAGTAGCGATTTTACTCTCATAAGAAGGGTTTACAGCAATAATATAAAGCAAAAGCCACAAAGATTAGGAGGAAAGGTTAGTTTTTTACATGCTTCCCCTTTTACTCCTACGAAAGAAAGTCGAAAGATTGGAAATTTTTTGCTGCTGAAAAGAAGATTTTCTTTTTGTCTTGTCACATCTCTCTCTCTCTCTCTCTCTCTCTCTCTCTCTCTCTTTCTCTCTCTCTTACTCCTTTTTTCCACTCTCCGACTTGTGTCACCCTGTAAGAAAATTAACTGAATTTTGTATGCGGTACGCATTTTGAATCGGCATTCGCGCATTCAGACCGTACGGTTGAACTGCCACACGAAGGAAAAAAATAATTCAGAGAGAGAGAGAGAAAGATTTGCGACGGTGTGTAGAGAAATATAGTGGTTTTTATTAAAAATATCTTTTACATGTGCACTTGCCATCGCGGGCCAGTGTTCGCACTCTTTTGAATATGAAAAGCATTTTTTATATTTTTTTTAATAAAGTCGCCCTCGATGTCGCCGACTTAGTGACGTTAGCAGACGCGACGTTCCTTGATTATCACTGCATTTGTATATACATATATAAATATAAACAACGCCTTTTAATACTGATTCCGACCATCTTTGCGATCACACGTAAATTACTTGGGTAATTATTCCAGTTTCAACGCTCTCAAACCGTAAACACAACCATCCCAATTACTAGTCCTATGTACTTGTTTCCGGAGTGCAAAGAAGATGCAACACGAATTATAATTCGCCACCAAAATTATTCAATTACGAGGATCAAAGCGGGGTTCGTTGCGTACGGGTGTCGCTCTCATTATATATCTTTTCACTCTGTTAAATGTCGCGCAAAGGCCAAAGTTTTCCTTTATGAAAATTCAAAATTAAAAAACACACTTTGCTTTCATCTTGAGCAAAATCAGGAATTCACACTACTTCCTGAATTTTTCATTAACAGTGTTGTTTGCTGATGCATAAAACACTTCTATATAATAAAATTTCAAAAATTGTAAATATTTGTATTTAAAATTTATAAAATATTTTTTATATATTAAAAAATGTTTTTTAATAGTCAAAATAATTTTTAGTCTATTGATATAAATATAAATCTACATTATATTATCGTTTTCCGTTTCTTCTTCCGGCACATTTCGTATAACATAGTAAATTTATTTTTTTTATTTTATTTTTTTATTTTTTTGAGGCCAAATTTTTGACCCACATAGCACAAAAACTTCCAAGTAGTCTCCCGTTGGTAACTTCCTGGAAATTTCCAGAAAATACAATAATGTTCGCAGGTTAGAAGCTTCCCATAAAAACTTCCGTGAAAAATTTCTGGAAGTTACCAGGAAGTTTTCAAAAATTATTAACAATTTTTTTTAGAGAAATTATTATTTAAAAAAGGGACTCGAACCTATGCTGTTGGGATAGCGCTTTATGCGCTTAACCAAATCGTCACTTGACTTCACATAGCTAATTTATGTATCATATATTTCATTATATCTTTGCAGATTTTTGGAAACTTCCTAGTAACTTCCAGGAAGTTTCTATGGGAAGCTTATAATTAGCGGACATTATTGTATTTCCTGGAAATTTCCAGGAAGTTACCAATAGTAACTTCCTAGAAGTTTTAATGGATTTAAGTGTTTTTTTAAATGCGAGAGGAATAATTTTTCAACATTTTCCTCCATGCAAACCTAAGAATATTCAATTGTTTATAATTTTTTTATAAACCTTTTTAAAATATACCTTACTGTTGTCCTTAATGGTTTGGTATTAGTCCTCTTGTTTACACTAATGAGATAGTGTATTGTCTTGTGAAAATATCTGCTATCTTCCAGACCGTTGTCACCTTTTGAGCAAACGATAGTTCGAAGTTTGGAATGTGTTGTTTCAATGACCTTAGTTGATAGTTGAGTTTATTTCCAAATTTCTATTTTTTGAAAATTGTTAAAATTTATACTTTGCAAGTTGAATTATTATAAGAGGTCGATTTAAAGTTCACTTCAAATTTAATACTTGGGGAATTAGTTCACTTTAAAAGATGTATGTTCAAAAATAATTAGTCTAATGCTATTTAAATCTTTGTCACTGTCACGCGTTTCATTCATCACTTAAACGATCATAGGTCGTTCCCCACTCGAGGTTGTTGAGTTTCCTTACTGCTTTATGACTTAATTTATAGAACATGTATGTTATACATAATTTGCTTTTCTTCCACGTGTCGAAGGTTGTTGAAGATCGTTGAACTGATGCACAATTATTATTCTGATTACGTGATTCCATATTACTTTTTTTCTTTCATGTAGTGACGCTTGTGGTAAGTCGTCTAAATAATGCACGATTAATATTCTTTTTACATGGTTCAAAATATTACTTTTCTTCCTTTAATTTGTTATAATTTATAAATTCGTTGAAATACATATAAAATATATAATAATAATAACCATATTTATAAAACATACTGAATATAATGCAATAATATGAAAGAGTATTTCAAATACAACAATAATAATATAATATATAGGTAAAATTAGAAGGAATTAAACATGTAAATATAACAGTTACATGAAGTACCCAATGAGAAATTTACAACTGGCGGAGTACTGCGCCAGCACTGACAGTACTAGCAGCTACGCTGACAGACAGCACTGGCTTAACGCTGGGATGATAACGCTGTGTAACTCTGTCGAAGTACTGCCTAATATTAATAAATAGTCATTATTCATAAAATATTTCTCTTTGTAAAAAAATGGTATTAAAGATGAAGACTAACAGTGGATATAGTAAATGAAGTAGTAAAAAATTGTTTATAACATTTGAAAATTAAATAATCGACCATTACAGTAAGTGTGTATTAGATTTTCATATTTTAGTACCTAATGATTGGAATCTAGAAATATCGCAAACCTATGAAAATAAACAAAATTGCTCACGAGGGGAATCGAACCTACGACCTACGGATTTACAGACTAACCGCTCTAACCACTATGCTAACGACACACATGTACAGTAAAGTTTTAATATCTCAGTATCTTTCAGACTTACAATAAAAATAATAAGCGAAGTATGAAGCTCGCTGTCGTGGTCACCACCCAGGAAGACGCTACCAGATTGGAGAAGATAGGGAACATCAAAATCGGTTTTGTATCCTGCTGAATCAGAAGGAGAGTTATAGTCACAAGGTGTCACAAGTGCCTTGGCTATGGCCATATATGCAGAGACTGCCAAGCAGTAGATAGGTCGGCTGCGTGCTTCAAGTGCGGAGAAGCTGACCATAATGCAGCAGATTGTAAGAAGAGCCCATGCTACTTCTTATGCAAGGCAAGTTCGGCGAGGAGGAGAGTATCCAACATGTTGCCGGATCAGGAGGATGCAAGGTCTTCAGATCTGCCCTAGAAGAAGCCAGAAAGACTTTGTCAAGGACAAGAAGAAAATAAGGTCAAAACAAGAGTGGCACGGAAGACTCGCGTCAGCGACTAAACGGAACCATTCATCTACGAAGTCTGAAGCCACTAGGTAGTTCCGTAGGTGGATAGAAGGTTCGTAACCCAGGGGAAACAAGAAGAGGTTTTAGTCGGTATTGTGACTGCCGTAAAAAGCAGGCATGTAAGGTTTCTTTTTCTCCTTGAATTTTATGCGAGTCCGACATACCCCAAGTAAGTGGGATCTTCCTGGGCATGCGTAAATGCATTTCCTCTTCTCCCCCGTGAATAAAAAAAATCGTCATTTGACTTCACAAGGCTACTTTATATATTAAATATTTCATTATATCTTTGAGGATTTTTGGAAACTTCCTGGTAACTTCCAGGAAGTTACCATGGGAAGCTTCTAACCTGCGGACATTATTGTATCTCCTGGCGATTTTTAGGAAGTTACCAATGGTAACTTCCGAAGGTTCCCACGGAAAACTTCCTTGAAGTTTTTGTGCAATGTGGGAATAAATTTTTCTATCGAATCAAATACGATAGTGGAAAATAGGAGAAATACATGGAAGCGGGTACTAAATCAAGATTTTAGTGAAGGGTTTTAAAGGAAGGTAGAGTTTGTTCAAAACACTTCTTTGCAGGTTGGGTTTTTCATTTTTTGTTTAAAATGGTAAAAAACACTACCGTCATGACGTTTATGTAAACAAAACAAACCGGTATACGGAACCTTTTCCAGGCATGGGCACATCGGACACATTTTATTAAATATTTGTAACTTACAAATATTGGCAATATAATTATAAATAAAAATTAATTATAAAAATAAATACTCTGTTTGAAAGATAAATCATTATCAAAAAATAATTTTTAATTTCAGGGATATAGTTTGCGAAGAAAGTGAGAAAAAAATTTACAATCTTTGGTCTGTGGAAACGCTTATTACAATCACGCATTTCCACAACTGTTACGACGACCTAAATTTTAAAAAAGTTGCTGCTTCGATTTGGTTGACTAAAGTGCTTGCCGAGCTTATGGATTCAACGCTAGATATTCAAATTGTGATTTCACGCAAATGGAGCTTCAAACAGACTTTTTACTTCCTTATTTTATATGACATGTAACTCTATTTATATATACATCTTATAATTTATATTTTTATATTATTTTATATTTGCTCTCTGAATTTGAATTAGTAATATTCTACTAATTCGTAGTAGAATATTACTAAGTGAAATAGTGAAAAGTCGTCCTACTACTATTAGTAGAAAACTACTAAATCAAATAGTCATTATGCCCTTACTAACTGAAATAGTAAAAGGATAAAAGCAAAATGTGCAAGTTTGTGCATGTGCACATTGGCGCCATATTAGCTGTTATTACTAATTGAAGTAGCAGAATTATTACTATTAGAAATCTCGAACAATATTTTGTATTACTTATTTTTTAAAGACACATTAATTTACAAGAACAAATGAATAAATTAATAAGATTAAATTTTAAACAAAAAATTTTGTTTATTTTAAAATATAGATAATTGAAGAAAATTGCATTATTAGTAGAGAAGACCGGGGCGTAATGGATCACTTTTTACTTTTTGTTGCTTAACTTCGTCATTCTTGCTTTAATAAAAATTTTACCATGTGGAAAACTTAGCCCAACATCTCAGCTCTCAATAAGTACGGCCAAAGTGATCCATTACGCCCCGGAGGTGTTTGTTGAAAATTTTGTTATTATTTATCAATACCGTAAGAAGTAAACAAAAATTGTCCATTGTCCTTTGAGAACAAATATTTACAGCTCAAAGCCTGATATACAAAAATTTTTTACAACTAATTTTGAAAAAGATATAACAAAAAAAACAAAGACTTCAAAAATTTACTTTTAAGATTAAAAAACACTTTTTCTACCATATTTTTAACTATAATAAATGAATGACAATGAAACTTGGTACAAACTTACAGTATGCCAAGTACATTATTTTGATCAAAAACTAAAATTACTCTGATTTACCACTTTTGAATAAATTGAAGTGATTATACTATATTACATAGTAATTCTTATTATCTCCTGCATTTAATTCTACTGACGATCATGCAGTTGAAAAATTATCATACAGTGTAGTTAATTTAATGAATAATTTTTAATCACATATTGGTAGTAGATTTTACTAAGTAACAGTAGTTATTTTAATTACAAATGTACTAATTTTGACTCTTTTTGACTCTACTAAGAGTCTGTACTTGAATTCTGAACATAAATTTTTTTCAGTGTACTAATTTATTAGTAAAATATTAAACTACTAATTAGAAAATTAAAATTTCTACTAATTCAGATTTAGAGAGACATTTTTTTACGAAAAATAAGTTCTCTATAGTATTGGATTCGTAATAATAAACGAATAAACATTTTTTATAAACAATTTAAAATCTGTGGGCCAAAATGGTAAACAAATTTTTATTTTTATCAATTCTCATTTCTTTTTGCAGTAAAAATGAATATTAAAAGTTAATAACTTAATTTAAACTTTTTTACAATGTTTAAGAATGTTATAAACAATTTTTATAAACAATTTGCAAAACATGAAATAGAATCCTAGAAAAAAATTATTTTTTGATTATATTACGTTCTCTTGTAATCAAAATGTTGCTAAAGGTTTAAACTTTCATTTAATATTATTTAACAATATTTAAAAATGTTATAAACAATTTTTATAAACAATTGCTATAAAAAAATATTTTCAGAGTGGAAAATAACTTCTTTTCTAACCCACTAGCTTTCTTTTGTCATTAAACAGGAAACTAAAGTATCTAATGCTTATAAAAAATTTGTGAACAATGTACATAAATGTTATAAACAATTCTTATAAATAATTAGTTAATTAGTTAAATATGAATTACCATAATAGAAAAACGCATTTTTTTAATTACATATTGCACTCTTCTAATCTAAATCTTTGTTAAAGAGATAAACTTTCATTTAATATTATTTAACAATATTTTAAAATGTTATAAACAATTTTTATAAATAATTTGAAATTCGTGGGCCAAAATGGTAAACAAATATTTATTTTTATCAATTCTCATTTCTTTTTGCAGTAAAAATGAATAATAAAAGTTAATCACTTAATTCAAAATTTTTTACAAGGTTTAAGAATATTATAAACAATTTTTATAAACAATTTGCAAAACATGAAATAGAATCCTAGAAAAAAATTATTTTTTGATTATTGACAACATTTTTTAAATAATTTCAGAAAATCCTTTTTTTATCAAAACTGTTTATAAAAATGTAAAAAATGGTAAATAATTTCAGACGAAGATTTTTATTTAAAATATCTATTCTGATAAAAAAACAAAGCAAAAAGTAAAAAAACATTTATTCTTCCATCCCTAAACTGTTTTTTCTATGAAAATTGTTTATAACATTTTTGAATATTGTTAAATAACGTTAAATGAAAGTTTGAACCATTAGCAACACTTTGATTGCAAGAGAACGTAATTCTTAAACCTTGTAAAAAATTTTGAATTAAGTGATTGTCAGAACATTAAGGGTGGCGGAAAGGGTCAAAAAGTTAAATTAAGTTAGTTATTTTAATTTTTTCAAAGTTTAACGATCGTTTTACTAGTCTACATTAAAATTCGTTCCCTTTTTAACTACTACCATTCGAAAGAGCGTCAAAAAAGGAGTCAGAAAATATTCTTGTCAGAACATTAAGGGCGGCGGAAAGGGTCAAAAAGTTGAATTAAATTAGAAATTTCAATTTTTTCAAAGTTTAACGATAGTTTTACTAGTCTAAATTAAAATTTGTTCCCTTTTTAACAACTACTATTCGAAAGAGTGTCAAAAAAGGAGTTAGGAAATATTCTTGTCAGAACATTAAGGGCGGCGGAAAGGGTCAAAAAGTTAAATTAAGTTAGTTATTTTAATTTTTTCAAAGTTTAACGTACGTTTTACTAGTCTACATTAAAATTCGTTCCCTTTTTAACTACTACCATTCGAAAGAGCGTCAAAAAAGGAGTCAGAAAATATTCTTGTCAGAACATTAAGGGTGGCGGAAAGGGTCAAAAAGTTGAATTGAATTAATAATTTCAATTTTTTCAAAGTTTAACGATCGTTTTACTAGTCTAAATTAAAATTTGTTCCCTTTTTAACTACTACCATTCGAAAGAGTGTCAAAAAAGGAGTTAGAAAATATTCTTGTTAGAACATTAAGGTCGGCGGAAAGAGTCAAAAAGTTAAATTAAGTTAGTTATTTTAATTTTTTCAAAGTTTAACGATCGTTTTACTAGTCTACATTAAAATTCGTTCCCCTTTTAACTACTACCATTCGAAAGAGCGTCAAAAAAGGAGTCAGAAAATATTCTTGTCAGAACATTAAGGGTGGCTGAAAGGGTCAAAAAGTTGAATTGAATTAGTAATTTCAATTTTTTCAAAGTTTAACGATCATTTTACTAGTCTAAATTAAAATTTGTTCCCTTTTTAACTACTACCATTCGAAAGAGTGTCAAAAAAGGAGTTAGAAAATATTCATGTCAGAACATTAAGGGCGGCGGAAAGGGTCAAAAAGTTAAATTAAGTTAGTTATTTTAATTTTTTCAAAGTTTAACAATCGTTTTACTAGTCTACATTAAAATTCGTTCCCTTTTTAACTACTACCATTCGAAAGAGCGTCAAAAAAGGAGTCAGAAAATATTCTTGTCAGAACATTAAGGGTGGCTGAAAGGGTCAAAAAGTTGAATTGAATTAGTAATTTCAATTTTCTCAAAGTTTAACCATAGTTTTACTAGTTTAAATTAAAATTTGTTCCCTTTTTAACTACTAGCATTCGAAAGAGCGTCAAAAAAGGAGTCAGAAAATATTCTTGTCAGAACATTAAGGGTGGCTGAAAGGGTCAAAAAGTTGAATTAAATTAGTAATTCTAATTTTTTCAAAGTTTAACGATCGTTTTACTAGTCTAAATTAAAATTTGTTCCCTTTTTAACTACTACCATTCGAAAGAGCGTCAAAAAAGGAGTTAGAAAATATTCTTGTCAGGACATTAAAGGCGGCAGAAAGGGTCAAAAAGTTGAATTAAGTTAGTTATTTTAATTTTTTCAAAGTTTAACGATCGTTTTACTAGTCTACATTAAAATTTGTTCTCTTTTTAACTACTACCATTCAAAAGAGCGTCAAAAAAGGAGTCAGAAAATATTCTTGTCAGAACATTAAGGGTGGCTGAAAGGGTCAAAAAGTTGAATTAAATTAGTAATTACAATTATTTCAAAGTTTAACGATCGTTTTACTAGTCTAAATTAAAATTTGTTCCCTTTTTAACTACTACCATTCGAAAGAGCGTCAAAAAAAGAGTCAGAAAATTAAGGCCATTTGAATGGGGTTAAAAGACACATTGAATTGTTAAGTTCTTCTTCTTCAAATGGTAAATAACATTTTTTAGGGTCTATTAATATTGGTTACATTGTTGATCTAGCTTTCAAGAAAGTGTCAACGAATTTGTCGCAAAATGTAATTTTTACAACTAAACGGTAAGAAATAACATGTAATTGCTAATTGAGTGTTTTTACTTGTTTATCAAGTGCGTATTTATTATCTTTTATATTAATATTTAATAACTTTTGTATTCAAAGTTATGTGCATCACACTTGCGTTTTGAAAGGTAAGTTAATGTTTATTTTAAAACTTGTTTGTTAATTTATTTTTTCTTGAAATTGTACTTTTTTTATACTTCTCCTCTCGACTGGAACTACTCTCGAGCACATTAGGCTCGTTTTGAAATAGCTCGATCAAGCTTCGTGCTGTTCACTCAGAGAAAAAGTTTATTTCACTTAACCAAACTGTTTAGTTAACCTATTTTATTTGTTACGATAAAACAATTTCGTTTATTTAAATAAAAATTTGGTTCATTCTAATAAATACGTAAAATTTGTTTGGTTATCCAAAAGAATTTTTTTATTTGAAGGTGTTTGTTTCATTTAAAGAAATTAGTGTTTTGAATAGAGAATATTATTTAGTTGAATACAATTTGTTTCACACAACACACAAATTTGTTTGATTCAACCAAATCATTTTATTGGAGTCAAACAAAAATATTTGCTTGTCTCAAAAAGTACATGTGTTTATGAATCCACAAAAAGGAATTGATGTTCTTTAAATTATATTTGCATTAATTAGATTCTAATTAATTTATAAAGTATTAAGATTAAGTTTTGAAAAATTAATCTTACAAAATCTTCACAAAATTTATTCATTCATTAATTATTTTCTTTATTATTATTTTTATTACTTTCATATTATTATAATTTTATTTAATTAATATTATTAATAATAATATTATAAATATCTTACTTAATTTCAAAATTGTAATTAATTAATTACAGTAAACATTGAAACTTACATCTACTATATGCTGTGTTATTATAAAATAGTGTTTCCTCGACTGCTTCTCGAATAAATTTAATTCTTTCATCTACTCTAATTCAACATGTTCCTTTATTTAATTTTGTATTGTTCTCAATTATCATTTTTACATTTCAATATCCACTTGGCGGTGAGTTTCTCTCAATACGTTTTTGAATAAAAGTCTATTTGGGAGTTGTCGACAATTCTGCTTTCGTTCTTATTCTTATTGTCAATAATAAATTTTTTAAATAAATAAAATATAAAATAACAAGAATAATTTATTAACAAAAGTACTAATTATGATGTAGATTTAGAAATTCTAAGCAAATGTCCAGATGTATGTGTGTGTTTATTTTACACAATTGTAATGTATTAAATCTTAAGATAAAACGCGTTTCACCATTACCATTACATCAGAAAAAATAAGCATATAACATCTTTAATGGACAATTTATCGCTCTTTCGGATACTGAGGTTACAATTTTTTTATAACAAAATTGAAAAAAGTTATAAACAATGTTTTCTAAAACAACACGATGTTTTGAAAACAAAATTCCTTCTCCATTATATTTTCACCGGTAAAAAAGGGAATACTTTTAAAAGATAAAAATATCGTGTCCATGGATCCTCAACAACAAAAACCTGAGGCTAATAATTTTTGTTCAAGTTGGCGGACGCAAATATGGCTGTTAATTTTCAAAAAATAATAAAAAACAATAAAAACCAAAATTTTTGAAAAAGGTTGAATATTTTTGAAATTCGCAAGTAATTTTTGAAATAAGTATTCAAAAACAAAGTTAAAAAATTGCACTTTTGGCAAAAGTGAGAGACAATATGACGGCGAGCACACAGACAAGTTGATCTATGTGTCAGTGGTCAAAGAGGTGGTATCAATTTTTGGTAGTGGCTGCGGCTGAACTAACGAAATGACTCAACATCAAATTACTTCAGTTTCAATCGTTATTAAAATAATTCCCTGGCAAAATTAATGTAAAAACAGAAAGAGGAAAACCTTTACCTCCAACTCCCTTATATTCAAAGGGTTTCATTACATGTGAATAATAATTTTAAAAATGGTTAAATATTTTTTTTTAATTTAACTTCTTTATTATATTCACACGAATAGGGGAAGGTAAGGCAAGAGAAGGAACCGGCCTTATTTAACAAACGAGTTAACCAATCGCGATTATTTTTTACAAAATACTGCACCGAGACGAATTTTTTTTGTTGAATCGTAAATTGTAGTAATTAATATTTTTCTTCAATTTCGTAGGTGAGGGCAAGATAGAGTAGGTGAAAGTGGGGTAAGATGGGGTTCACAAATTAAGCAAAAGAAATAAAAGAAGTTAAGAAAACTACTTAAATCAAGACTGAATAAAAATCATGAATTAGCGATTGTAAAGTGGTTCGTACACCTTGTCTCTACTGTAATGGTTATTATTTAGACTCAAATAAAGGATGGGCTGCTTGTTCTGTCTGCAGCCAATACTGGACAAAAACAATGCTCTATCAAGATTTGTAGACAGAATGGTAGTAGTTAAAAAGGGAACAAATTTTAATGTAGACTAGTAAAACGATGGTTAAACTTTTAAAAAATTGAAATTACTATTTCAATTCAACTTTTTGACCCTTTCCGCCGCCCTTAATGTTCTGACAAGAATATTTTCTGACTCCTTTTTTGACGCTCTTTCGAATGGTAGTAGTTAGAAAGGGAACGAATTTTAATGTAGACTAGTAAAACGATCGTTAAACTTTGAAAAACTTAAAATTACTAATTTAATTCAACTTTTTGACCCTTTCCGCCGCCCTTAATGTTCTGACAAGAATATTTTCTGACTCCTTTTTTGACGATCTTTTAAATGGTAGTAGTTAAAAAGGGAACAAATTTTAATTTAGACTAGTAAAACGATGGTTAAACTTTTAAAAAATTGAAATTACTATTTCAATTCAACTTTTTGACCCTTTCCGCCACCCTTAATGTTCTGACAAGAATATTTTCTGACTCCTTTTTTGACGCTCTTTCGAATGTGCTTTTAAATATAAGGACAAATTCATACGCTTAAAGTATCACTTACTTTAATGTGAAAAAAGGTCAGAACATATACACAGAGAGAAATATCATACTAATTGAGCATGGGCAGCCGAACCGAATAACGCACAGACACAACTACGCGTAATTTGCTTGGAATCCATGCCAAAATCGCATGGGTCCATGCGATTTTCACACCATCTATTGCAACTTTCGCATACTGAGTCTATGGAAAAATAGAGTGAGAAAGTCCATGCTATAATCGATTGGAATTTTTCTCCGTGTACCACGATTTCCTTAAAGCTATGCTATAAATGCTCCCCACCACTCAATATGAAATTTGCTCGAAATCCATGCGCTTTTCGGATGGATTTCTTGCAATTTAGATACTAATAAAGTGCGCATGCGTCACGGTTCAAGTCCCATTTAGAAGAAATTCATCCGAAAAGCGCATAGATTTCAAGCAAATTTTACATATAAATGTAAAGAGCATTTCTTTTATGTATTTTGAACGTTTTTAGTATAATGATCGATCAAAATTATTATATATCTTCTTCTATTCTTGCAACAAGTAAATTCATATATTAAATACATGTTTTCATGAAAGAATCTCTTGCTTCACGAACGATTTATACATCAAATAGTGTCTAGCGAAAAGGACATCAACGCTTAATGTAAATTAAGCACAATATTTTTTGTCTAACGCCTGCAGTGGAATTGAACTATTGTACGCTAGACACCAGTGGAGAAATGAGTTTGATGACTGAAAGAAAAATAAAGTTATTTGTGTTTTTCTTTTAAATTGTTAATATTAATATAACTTACGTAACTAAACTAAGGGTATGACTTACATAATTTACGCAATTTACGTAAGTAACGTGACATATCCAAATAGGTAATGTTAGTTTACACAAAAATCTAATAAATAAACATTGAGATAAATAAAATAAGTTTTGCAGTTGTTGGACAAAGTATCGTGTACAATTCGTGGAGAAAAACGATTTTCGCTCGCTTGATTGCTGCACTCGCTACGCTCGAGCAGCAAACTTCAGCTCGCGAGAAATCGCCCTTTTTCTCCACTCGTTGTACAAGATACTATTTCCGTGTAGCAAGGTGGAAAAGTTATTATAGTCGTGCTCTGGTCTGTAACAAGTGGAGAACGCCGGAAAACTGAGTGGGGAATCAATGCAACCCTCAAAATTGGATTGTGCAGTCACTACTGTAGCGAAAGCCTTAGCCCGTTGAACCATATCATGGTCAGCGAGCGAAATCAGGGACGGTGCGTGCGAGGCAGGGAGTGTCATAGTGTACAAGTAGAGCGCGCGCACATGAAAAAGTTGTGCTATATACAAATTTTTGACTGATTTAGAACTTTTTCGATTTGATTCTTATAGTTGACAGTTCAAGCCTTAATTTAAGCCTAATTAAAGACTTTTATCACGTCAGCATCATTGTCTACACGTGATCAAAAAAGGCCAAAAACAGAGTTTCTTGAGACTTTGAGTCCATTTTTCTCAAAATCTCGACGTGATAGGCACATTTGAAGATCATATTCATGTTCAGCAATGAAAATCCTTTAAGAATCAGGGTTGCTAGATTGGGCTACAAACCGCGATTTGGGCTATCTCTTGCATATATTTCGCGGCCTCAATTTTAAAATCGCTACAAGTAGCGATTGGGCTATGTTTTAATTAATGACTGCAGTTTTTGGGCTTTATGTCGATGCGTAGCAACTTTCATTCAAAATCATATACGAAAAATCATATTTCTGGTTTTTAACCAAGTAAATAACAAAAGATATTAAAATTAATGCTTCGTTAATTTTAAACAAAATTAACTTTTTTAAAAGTACATATTTTACTTGTATAAAAAGTATCTATTCTTCGTCAAAAACCTTTAATGAGAAAAAATTACGTTACTAAAAACCGCGTTTTGGGCTACATCTCTATTTTTAGACGCTTTTTTGGGCTTTAAATATTACCGCGGTTTTTGGGCTACATCAGCGTCTTCTAATTATGGTTCTCTTTACCAAGAACCTGGAAACCGTGATAAGAATATCATTGTCCGATCTTTGAATCAGAGAAAAAGTAACTTAGTGTCGACCAGTGTAATTATTGTTCTCAAGGTACAACGTTTCGTGATCCGCTTATATGTAGACGCTAAAGCAGGTTCCACCCTAGATACACGACACGACGCGCGTGTCCCCTCTGCTCCATCTACCAAATGCTTTCCCATCCTCACGTTGGAGAAGATAGTATTGAACAAGATTCGTACGAATCATACACTACATTAAGTGCTTTGTGGTACGCGTGTACCACACATCACTTAATGTAATAAATTTATTCAAATTTTCGTTGCTTTAACGGTATTTGACCGGGAACAGGTGCCATCTACGTGAATATACTATAACGTCGCTCATTTTTCCAAATCGATAAACATAAACACTAATATTATTCACAATGTGTAACACGTCGATGAGCTGGGACCATTTACCTCGGTCGCCTCTACTCAACTAGGAGTGCTAAAGAGTTCTCCCCCTCGTTGTCGTTACACTAGGATTTTTCTATGTCTTCCTAGTCGATGAATCAGAGGATAACCAGAATGATTCACTGGATCGATTACTGCATCTTTCCTTGGGCGTCCTCGTCGGCGGATCCACGGTCATCCTTATCGACGGATCGGAGGCTCTGCAAGATAGATGTGGGTCACTATGGGATTTGAAGGAGGCCTACCCTTAGTCCACTGTTGACAAGCAGTACCGGTTAGAGAGTTTGGGGAATTGTTGCTGACCTTCTGATCAGTAAGAGCGATGATCCGGGGTCTCGCTGGCCATAATTTTGACGCGTGAGCTATTGTTATTCGGCTGAACAGGTTTATTTCATACACTTGCCCTTGCAGATGACGTTAATAGGGTAAGGTCTTCTTCTTAATAAAACTAATGAGGCGTTGAACTGCTTTGAAGTGTCTGGCAACTGGAAGTTTCTCAGATATACGAGGTCGCCTGGTATATAGGGAGAAATATCATCTTCGTAGGGGTATCCTTATATATAGTGATGTCCTTATCATCCTTTGGGTGATAAGGAGAAATGAAATGATTAATTGCGTACCGTTATCAATAAGTAAATAACGCAGAAATTCAAAACGAAAGAAAAATTCTTTTTCCAAAAGAAGAACGAGATCTCTTGATTCCTTAGGGGCTAAAAATTGGTACTGACCCGGGGAATTCTTGTTACATTGCCACAAGCCAACGTCATCCACTTGATGTCCGAAGAAGAACGTCTCCTCTGAGCTGATACGGTTGATAGAGGTTTCCAGTCGTAGCCTTTTTGAAACTAGACCCGAGATTTCGATATCTTGTTATTGAGAATCGGAAATTCTGTCGTACTTTCCTATATGTTAACAGTCAATCATCTTCTGCCATATCGTCGTCGATGATCTTATCTTCTATTTTGCCAGGCAGGCGGTAGGGGCCCAAGACTAATGAAGAATGGCTTCCATCGTTCAGACCTTCCTTGCTTCTTCTTCTTCTGGCTGCTGGTCTAGGCTCGTACCATAAAAGATGGGAAATGGGTATGTAGGTACATAATATTAAAATCACTGATAGGTATAATAGTAATTTAAATAAAACAATTCTATTCATTTCAATGTATTAGATAGAACAGTTGTAAACCTGATGTAAAAATGTTATGGACTTTTTTATTGTGTTCGCTGAGCACAATTCATAAAAAAAATTTTAATTTTGATTTGTGAACAATGTTAAAAAATGAAGTAAAAAAGAAATTTTTTTTTGATTTTTGAAAAATACTTAGGTATTTTTTCCAACAAAACCATATTTGTTTTTTTAGTGTTTTTCAAAAAATGTAAAATTTTTTGAAAAATTTTTAATAATTAATGAAAATTTTTTTTCTAACAAATTTATTTAAAAAGTTCCAGTTATACAGAGAAAATTAAAAAATATTGAAAACAACCGTAGTTATCTTAATTTTAAAAAATTAGTAGAGGAATGTTGTCATAGATGGACACTTTTTTTACTCTTGTCAATAACTTTAGTTTAAAAAATAATTTAGATTTTTGTCCATAATAGTTTAAAAGATTGAATCAAAAGGAAACTTTCACCATGGCTGATAAATTAATCAATAAAAATTTAACAAATTTCGGACATATTATATATATTTTTTTAATTTGTCATGTAAAACTTACAGTTAAACTAAGAAAAACTAAAATACTAAATTTTTTTACAAAATTTATCAGATTCGCAATTTTGACAAATAAAATAACTTTTTGTCATTTTCGTACACTTAAGATGGACGTCTCGTTTACATTCAATGCATGCAACGGAGTTATTGCGGCTTAAGTGTCGTGGCATTGTTTGTAAACACATTATGCAAAAGTTCTCATCTTCGTTTTCATCAGAAGAACGTTTTTTGCATTCTTTTGCGAGAACCACCTCGTTTTGTTGGTGCTTTAGTGACTGCTGCTTTAGCTGAGGCCGGTGTCAAACTTTTTCCTGGCGTTGTTGAAGCCTTTCGCTTTTGTTGCTTTTCCCGCAATGTGTCAAGGTTTTCTGGTGACGTCAAAATTGTGCTACTCATTGGACACCGTCTTCGATTTGATTTTTTTTGTCGTTGGTGGAGTAGCTTGCAAACGTCCAATTTTGTTCAAAACGGAACTTAATGTTGTTTCACGGGATGTGGATGCCAATGATTCAGTGGCATAACGGCTGCAAGCGATAGCTGCAATGCGGCGGAAATGAAACTCAAGTAACGCCGTTATTAACAGCCAAATCCACTACTCTACTACAGCAGTTTTGGTGATTGATTTGAGGCTTTAGTTTTCTCGATGAAGAACTCCATGTACTTGATAAATGCTGCTTGCTGCATCCACCCAGATCCATTGGCAAATCCAACAGCCCCAGGAGAAGCATTTTCCAAAAACGTTGATTGCATGTTTTGGCGAGGAAACAAAAAAGTGGTGGTATAGAATTTCCCTCGGCATTGACAGCAAGAGCCACAGTGAACGTGGTCCCTCATTCTTGAGCAGGAATTTAACCGACTCTTCTCATACCTCGCAACGAAATCACCTTCCTAAATTTTGTATGCACTATGAAAAACCAGTTTCATCCATATTCCATGTATCTGCCGCTTGAAATAGATGCTGAGACAAAACCAAATGCAAATTGTTGAAAAAAGCTGGACATTTTCTTTGGAAAACGATTTTACGCGATGTAAACTTGTCTGTTCTGGCGCGCGGAACGAAAGTTTTTGGTAGCGTCTCATGAAACCATCGTACCAATCTCGTTCACTCATTCTGTTTGCGTTCCACATTAAAGGATAGTGTAAACCATTTTTTAGCAAATTAGAACGCTAGTTGTCTTAGTTCAACAACACTCAAGACATAATAATGGTCACTGCATTGTTTTATATAGTTGACTAACGCTTCCTTTTCTTCGGTAATAAATATCTGTAAAATATTCGTTTAATATTAGTATTTCATTAAAATAAAGTATATTTTTGTTGTGTTTCCTTGCTTGACTGGGAGCGTGTATACATAACCGTTTTAGGGTTTCCTCTAGATTTTCGTCAGCAACAATAGAAAAGTCGTCATACTCTTTTTCTACTTACTCAGTGCACGGAAAAGTTTTTGGGCAAGCAGACGTCTCTCACTCGCCTCCCACAGAAAAGGTTTTCTGCTTTCTCTCTAAAGAGAGCTCTGATGCCCCACAAGAGAGCTCTGACGCTCCACAGTAGGAAAGCAGCAGTCTCTGTGGGTGAAATGAGCTACCAAAATGGGGCTGTCACTCTACCATACGTACTGGTCACGCAGCGCCACCACAACAGGTACAGCGACTCGCCCAAGAATTTTTCCGTGTGTATCGACGCAAAGTCGTTCACGTGTCAGATCATAAGCCCTTGTCATTGTTTTTAATTTTTCTTTTTCCAACTTCACTGCTTTAATAGCCAAAACAACATTTTTTAAGCTCGACTTCATCTCTGTCTGTTTTTCACTTGTATCGTGAAACACTGAAAAACGAGAAAACAAATTTACAATTTATTTACATATTGTAAGATTAATGACTGAAAGGCATACCAAGAATCTCGCTGATTTTCAACGATAATCGTGACACTATTTCAAATTAGCGTGTATACACAGAGATTTCAGTAAAACATTACCTAAAAATTAGCGCATATACGCTAATTTGAATAAGTGTCATGATTATCGCTGATTCATATTAGAAAGTGCGGGTGTCCAACTATAACAACAAAAAGTGTCCAAACCAAGACGACTAGGGACAGGAGGGCTAACTGCAGTAGTAAGTGTAGGACAAATATAGGGGGATTACGAAGGCGTGGTTAGATTGCGCCAAATATCGTGTTTTGATTCTGCACTTCCCCTCACACACGCGTATCGTATTTAAATATATAACGTAAAAGTGTGCGAGATGTGTAGAACCGAAACGAAATATTTGGCGCAATCTAACCACGCCTATCGCATAACGACGCTCGTGCTACGACTCGTTTTTCAATATTGTGCGAGGTCATAAACGAGGTTACCTCCCTTGTTCCATACTTTGCTTTATACAACTAAGGCGTATTATGGTTACTCTATGATACCTGTACCGGTGCATGCTAAGTTCTCCCATATAACCCAGCTGGTCAATAAAGTAACCATTATTGCCCTAGGGAGATAAAGGGTACTTTATTGACCTGTGAGCGGTCAATGAAGTAACCATTATCTCCCTAGGGCTATAATGGTTTCTTTATTGACTGTTGGGTTATAAGGAGAAACTTAGTACGCGCCTGTACAGGTAGATAAAGTGACTATAATACGCCTGAGTTGTATAAAATTATTTGTTTAATCATTATACACAATTATATTTGTTATTTTTTAAAGTGTAACTTTTTATTTAATTGTCTCCGTGGACTTTTAACATTATCTAAAATAAAAG
Organism: Leptopilina myrica (nomen nudum); assembly: GCA_032872475.1. Lineage (NCBI taxonomy): Eukaryota > Metazoa > Arthropoda > Insecta > Hymenoptera > Figitidae > Leptopilina > Leptopilina myrica (nomen nudum). Next base: position 36,583,311 of record CM065458.1, on the reverse strand, counting down.
TAAACGTAAACAAAATTTTTTGTGGAGTGGAACAAAAGTTAACTTTTTGTTAATTAACATTGTTTATAACAATTTAAAGATTTAAATAATCTATGTTTTGATCCAAAAGGATATATATTCTTCAAATGAACTTAAAATAAAAAGAAAGTGTGAAAAAAACAATTCTTAGTGTAAAGGAATCAAAGTAAAATATTTGTTAAACAGTAATATTTATAACAATTGTGATAAATTATCTTATGGTTCATTAATTATCTGCTGTTCATATTGCGTTAATTCGAACTGGTATTGATCATGTCGAGCAACGAAATAAGAAAATAATCGTTTTCTTTTAAAAAATTGTATTAATTTATTAACTTTAATAATAAACAATTAAAACTTCAAAAATCGACATCAAGGGATGTCTTAATAATTTATTATACTTTAATTTGAAACAAAGAACACTCAAATCGGTTAAATATTGTGGGCTGTAGACATTTTGCATTCAAAATTATTTTTTCCCAATTTAACAAAAAATTCTTAAAAGTACATATATTTATCAATTAAATCCTGGTCTTGAAATAATTTTAAAAAATAATCTCTAAAAACTTCGATTTTTTTTGAAAAATTGTGCATAAAACTTCAATCAATTTTTTTGTTTTTCTTAATTTTTTTAACAATATTTCAAGAAATTTCCACTCAAACTTTCGATCCGATTTACAATAACTATTCTTGTTATTAATGTATGTTCTTTGCATCATTGCTCTACATTTACAATACATAAGAAGTTTATGTAACTACTACATTTTTAATAACTTTTTTATATACTTTAAAACTTACAGTATTTTTTTGTTTTATACAAAAATATCTTTACAAATTGTTTTCCAAACTTGAATCTTGTAATACTTTAAACTTTACATATGCATTTTACATTTCAATTTTTAAATGTTTCTTTATTTCTTATATTCCATTGATTAAAGTTATTCTATTGTTGCAATTTCTTTTCGTATTCCAATTTCATTTTCACATGAATCTATTGATGTAATTTATTAATTATACAATTTAGTCAATAATAAGGTACACTTTGTAAGTTGCCATGTTTGTTATTAGAAATTTGAATAATGCTATTTTAGATTCTTCTTCAATAAAATGATACTGAATAAGTTATAGGGTATATTATAATGTTTAATAATTATTAGGTTCAAATTTTTTTTAGTTTTAAACAAGTGTATAGTACTTGTAGTAGTAGTATGTGTTTAAGATTTTAGATAAAAGTATTACAAAATCAAAAATTGACAAAACCTTATAAAAATCTTATTTAAACTTGCAAATCTTTGAAGAAAATATTTTTTCAAATTAGGTTAATGTTATAGTGATTTAAACTTCGTTTAATATTTATTAAAGTGTGAATGATGGAATACAATTTAATTTCTCTTTTATTTAAGTCCTTCCTGAAGCATACAACTATACATTGTTAGAAGTATTATATTATTCTTGTTTAATTCGCAATAGTTTTAGTCTATTTATATGAACTACTTTTTGTTTATTTTTAACTTGTATTTTAACGTTCCCTTTATTTAAAATTTCTAGTATTTTGTGTGGTCCTGTATATTGATTAGCAAATTTATGAATTTTTCTTCCGTGTAGTAAAAATACCTCATCTCCGAGTTTAAGATTTTGGGGATTGCAATTTCCATCGTAATACATTGTTGATTTTTCTTTTGCTAAAAGTACATTTTCTCTAGCTATGTTTCTCATTTTATGAAGCCTTGTTATTAAATCTGTTAAGTATTGATCATACGTTTCTAATTTTTCGTGTTCAAGTGGTGGATCGCTTGATGGTAAGCGGGCTAATTTTCCAAAAATGAATTCATACGGAGTACACTTTGTACCTTCATAAACGCTTGTATTATATGAATACATGGCTAGTTCTAACCACTCATCCCATTCTTCATTTTTATTAATAAATTGTTTTAAATATTCTCCTAAAACATGGTGAAATATTTCGATTGATCCGTTTGTCTGGGGGTGAAAAGCAGTTGTTTTAAATTATCGTATTCTAAATCTTTTTTAATAAATGCATCAGCTATTGCACTAGCTTGATGATTTGGAAGTACAATTGCTAATAAATATTTTGTTAAATTGACTTGTATTGTTAAAATGTATTCACTTTCGTTTTTGGTAATGTACCAACAATGTCCATTGCAATTTTTTAAAATGCTGTAGCTGGTGTGTCTGTAATAATCATTGGATCTTTTGTTTTGACTCAAACTATTTTTTTTTTTAATTGACATTGAAGACAACTTTGAATATATTTCTGAATATTATTTTTCATATTTTCCCATTAATAATTTTGACGTATTCGACCATAAGTTTTAGTTACACCTTTATGTCCTCCAATTGAACTTGAATGAGCATCTACTGCATATATTCTTCTTTTGTAGGATATTTTGTATATCAATTACATACAACTATTTTTACAAATGAATTTTCAAAAATTAATTTTATCTTTGAAAGGATTTCGTCCCAAGTTACATTATTTATTTGAGCTGTTTTTGCAATACTTATACTTTTTAATTGTAATTCTTTGCATAAGTTTTTTATTGAAATAATTATAGATATAATTATTTTTATTGAATCAGATATATTTTCTTTCATTTCACTTTCTATGGGAGAGCGACATGGTAATATGTACCTCTCTTTATTTTTTCTGATATACCTAATTGAAGTTTACCAAAATTTGTCAATTTTTCGCGTTTGGCTAATGATCTGGAGTCATTATCTCGAGGATCTCCCTCAACTAAAAGAAAATAAGTTAGTTTATCTCTTCGCATTGGTAACACAGGCCAACAAAATTTGATTCAATTTACTTTCAAGAATCAGACAATACTTTTCCGAAGGATTTCAACGTGCTGAATTCGAATTCGGCCTCAAAATGGGCCCATCACGTCAGGTTTTTGAGATATTTCAACCTAAAAGTGCAAAAAACCTGTTTTTAGTTATATCTGATGTCATGTAACATCAAGAGATATTTTTTTTATAAAATGTCAATATTGAGCCTGAAATTGCTACTCCTCTCCTTGAATATCCATTTTGAAAATTCAAAAAAAATCTCAGAACTATTTAAATTTAGATATTTGTAGTTAAATTCTGCTTTATTATCATAGTTTCTTTGTTTCTACTCAGTTTTTCGAAGAATTCGACAAACTCAGTAAATTTAATGAACGATTACTCAGAGACAAATGAAGATTTTTTAAAATTTTCAAAATGAATATTAAAGGGGAAGAGTAGCACTTTCATGCTCAATATTGACCTTTTGGAGAAAAAAATTATCTCTTGATGTTACATGACATCAAATATAACTAAAAACAGGTTTTTTGCACATTTAGGTTTAAATATCTGGAAAACCTTACGTGATTGGTCCATTTTAAGGCCGGATTCGAATTCAGCACGTTGAAATCCTTCCGAAAAGTATTGTCTGATTCTTGGAAAGTAAATCTTGTCGGCCTGATTGTTCTCTACTGTTAATAATATTTTTTGATGTTTATTATTTTTATTTTCCACTAAGTTATCATCTTCATCAGATGATTCTTCAGAATACGAATTTTCGTAGCCTTGCTCAATTTCTTCGTGTTTTTTTAATATTAATTTTTCTTTTATATACTTAGTATCTGACTCAATTTCGTCAGCAATAACTTCATTAAAAAAAATTTTCTTTCCTTTTATTCTTTGCATTACATACCTTTTTCAGTCTTGCTCTTCTCTTTTTTAAAAAGGAGGTATTCAAACGTGTGCTTTGTTTCTTCGGTCTACCTCGTTTTTTTTTGTTTTGTGTACTTTTATTTATTTTTTTAAGTTTCTGGGATTTGATACACAATGTATTTATTCTTTAAATTTTTCTTCAATTTTTTCATGCACACATTTATTAATATATTTTTAAGTAATATTCTCTTTAATTTCCTAAATTTCTTCAATTTTTTTTCTTTTATTCTTTGTCCTTTTTCTTCAATTATATCATCAACTTGATTTCTGGATAAGGCATCAGCATTTACATTTGTTTTGCCTGCCTTGTATTAAAATTATTTCCTATTATAATTCTTCTTGCTTCACCGGAAATTCGACTCCTAATTAATTTTACTAAATTTGTTTGTACTTGTGCGTTCTCAGGAAGCATAGATTTTGCTTCCATGCAACTTTTAATTAATATTGATAATGTGATATATTTTTTCCGTCAAACATTGGTATATTATCTAATGCATTGCGTAAAGACACTTTCTGATTGTTTGGAAGCGCCATGTTTTCTTCAAAAATAATATTATTTCTAGTGTTATCAAAAGAATTGTTTTCAGAGTGATTGTTTGTCGAAAATCAATTTTACCAAGTACATTCTTACTGGGATCCATTTTTTAATATAATTTATTATATATCGATATTTAAAAAGTGGATCCCAATATGAATGTACTTAGTAAAATTAATTTTCGACACTTTTTCACAGACAAGTAATTGACTCAACGTCGAATTAGAGAAATCGATGATAGAAAATTCTGCTTTGCACGGTCCGACTCTTTTTGTAATATCTCGGGAACCCATAAATATTTTTTGCTGTTCTGGGTCTCTATTTAAAGCTTAGGTTACAAGGAATAATTTATAAAAGTAACATTTTTTTCATTAACTTTGCTAAACTGTGCCAGGAGTCAAAGTCAGAGTAAAAAATTCCGAAACAAATAGAATTATTTTTTGTCTTCATAACATGATATCTCGCTTCCTATTTATGCAATACAACTTAAAATAGTGGCATTTTATTGGAAATTTAATAAGCTTTCCAATGCAATTTAAAAAAAGCATCTAGCTTCATTGTCGTTATCATCAGTTTCATAAGGATTATTCTGCTTACGTTACAAATGCTACATTACTTTTCTTCTTTCATGTAGTGAAAATTGTGGTAGGTCGTCTAACTCAGGGTTGCCAGATTGCGCGATTTGTTGCAAATTGGGCGACTTGAGACATGAAAATGCGACAATATTTTTGTTTTTTGCGACAGTCGCAAATTGGGCGATATGTAATAAAATTTATGCGATTTTTTTGTGATTTCATGAACAGCCGATAAATATAAAAAACTGAATTTTCAAGCACTAAAATTTGAATTTTATAATGAATTTGAATATTGCCGCTTGTTTTCTCGCTTTCTTGCTTACTGCCCATCCCTGGTTATGAAAAGCATCCTAACCTGTGTTTCACTGTGTTCATGCTTTTGTATTTATATCTTGATTATCTATTTGTCCATTGTGAATATTCTCGGCGGCGTTTACAATTTAAAATGGGAAAATGGTCAAAATATTCTAGTAAGAATAAAAAATATTGGGAAGAAGAAAATCTGCTGAAAGGTAATTATAATAATATACAAGTTTAATACTAATCTGCACGGTTTTTGACAAGCTCCCATAACCTAACTTTAGAATGTTTTCTTTTTAAACTTTAATAGATGACATTTTTTATTCCAAAAATTATTCATAAGAAAAATTCATATTATAAAAAAATAAAAACTTTATCATTAATTTTATATTTTACGAATAGAATAGAATTTTACATTTTATGTATTTTGTAATCTTGTCACTATTGTTTATTTTGTGTACTTTTTTAGATTGGTTACAAAAAAATTCTAATGCAGATAGCGATCTCGAGTTTCGAGAAGCTAAGTGCAAAGTGTGTGACATAAGTTTGAGGGCTCATCATCAAGATCTCATAAAACATGCCAACACTGAAAGACATAAACAAAATGCTTTGAAGTACAACAAAAGTGTACAGTCGACCCTTCAAAGTAAAGGTAAACAATTTTATTTCATTTCTAAAGTTATTTTATACATATATATTTGATACAGTAATAAAAAATAAACAAATTGAATGTTTTCTATTAAATTAATATAACAGTTTTATTAAATTAATCTGACATTAATTTTTATTAAATGTTTAATAAATTATATTCAAATCTGATTATATTTAAATTGAATTTAAAAAAATATCAATGTAGCGACATTTATTTCATTTATAGGAATATCTGTAGTCAAAAAGAAAGAGAAAACAATCGATTTAAAATTTGCTGTTTATATTGCTGCTCATTCAGCAGTGAGAAGCGTCGATCATCTGTGCGAACTTCTAAAAGTGTTTGGCAAAGGATCTTGTTTAGAAAATATGCGCTTGCATAGGACAAAGTGTTCCAAATTAATTTTAAATGTAATTGCCCCCGCAATGTTACAAGATTTGATTAATGACATTGAGGATAAATGCTACTACTTGATAATTGATGAGTCGACGGATATATCTGTCATCAAATATTTAGCATTTTGCATTCGGTACTACAGCCCGCAACAAAAGCGAATTGTCACAAATTTTCTAGGATTCGTAGAAGTCGAAAAAGCAACTGGGAAAATTCTGTGTGACAATACGATCACGTTCTTAGCAGAAAATGGGCTAAATGTTAAGAATTGCATAGGAATTGGGACAGACGATGGAGCAAATATGATGGGCATTGACAATGGTTTCTTAAAATTTTTCAAGAATGTGGTAAGATATAGTTTTGAACAATAAATGTGAATTATTAAACACTCATTATTTATTCTAGAACATTTGTTTCATTAAATGTAACTTGAAATTACAATAAAAATTATATAATTAATTAAGAAGATAATTTGCTATTCTTAATATTATTTTCTGTTTGACCAATTAAAAGCTAAATTACTAAATAAATTTGATAAATGTTTACTACATGCAAATTTAGTGAGTACGTTCTGTCTTAGAGAATTTTATATGTTCGTTATGCTATATTATTTTTTTTTTAAATTTGTATATGGGCGATTCCACGTGAGATTTCAGTCGACCTCTTAAAATCGGCGAAAAATATTTTTTTTCTATTCTGTATCGAAAAAAAAACAGATACGTATTTTTTTATTTATGTTTAACCCATTTAGTCCCAAATGTCCGTATTTCTTTGTACAAGTTTGAGCTTTCCGTTCTACGAGTTACGAATTTGGAAAAAATCGGGACATAGGTTTTCTTTTAGATTTAAGTGTCCTCTTTTAGAATCTGAAAGAAAATTTCAATTTCAATTTAATCATAAAAAGTTGTAATTGTTTAAACAAAAAAAAGCAGTTTTTTAAAGTGTTTTTTGTCATTAAAATTAGATTATTTACTCGAATTCGGTTGGAAAAAATCCGGGACAAGAAAATATCGCGTCCAAAATGTTGGGACTATCAAATAGGCATAATGCCGAAATTTTTTTTTTTCTAATTTCAAAATGGCGCCTCAAAAATGGCCGCCAAAATATTGAAATTTGGAAAAATAATGTTAAAAAATTTTAACATTTTTTTTCAACTTTTATGCTTTATTTTAATAAGAAAATGTTGTTTAAACAAAAAATATTGTTATCTGATATTATTTAACAATAATTTAAACATTTTTTATAAACAATTTAAAATCTGTGGCCCAAAATGGTAAACAAATTTTTAGTTTTTTCAATTCTCATTTATTTTTGCAATAAAAATGAATAATAAAAGTTAATAACTGAATTTAAACTTTTTTACAATGTGTAAAAATGTTATAAACAATTTTTATAAACAATTTGCAAAACATGAAATAGAATCCTAGAAAAAAATTATTTTTTGATTATATTACCTTCTAAAGTAATTAAAATGTTGCTATAAGTTAAAACTTTCATTTAACATTATTTAACAATATTTAAAAATGTTATAAACCAGTTTTATAAACAATTGTTATAAAAAAATATTTTCAGAGTGGAAAATAACTTCTTTTCTATCCCACTAGCTTTCATTTGTTATTAAACAGAAAACTAAAGTATCTAATGCATATAAAAAATTTATGAACAATGTATATAAATGTTATAAACAATTCTTATAAATAATTAGTTAAATATGAATTACCATAATAGAAACAAGTTGTTCATTTCATGACCATTTAGCTTCCTCAATATGTATTATTATATATAATTTTAAAAGTTAAATAATTATAATAGTTTAATAAATATAATTAATAAACCGGGTAAAGTACCCTAAATAAATATTAATTATTCAATTTTTTATTATAGAATAATTATTTTAAAGTGTTATGATAAAATGTCAAAAAATACAAAATTTTATTTTTTTGTGAAAAATTAAAATATTTATTAATTCTATAAATTTTGATGAAATATATACTTTATATACATGAATCGATTCGTTTTTATGTCAGGAATGCAATTTTGACAAGAATTATTAAAAATTTTAATATAGAAAAAAGTTATTTCAAAAAACCAAAAAATTAATTTTTTCAAAAATTAAAAAAATGTTGAAAAAAATTTTTTTTTTATATATTTTTGAAAATCCTTCTGTCTGATTCTTGGTATTCATGACCGAAATACTCCTACAAAATCTTATCAAAATCCATCAAGATGTGCAAGAGAAAATTTGTCCACAAGAATCGGTGACATACACACACACACATACACACATACATACACACACATACATACACACATACATACATACACACATACATCCGGACATTTGTTCCTCTCGACGAATTATGTATACTACACTTGAAAATTTGTAAAAATAATTGATTTTAAAAAATTCGGAAATCGACATCACTATAAGGCTTCCTTTATGAGGAAGCAAAAACGCATTTTTTTATTATATATTGCACTCTTCTTATCCAAATCTTTGTTAAAGAGATAAACTTTCATTTAATATTATTTAAAAATATTTAAAAATGTTATAAACAATTTTCATAGAAAATACAGTTCAGGGATGAAAGAATAAATGTTTTTTCACTTTTTGCTTGGTTTTTCATCAGAATAGATATTTAAAATAAAAATCTTCGTCTAAAATAATTTACCATTCTTTACATTTTTATAAACAATTTTGATAAAAAAAAGGATTTTCTGAAATTATTTTAAAAATTTTGTCAATAATCAAAAAATAATTTTCTTATAGGATTCTATTTCATGTTTTGCAAATTGTTTATAAAAATTGTTTATAATATTCTTAAACCTTGTAAAAAATTTTGAATTAAGTGATTAACTTTTATTATTCATTTTTACTGCAAAAAGAAATGAGCATTGATGAAAATAAAAAAGTTTTATACCACTTTGGCCGACGAATTTCAAATTGTTTATAAAAATTGTTAATAACATTTTTAAATATTTTTAAATAATATTAAATGAAAGTTTATCTCATTAACAAAGATTTGGATAAGAAGAGTGCAATATATAATAAAAAATGCGTTTTTTCTATTATGGTAATTCATATTTAACTAATTATTTATAAGAATTGTTTATAACATTTATATACATTGTTCATAAATTTTTTATATGCATTAGATACTTTAGTTTCCTGTTTAATAACAAAAGAAAGCTAGTGGGATAGAAAAGAAGTTATTTTCCACTCTGAAAATATTTTTTTATAACAATTGTTTATAAAACTGGTTTATAACATTTTTAAATATTGTTAAATAATGTTAAATGAAAGTTTTAACTTATAGCAACATTTTAATTACTTTAGAAGGTAATATAATCAAAAAATAATTTTTTTCTAGGATTCTATTTCATGTTTTGCAAATTGTTTATAAAAATTGTTTATAACATTTTTACACATTGTAAAAAAGTTTAAATTCAGTTATTAACTTTTATTATTCATTTTTATTGCAAAAATAAATGAGAATTGAAAAAACTAAAAATTTGTTTACCATTTTGGGCCACAGATTTTAAATTGTTTATAAAAAATGTTTAAATTATTGTTAAATAATATCAGATAACAATATTTTTTGTTTAAACAACATTTTCTTATTAAAATAAAGCATAAAAGTTGAAAAAAAATGTTAATATTTTTTAACATTATTTTTCCAAATTTCAATATTTTGGCGGCCATTTTTGAGGCGCCATTTTGAAATTAGAAAAAAAAAATTTCGGCATTATGCCTATTTGATAGTCCCAACATTTTGGACGCGATATTTTCTTGTCCCGGATTTTTTCCAACCGAATTCGAGTAAATAATCTAATTTTAATGACAAAAAACACTTTAAAAAACTGCTTTTTTTTTGTTTAAACAATTACAACTTTTTATGATTAAATTGAAATTGAAATTTTCTTTCAGATTCTAAAAGAGGACACTTAAATCTAAAAGAAAACCTATGTCCCGATTTTTTCCAAATTCGTAACTCGTAGAACGGAAAGCTCAAACTTGTACAAAGAAATACGGACATTTGGGACTAAATGGGTTAATTGTTCAAATTTTTGAGTTATGAATTTTCGAAAATTTGGACTTTTAATTGTAGACCTCTATTCAGTAGCTTATAAGTCCGAAAATATTGAGTTTAGGAAAAAGTTCTTAAAGAATAAAAGTTTTAGTTTTCTTTCGACTTTTAAGAAATGTAAACAAAATAATTTTTAAAAAATTTTTTATTAAAAAATTTTTTTTTTATAAACAAATTAATTTTTTTTAACTTTGGGCCAGATTTTTTTTTATTTTTTAAAAATGTTTTTGTACCTTATAATGTAGAAAAGATTTTCCAAAAAGTCCTAAAATGGGCCTAATGTGTTAAATGAGTTTTAAAATATTTTCAAAAATCACTTGGAAGCATCACAGTGGGATTTTTTTACAATTAACTTTCTAAAACTGTCTACAAGGTATAATTTTTAATATATTTGAGAGTTCTTTGTTTTAAATTACAGGTCTGCGCTGTAAACAGTTTTAAAAAGTTAAATGTAAAAAAAATCCCACTGTGATGCTTGCAAGTGATTTTTGAAAATATTTTAAAACTCATTTAACACATCAGGCCCATTACGGGACTTTTTGAAAAATCTTCTCTATATTATAAGGTACAAAAACATTTTTAAAAAATAAATAAAAATTCGGCCCAAAGTTAAAAAAAATTAATTTGTTTATAAAAAAAATTTTTGTTTTTAATAAAAAATTTTTAAAAAATTATTTTGTTTACATTTCTTAAAAGTCGAAAGAAAACTAAAACTTTTATTCTTTAAGAACTTTTTCCTAAACTCGATATTTTCGGACTTATAAGCTACTAAATAGAGGTCTACAATTAAAAGTCCAAATTTTCGAAAATTCATAACTCAAAAATTTGAACAATTAAACATAAATAAAAAAGTACGTATCTGTTTTTTTTATACAGAATAGAAAAAAAATATTTTTCGCCGATTTTAAGAGGTCGACTTATATCTCACGTGGAATTGCCCATATATATTTTTATTTATTTTTCAAAAAGGTACCTGATGCTCAATTAGTTAAATGTTCATGTCACTCTGTACATTTATGTGGATCGCACGCCGCAGATCACTTGCCGGCGGATTTAGAATTTTTAGTGCGTGAATCAAGAAACTGGTTTTCAAAAAGTCCATTAAGACGCTTGCAATATGAGGCCTTGTATGCTGCGTTTAACGAAGGTGACATGCCTCAAAAATTAGTGCAATTGTCGACAACCAGATGGTTAGCATGGGGACGAGCGATTAATATTATCATTTTTCAATGGCTAGAACTAAAAGTTCACTTCGATAATCACGTCCGCAGTTTACGTCCCAGCGATAAATGTACAATTGGTCGAAAACTACGAGAGCTTTTCCAAGATGACTCTAATCTTCTGTACCTATTGTTTTTAAAGCCGATAACAAATGAACTCTGCAAAACAAATTTAAAATTTCAGCTAGACTCAACAGAAGTAAGTTATTTCATAAAACATATTTAACTTTAGCAAAGGTTTTAAAATCCAAGTTTATATTACTTAATCAAATTTTTCAGGTGACTAAGCTTTTTGTCGATTTACGTGTTCTCCTCGTTTCTTTGATAAAGAAGATAATCGCAAAAAACAAAAGTATACGTTCGTATAATTGACTGAAACTCATGTTAAAAAATAACTGGCATTAGTAGCAAGAATTTAAGTACAAAAATAGATGGCGCTAGTGTGATAAAACAAAATAAACGCAATGGTTTAACCCTAACACCTGTCCAACCCTAACAGCACTCCCCTACTTTATTATTATTAACATCTCTATGAGGAAGCAAAGTGTTTATGAAATTAATACAACCTAAATTAATAAAAAAAATTGAATCTCATGACTATTTAACATTAAATTTTAAAAAATTAATCTTATTAAAATATTCAATTTCTATTCAACTTAAATTTCTGTTTCTCAAAATTAAATTTTCCAATTGCCAATAACAATAATTTTAACTTACGAAACATCAATATTTTTTTCAAAATTAATTATTTTAATTGATGATAATTATTGTTCCTTTAAAACTTTAATCTTTCTTTTTCAAAATTACTCATTTTAATTGATAATAATTATAATTTATAAAAGTTTAAACATTCGTTTTCAAAATTATATATTTAAATTTTTTTCGGTAAAAGTAATGCAGGCATTATTTTAATGACAGTCTCAACCCTGTTCAATGCAGAGAGCTACTATTAAAAAAGATTCATAGGAAGTATCAACCCTGTTTAAATGCAGAGCTTTTACTGAAGCAGATGAAGATAAAAGAGTGATTTTTATGTCGTTTAACGGCGCAGCGCCGGCGTAACGTACAGTAACCCGGGCGCACCGCTTACTTTGCTTTCAAATATCTTCTAAACTTCTGGTCATCCCACTATGAAACTTATATGGTTTTTTCCGGAAAAATGTCAGCTTTCCAATAAAAATAAAAAAAAAATTTTTTAAAATACCCATCAAGGTCAAAATTAAAAAATAAACTTAATTTTTGAAAAAAAATTGTTTAAAATTTTTTTTAAAAATTTGTTTGTAAAATTTTTAGAAAGTAGATGAAAAATGCTTTAAATCCATTATAAACAAATTAAAATCGATAAAGTTTTATAAAAGTTACATGGTTTTGAAAATGGCAGTGTTACTTAAAATGTCAGAACTTTAACCCCCACCACTTTCTACAATTTTTTTTAAAGAGCTAATATTTTACAGATTTATTACTTTCATATAGGGCAACAATTTCCCAAAATACCAACACAATCCAAAGACTTATAATTTTGGACTGGGACGTTTGAGAAATAACGCCTCATTTAGGGGTTTTTTAAGTTGCTGATTACGATTCTAATATTAGTTTTTTAAAATTCAAAATGGCGGACACAATATGACGGAATATTTTTTTTTAATTTGACAAAATATGCTTGAATCCTCATACTCAGGGGTGTTCGGCGTCGTTGATTATGAATCTGATATTAGTTTTCCAAAATTCAAAATAGCGGATCCAATATGGCGATCGTAAATTTAAAAAATCGTTAAATTTTGTTGAAATTTGTTACTTATAGGTTTTTGCAGTTGCTGATTACAAATCTGATATTAGTTTTTAAAATACAAAATGTTTGATCCAATATGGCGATTGAATTAAGTAATTAAAAAACATTAACATTTTTTGGTGGATTAAGAAGGTGATACTTTTTGATATGTTCTTGTCACAAAAATAATATACAAAATTTGGAAACTTTTACTTTGAAGACAATCCTATCAAATACAGATTTTTCTAAAAACCAAGTTTTGCCTGTCATAGTAATTGTACCATTTTAAATTTATAATATTTCTCATCAGATTTTAAGTTACAAATTTCAACAAAATCTAACGATTTTTTAAATTTACGATCGCCATATTGGATCCGCTATTTTGAATTTTGGAAAACTAATATCAGAGTCGTAATCAACGACTCCGAAAACCCCTGAGTATGAGGATTCAAATATATTATGTCAAACTAAAAAAAAATATTCCGCCATATTGTGTCCGCCATTTTAAATTTTGAAAAACTAATATTAAATTCGTGATCAGCAACCTCAAAGTCCCCTAAATACAATGTGACAAGATTATTCAATTTTTTTTTAAATTCGTAAAGTGGACTTTGATGTTTATAAAAAAGGTCTTCTATCGCCATTTTGAAGCCGCCATTTGAAAAATTTTTAACGTACATTTCGCCATATTGAAGGTTGGTTTTTGCGGACGCGATATTTGTAGTTTTTACGCATGCATTCTTACTTGCTACCTTAAAAAAATTCATTTTTCCCAAAAAAAATTTTTAAAAATCAGTTATTTGTCGAAAAAATGTTCACAACTTTCTCAAATTAAAGTTTTTTAAAATTTTATCTTCAGATTCTGAAAGAGCGATAAAAACTCTATAGGAATAAAAACCTACCAAATTTTTAACTTACGAAATTGTTAAGAACGATAACTCTAAGAGTTGAGTAAAATATGTGTCCTTTCCGGCATTAAAGGGTTAATGTGTGTATGTGTGTTTTTCGTAGGAAAAAATGAAAAAATATTAAATATTTATTAAATGTATATACTGTTAAGTTAAAAAATTTTGATTGTTGATTCAAAAGTAATACCTTGAAATTAACGAAGTATGCTGTCAATTTGAGAAATATGGTTTTGTTGCAATGAAAGTGATACTATCGAATCATTAGAATCGGTGCTTTCAAAATAACAGCATATACGTTTAGCAGCCCGTTATGACACTATTCAATGAATCAAACCATGGACGTTACACGGAAAAAAATAATAGCACAAGAGATGCGCCAAACAGTAGGACAAGACGTGTGCTTTAATTCAGCACGTCTAGTGTGCCTTTTTAAAACAGCAGACATACTTTGTTCACAGATCGGAAAACGTTCCACGACAAATATGTCCGACTAGCACATTCCTCCCCTCCACATAGTTTGTCCCCTTCACAATCATTTGCAAGATCATACTCCGTCCATACATTCCTACGTCCATAAATCAAACTCATACACTACCGTCCGAAATTGTGCGAACGCTAACATCTCGAGCTATTAAAAAACACACCCGCACAGAAACAGTGATAACTCGGTTAAAAATGAAGCTAGATGCTTTTTTTCAATTGCATTGGAAAGCTTATTAAATTTCCAATGAATTACCACTATTTTAAGTTGTATTGCATAAATAGGAAGCGAGATATCATGTTATGAAGACAAAAAAATAATTCTATTCTTTTCGGAATTTCTTACTCTGACTTTGACTCCTGGCACAGTTTAGCAAAGTTTATGAAAAAAATTGTTACTTTTACAGACAATTCCATGTAACCAAAGCTTTAAATAGAGACCAAGAACAGCAAAAAATGTTTACGGGTTCCCGAGATGTTACAAAAAGAGTTGGATCGTGCAAAGCAAAATTTTCAATCATCGATTTCTCTAATTCGCCGTTGAGTCAATTACTTGTCTGTGAAAAAAGTGTCGAAAATTAATTTTACCAAGTACATTCTTACTATGATCCATTTTTTAATTTAATTTATTATATATCGATATTTAAAAAGTGGATCCCAGTAAGAATGTACTTGGTAAAATTAATTTTCGACACTTTTTTCACAGACAAGTAATTGACTCAACGGCGAATTAGAGAAATCGATGATTGAAAATTCTGCTTTGCACGGTCCGACTCTTTTTGTTATATCTCGGGAACCCGTAAATATTTTTGGCTGTTCTTGGTCTCTTTTTAAAGCTTTGGTTACAAGGAATTGTCTGTGAAAGTAACAATTTTTTTTATAAACTTTGCTAAACTGTGCCAGGAGTCAAAGTCAGAGTAAGAAATTCCGAAAAGAATAGAATTATTTTTTTGTCTTCATAACATGATATCTCGCTTCCTATTTATGCAATACAACTTAAAATAGTGGCAATTCATTGGAAATTTAATAAGCTTTCCAATGCAATTGAAAAAAAGCATCTAGCTTCATTTTTAACCGAGTTATCACTGTTTCTGTGCGGGTGTGTTTTGTAATAGCTCGAGACGTTAGCGTTCGCACAATTTCGGACGGTAGTGTATGTTATTCATTCAACAGTATTTTTTCTCCGTGTTACAATTGCATTTATGTAAAAATATGCTATAGATTTCTATTCCTTGAAGGTCTTTAATTACTTTCAAATTATTAGTTGTTATGGTCACTTCTAATCAATTTCTCGTCTGTACCGATTTCATAGATAATAAATTATTTTGTGACGAAGTAAATTTCCAATATTCGTTTAATGGTTGGAAATTCTGAATCGTCGCGACATCCGTCGGAAAAGCCCCGAGTCGAAAGGCCTATTTATAAAGGGGAAGATCGTCGTGGGTAAGTCGTTTTGTCGATATAGTGCCAGTCGTGTCTCGCCGTTGGCATTTTCTGCTTGCCATTCGTTCGAGCAGAATTTCCTCTGAGTGAGAGGATAAATTCAGAGGAGTTGATTTGTAGTTAGTCGATCCGAGTAAAAGTTTAATAATTGAGCCGAGTAAAAGTTTAATGTTGTTATTTACAATGTTATAGACCTAGACGGTCTGTACATGGGAGTATCACAAATTTTACATATTCTACCATATTCATACTTTCCTTTTTTTTCCTTTTTTATGTTTTTAACAGTCAGACAATATCCACTGCGATCTAACCTGGAGCATTTCTAGAATTATATTTATAAATTTCTTGATAAGAGAGGGCTTTTTGGAATTTAATTTAGATAGCTATAAATCTATCTTATTTGATTCGTCTTGAAATATTCTTGGGTGCTTATATTGAATTGCATTGTAAGCAGGGCAAACAGAGAGCATATGAATAAGATTCTTCGGTCCCAGTTCACAAATCGAGCAAATATCATCGATCGGTATCGTCCATCTGCTTTTCCCAACCTTAATTCTCGGATTATAAATGTTTAAAAGCCTTGTTTGTACAAATATACGTCTATAAAATAAAGGTAATCGGGCGCGGGTGTGCGATTCATCCCGCGACTGTACCTTGAAGATTTCGCGAAAGTACAAGCTGCTTAAGGTATGAATATACTCTTTGTCTTGTTCCCTCATTGACTTCTCAAAAGTAGAAAGTAGAGAATCCGAGTTTTTCGCTAAATAGCTAAAAGAGAACGAATTCCATATTCTTAGACAATTTTCCGAATTAAAAGTTTTCTTGGTTTGGTTATACCAGTTATTTTTTGTGTTCAGTGAGTTTGATTTTGCTAAATTTAATAATTCGTTCGCACATACTTTAGGATAGCGTGACTCTTCCATCGCATCTAGTTTTTTAATCCAAGATAAAATTATTTTGAGAATAGTACATGACACTGGTAGAATATTTGCTTCTAGTCTAATTATTTTATGAGGAGTATTCCATAGTAAGCCAAGCAACTTTTTAAAGAATGTCGATTGAATTTTTCCAAAAATTCTAGCCCCCATATATGAATCCCATATAAAAAAATACTTTTAACTAAGCTTTAAAAGAGTTTCTCATATGTTGGCCACGTATCTGTTTTAGATCTATTTATAATTTTTACACATAAATCTATGGCAACATTTGCCAAACTGTCAACCCTATCAAGCATATTCGCAAATTTAAGAGAGTCAGAAAGAACAAGACCGAGGTAATTGGATTCTTTAACTACTTCGATACTCCTATCCTCGTGTTTGAATGCCTATAAACTGATATTATCTTTTTTAGAGTTTTTGAATAACATTATTTTTGTTTTTTCAGTATTTAATACCAGTGAATTTAGCCCACAGTACAATGAAAGGGATCTTAGCACTTGTGCGCATTCTATTGGGGTGGACGCCAAAATCACCAAATCATCAGCGTATGCCAATAAGAAGATTTGTGTAACTGTATTAATAATAATACCTTTACATTCCTCTCTTCTCAAGAAATCTTCTATGTCACTTATAAATAACAGAAATTAGGACGATAGTTAGCAGGAACCAGAGAGTCGCCTTTTTTATGCAACATAAACATTTCAAATTCTCCCTAATTGTCTGGGACTATTTCTTTTTCCATAATTTTATTAAAAAACCACCCTAAATAACCCACCCAATCCGGAGGAAGATTTTTGTAAAAGCTACTTTTTAATTTATCTTTTTCCGGTGACTTATTGTTTCTACACTTCCGAAGGCTCTATTACATCCCTTATACATAAAGGTGCGTCTAAAGTATCATCAGTCTGGTATACAAATTCTAAAGGTGTAAGTTTCTGAGGTGGGAAACTATCCTTTAGATATTGGGTCCATATAGATAAATTAATATTATTTGATTTGAATTCTTTTGTTCTAGATTCATTAATAATTTTCCAAAACTCATTAGAATCTTTTGCTCGTGATAATTTTAATATTTTATCGAATTTATAAGATTTTTTCTTTTTTATTAATAGCTTTTTATAATATTTTTTAGCTTCTATAAACTGTATTTTATTATGTTCTTGAAATGAATCTTTTTTAAATTTTAATAAAGAACTTTTAACCTGTTCTTTTGCTTCTTTCCATGTAATTCCAATTAGCGTACCAAAATGCTGCCGTTATTATTATTAACTTTATCCAACGATTAAAGTGAAAGAATTTAACAATGATCCGAATCAATCTCAAAATAATTCTTTTAAGCTCTTGAGTTTCATATGTATCGACAGCACAGCCATCCTGAATACAGAAACCTGCTTTTTCAGAAAATATTTTTTCAAATTAATTAATAATTTCAAATTAAAATTATCAAAGAACTCAGAAAAAATTGGTTAGCATGGTGGGATACGAGCCCACGACCTTTCTATTGCCGGTAGACTGCTCTGACCATTGAGCTACACCCCAAGATTCTCCGAGCTCCTTTGATATATTATACCTCCCTGCATTATTTCATGATAATGTAGGGAGTTTCTTAAAGATGGTAAAGCCTAATTTTTCAATCACATAGGCCAATTATAGTTAAGGGAGTGAATCTATCATTCGGAAATTATTACTAATTTTAAAGTGATAGAATTTAATAATCATCCGAATTAATCTCAAAACAATTCTTTTAAGCTCTTGAGTTTCATATGTATCGACAGTACAGCCATCCTGAATACAGAAACCTGCTTTTTCAGAAAATATTTTTTCAAATTAATTAAAGCAGGTTTCTGTATTCAGGATGGCTGTGCTGTCGATACATATGAAACTCAAGAGCTTAAAAGAATTATTTTGAGATTGATTCGGATGATTGCTAAATTCTTTCACTTTAATATTAGTAATAATTTCCGAATGATAGATTCACTCCCTTAACTTTATCCAACGATGATCTACTTTGTGTATAATTTGAGTCATTTAGTATAAAATCATTGTATAGCTGGTTAAGACGAGACACTCTACAATTGAAATCGCCTCCTAATAAAATCACAAGTTCTGGAAATAGATGAATTACAGTTTCCAAGGCACGTAATTTTTTTTGCAGGAATATTAATATAAGTATAGTTCTAAACATTATGCGGAACATTTACCTTTTCGTTTTGTATCCAGGTTTCATATAAACACGCAATGTCATTGTCTTTTAATACACAACTAACATCTTTAAAATTTCTGAAACCATAACAGTTCCAAAAATACACTTCGTCCGTGACTGAATGATGTCTCATCTCCGCTTCGTATCTAGTGTAGGTTTCCTGAGTTTTTTTGAAAACAATTGCTGCTATTGGCTTTTTGATCCTGGAGAAATAAAAGTTTTTCCGTCATCGGTTCTTTTCCGTTTTGGTGCCTTGAAGAAGTCTGAGTTGTTTATTTATTTCCTAGAGCTCCTTCTTATGACTACCTTTCTCATTTTTCTTTGATGACGTAGATGGTATTATTGTAGACAAATTTTTTTCCCCGTATTCAATGAACGATTATTGTTTTTCTTTATAATAGCGTCAACTTCATCCAAGGATTTAAATTTGTTATCAATGAGGATTTTGTTGTTTTTTAATGGCTGCATTGATGTTCAGAGCTTTCAGTAGGCGTAATCTATCATTTAACAGTTTCCATGTAGATCTTTCTTCGGTCGATCGGTCCTTTGCGATAATTAGATTGAGTTTTTTAAAATCCATTGCTTTTGCGAGAACCATTTTTGACCATCTTGATCCCATAAATTTGATGAGAACAGGCCGGGTTAAATTGCTGCCAAGTTATCCACATGTATAGAATGAACCTCTTTTTTAACTCTTTTTGAGCCTCCGTAAGTTTTGCTATTTCGTCCACCAAATTATTCAGAGAACGCACAATTTTATCTACAAAATTTTCAGACATAATTTAAGAATATTCTTAAGCAACTTCACTTATAGTACATTTAAAATTTGACACAAACAAACTTTAAGAACCAACAGTAAGACCGTATTGCTCGACAGCTCAAGTGAGACTCCTAGAGCGGTACACTATGGGACTCTTACTTATTAATTTTATTTGCACTATTTATTGTTATTTATCATTTTTGGACTCGATGTATGTTGCTGATTGAATGTAAGGTCGTTATTAAAAAATTAAAAATGTTGGTTTTAAAATGGCGGACATATTAATTTTGAAAATTTGTGGATTTGACTAAAACTTGGTATTTGGGGGGTTATCGAGATCAATGGTTGCGAATCTTAAGTCCAAATTAAATATTTTAAATGGTGGTTTTAAAACTCGTATTCATTAGTGAACCCAAAAATGATAAATAACGATAAATAGATAAAATAAAATTAATAAATAAGAGTGCCATAGTGTACCTCTCTATGAGTACAAGTAGAGCGCGCGCGTACATGAAAAAGTTGTACTATATTAAATTTTTGACTGATTTACAACTTTCTCGATTTGATTTTTATACACTGAGAGAAGTCCAGGGCTTAATAGTTCCCGCTAGACGTCGCTCTAAGGTACTCTGCTTGTCGCGTTTGAGATGTCTCGAATCTAGGGCTCAGACACCCCGAATCGGTCAAACATTGTTCCCGCATGTGAGAGACAATTCATGGCCGAAACTAAAAGTTGTAATTAATCCCGCTTCGGGACGTTCCACGTTTTTTATCGGGGCTTGAGACGTCCCGATCGAAGGTTCACATAAGAACATTCAAAATGATCACTCAAGCCTTGCACGGGACGTATTAGTTCCCGGACTTCTCTCAGTGTAGTTGACAGTTTAAAATTTAATTTAAGCCTAACTAGAGACTTCTAGCACATCAGCAGCATTCTCTACACGTGATGAAATTGAAACTTTGAGTCCATTTTTCTCAAAATCTCGAAGTGATAAGCACTTTTGGAGGTCATATTCGTGTTTAGCGATGAAAATCTTATGAGAATATCATTGTCCGATTTTTGAATAAGAGAAAAAGTAACCTTTTGTCGAAAAAAATTAAAATTAAAATAGCAGCACATGTAAAAAAGTTTGATCACAAGAAATTTTTAAAACAACTTTAACCTCATAATATGACAATTTGAAAAAAACATGTTGCTATAGTAATAATTTAGAATTATAATTTGATTCGATTTCAGATTATAAAATGTATAATCTATTGTGAAAATAAGGAATAATTCTAAAACATTGAAAGGTTGTAAATAGATTATACAGGGTGTAATGATATGGCATTATTTTTAACGTCAGAATTTCAAAGTTTCTGCAAGAGTAAAATTCATTCATTTTTGTACACGTAATAGATCTATGGGGCGTTCCACGCCAAATCGGACAGTGTTTGACTTTTGCATCTCAGATTTTTTTTTAATAATTTTTTTCTTTTAGTGCTCATTGAAATAAGCTACTATGATTTTTTTCAAATTTTTTCATCAAGCTATTTAAGAGATACAGGTTTTTGAAAAATCGCGTTTTTTACGAAAAAGTTTTTTTGAAATGGTTAAAACTCGGTCAAAAATTGACCAAATTTGACTTTCCATATATGAAAATTTTTGTTTTTACACGTAGTTTTTGATAAAAATATAAAAAAAAACTTTTTTTTTAATTTACGAAAAAAAATTTTAATTTTTAAAATAAAATTTTATTTTTAAGAATGTATGTATCGATCGATTTTTTTCAAAATTTTTTGTAAGAAACTAGGACTAAATTAACAACTTTTAGGCGTTGTCTGATTGTGGGCAAACGATGGGATCTATTTATTTCGAATTTTTTATTTTTTATAAACGCAGTGAAAACGGGTACTGTCGGTAATCATCTCTTGCCAAAGCTATATATATATATATATATATATATATATATATATATATTACTGATCTCATTGCTTGGCGGACATGTAGAGAGTACTGATAGCGCACCCATTGCCGCGCATAACGTGGGTTCTCTCTCCTCACGCTACACCTCTTGTGGGCCCAGCGATCTATAATACTTGGTTGCTCGTACAATTTCCTCAGTTCGCCGTCGACCGGACTCGGGGTGTAAGACCCAGGCAATGAATTTTCTATTTGAGAATGTTAACCAACCCTGTGAAGAAGAGGTACATCTCGACCTTCACAGTGTTGATGCACCAGGTAGATTTTTCGATCCAAGGCATATACACTGGGGTAAAAAAGTTTCAGTCCATTTGTACTTATCACTTTTAAATGCTCGCTTCACTTCAAATTCAAATATTTCTGTAAAAATAGACGTTAGGGCTATCAAACTAGGATCTTTTTAAAGTTTAATAAATTTAGAGTCAAATAGTCAAAGATATAACCAATTGAATAGTGTAAAATATTGAAAATATAATTTTTTAAAGTTAGAGGTCATTCGTGAAAAATTCGATTTTGAAATCTAGAATTCAAGCGCACGCTAATTGAAGAATTTTTTTTAAAGATTTGATAGTTGCACAATATCAAGTACAAATTCTATTCCTTAATTCTAGACCAAAATAAATCACATATATTAAGTATTTTCTTCAAATTCTATAAAAGTAACTTCCCTTGCTCTCGAAATTTTTCAAAGAATATTAATTGCAAATTCGTCGTTTTCGTTCACATGTTTTTTCAATTAACCACACTTTTGAAAAATATGCACCTTTTTTATTAAAAAATTAAAAAATAGACACCTAGAATGAAAATAAGGAATAATGATAGAGTTAACATTTGTAAAATTATAAGAAGAGGGATAAATTTCATGTAAATAACTTAAGTTTCCCATTATTTGAAGAGGTTCTATATTTTTCAAAAGTGTGGTTATTTGATAGATCAAGTGAATGAAAACGACGAATTTGCAATTTATATTCTTCGAAAAATTTAGAGTAAGAGATATTATTTGTATAGAATTTGAAGAAAATACTTAAGAAAATACTTAATACTTAATATTTACTATAGGTTTTTGTGCAAGGAACGTGCAATGAAAAATCCGTAGATTTAATTGCAAAGAAATATTTGCCATTTTTTTTCTCTCTGACTCTGATACACAAGGACTATTTCATTACTTAAATCTGAATGTACCCTTGAGAAACGAACTTCGAAATTTGATTGCGAAGAGATATGCGGAAATGGAAAAAGTGTTTTTAAAATTCTACGTAAAAATGGTGGCAGAAAAAATTAATCATTATATCCGACTCTAGCTAAAATAACTCGCGATTTGTTCAATGTACAGGCAACATCGGTTCATGCTAAAAGACTTCAAAAAATGGGATCACGTTGCTTATGGAAGACCCCTCACTTATTTTAAAGTTTACTATTAATTGTCTGGATTAAATATTAAAAACTGCTTTATTATATAAATAAAATGTATTAAAAATTTTTTCTGTTGTATGTTATTTATTAAAAGAAATATATAAAATTAAACGTAATAAAAATTCATTAATTATTTTAAATATTTTTTAAACAATAGTAATTTAAAATTATTACAAAATTTACATTCAAACTATTGCAATGTCCAGATTTGGAAATTTTTTTATTACTAAAATTTACTTTTAACTTAATTATGTGAAAATGAAAAAATTAGTTACCTATTTACAATAATAGTAAAATATAAAATAATTTATTTTGTAAAATGTATTTTTTTTGTTTTAACCTATTTAAATTACAAGTATTAACCTTTAAATAAATTAAAAAACTTTTAAACCATGAATTCTTTTTCTTCAAGAGTAACATTTACTTACTGTTTAATAAATCTTTAATATTAACTACAAATTTATAGATTTTTTTATAATTTATTATTTAACAAAATTAAAATTTTCTAATAATTGTATGCAGTCAAATGACAGTTTCAACACATACTTCATTTGATCGACAGTTTGTCGAGATTGTCGATCCGAACGATAATAATGTTTAAAAAGACAATAATTTTTATCGAAATCGTTTTTTCCCGATCATCTCGTCCGACGTGCATCACTAGTGTATTACACGTGCACTCCGATTTGATGGATGAATTATTTTAAAATAATGATAGTCTAAGTAAATATTATAAAAAAATTTATTTTCTGTAATCAGTTAAGAAGAAGTACATTTGCCCTTTTAAAAGAAGAAACAATGTAGGATGTGCAATATGCATAATTATTTTAATAACACCTATTTTATTCTCAACGCAAGTTAAATTTTGCTACTACCCTCCTCTCCCACCCGCTTTTCGTTTAGGGCATCGCCAACTCCACACCTGGAAAAAATCGTTCCGCCGGCCTGGTGTAGTGAGTAAATTCACTAGTGCATTAAAATTTTGTTAATTCACATAGACGACATGTAGAACGTGTAGCGTTCTATAATACAATGAACTTAAAATTTCGTTCTTATTTAGGGGGTGGGCCCTGAGCGCGAGCGAAAGTGAGGGCTCATTTAACGATGCATAAGAGTGTCCTCTTCATACTTGTAGACTGATTTATTAACACACAACTGCATAATTACATTATGAGTTTTTGAATTTTTTTCCAATTTTAATGATAAAATTCGTTGTTTACAGTTATTAGAGTGTAATAAAGTTATGTTTTAGGCGATTTAACTGCAACTATAATTGTAAAGAAGTTGGAACAAAAGTCCGAAAATTGGTTGCCACGGTACTGACCAATTTATGCATTTTAAGTATATTATACAAAATATAAATTCTTTACATCGAAACTTAGTTTCAATTATCTATGCAAAGGTAATATTTGAGTAAGATTCCGTCAGAAAATATGCGATTTGCATGGGGTCCTTGGATTAGGCTGTAATTTGGTGAAATTGTAGTATTGGATACTAGAAACTAGTGTGCCAAATTTTTTTTTTAATTTTGAAATTTGATGAAGTTACGCCATTTTGAATTTTGTTGTTATAATTTTTTTAAATCTTAATATTTCCAAAAGTTTTCGATGAAATAAATTACTTAAATTAACATTAATTTGTCTGCAAAAAATTCAATTTTTTAAAGAAGAACCAGAGTTATCTATTTGATAATTAACGAACTTATTTAAATAAATTGAATTATGCACTATTATTAATCGGGTGGTCATACTAGACTAAATTAAATTGATTTCGATCATGAGAAATGGAAAAATAAAAAATAAACACGATTTTTTTCAAAATTCTTGTAAATTGTTAACTTTGAGTAACAAAAAAATATATAAACAATTAAAATTTGAAACAACGGGTTTCGGGGAAATTCTTAAAAAATTTATCTCCTTTCATTTAAGACCAAGAACATCAAAATCGGATAAAATTTGTAGGCTCTAGACAATTTTGAACAGTAGAGTGTAAGAATCCTACTGTGCGAGGCGTCCCGGGCACTAACACAGCGCTGGCACCGAAACGTGGTCGCGCTTCCACAAAAATTGCAATATCTCAAAAAATATTTGAGTCTCCATCGATTTCTTTTTTTTAAATGAAAGGTGAAATTATAAGAAATATTTTATTAATTGGCAAGAAAATTCAAAAATCGGTCCCGCTCGGACAAAACAGTTTCAAAAAATTTTTTTTTTACTTTTTTGGGCAAAAAAAAATTTTTTTGTTTTTGTTCTGTGATAGTCAGAAGAAACATGATTTCAAGTATAAGCCTTCCAAATTTTATTAAATTTCATCGAAAACTTTTGGAAATATTAAGATTTAAAAAAATTATATCAAAAAAATTCAAAATGGCGTAACTTCATCAAATTTCAAAATTAAAAAAAAATTTGGCACACTAGTTTCTAGTATCCAATACTACAATTTCACCAAATTACAGCCTAATCCAAGGACCCCATGCAAATCGCATATTTTCTGCCGGAGTCTTACCCATTTAAAAATTTAATTTATTTATTACAAATAGTAAATAATAAGTTTATATCGGTAGTTCTACACAAAATATTTTATATGATGTCCAAGTTTGATTTTTAACATTAATTTTAAAAAAATAATATTATTTCCAATGGAAACTGTAGTTCTAAATGATTTCTATTATGCCACAAAACGTTTTCATGTTTCAAAAAACATTTTTTGCAAAAACTAAGCATTTAAGGCCTAAATTCTCAGTTTCCTTACATGTCCCAATGTGAAAATAAAAGTTAAAAATCTATATACGTGAGGTGTTTCATATGAGATTGAGGGGTCAACTCTCAGATTTTTTTCAAATTTCATTTTTCAATGGAGTTTGTTTGCCTATGTAATTATCCCAAATATTAATTAAAAATATTTAATATTTTGTTAGATATTTGCATTAACAAATTAATGCAATATTTTTTTTAAACTTGAATAACTTTTTTATTTTTGCTTATAGAAAAAAGTTGTCTAAATGTTTTTTGTTTAGAATGAATCAAATTTTTTGAAAAAAAAATTAATTAAATTAAAATTAACTTTTTTAGTAAATTTATTTAAAAAATAAATTTGTTTTTTAATATTTAAACCTGTTATCGGCCTTCAATCAAGCTGAAAAAAAAGATAAATATTGCTTACTATACTACAAAATAACAATAAACAAAAAACATTTAGACAACTTTTTTCTATAAGCAAAAATAAAAAAGTTATTCAAGTTTAAAAAAAATATTGCATTAATTTGTTAATGCAAATATCTAACAAAATATTAAATATTTTTAATTAATATTTGGGATAATTACATAGGCAAACAAACTCTATTGAAAAATGAAATTTGAAAAAAATCCGAGAGTTGACCCCTCAATCTCATATGAAACTCCTCACGTATTACTTTTAAGCGTGTAAATACAAATTTACACTTGGATAATAATTTCAAATAGTTGTACTTTACAAAGCTTTGAATAATTGTTACATTAATATATATTTTGTTTTTAAAATATTATTAAATTCTTTAATTGTCATTTATTGGTATTTGTATCGAAATTACTTATTTTAATTTATCCCGTGTAGAAAAATCTTCTGGCGCTGGCCTGAGTCAGACCAGACCGTCTATTTTCCAGACTAGTGGCTGACCTGTAACTCTGGCCTGTAGCTGGCCAAAAGTGTAACGCTAGAAACGGTCAGCCGCTGAATAGACAGGCGATTCAGATAGTCTAGCCAGGCTCTAGCCAACCGCAAGATAGATATTTACTGTTTTCTAAATATAATAAAGCAGCCCTCCAACATCGTTTATTAAACGAAATATATGAGAAATTTTTATTTAAATTAAATGTTAATATAATTAAAAAAATTAATTTGTATTTGCAAACAAGTAATAATCATCAACTTTTAACTTTCAATCAAATTAATGTTTACGACACAGAATAAACGCAAACCTATAACTAAGTAAAATTTGACATTGTGGGGAATCGAACCTATGACCTACGGACTTCTAGCCTAACACTCTAACCACTACTCTATCGAAGCTACAAGAAAATAAATTTTAATTTCCGACACCTTTTACACTTACAATTAATAAAGAGTGTTTAACTGTGTAATCACGAAACTACTGCAAGTTTCGTGTTATGGTACATAAAGAAAAATAACAAAACTTGATTTGAACTCATCATAGTAAATTTACCGTAAATAACCTAATAAATTTCCATAAATTACCGCAGAAATTTCCATAAATTACCATAAATTACCGACGTTAAATTTTTTAGTTCTCGTTTTTGTTTTACATAGTTTTATAAATTATCGTCAAAACGTTTATAAATTACCGCGGAAATTTCCATAAATTACCATAAATTACCGACGTTAAATTTTTTAGTTCTCGTTTTTGTTTTACATAGTTTTATAAATTATCGTCAAAACGTTTATAAATTACCGCGGAAATTTCCATAAATTACCATAAATTACTGACGTCGAATTTTTTAGTTCTCCTTTGAGTTTAACATAGTTTTATAAATTATCTCAAAAATTTCTATAAATTACCGAGGAAATTACTATAAATTACCGACGTTGAATTTTTTAGTTCTCGTTTTTGTTTTACATAGTTTCATAAATTACCGTCAAAATGTTTATAAATTACCTCGAAAATTCCATAAATGGCTGAAATCCAAAATTTTAATGATAATTTTTTGCTTTATGAATTATCCCTAAAATTACTAGAAATTTCCATAAATTACTGCTAAAATTTCCATAAATTGCTAAAATAAAAATTTTTCATTGTAATTTATGTGGAACATATTTTTATGATTTATTGCGAAAATTTCTATAAATTACCGCAAAATTGTTATAGTTGTTAACAACAAATTTAATTCATTTTTCAGTAATAATTCTGCGAGGAACCTTCTGGTTCCCTTAGTAAACGTAAATTAAAAATTCAAACGGGATTCTCTTTATAAAAATTTTTAAAATTCTCTTCAAAAACTATTTTTTGAATGTTTTACAACTTTTTATACCTACACATTGATCTTAAAAAGTCGAAAAATGTTGTGATTTGGGACAATCTTCTCCCGTAGAAAATATTATGTGGAAGAAATATTAAATTTTAGAGACTTGTTGTCTAGTTTTTTAGATAAAGAATTAGATGGCTTTTGATATCTTAAAATCGGCTAGTCTCTTCAGACCAGTACCGCTCTCTGCAGCCTATAGAAGTTGCAAAATAATAAATCATTTTAGTTATCTAGAAATTCTGACTAGAATCAGAACTGGGTCTGGTTAGACCTTGCAAACCAGCATCGCACGCCGCAGCCTAGAAGTTGCAAAAAAAATTTTAGTCCTCTAGAAATTCTGACTAGAATCAGAGCTGGGTTTGGCCAGACCTTCCAGACTAGCATCGCTCGCCGCAGCCCAGAAGTGACAAACTAAAAAATTTTAGTCATCTAGAAATTCTGACTAGAATCAGAGCTGGGTCTGGCTAGACAATCCAGAACAGACAAAATAGCTACGGTCTGACTTGTAGCTGAGCAGCACCAGAACTGGGCCAAACCAGATTTTCCAGACTTGCGAGGCTAGACGCTTTCTGGTTTGCGCCAGGCTTGACTCTAGACGTTCCAGAAGATTTTTCTACACGGGATTAACTACGAAACCTTTTAGTTTAAAAAAACTTCCATTTATCTCATCATCACTCTGAATATACAATAAATCACAGTGATCAAAATTTTGCGATTCACATTGTAAATAAAAATTAAATACACAAAAAATGGAAAATTTTTTTGTTTGGTTCCCATAAGCTAAAAGTAAAAATAATATTTTATAACATTCAGAATCGGAAGTAATTTTCACTGATAAAACTTTGAACATACATTGAATAAATTTTCCCCATTATGCAGACTTAATATTTTAACATATTAATTACTCTTCTCGTTTTTTATTTATTTTTTAAATATAAAATTAACTAGTAAAAAAGTATTTTATTATTATGTAACATTTTTTTCATTCTCTACTTTTTTATTACGGAATTATTAAAATAAAATAGTGCTTCTTGTATTAATAAAAGCGGTCTATAAGCATAGATCTTGGTTGTTTTTTCTTTTACCCTTCAGGATTTGAGAGGGTTGAGGAGAACAGGAGAAAACCCTCAAAGGGTTTAATCAGATTTGAAACTTGCTTGATACCCTATTTGAAACTTGATGAGTTAATCTAGGTTGCAATTAGATTTTAAGCCGTTAGTGATCGTTGATGCCACATTAATCTGACAAATTAAGAAATTGATTTTCCATTGCAGTTGTGATAAAAAAAATTCAATAACATTTGGAAACAGTATTTTTTGTTTTTCTTAAAGGGGATGTAAAGTGGGAGTATTTTATTTATAATCCAAATGCGTGATGTCTAACTTAAATAAAAAGACTTGTAAATTCTAGTTGACATTCTTTTAAAAGTCTTTGATGATATTTAATTATTTATTTTAATTTCTCGGCTCGGGCCATACGGCTTGTCTGGCAGCGGTCGCAAGCAGTTCAAACTTCCTTCTATGAAAAAGAAAAAATTAATTTCTCGAAATTATCAAAAAACACATCTTCACAAATTGCGGTAATTTTTAAGGACGTTCCAAGCAATTTTTTTAATTAAATTTGGTTAATCCCTTCATGAAAAAAAATTTAAAAAATAATTGTTTAAACAAATTTGTCGAAAAGTTTAAAAAATTATTTTTTAATAAAATATTATTAAACTTCAATACATTCTTTTCACTTTTTATCTATATTATTTTTTTCTAGGACCAATATTTTACAAGATAGAAATTCCTGAAAAAAGTGGCCAAAAAGTTTAATTAACAATATCTTGCAAAATAATTCAAATTTTGCAAAATCCTTGAGTGTACTTTATAAGCACCCTAAACACAACAAATTAACAAAGTATAAACAAAGTCTGTGATTCAAAAGTTCTTCTAGCTATGGAACGCCCCTATTATGTTTTTTGTTAAGTACAAAATTGTCTAGAGCCTGTTTATGATGGAAATGAAATCAATAAACATCTTCATTTTTAAAGTTTCTGAAGTTCTTTCAATTAAAGAATATTAAATGAATTGGATAAATGTCTAAGGTTAAACATTCTGCCAAAAGATTGAAACGGTTTAACGTTTTTTAAGTGATTCGCGAACAAAGATTCTGTGACATACGGTCATACATACATACAGGAAATTTTTTATTGGCATTTTGGAAATCCTGGATGCTTAAAAGGAATAATTGTATAGGAAATTTAGATTTCTGAGCAATGTACAGAAAAAAGTCTCATTTTATAGGGTAGAGTGCCACTACTTTCGTGATTTATCAAGCGGGAGGTTTGACGTCAAGGTATATTGATGTGCACGGTCGATTATTGTCCGGTACACACCATTAGAACTTGACTGTCGATAAAACCGGTTGTACTCAAGAGAGGTTTTCTACAGTTTTCCTCTCCTCTGGGAGAAAACCTTATTAATAGGTGGTCCAGGCGAATGCGACTACTCCTAATAAAGCCGGCTGCAGACGCAAGTTAGGTTAATATATAGAAATTCCATATGTAGAATGGTTATGCTTAATCCAAAAAAGTATTTCTCGGGGACTCTTGTCAAGTGCGTAAGGCCAGTAGGGCAGGAGTATAAACAATAAAAAATAAAAAAACTAGCAAACTTTGCCCTCATATCATTTTTCATATTTCACAATGAAAAACTTATTAAGATATATGTGTATTTACCCATTAAAGATATGTTATTCACGTATGCCATATATTTTATTATGGAAAAATATTTCTTGGAAAATATAAGATATTATGAACTATAAATTTGACAAATTCACTTTTTAACATAAATACACAAGATGAGTATTTTATTTGTTGTAATTATTGAAAAAAACTTATTCATAAAAAATTAAATATGAGCAGTTTCCAACAGCCTAAACTGCAACGACCTTTTCTTGAAAACAACAAAATCAAAATAACTTTTCCATTTGACAAACTTAATTTCAATAAAAAATACACATAATAAGATTCATTCTATATGAAAACAAGAAAATAAAACTTTAATTTATGTAAACTATTTTGTATAGCAATTAACAACATGAAGAACACATCTGACAGATGTTTAGTGATACATAGAACCAAGAGATGGCGCCAAAGGTACCAAAACTGACAAATTTTCATTATTTTTAACTTTAAATTAACAACAATGAGACATAATGTCTTCTTTTCGAGTGAAAATTCATTAGTGATAAAAGATACACAATGGGAGAAATATATTTTGTTCAAATTGTTAAAGAAAAACTAATGTTTGTAAATTAAATATCATGTGCTACCGAACAGCTGTCACTTATATACTTTGGGAAAAATAAAGTTTTTATTTATTTCTGAATGGCAAATGAGTCTCATCCTGTGTATTTTCCTACTAAATTAAATTTCCCAAATGGAAAAATTATTTTGTTTCGTTGTTTTCGAGAAATGGTCGTTGCAGTTTGAGCTGTTGCCAAAAGACCTGTTACAGGAAAACTGTTCATATTTAATTTCTTATGAATAATTTTTTTTCAATAATTACAACAAATAAAATACTCATCTTGTGTATTTATGTTAAAAAGTGAGTTTGTCAAATTTATAGTTCATAATATCTTATATTTTCCAAGAAACGGTCGTTGCAGATTTTTTACCATTTTAGATCTGCATTGTCGGTATGTGGGATCCCCTTAAATAACATGACTTTAATTCTGATGTGAACATAAATCAGAATTCAGAAATTAAATGTTTTAATTTTAGCCAGATGCCAGTAATAATTATTTCTGTTAATTTTTTAAAAAATTTGGATAAAAAAGAATGTTTAATATTTTTAATATTAATTTCTTGCAAGTTGTTTATTAATGTTTAGGGAGCACAGAAAAGCAATTAGAAACAAGTTGTGAATTAAGATGTTCATTACATGAACATTTTGCTTCATATTTACGATAAGCAAAAAATTTGCTTTAAAGTGAATTTTTTCATTTTATTTAATTCTATTAATGCTAATAAAATATATTCTTTTTATACATCAATCGATTCGTCTTGATGAAATGAAGATTTTTAATTTGTTTCTAAGTCAAGAGTAACATTTTATTATAAGGCAACATGATTTTTAAGAAGGAAATAAATTTCTAATTAAAGTGAAATTTTTTGGTTTTAATTATGTTTGATTCTATAAATTCAAATACAATATATACTTTATATATATATATACCAATCGATCCGCCTTAATGCAACGGATAAGATTATTGAAAAAAATGAGTAAAATTTTATTGTACTGGAATATAATTTTGATGAAAGAACTAAATATTTGATAAAAAAGGTAATTTTTCTGCTTTCATTGTCATTAACTCTATAAACTCTCATACAATTTATAGGGGAGACTGGGGTAAACCAGCTCACTTTTTTCAGAACGGTAAAAACCTAGGAAATTATTCTCTAAATCCAAGTTAATTTATATAATTTGAAAGCTTATGATTTCTACTAACAAAATAAAAAAGAATTTTGGATTTATTTTTCTTACTTTTACTTAGGGAAAATTTTTAATACACATATACCAAATTTCAAAATCCTGATTTTCCAGGGTAAATCCGCTCACCCCTCGGGGTAAACCCAATCACATGATTTTTTAAAGAATTTAAGACAATCCCGACAGTTTTATTTTGTATATGTTAAATTTCTCCTTATTTCCGTCTTCAGTATGATTTATTAATGATAAATTATGAGTTCTATAAACAATAAATATTGGTTTATTAAATAATAAGTATAGGTTTGATGAATTGCAACTGTGAATTTAAATAATATTTTATTAAAATGTAGATACATTTCTGGATGTAACAAGTTATAGATTTTATTATTGATGAAATGTAACAAATGAAATTTTAAATTAAAAAATAAACAATGATAAAACGTGAACTGAACGAAGACAACAAACTATATTTATGTTCTTTTAGCCGAAAAAGACAGCGACAAATTTTGATTATTTGTTGCGTTGTTTGTTATAACCGTTATAACCTAATAACTATTAATAATGACTGATATAGACATGATTCCGCTCAATGTTGCCAACAAATATTGATGATTCCGCGCCATCTACTGAAAAAAATCGCCACAAATTGCGAAATGCGGGACATTCAAAATATTAAATATTCAAATAATTACCCAATAATTCAATAACATTGTTAGGAAATGAATGTTATTTCTCTTTTAATACATATTTTTAATATTGAAAATTTTAAGATCGCCAAAAAAAACGTAAAATACTGTTAATACTGATTCGGCTTCCTACACAAATTTAATAGGTGAGTGGCTTTACCCCGACTTCATGTGAGCGACTTTACCCCGAATGTATTTCTCACATTTCAGAATAAATTTAAATAAATCTTTTTGAAATCAAACAAAACTACATATATATGTGACGCTCCACGAAAGAAGGGACCTATCCCCGAAAGAACATTAGGCTCAATTTTCCGTACACAATGCATGAAAACTGAGCCTAATGTTATTTCGGGGATAGGTCCCTTCTTTCGTGGAGCGTCACATATTTTGAAAAAGGACATCCAATACCATCAAAAAAAATTGTTGAATAAATTAAGTCTCAAATATAATAATCGAAAAACTTAAAAATCCGAAAATCATTTTTTCTTTTTCACACTTCTAAAAACAATTGACCGTCTCTGATTCTATGACGAATTCATAAAACTAAATGAAAGTTCGTTAACATTAGTTGTATGTTAAGTACTATTCACAGTACAAATATCTCCATCTTAAGTTGAGTTTATAGCGTCAAGTCGCTAGTGAGCGGGTTTACCCAAGTCTTCCCTAATATCGCCCACTACAAATAATATTTGTAAAATCAAAATTTAAAAAATGATCATTCTCATGAGCATGTGTTAAGAGAGCCGTTCTTCTAGTATTATTATGCAATCCCTCTAATGTTCGTTTAATCTACTTTTTATATATCTACTAGTCTCACTAATGTAGCAAGTTCTACATTGTCAGGGAATACTGTAAACCCAGTGCGATCTGAGATGAAAAGGAATTTTGTCCTTATTCTTTGAAAAAACAAATTCAAATTGTTCTAAGACATTTTAACACTAAAGTTGATTTGCTTCTGTAGAGTTTTTATATAATTTGTCTAATGGCTAAGCATCTAAAATCTTATAATTTTGTAGCTCCCAAATTTTAAATTCTACCAAAAATCCATAAACCAGAAGTTCCAATGAGACCCGTAACATCGTGTTGTGGATCACCGACTTATATTTTGTCTAAATTTATTAGTTTACCTATCAAAAAAGTTCTTAAAAAAATGACTCCCATGTTAAAACTATTTTTGAACTCATTAATAAAGTTAGAAATTTAAAAATTCTCCATTATCTGGTTTCATAGCTGACTTAGTAATGAAGAAGCTAGAAACGGATGTTTTAAGAAAATTAAATTTTCAATTACTTTTTGCTTCCTCGTGAGAAAGCTTTGTAGTCGTTTAATTTATAAAATTTTTAAAAATCCTTCAAATAATTTTTTTTCTATATAGGACTATGTTATTTAAGACCTTGAACAGTTGTCCGGATTTATGTATGTGAGTGTGTGTATGTGTGGATCCCTTTTTTGTTAACACGATAACTCAAAAAGGTTTCAACGAATTCGGCTGAAAATTGCTAGGCATATTTATCATACAAATATCTCGAAATGGATTGACAGACATTTAAAAATCTATAAAAAAATTTGTTTACTTAAAAAAAATTTTTTTTAATTAAATATTTAAGTTAATATATAATAAAATCTTATTCTTTGCATCAAGACGAATCGATTGGTATAGATAATGTATAAATTGTATGAGAGTTTATAGAGTTAATGACAATTAAAGCAGAAAAATTACCTTTTTTATTAAAAATTTAGTTTTTTCATTAAAATTATATTGCAGTACAATAAAATTTTACTAATTTTTTTCAATAATCTTATCCGTTGCATTTAAACGGATCGATTAGTATATATAAAGTATATATTCTATTTGAATTTATAGAATTAAACATAATTAAAACCAAAAATTAGCACGTTTATTAGAAATTTATTTCCTTCTTAAAAATCATGTTGCCTTATAATAAATTGTTACTCTTGACTTAAAAACAAACTAAAAATCTTTATTTCATTAAGACGAATCGATTGATGTATAAAAAGAATATATTTTATTAGCATTAATATAATTAAATAAAATGAAAAAATTCACTTTAAAGCAAATTTTTTGCTTATCGTAAAGAGGAAGCAAAATGTTCATGTAATGAACATCCTAATTCACAACTTGTTTATTTTAGATACGTGGATGACATAACTTAATAACCCTTTAAATGCTTTTAATGATTATAATAATAATTTACAATTTACCATTGAATTCGAGAATAATATTCGCATTTGTTTTTTGGACACCCTTCTTATCAGAGAAAATAGTTCTATTGTAACGAATTGGTATCATAAAGATACCTTTTCTAGTAAATATGTAAATTATAATTCTAATGTACCCGCTAAGGATACAATCTTAATCATTTATGGTTTGGCAGACAGGGACATAAAACTGTATGACCAGAGATTTTTTGCAGAAAATTTAATTTTTATTTATGACATATTAATTGAAAATGATTATTCCAGAACTTTTTAAAATAAATATATAAATATTCGTTATCGGTTTCTTGTAAATGATAATATGGTAGATTGACAGAAGTTTGATACTACAAATTAAGTTGTTTTGACATATGTTAACGAGTTACAATATTCTTTGAAAGAATTGTATAAATTGAGTTAATAATTAATTAATCTTACACCGAAGACATTGACTTTGTTTGAAAGGCTTGGGGGAATATGAATGTCAATAGATGATATGTGAATGTGTGATTTAACTGCTAATAGAACACCTCGGTGTAACATTAAATGATTAACAGAAAGTTAATCCCCCCACCAATCTCTCATATTTACCACAGACAAAACAGTACGACAACAACAGGAATACAGAGACGTCACGGCCACATTAATCGAACGCATCAAAACAGCAGAAACAAATCTCAAAATTCGTTTCTCCAAAGGAATACCGAAAATAATATCGGTATAAATTTTTCAGTGACTAGACATAATAATTTCTCCAAGTTCAATATTAATGTTTTATAACAAAATGTGCGTGGATTAAATACTAAATTTTCTCAATTATAATCTTTCCCTGACTATTCTTTATATGACATTTTAGCACTATTTGAAACTTGGCTTTCCAGCGATGTTAACTCCAGTGATATTTTTCCTCCGTGCAATTTCAACGTTTATCGACATGATAGACCCGACCGTAGAGGGGGAGGTGTTCTATTAGCAGTTAAATCACACATTCACATATCATCTATTGACATTCATATTCCCCCAAGCCTTTCAAATAAAGTCAACGTCTTCGGTGTAAGATTAATTAAACACAATGTTAATATTAATATTATAGTACTGTACGTTTCCCCAAATTTATCAACTTTAGAATACAATGATTTTTTTGATAATTTAAAATTACAAGGCCACATTTTCTCGCACAATATTGTATTTATAGGCGACTTTAATGCTCCTAGTTTTTGTAAATATTACGAGCAATCTAATCAAATTTCTAACTTACATCTGGCGGACAATAGAATTGACGTATTACTCAACTTTGTAAATTTTTTCAATGTCAATCTCTATAAGGGTAC
Organism: Leptopilina myrica (nomen nudum); assembly: GCA_032872475.1. Lineage (NCBI taxonomy): Eukaryota > Metazoa > Arthropoda > Insecta > Hymenoptera > Figitidae > Leptopilina > Leptopilina myrica (nomen nudum). The sequence continues at coordinate 36,546,204 of CM065458.1, read as the reverse complement.
ATGAAATAAGCATGGCACTTTTCTTGATTTAATTTTAACAAATCTTAACTGCGAAACTGACAGTCCCCCTGCCCCTTTAGTTTATGAAGATCATTATCACCCAGCTATAATACTCTCCTTTAATATTGTTTCCTCTCATACTAATATGAATGATACACTCTCTGCTAGTATTAATCCTCGTTTTAATTTCAAAAAAGGAATTATCCTATGATTTATTCTGAACTCGCATCTTGGGACTGGTCAATGATAAAGGAGAAAGGTAACATAGATGAAGCCTGCCGTTTATTAGATAAAAAAATTTTAGAATTATTCAAAACTCATATTCCTTATTTTTCGGACACAATTAATGTACAGAAATTTTTCAAAAATTTCAAAAAAGCAAAAATTTTAAACTTAAAGATCAACTTTTAATTCTCACTTTCAGTATAAAAAAGGATTAGGGGAGAGTAGGGCAAACCGGACCCCCTACCGGTTTTTTTACTCTTGTGACTAAACGAATCAACCGATTTCATTTTTCGATTGCTTGTTTGAAAGATCATTTAATTGCGCAACTGTTTCCCAGAGACACATATACTTCATCTTTTATTGTTTAGTTGCTGTGTTAACATTAAAAAATTTTGCAAACGATCCGGTTTGCCCCACCTCCTGGGGTAAACCGGTCTTCCCCATGGGGCAAACCGGACCGTTTGGTTTTTTATTTATAATTTTGCATTTACATAATCTACAATAATAAAAAAACATAAAGAATCATGTAAAGAATGGTTGTAGGAATAGAAATAATAATTCGGGATTGAATTTTAATTAAATAAATATTTTTTAAATGAAAAAAAAAATTTGTTATTATCAGAGAAACAATATTAAAGGGGCCAATTCTCATTGGAGGACAATTGTTTTTTATTGTAAGTAAATATTTTAATGAAAGAAACATTTTCTTGATAAATAATTTTTATGAAACTTTAATTCAATGGAAATATCCTATGGCTGGTTTGTCCCACCGAAAACGGTCCGGTTTGCCCCACAGTCCCATTTTGAGAATAAATGTTTGTCAAAAAGAAACACTTTGCAAATTCATCAAAGTTTTTGGTGGTAAATATTCCTGAGGTGTGTACCTTCAAAACCCAAGACCCAATATTTGGAAATATTACACGAATTCCTCAGAATTTCCTTAAGAAAAAATTCGGAAAAGTGTAAAAAAACTAGAGAAAAACTTTTGCTCCCAGCGTTGCACAAACAAAAGTAAAGAATGTCAAATTTAAAAAATAAGGTATACTACACAAGGTTGTTTCAAATTTCTAAATAGCACTTTTGACAATTTCACCATTTCGGAAATATTGAGGGGATTCCGGTTTACCCACCGGTCCGGTTTGCCCCACTCTCCCCTAAAAAAACAAAAAAAATTTTACAATAACTTAGAAACTCAACACCGCTCTGACCCAAACTCATTTTGGAAAAACATTAATTTAGGGGGAAAAAATGCTCGAATTCCACATTTAATGAGACTCAATAACGAGTCCTTCGACAATTACCAAGATATTGTTAATACCTTCGCTGATTTTTTCTCTAGTGTATATACACCCTCCACTACAAACACTAACAGCGTCTCAACAATCCTAAATACTCATCCTACTGACATTTTCCGGCTTCATCCATCCGAATTATCTAATGCTATCAAATCCCTAAGCGCAAAAAATACATCTGGCATAGATGATATTCCAAGTTTTTTTCTTAAGTCATGTTCTGCCATTTACATGAACCACTATGTTTTCTCTCTACTGGTAAGTTTCTCCATACTTGGAAATTAACAAAAATTGTACCGGTTTTCAAAACAGGTGACAAATCACTAATAAAGAATTATAGACCGATCTCAATAATAACTAACTTTGCGAAGATCTTTGAGAAATCTATCATTAACGGAGGATGATGCTTTCGTCCTACAATCGAGTTTAAAAATTTTTGAGAGTTGGTGCTCTGACCATCATCTTAAATTGAATCTGGATAAGTGCCATGTCGTCACTTTTGCGAGAAAGAAAAACACGATTAATTATGACTACGTAATCAATAAAATTAACCTGTCTAGAAAGGACTGTATTGTTGATCCAGGGATAACGTTCAATTCAAATTTAATCTTTAATGATCACATTAGAAATTTGGAATTAAATGCCTCCAAGGCCTTAGGGTGTCTATACCGAAATACCTGGAATTTCAGAAACCTCGACACACTAATCCTTTTATTTAAAACTTTTATTTTATCTAACAATAAGTTTAATTATGCCCCTTGCATATGGAACCCTACTTTTGATAAATACATAATTACTCTAAAAAAAATTCAAAAACGGTTTCGGAAGTTCTTGACCTTTCGAAGAACTGGTTGTTATCCACCACAAGGTTCCGATTACCTCATATTATGTAAAGATTTTAGTTTCCTTACTTTAGCTGAGCGACGTTTTATAAATCAATGTATAACCATTTACAAATTAATTAATTATTATTGCATTGACTCCACTTATTTGTTATCTTTAATAAAATTCAAAATACCTAGACTGTCCTCTAGACTCAACCAACCCTTCGCTTTGTCAACTCCAAGATCTGCAATAGGTTTCTCAGCACCAATATACCAAATGTTCGATCTGATCAATAATATATGTATTCATAGCGATATCGACTTTGATATATTTAGCATGCCATTATCTAAATTTAGAACGTCAGTTACTCTACATATACTATTTAAAAGATAGATATTTCTCTTATAATTTTTGTTTATTTTATTTTATATTTGATGTTACAACCTTCTTTATCTACTACAATGTAATACCCTTTAATGGTTTCTAACCGTGGGTTCTGATAATTTTGCAAATAAAAAAAATTGTTTATTCAATTAAACTATCTAGCAGGATTACATTTAGATAAAGAGTGTTTAGAAATTTTTCTTAAAGCAGGATATAATAAAGACCCGTGTTCTGAAAATGCAGAAGCACCATTATCAACACCTACATATACCTTACTTAAAAAAGATAACGTTCCAATTAATGAAGAAAATAAAGCAGAATATTTTGATAATAAGACGGTATTTTAATCTTTGATTTTGTAAATATCATATTTTTGATTTTTAAAACTACTAAATGCACAAACTAAAAAGAAACTAAGTTAGTTAAATATTATTAATTAATATGAATTAGGTTAATTATTTATTCAAAAAATATATTTTGGTAATAGAATGACTTAAATATTTCTTCGATTTATGGTAAAGCCATCGATGAAGGTGAAAAAGACTATAATTACCAGAGATTGCAGTAACTGTTTTGTTGAGTAAGTTTTTAAAAAAAATATTATCTAACAAATTAAAAAAAATTGTTTTTGTTAACAATGAAGTATGCAAATAATATTATCATTGAACAAATTCTAAAATTCTATAATAATTTTTCTAAATCATTAAAAAAAATAATATTTTTTTAGACAAAATTTAATAAAACTTTATTTTTATCATTACAGAATGTGTTCAAGGGTTTGCGAAAAAGTCACTAGGGATTTGAAGAGTGGCGAAAAATAGTGGTATAAAAAATAGTTTACGAGATAAACTACATAAAAGAATTGAGAAAGAAAAACAAGAAACTGTCAAAAAATTGATTTAAATTGTGTTTTCTTTGAATTAAGATTTATTTCATTGCTTGTATAATATTGTATTCAATATTTTATGAAAACATTATTGAAATTAATAAACGTATAAGTTTTTAAACAAATAATTTGTATTACATGTTTACAACAATCTAAGACGTTGAATATTGAATTGTTGATATTTCGGATATTTCACCTTGACTAATTTTATTTGTTGAAAAACAAAAACTCTCAGAATTTTCTTCCACGTTCTTTGCTTAAAATAAAATCATTTTCCTTGTCTTGAAAAACTCTTTCTCATCTTGATTATTTTACTCATTGTAACAAAAATCCGACCAATCAGCAAATAATTACGTTAAATTTACAAAAGTATTGTAAATTTTCGATAAATTAGTTTATTTTTACAAAAATGATACAAAAACTAACTTCCTTTAGAATTTAAAATTTAGACCTATCTCTATTAAATATCGATTTTATCAATTGTAATTGACAGAACTATATAAAATTTTATGTAGAAAGTCTAATTAATCCAGAAGGATTACTTTGTCAATTTTTGACCTGTAGGTCAAAACCACTCTTAAAATTGACCGAATTGTTTAGGGCAGAGGGAATTGTTTGTTAATTTTTGACCTATAGGTCAAAACTTCCCTTAAAATTAACCTAAGTTTTGAGGAGTCAAACTGAAGGTTAACTCTTGACCTGTAGGTCTAAAAATCTTGAAACAGCGTCGACGGCGTCGGCGGAAACATCTTTTTGTAATATAGGGAGATATATATGATATATGGTGATGATAATGATAATGTTAATGATATAAATATATATATATATATATATTTAAATAAATATATATTTTAAATAAATAATTGTAGCTCATTTCAACGAGCACTAACAGAAAACAAAGTATTTGAAAAAAATTGGAGATGCTAAAGTAAATAATTTCCTATTAGGTGTGAAATGCCCCATATATATTTAAATTAATGAGCTTCTAACAAGTGGTTGAAGTTCGACAAGTAAAAATTCTAATATCAAACTTTTATTTAGTTCAATAAAGTAGCGTGTTCATTTTCCATGAATTTTAAAAAAGTTTAGATATATATTTAGACGAAAATTAAATACTTTCATTTTTTTCAAGAAGATTTGTTTTGAAAACTATGTCAAATAAGTACTTGTTAAAAATGAGTTTTCTCAAGTAATTGGTTTTGGAAAGCGAAAAAAAGCATGTCCTTAAAACGATACTATACTATATAATACAATATACAAGGATAAGAAAAGGCCAATTTGCCTGTATAAAAACCAAAGTTGAAATTTCCAATTTTCTTAGACGATGTGTTATTACTGTGGTTTCATGTGATCAAGTCTCGCTTTAAAATTGATGTTATTTCTTACTCGCAATAAAGATTTGTTGAACTTCAATGATTTCAGGAATTTTCGACATAAAAAAAAGTTATTACATTTAATGTAACAAGTTTGCTTGGGACAGATTTCAAAATTTTTAGTTTTTTTAAATTTTTTTTTGTTAGGTATATGTTTCAATTGACGAGATTGAAGAAAAAATAATTTTGAAATTCATTTTTAAGCAAAAAATGATTTATGGGATATTTCAGTAATATTTATGTGAGAATTATTAGAGAGTATATGAAAAGAACAATCCTAGAGTGTTTTTAAAAAATTTTTGCTAATTTTTTACGAAATGTTTCTAAAATATTTGAGTATAGTAAAAATTACTTTTATACTGAATTTTTAGAGAATATTTGAGAAAATAAATTTATGGCAGAGTGATTTTGAAATATTTCTTCAAATAAGGAATATTTGTTTTGAATACTCAGAATATATAATAAATGTTACATTTGAATATTACAAAATATTTAAGAAATATTTCAATTCGAGGTGTGCAAAAAGCCAGAAAAGCCGGGTACCTGAAGTCATTCGGGTTTTCTAAAAATTCGGGTACCTGAAATTTTCGAGAACCGGTATTCAATAAAAAATTCTGAGAACCCAAACGAATTTTTTGATTTTTTATTGCGAAATTCAGAACTTGATTATTTTCAAGCTATAAAAATAGAAAATTCGGATTTTTCAAGGATTGAGCATAACTAAAAAATTTGAGAACATGACTGTAGTCCGCTACCTGGAAATTTTGAGAACCCGATTAAAGTCAAGTACCCGAAAATTTCGAGAACCCGAATTCAGTTGAATACCCGAAAGATTTCGGGTATGTAAACATGCTTGACCCGGCCCGAACCCGAAAAGTGAAAATCCTGAAATTACCTGATTAGGTTTCAGGCTTTTTGCACACCTCTAATTGTAATGCAATAATTCTAAAACATTCTGTAAATAACTTAATATTGGCTGCCATTACTCCCCCATTATAGTCAAAATGCAAAAAATAATAAAAATAATATTTTTTATTAATTAACTAATTAATTTATAATATTTATGTTTTATTCTCTTGAATTAAGGGTGAATAACGGTCGAAAAAAACACTTTTAAAACTTTTTTTTTGACGAAACTATTTTTAAATTTATATAAAATAATATATTTTAAAATTCTTTTATTACTACATTATTTAGTAACTTTGAAGGTAAGTTTATGAATTAAAAAAAAAATGTCTACAGACAACGAAGTTGCAGCCACTTCAGGTAGTCCTTGTCCAAATTTTTTTTATTTTACGGTGTCCCGGATTAAAAATCGTAGAATCATCTGAAACACATGGGTTAAATAAAATTAGTTATTTGAAAGCATATCTTTTAGTCAACAATCCCCTTTTATTAAAAAAAATTTTTGTTTTATTTTTTTAAGGTTGATTAATGTAAAATTACGTTTTTAGCCTAAAAAGAAGCCATTTTATCGTTGCAAAATCGATTGACAGCAAAAAAAGAGAGAGAAAGAGAGAGGCTCGTTGACTGGTAGTTAAATATATATTAATGAAGTGAGTAAAATTTTAAACCGATCGGTGCAGAATTGTTTGAGTTCTCGTGGGCACCGACTTTAAAAAGTCGTTTTGAGTAAAACGCGATTAAAGTTTGTAGTAAGAAAATTAAATGAACAAAAAGTCTTTCATGGCACTTACATACAGTACCAGCAGGAATTGTCAGTCCACTTACAAAATTCGTATTTAATGCATGCCTCCCATTTTTTGATAATATTTCAATTCAAAATATTTCTAGAAAATTTTTTAAACAATTACACTAGTTTACAAAGATTTTGACCTGCGGCATTTCAATATCATTTCATATGTAAAATTTGCTCCTGAATCCGAATATAAAGCCAGATATTAAGAAAGTAGAACAGTTTTCGAGGTATAGCTAAATTTCAATTTTTTGAGTATCGACAAAAAGTGGATTCACTAACATACAATTTTTTTTTAATGTAGTGGATCGATTTCAGTTTTCTTTGAAGCAAATTAAAGGTTATTAAATTTTTGATAAAAAATATTTACAAGATTTTTAATTGGACTGACCATTTAGCAGCAATTTATGCATTTGTTTAAAATTTTTCATTATAGATAACAAAATTTTTGGAAACGATTGACTTTTTTGGTTAATTACGTCAGAAAAAACGTGTTTACTTCGGGGTTTCTTTCACTGACGTCAAAGTTTAATTTGTTAGAAAGAAAATAAGCCATCGAAGATAAAAGTTGAACTGAAAATGTAGAAGATATAAGCACCTAAGTGGTCTACGCACTTTAGACGCGCTAAAAATGCTACTTTTGTAAATTTTATTTAGCTTTAAATTGTAAATATTGACAAATAATGTGAGGTTTTACACATTAATAAATACACTCTTATAGTGCAATAAAAAACATGCTTAATTTTTTAAACATATTTTTTTGATTTAAAAATAATATTATAAAATGTGAGCCGTTGATGAAATTTTTGTCATGGAAGGTCGAAAATAGAAAATCCAAACGGCATTTAGATTCATCATGTTCATAGGCATAGCGCAAATCCAGCGATTTAAAAATAGTGGTTACCGATATAATACTGCATACCAGTAGTGGCGCGACATTGCAGTAATAATGTCGCAGTTCTATTTAGATATACAAAAACAAATAAACATGTAAAATATTACCGTTTCTTCCATAAAATGCACAAAAAGACCCTTTTTACACGTTAGACCTCTCCTTAAATATAATAATAGTACAATAAAATAATTTTTTTCATAAAATAATTTAAATTTCTTCTAGTCAGTACTGCGCCAACATTGGGTCAGTACTGAACTTCCATTACTGGAACAACTATATTGGTGTAGTAATGGTGCATTATTGCAACCATTTCCATGCGAGTTCAGGCACACTAGTGTTGGAATTACAGGGCTAGTGAGGTACTTAACCATTTGTCAGCAATTGTACTAATACGGAATATTTACATCGACAGTAGAAAACTGTAAATAATGAATCTGACTTTAATAACAAAGTAAAGTCAACCAAAAAAAATATTCTTTCAATAGACAATCTAAGAATCATTGCCAATATTCACTATGAGTGAAATAGCAAACAAATTCATAGAATTATGTAAAACGACATTTTCTATATTTTAACTTAAGTGCTTATATCTTCTACATTTTCAGTTCAATTTTAATCTGCAATGGCTTATTTTCTTCCTAACAATTTGAACTTTGACGTCAGTGAAAGAAAACCCGAAGTAAACACGTTTTTTCTGACGTAATTAACCAAAAAAGACAATCGTTTCCAAAAATTTTGTTATGTATAATAAAAAATTTCAAACAAATGCATAAATTGCTCCTAAATGATCAGTCCTATTAAAAATCTTGTAAATATTTTTTATGGAAAATTTAATAACCTTTAATTTGCTTCAAAGAAATCTGATATCCATCCACTACATTCAGAAAAAATTGTAAGTTAGTAAATACACTTTTTGTTGATACTCAAAAAATTGAAATTTAGCTATATCTCGAAAACTGTTCTACTTTCTTAATATCTGACTTCATATTTGGATTCGGGAGCAAATTTTACATAAGAATTGTCAGTAAAATGCCGCAGGTCAGAAATTTTTTTAAATTTCGTAAACTAGTGTTATTAAAAAGCTTATAAAATTTCGCGTAAAATGAACTAAAATATTTCGATAAATGTTCGATATTCGATAAATAGAAACTGAGTTAGAGTCTGAGAAATTCTATCTAATTTTCTGATTTTTAAAAATTCCATTATCCAACTTCAAATTTGGGATTGCTCTAAACACGGTTAGAAAAGAAATTAAAATTAACATATAATAAAGCTTAAAATCTCTACTTTAAAGTTACACTAAGTAGCTTAAGAAGCAAAACAGTCGCATCGCGCATCGTATCCAGAGCCGGAAAAGACGTCTAATCAAAAACGGACTTTACTATCTATTCCTATTAATATAAAATCATTTCGCCGCCGCCGCTGATTCAGTCATTTCCTTTTCCCGCTACCCTCAAAATTTAGGTTAATTTGGAGGGCATTTTTGACCTAGACGTCAAAATTTGACAAACAATTTCCGCTACCCTCTAAATTTAGGTTAATTTTAGGGATGTTCTGACCTAAATGTCAAAAATTGTTAAATAATTTCTGCTACCCTCAAAATTTATGACAATTTTAGGGCAGTTTTGACCTACGGGTAAAAATAGGCTTTTACCTACATATCATAAACGTTCATATAATGGCCCTTAATTTATGTCAAAATTTATGTCAGATTTGATTTGTTGTTAAAGCTGCAAGTAAAAAGGGTCGTTTGATGATACTGCAAAATCTATGCCAAATTTAACCAATTTATTTACCTTTAGGTTTAAAGAAGTATCTATAAGTGCACCATAAGATCATAATCATGTCCGTAAAGAAAAATTCTTTTTAAGTGCTTTCTTTTAGTATCGCCTGATATAATTTACTCTAACTTATTACCATGCATTCATATTAAGAGAACACTAGCGTCGTTGTCCTCGCTCGCTAACGCCCGCTCGTAAGACATTTTACTTGTTTATTTCCACTTATATAAATTTATTAAATAGCATCTCCACTGATTTTCTATATATTAAAAAAATTTTGATTTATATATATATATATATATATATATATACATATGTATGTGTCATGTATTTTTGTGTGAGTATACATGTGTATGTAAATAATAATTTTTTTTAATTTTCTTTTTAAAAATTATTTATGTTTGTTTTGAAATATTTGTTATTCAACATTTATATTTGTTCATAAATTAAGATTGAATTATTTTGAATATTGATATTTTATTTTTACCTATTTGTAGTTAAGTTTAAAGTATTAATTTTCTAATTATAAAATAAAAATATTTGTACTTATAAATTGCCTATATTTTGAAAGTCTGAAGATGTTGAGTTTAGGAAAAAGTTGGCAATGAATAAAAGTTTTAGTTTTATTTCGACTTTTAAGAAATGTAGAAAAAATTTTTTAATAAACAAATTAATTTTTTTAACTGTCAGTTATATTATATTAATATAAACTGATTTAGAACATGTGCGTACTGCACACATAATCTAAAAATAAATGTTTATTTTTAAAGGAAAATTTAATTTGTTTATCAAAAAATTTTGTTTACATTTCTTAAAAGTAGAAATAAATCTAAAACTTTCATTCTTTGACAACTTTTTCCTAAACTAAATATTTTCGGACTTATAAGCTACTAAATATAGGTCTACAATTAAGACTCCCAATTTAAGAACAGGTCGGACGCTCGGACGACACGCGGCTAGTTCCAGTCGGGTAGCAGTGAGTGGCCCAGAGGAGCTCACTGCTCACTGACTGGCAGTTGCGCGTGTCGTCCGAGCGTCCGACCGGTTCTTGAATTTGTGTTATTAAAAATAATAAATGTTATTAATTAAATGTTAAAATTAAATTAAATGTTAAATTAAAACGTTATTAATAAAATTAATAAATGTTATTAAAAGCCGAGTAATATTTAAAATGTCTCGAGCAATTAATATTTTGAGCGAAGCAACTTTTATTATATATCAGAGCAATTATTACTACTTTGTATAGATTTTTAGTTTTTACTCGAAAAAGCAAACACTATGAGACAAAATATCAGTTACACGCATATATTTATTTCCCATATATATAAACGTAACATTACAGTAATAGTATGGTCATATTAAAGATCTGTCTGATGGGTAATATTATCCATTAATATTACTATAATATGACAGTAACATTACTTTAATATTACACGCTTATGGAAAAATTTCAAAACAGTTCGTAAGCAGCACGTAAGGTTATAGTGACATCACTGTAATATTACACTGGAGATTCGTAATCTTCACTGCAATATTACAGTGATCTTACTGGAATATCAAAATGTCCGCCTGGAGGTAATATTAATGGGAATATTAAGGTAATGTTACCTCACAATGTTAAGGTAATATTATACTGTAATATTAACGTAATGTTAATATAATATACAGATAAAATTAGATTAATTTTATATTTTAGAAATAAAACATTTCACCTAGTCGGGACTCGAACACTGAACCTTGTGTTCAGTAAGGTCAAGTAAGATTGGCTCACTTGTAAGACTCTTGCTTGCTGTACACAAGGTTCAGGGTTCGAGTCCAGCTTGGTAAAATGTTATTTTCTAAATTATAAAATTATTCTAATTTTATCTTAATATTACTCTGCAATATTACCTTAATAGAAAACGTAATAATTTTTCAAAAATTAATATTCATTATAATAATAAGGGACATTAAATTTAATTTAAAATTATTTATTTTAATTATTAGATTATTATTCTTACATTTTTTATTCTTATTTTGTACAAAATAAAAAAGAATTATTTCAATAAATGTTATAAATAATTTAATGTAAAACTAAAATTGCACATTTTGAAATATAGAACTTTATGAGTATTAGCATAAATGATTATTATAACAATATATAACATTAATATATTACGATCGCTGCGCATGACAGTAGTAACGTGATCACACACTCAGGTGTGCGTGGTAGCGGTACGGATTACTACTTTTTCGAGCAAAAAGTTAAAAAGTAAAACATTAAAATTTCTACAAGTAATATTTACAACATACTGAATGTAAAAAGTAATACAAAATTTAATGAAAATTTTATTACAATGACGATGAAAATTTAAATTCTTAATGCAATTTTTGAAAGTGAATACAGCAATAATTACTATTAGTATTTTTCACTACAAAAATAGTAATAGTTGGATAGTTCAACAATCGAATAAAGAAAATAAAGAAAATTTTGACCCAATATGCTCATTTCTCAAAAAGTTCCAGAAAAAATAAATTTCTAGTATGAAATATTTAGCTATATTTTTAGCAAATTTAAATTACTTTGGTCAGAATTCGTGAAATTTTCCCTAAAAATAAAAAGTATATTTTTTAAATCCAAATGCTGAAAAAATATTTCTATTTAACTTTAGGAATGTGTTTAGCAAAAAACAGGAATAATAATATTTTTTTATAAAAGTTATGTCAAATTCAATTTTTTGCAAGTTTTTAAACAAGTTTTCTCCTAAATGAATAAACAGATTTGAATAAATCAAGCGGGCATATAATAAAGGGGTTAAAATAATTATACTTTCGTTTAGAATTAGCAACAATTTTTAAAAGTTACAATCAAAATTATATTGCAGCGGAGATGCGAGTTTGATGTTTTTCTGAATTAAAACATTGTTTGCATCTACGAAATAAACAAAATACTGTCGAGTTAACATTTATATAACCATAATATTAATTAAAAACTAAGTACAGTCTTGTTGCACTATACATTTTTATTTCTAATCATTTTAATTATGTTGAAAGTTTTATAAAATTTTTCAAAGGCAGAGGAAATTAAAAAAAAATTTGTTTATAACAAATTTGTTAAATAATTATTCAAAAATAAACTCTTTAAAAAGTCTTTAATTCTAAACGAAAGTATATCTTATCCCCTTAATATTCAAGCTTGATTTATTTCCATCGGTTTATTCATTTAGAAGAAATAAAATTTTGTTTAAAAAGTTGCAAAAAAAATTCCTTTAGCAATAACTATTATAAAAAAAATAAAATAACATTTTCACTGAGAAAACAATATATTTAAATCAAACATAATTATCTTAGTCATACAGTCAACCAAAAATTATGTTTAATTTAAACATAATAATTTTGATTCAATGCATAGTAAATTTCGTTCGATAAAAATAAAAATTAATTCAATAACAAAATATGTTTAAATTAAACATATACTTTTAGTTCAAAAAGTTATTTGATTTTTTTCTCAACATTTCAACGGAGTCAGATATATAAATTTATTTATTTGGTTAAATTATTAAACAAAAAAAAATATATATGTGACATTCCACCTCAAGTGATCGGGGTATGATTTGAAATGTTTGGGATCAGGTTAAAAGTTTTCATAAACAGTAGTCCTATTAGATACTATTAAAAATACAAAATATTATTAATTTATTCAAACAAATGTAAAAACTGGAGTGGGTCAAAGTTTACATTTTTAGTCTTACATGGAATATTTGAAAAATTTGTAGTTTCTTTGAAACAAAACGAAAAGATGTTTTCTATTTTAAGATTTTTTGCTGTTTTTCAACACTTTCTAATAGTGTAAACAAATAAAAAAAATTTTTTTACCTTGAAAAAATAAATAATTTTATTAAAAAAAAATTTTTTTTTATAAAGGTGAGGTTTTTTTCTAAAAAAAATGTGTAAGTCAAAACGTGGGACAAGAACTTTTAACTTTTTAAAATAAACATTTACTTCTGCAGTACACATCCGCTGCGCGTTGTTAGGTTGTAAATTTTTTATAACAACTGAAATAAATTATTTTATGCTTTATTAATTATCTAGTAGTCATATTGGATAAACTTAAATTGATTTATATCATGTGCAGCAACGGAATAAGAAAATAAATGTCCTTATTTTAAAAATGTATTAATTTGTTAACTTTGATTAAAGAAAAATTATAAACAATTAAAATCTCAAAAATCGGCTTCAAGGGATATCTTAAGAATTTACTCCCCTTTAATTTAAAACAGAAAACATTAAAATCGGTTAAAAATTGTAAGCTGTAGACATTTTTGAACAGTAAATTGTAAAAAAAATTTCACTGTGGGCCGGTGCACTGCAGAAGTGAAAAGCCACATATAAGAATTTTTTATATATTATATACTGTGTATTTTACATATATATTTACATATAAAGTACAGTCCGAAATTGTATGTATTGAATGTATATGTGTGAGTATACATGTGTATGTATTGAGTGTATATGTGTGAGTATACATGTGTATGTATTAAGTGTTTATGTGTGAGTATACATGTGTATGTATTGAGTGTATATGTGTGAGTATACATGTGTATGTATTTAGTGTATATGTGTGAGTATACATGTGTATACTACTGCATTTATGTATATGTTTTATATGTTGCCGATCGACGAACCGATGTATATTTATATATGTTGCCGGACGACGAAACGACTAGGAAACATTTTAATATTATAGAGAAGAGATGATTTGAAAATAAAAATTAAAATAAATATAAGAATTAGGGGGAAATCGTTAGTTATTATATAAAAACATTTGTTTTAAAAATCCACTTATTTATTTCTCTTTTCTACATTAGCTTTCGCCCGACTATGTTGGGCCTCTTCAGATGAGAATTCTAGAGAATAAAAATTATAAAGAAAATATTATATTTTATGAAGAGTGAATAATTAGATTTTGAAAAAAATATAACATAACCTCAAAAACTCACCAAAGTGAATTAATTCCTTTAATTTAAAAAATTATATATATATATATATATATATATATATATATATAAAAAAATCATTACTATTTGAAACCGCATTTTTTAGCGCGAAAAAATGTATACACAGTATACATTATATATGGGACGTTTCACGTCAAGTGGACAATTGCTCTGCCCAAAAATCTAAGCAATAGAAATCGACTTATTATGGCTTAAAAAATTCATAGGCTCATATTCTTTCGAATAAAAACAGGCGAATTCAAAAATTCAATATGGCGTACCCTCCACGCCATTTTTTGCATAAATTTTCCCATACTCAAAAAACAATTGTGTTAAATAATATTTGAAAATAATTGCAATTTACCAAAACATGACTGGATATTATGATAATCAAGCGAATTTAGCTATTTTTAAATATTTTTGTCCGTCATATTTGATGCGCCATTTTGAATTCTTAAAATTTAACATCATTTTCGTAATCAGCGACCCCAAAAACCCCCGAGTAACGAGTTTCAAGCGAATTTATCAATTATTAAATTTTTGTCCTCCATATTGGATCCGCCATTTTGAATTTTGAAAATTTAATATCATATTCGTAATCAGCGACCCCAAAAACCCCCGAGTAACGAGTTTCAAGCGAATTTATCAATTATTAAATTTGTGTCCGCCATATTGGATCCTCCATTTTGAATTTTGAAAATTTAATATCATATTCGTAATCATCGACTCCAAAAACCCCCGAGTAACGAGTTTCAAGCGAATTTATCAATTATTAAATTGTTGTCCGCCATATTGGATCCGCCATTTTGAATTTTGAAAATTTAACTTCATATTCGCAATCAGCGACCCCGAATACATAATATCCAGTTATGTTTTGGTAAATTGCAATTATTTTCAAATATTATTTAACACAATTGTTTTTTGAGTATGGGAAAATTTATGCAAAAAATGGCGTGGAGGGTACGCCATATTGAATTTTTGAATTCGCCACTTTTTATTCGAAAGAATATGAGCCTTTGAATTTTTTAAGCCATAGTAAGTCGATTTCTATTGCTTAGATTTTTGGGCAGAGCAATTGTCCACTTGACGTGCAACGTCCCATATATATATATAATATATATATATATTATATTTATGTTGTTCAATGGGAAGTATTATCATTGTATTATCGTATTGTTATAATAATGTAATGTTTTTTTTCTTGGACTTTTATTTTCCACATAGCATCATAATTCATATTATCGTACCATTGTTGTGTATTACTAACAATATTAATATTATATTAACACTACTATCACATTTTTACATTGTCATTATTATTAATAATATTATTCCTCCTGCTATTAGCTTTAAAGTAATTTTGTGTATCCGGCCGTGGTACGAAAACTGTTCTCATGGCATGACAAAGTTACGTAGAGAGAGGGAAACTCGGTGCATCTTACGCACTCCGCGGCTCCCGCTCGACTAACTCTCGATTTACCATACTGCGCAGGCGCGCGCCTGAGAGGGAGTGCCTCGCGCGTGGATTGGCTCCGGCACTGTAGGAAAGGGAAACTGCGGATGCGACTCGGCCGAGTCGCATAAATATGCCGCATTTTCCCTGACCAGAGACAGAGCTTACTTGGACTTGACGGAGAAAGGTCGTCTCTAGTTTTCTTCACACCATTACTTCGAAGGACCAGTCACTACCCACGCTGCCTGAACTTGCCGGTGCAAGTTCATCTACGACCAGGACACCCGAAGGAGGGCCACATCACCGGGCAGTTTCTTCTCTCTCTCTACTTACCTCGTCCATCACCACCTGCTACGGGAACAGTGGAAGCACCAGGTCTTTCATATTCAAGGCCAATAAAGAATTTTGTTTCGGTAAATATCGTCTCATCACTCTCTCGCCTTGTGCAAGAGTATTTCCACCACCTGTCCTTCTCAGGACAAAAACCTGCCCTTTTCAGGGCAAATTTTACGTAAGAAGACATACAACGAGTTAACTTGTCCTTTTCAGGATTTGTTAACTCTCGTTAGGATATTTTGGTTTAACAGTGGCAACCGGCTCCAGGGGACAACGTTCTGAACCTTGCTTAGGTTCGAGCGATCGACACCTGGGGTTAAACGGGTATTCAATTCTCAGAACCCTGCTTGGGTTCGAGGTTTGTTGTCACCGATCGGCTCTGCCTACTGCTGCCGCTTATGCCCGGCCACATCAACGTGCGTCAAGAGACGCCGTCCCGGAAAAGCCACCCGAGCGCGGGCCCAACGACGCGCCACCAAGGAACGCAACGCCGCTCTCCAGGCATACCTGGCGTACGACCCGTATCGCCCCAAGCCGCTAGTACCGTCATACTGTCACTTCGTGGAGTTGATCCGTGGGCACCCGGAGACAAGGGTTCCCCGTCGTAGGCTAGCACGAGAAGAACCTCGTGTCACTCTGACGCTACCAACGCCTAGATATACGTCAGCCTCTACCTAGTCCGTCGTCGCCGCCATTGCTCGTCCTACTAGTGGACCGCGTCTGCACTCCTCCGAGCCTCTCCCCAGGCCTCCTCTCGTCTTATCCCGGGAAGTAGCACCGGTACTACCAACCAGCAAGAAACAAGGGAAACGGTTCGAGGAACTTTTCGGCCAGAGCCCAAATAAAGGTCGAATTCCGTTGTCGACCCCTTCATGTCTCGTTCGTTATGCTATATTATTTTTTTTTTGAAATTTGTATATGGGCGATTCCACGTGAGATTTCAGTCGACCTCTTAAAATCGGCGAAAAATATTTTTTTTCTATTCTGTATCGAAAAAAAACAGATACGTATTTTTTTATTTATGTTTAATTGTTCAAATTTTTGAGTTATGAATTTTCGAAAATTTGGACTTTTAATTGTAGACCTCTATTCAGTAGCTTATAAGTCCGAAAATATTGAGTTTAGGAAAAAGTTCTTAAAGAATAAAAGTTTTAGTTTTCTTTCGACTTTTAAAAAATGTAAACAAAATAATTTTTTAAAAATTTTTTATTAAAAAATTTTTTTTTTATAAACAAATTAATTTTTTTTAACTTTGGGCCAGATTTTTTTTTATTTTTTAAAAATGTTTTTGTACCTTATAATGTAGAGAAGATTTTCCAAAAAGTCCTAAAATGGGCCTAATGTGTTAAATGAGTTTTAAAATATTTTCAAAAATCACTTGGAAGCATTACAGTGGGATTTTTTTACAATTAACTTTCTAAAACTGTCTACAAGGTATAATTTTTAATATATTTGAGAGTTCTTTGTTTTAAATTACAGGTCTGCGCTGTAAACAGTTTTAAAAAGTTAAATGTAAAAAACATCCCACTGTGATGCTTGCAAGTGATTTTTGAAAATATTTTAAAACTCATTTAACACATCAGGCCCATTTCGGGACTTTTTGAAAAATCTTCTCTATATTATAAGGTACAAAAACATTTTAAAAAAATAAAAAAAAATTCGGCCCAAAGTTAAAAAAAATTAATTTGTTTATAAAAAAAATTTTTGTTTTTAATAAAAAATTTTTAAAAAATTATTTTGTTTACATTTCTTAAAAGTCGAAAGAAAACTAAAACTTTTATTCTTTAAGAACTTTTTCCTAAACTCGATATTTTCGGACTTATAAGCTACTAAATAGAGGTCTACAATTAAAAGTCCAAATTTTCGAAAATTCATAACTCAAAAATTTGAACAATTAAACATAAATAAAAAAGTACGTATCTGTTTTTTTTATACAGAATAGAAAAAAAATATTTTTCGCCGATTTTAAGAGGTCGACTTAAATCTCACGTGGAATTGCCCATAGATATTTTTTATTTATTTTTCAAAAAGGTACCTGATGCTCAATTAGTTAAATGTTCATGTCACTCTGTACATTTATGTGGATCGCACGCCGCAGATCACTTGCCGGCGGATTTAGAATTTTTAGTGCGTGAATCAAGAAACTGGTTTTCAAAAAGTCCATTAAGACGCTTGCAATATGAGGCCTTGTATGCTGCGATTAACGAAGGTGACATGCCTCAAAAATTAGTGCAATTGTCGACAACCAGATGGTTAGCATGGGGACGAGCGATTAATATTATCATTTTTCAATGGCTAGAACTAAAAGTTCACTTCAATAATCACGTCCGCAGTTTACGTCCCAGCGATAAATGTACAATTGGTCGAAAACTACGAGAGCTTTTCCAAGATGACCTAATCTTCTGTACCTATTGTTTTTAAAGCCGATAACAAATGAACTCTGCAAAACAAATTTAAAATTTCAGCTAGACTCAACAGAAGTAAGTTATTTCATAAAACATATTTAACTTTAGCAAAGGTTTTAAAATCCAAGTTTATATTACTTAATCAAATTTTTCAGGTGACTAAGCTTTTTGTCGATTTACGTGTTCTCCTCGTTTCTTTGATAAAGAAGATAATAAAACCATCTTATATCAAAATAACGCAAGATGGTCAGTTTTTATCTGCAGAAGATTTTAAATTTCTTATGGATGCGTTAAATGACTCACGAGCTTACCTACTACTGGACTCTGTTGATTTCGGTGCCTCTTTTACTATTCACCTTGGTAAAATGAAATTGTCAAATGAAAGAATTAGAGAAATTAAGCAGCGTTGTCAAAACTACCTATCAGTTTTGTGTCAACAACTTGTTCAACGTCTGCCTACTAACATACATTTTTTCGAAAATCTTCGCTATTTCACACCAGAAGAAAGTCTTAAACCAGTGAACAGAATTGATTATTTTAAACTACCATTAGCATTGGCAGGTAAAAATTAACATAATATTATTAGAAATTTATAAACATTAAATAAAACGTAAACTCTGATCAAATTAATTATTTAGGACCCAACGTCGACGTAGATTCACTTAAAACCCAATGGGATCAACTGGTTCTAGTTGATATCACAAACCATTTCAATGGAAAAATTCTAACTACTTCCGTTGAATTTTGGAGCGGAATGATGGAATTTAAAGATTCATCGGAACAACTCTGCTTTTCAAATTTGTCTTCTTTCGCTTTAAAAATTCTGTGTCTACCTTTCTCTAATGCATCTATAGAACGAGCTTTTAGTGTTATGAACACTATAAAAACAAAAGCAAGAAATAAGCTCTCAGTTGCTGTGCTTATGGCTATCATGCGAATTCGATTACGATTTGGCGTTAACAAAGAATGCTGCAGTTCGTTTGAACCTTCTCAAAAAATGTTTGAGTTGTTCACGTCCCAAATGTATGCTTCTGTTAACGAACCAACAAATTCCCAAAATAAAGAGAATCAGGATGAAGTTTCCTATTTTAAGGCTCTGGAACTTTTTGCTGATGAAGAAGACTGAATTTAAAATTGTTAATTTAAAAACTAAGGCGGGCTAGATATGCTTTTAAAAATCGATCTCTGTAGTTAAAATCTGTATAAAGTATTTAAAGAGTAACAACTGTGATATAAGTGAATAAAAGTTGAATTAATGCTTTATTTGAAAAATTTATGAACAAGTTTTCTTTTGGAAAAGTTTATTTAAATAAGATTTATAAATTAACATTTATAAGTTATATTAATAAATTATATTCTCTTAATTAAAAATTTTAAATGCGTCTACTTTATTAAGAAATCCAATTATATTTCATACTACTATTTATTATAATAGAACAAATTTTACCTTTTAAATTAAGATAATTTATTATGTCCGTTATTATTTATATCCATATTAATTATTTTATGTTTTATCTTTTTTTATTTATATTAATTGTTAATTAAAGTGTGTATTAATTAAAATTTTTTTAAAAATAGTAGTAATGCATATACTATAATTTAAAAAAGTGCGCGATTTCGTGCGATTTGAACGTGTTGCGACTGTTTGCGACATCTGTACGCATTACTTGCGACTCTATACTACACGTATCTGGCAACCCTGAACATGTGTTGATATTAGACAGTACGTTTTGTACTTGACATTATGTTTCGTCAGTGACATTAGTCTGCAGAGTGTCTATGTGTATTTAATAATTTTATGAAGTTGACGGCGAAAAATGTCTGCTTGTCCGACACCCAGTTTTTGGTTTAAGGTAATTTTAGTAGTTTTATAAAACTTTTTTTTAATTATTTAAATTAAATAAAACATTAAGAAACCTATTCTCCTTTAAAATAGATGTATTGTGCTATACAAGATAATTTTTCCAAAAGATAATATCCTATTCCAACTTGGAGAACACACTTAAAAGTCCCCGGGTGTCGCACACCCAGTGTGCGGTTTAAGAATGGATTCGGCAGTGTGCGGTTTAAGGATTAATGATATAAATATAGCAGAACATATTAACATTGGAGAACAGAATTATGCTAAATTAAATGTAAAACAAAAACTCGTAGTTGATTATATGCTTTAGAAATGATGAATTATCTATTAAGAGATGCACTGTGGGCCAGAAGGTAGACAAAAGTGTCCAAAACACAAAATTTAATTGGATTCGTTTGAAATTTGTTACTCAGGGGTTTTTGGGGTCGCTGATTACGAATCCGATGTTAGTTTAAAAAAATTCAAAATGGCGGATCTAATATGGCGGATGACATTTTTAAAAATTGATCGGATTCGCTTGAAAATCGTTACTCGGTGGTTTTTGGGGTCGCTGATTATAAGTCCGATGTCAGTTTGTCAAAATTTAAAATTCCGGATCCAACATGGCGGATGACTTTTTTAAAAATTAATCGGATTCGCTTGAAACTTGTTATTTGGGGATTTTTGGGGTCGCTGATTATAAATCCGATGTTATTTTTCGAAAATTAAAAATGGCTAATCCAATATGGCGGATGACTTTTTTAAAAATTGATCGGATTCGCTTGAAAATCGTTACTCGGGGGTTTTTGGGGTCGCTGATTATAAGTCCGATGTCAGTTTGTCAAAATTTAAAATGCCGGATCCAACATGGCGGATGTCAAAGCTTTCGGGGTGCTTTTTGATGTAAGTCCCTTCTTCTCTCACAAACAATGTTAATATAAAAAAACAAGTAATTAAAAACTTCGGGGTGCTTTTTGGTGTGAGTCCCCTCGCCTCTCACAAACTAGGGTAATATTAAAAAACAAGTAATTAAAAACTTCGGGGTGCTTTTTGGTGTAAGTCCCCTCGACTCTCTCAAACAAGATTATTTTAAAAACAAAATCAGAATGTCTTATACTTCAAAATATTACGTATAATAAAAAAATCAAAATTTATCAATACAAAATAGTAAACTATGGAAATATTTTAAAAAATACACATTAACAGATAAAATAAGCACTTTACCACAAGAAACGGAATTTTTAGATTTTGTACTTAAATTTGGCAATGGTTAATTAAATGATGCAGATGTAAAGTATACAAAATTAAAAACAAAATTTTACCCTTTGAAGATAAAATGTTTTTAATAACTATGAGTGTATCTGTAGAGTAATATTAGAAACTTTTTAGTGTAAAAACATTTCCATTTTTAATAGCAGAAAGAAAGAGGGCGTGCGCAGCGCGCCAAATTAGTGACTAGTTTATAAATAATTATTTTGTTATCTAGATAATTCTTGTGTAGATTATTTTGTAATTATCCTGTATTTTTACTTGATTATGATTATTATTTAATATATAAAACATATTTTTATTGCGTTTAATTTTTAATATAAATTTTTATTGTGATTTATTAGTATAATTGTTACAATATGGAGCTAAACGCACGGCTCCTTCGGAAGCGATCGAGCGCGTGAAGCAGGTTGTTGGGGCAAATTCGGAAGTCGCCTTGTTTGACACTGGTTTAAGGTGTCAGTTTGATCTATTATGCAGGAACGATGGATCAAGAACCTTACTTTATGGTGCTGGCACCGACGACTCTACAGTACTGGCCAGAATTGTCAGTCCACTTACAAAATTCGCGTTGAAAGCATGCTTCTCATTGTTTGATAATATTTCAGTTAAAAATAAGTCTAGAAAATTTTTTAAATAACCATTAGAAAGCTTATAAAATTTCGCGTAAAATGAACTAAAATTGACAACTATTCCTTAAATAGAAACTCAGTTAGAGTCTGAGAAATACTGTCTAATTTTCTGATTTTTCAAAATTCCATTATCCAACTTCAAATTCTGCGTTTCTCTAAACAAGGTTAGAAAAAAAATTAAAATTCACATATAATAAAGCTTGAAATCTCCTTTCTAAAAGTAGACTAATTGTAAGTATCTTCAAAAATATTAAGTGGTTACAAAGGTATTAGAGATTTATAAAAGGTCTGTACGACTGACTAACAAACCATCATTCAAGCAAAACAGTTACATCGCGTCTCGTATCTAGGGCCGAAGAGTCCCTGGATAATTATTATTAATTAATGAATACTGATTATTTATTAAGTATAAACGAGATTCTTTAAATATAATTAAAATTTAGACATATTTTATAGTTATTTTTTATAAAAAATTATTATTTTAAATCTAATTTAGTATAATTAACATTTTATAATTTTTCAAGAATTTTCTAAATTTTTTATATTATATTTTCAAATGTATAACAAATTAGTTGAGTTTTAAAACAATTCAACTTGATAAAGATGATATTGAAATATCATCTAATTAAATTTCATGTAATTAATTTAACATGTAATCAAAATAAATGTAAATATTAATATTATAAATTATTAAATTACTCTATAATAAAAAAAATTATTTAACTAGAATTTTGTAAATTAACAATTATATATACATAAATAAAAACGTAACTCATTAAAAATTATTTTTAAATATCTACATATGTAATATGTGAGATTTTTTTAATAGTTTATATTTATTTTCAATTAATAAATATTTTTAAATTTTTATTAAACTTAAATTTATTAAAACGCAACACAATAAAAAAAGTAAATTTACAATAAATTTGTTATTCTTCAAAAAGGAAAAGTGGATATCTCAAAGAATAAACAATTTAATGTAAATTAAGTGTATTTTATCACATATTTAAATATTTAAAAAAATAATTTTTCAAGAGGTACGTTTTTATTTATGTATAAATAATTTTTAATTTACCAAATTCCAATTAACTAATTTATTTTTAACATAGAGTAATTTATTAATTTATAATATTAATATTTACATTTATTTTGTTTACATGTTAAATAAATTTCTCGATATTCTTTAATAATTATTAAATGTTAATTATACTAAATTTATAATAATAATTTTTAGTAAAAAATGACTATAAAATTTGTTTAAATTTTAGTTACATTAAAAAAATCTTGTATATAATTAATTAATAATAATTGTTGAGAGAGTGAAGGAAAACGTATTTTGTAATATAGGCATATGACTGTAGTGTGATTGTAAGATTGATGTGTGCGTGTGTTATCTAATTTCAATTATATTTCGAGTGTTAACTGAAAACAGTCAGTGGTTGAATACCTATTTTCGAGGAAAGCAGAATCACATTGTATTCTGTATAAATTTGAATTTTGAATGTTTTATTTATTTGTGCACGTTTTTCACACTATAATTTGTGATCTCAGCCCTCCATTCAAAATCGCCAATAGTGGTTTTCTAATAATAAACAATTTAATTAAACCTGTTAAACAAATTGTGTAATTATTCTGACTCCACGTTTCTCCAGCCTAATTTTAACCGAAATTAAACAATGATACCGGTCACTGTATGTTAAGTTGCTGATACTCAAAGGCGGGGTGGACGCACTCGTTGCAGCGTGGGAGCGGTTTTCCGGTGAGAAGGCCTCGGGAGAGACGCTGACGGGGATTAATAGTGTATCGGGCGAGTGTTGGTGTAGTGCCGGGGTGGTTACGAGCAGGGTTGCCAGATACGTGTAGTATAGAGTCGCAAGTAATGCGTACAGATGTCGCAAACAGTCGCAACACGTTCAAATCGCACGAAATCGCGCACTTTTTTAAATTATAGTATATGCATTACTACTATTTTTAAAAAAATTTTAATTAATACACACTTTAATTAACAATTAATATAAATAAAAAAAGATAAAACATAAAATAATTAATATGGATATAAATAATAACGGACATAATAAATTATCTTAATTTAAAAGGTAAAATTTGTTCTATTATAATAAATAGTAGTATGAAATATAATTGGATTTCTTAATAAAGTAGACGCATTTAAAATTTTTAATTAAGAGAATATAATTTATTAATATAACTTATAAATGTTAATTTATAAATCTTATTTAAATAAACTTTTCCAAAAGAAAACTTGTTCATAAATTTTTCAAATAAAGCATTAATTCAACTTTTATTCACTTATATCACAGTTGTTACTCTTTAAATACTTTATACAGATTTTAACTACAGAGATCGATTTTTAAAAGCATATCTAGCCCGCCTTAGTTTTTAAATTAACAATTTTAAATTCAGTCTTCTTCATCAGCAAAAAGTTCCAGAGCCTTAAAATAGGAAACTTCATCCTGATTCTCTTTATTTTGGGAATTTGTTGGTTCGTTAACAGAAGCATACATTTGGGACGTGAACAACTCAAACATTTTTTGAGAAGGTTCAAACGAACTGCAGCATTCTTTGTTAACGCCAAATCGTAATCGAATTCGCATGATAGCCATAAGCACAGCAACTGAGAGCTTATTTCTTGCTTTTGTTTTTATAGTGTTCATAACACTAAAAGCTCGTTCTATAGATGCATTAGAGAAAGGTAGACACAGAATTTTTAAAGCGAAAGAAGACAAATTTGAAAAGCAGAGTTGTTCCGATGAATCTTTAAATTCCATCATTCCGCTCCAAAATTCAACGGAAGTAGTTAGAATTTTTCCATTGAAATGGTTTGTGATATCAACTAGAACCAGTTGATCCCATTGGGTTTTAAGTGAATCTACGTCGACGTTGGGTCCTAAATAATTAATTTGATCAGAGTTTACGTTTTATTTAATGTTTATAAATTTCTAATAATATTATGTTAATTTTTACCTGCCAATGCTAATGGTAGTTTAAAATAATCAATTCTGTTCACTGGTTTAAGACTTTCTTCTGGTGTGAAATAGCGAAGATTTTCGAAAAAATGTATGTTAGTAGGCAGACGTTGAACAAGTTGTTGACACAAAACTGATAGGTAGTTTTGACAACGCTGCTTAATTTCTCTAATTCTTTCATTTGACAATTTCATTTTACCAAGGTGAATAGTAAAAGAGGCACCGAAATCAACAGAGTCCAGTAGTAGGTAAGCTCGTGAGTCATTTAACGCATCCATAAGAAATTTAAAATCTTCTGCAGATAAAAACTGACCATCTTGCGTTATTTTGATATAAGATGGTTTTATTATCTTCTTTATCAAAGAAACGAGGAGAACACGTAAATCGACAAAAAGCTTAGTCACCTGAAAAATTTGATTAAGTAATATAAACTTGGATTTTAAAACCTTTGCTAAAGTTAAATATGTTTTATGAAATAACTTACTTCTGTTGAGTCTAGCTGAAATTTTAAATTTGTTTTGCAGAGTTCATTTGTTATCGGCTTTAAAAACAATAGGTACAGAAGATTAGGTCATCTTGGAAAAGCTCTCGTAGTTTTCGACCAATTGTACATTTATCGCTGGGACGTAAACTGCGGACGTGATTATTGAAGTGAACTTTTAGTTCTAGCCATTGAAAAATGATAATATTAATCGCTCGTCCCCATGCTAACCATCTGGTTGTCGACAATTGCACTAATTTTTGAGGCATGTCACCTTCGTTAATCGCAGCATACAAGGCCTCATATTGCAAGCGTCTTAATGGACTTTTTGAAAACCAGTTTCTTGATTCACGCACTAAAAATTCTAAATCCGCCGGCAAGTGATCTGCGGCGTGCGATCCACATAAATGTACAGAGTGACATGAACATTTAACTAATTGAGCATCAGGTACCTTTTTGAAAAATAAATAAAAATATATATGGGCAATTCCACGTGAGATTTAAGTCGACCTCTTAAAATCGGCGAAAAATATTTTTTTTCTATTCTGTATAAAAAAAACAGATACGTACTTTTTTATTTATGTTTAATTGTTCAAATTTTTGAGTTATGAATTTTCGAAAATTTGGACTTTTAATTGTAGACCTCTATTTAGTAGCTTATAAGTCCGAAAATATCGAGTTTAGGAAAAAGTTCTTAAAGAATAAAAGTTTTAGTTTTCTTTCGACTTTTAAGAAATGTAAACAAAATAATTTTTTAAAAATTTTTTATTAAAAACAAAAATTTTTTTTATAAACA
The DNA here is from genome assembly GCA_032872475.1 of Leptopilina myrica (nomen nudum). Lineage (NCBI taxonomy): Eukaryota > Metazoa > Arthropoda > Insecta > Hymenoptera > Figitidae > Leptopilina > Leptopilina myrica (nomen nudum). The sequence continues at coordinate 36,519,675 of CM065458.1, read as the reverse complement.
AATTAATTTTTTTTAACTTTGGGCCGAATTTTTTTTTATTTTTTTAAAATGTTTTTGTACCTTATAATATAGAGAAGATTTTTCAAAAAGTCCCGAAATGGGCCTGATGTGTTAAATGAGTTTTAAAATATTTTCAAAAATCACTTGCAAGCATCACAGTGGGATGTTTTTTACATTTAACTTTTTAAAACTGTTTACAGCGCAGACCTGTAATTTAAAACAAAGAACTCTCAAATATATTAAAAATTATACCTTGTAGACAGTTTTAGAAAGTTAATTGTAAAAAAATCCCACTGTAATGCTTCCAAGTGATTTTTGAAAATATTTTAAAACTCATTTAACACATTAGGCCCATTTTAGGACTTTTTGGAAAATCTTCTCTACATTATAAGGTACAAAAACATTTTAAAAAAATAAAAAAAAATCTGGCCCAAAGTTAAAAAAAATTAATTTGTTTATAAAAAAAAAATTTTTTAATAAAAAATTTTTAAAAAATTATTTTGTTTACATTTTTTAAAAGTCGAAAGAAAACTAAAACTTTTATTCTTTAAGAACTTTTTCCTAAACTCAATATTTTCGGACTTATAAGCTACTGAATAGAGGTCTACAATTAAAAGTCCAAATTTTCGAAAATTCATAACTCAAAAATTTGAACAATTAAACATAAATAAAAAAATACGTATCTGTTTTTTTTTCGATACAGAATAGAAAAAAAATATTTTTCGCCGATTTTAAGAGGTCGACTGAAATCTCACGTGGAATCGCCCATATACAAATTTCAAAAAAAAAATAATATAGCATAACGAACATATAAAATTCTCTAAGACAGAACGTACTCACTAAATTGGCATGTAGTAAACATTTATCAAATTTATTTAGTAATTTAGCTTTTAATTGGTCAAACAGAAAATAATATTAAGAATAGCAAATTATCTTCTTAATTAATTATATAATTTTTATTGTAATTTCAAGTTACATTCAATGAAACAAATGTTCTAGAATAAATAATGAGTGTTTAATAATTCACATTTATTGTTCAAAACTATATCTTACCACATTCTTGAAAAATTTGAAGAAACCATTGTCAATGCCCATCATATTTGCTCCATCGTCTGTCCCAATTCCTATGCAATTCTTAACATTTAGCCCATTTTCTGCTAAGAACGTGATCGTATTGTCACACAGAATTTTCCCAGTTGCTTTTTCGACTTCTACGAATCCTAGAAAATTTGTGACAATTCGCTTTTGTTGCGGGCTGTAGTACCGAATGCAAAATGCTAAATATTTGATGACAGATATATCCGTCGACTCATCAATTATCAAGTAGTAGCATTTATCCTCAATGTCATTAATCAAATCTTGTAACATTGCGGGGGCAATTACATTTAAAATTAATTTGGAACACTTTGTCCTATGCATGCGCAAATTTTCTAAACTAGATCCTTTGCCAAACACTTTTAGAAGTTCGCACAGATGATCGACGCTTCTCACTGCTGAATGAGCAGCAATATAAACAGCAAATTTTAAATCGATTGTTTTCTCTTTCTTTTTGACTACAGATATTCCTATAAATGAAATAAATGTCGCTACAGTAATATTTTTTAAATTCAATTTAAATATAATCAGATTTGAATATAATTTATTAAACATTTAATAAAAATTAATGTCAGATTAATTTAATAAAACTGTCATATTAATTTAATAGAAAACATTCAATTTATTAATTTTTTATTACTGTATCAAATATATATGTATAAAATAACTTTAGAAATGAAATAAAATTGTTTACCTTTACTTTGAAGGGTCGACTGTACACTTTTGTTGTACTTCAAAGCATTTTGTTCATGTCTTTCAGTGTTGGCATGTTTTATGAGATCTTGATGATGAGCCCTCAAACTTATGTCACACACTTTGCACCTAGCTTCTCGAAACTCGAGATCGCTATCTGCATTAGAATTTTTTTGTAACCAATCTAAAAAAGTACACAAAATAAACAATAGTGACAAGATTACAAAATACATAAAATGTAAAATTCTATTCTATTCGTAAAATATAAAATAATTGATAAAGTTTTTATTTTTTTATAATATGAATTTTTCTTATGAATAATTTTTGGAATAAAAAATGTCATCTATTAAAGTTTAAAAAGAAAACTTTCTAAAGTTAGGTTATGGGAGCTTGTCAAAAACCATGCAGATTAGTATTAAACTTGTATATTATTATAATTACCTTTCAGCAGATTTTCTTCTTCCCAATATTTTTTATACTTACTAGAATATTTTGACCATTTTCCCATTTTAAATTGTAAACGCCGCCGAGAATATTCACAATGGACAAATAGATAATCAAGATATAAATACAAAAGCATGAACACAGTGAAACACAGGTTAGGATGCTTTTCATAACCAGGAATGGGCAGTAAGCAAGAAAGCGAGAAAACAAGCGGCAATATTCAAATTCATTATAAAATTCAAATTTTAGTGCTTGAAAATTCAGTTTTTATATTTATCGGCTGTTCATGAAATCACAAAAAATCGCATAAATTTTATTACATATCGCCCAATTTGCGACTGTCGCAAAAAACAAAAATATTGTCGCATTTTCATGTCTCAAGTCGCCCAATTTGCGACAAATCGCGCAATCTGGCAACCCTGCACTGGAAGAAAATCCGTAGAACCAAATTACGCTAATCAGTTATCTGAAAAAATTAATTCTTTAAGCAAATATTACAAAGCTGATTAAAAACTGTTTGACGTTGATAAAAAGAAAGCCAAAGAATTAAGGCCAGTTGTTTGGGCGAACGCAAAGGAAATTTTAAATGCTGTAATAGAAGCTTGAGGTCTTATTGGGATTCCGGAAATTAAAGTAATGGCTGACGGTGGTCAGGGTCTCTTTAAGGTCTCTATATCTGTATTTGAACGAAATTCCTTATCAGAATCAGTTGATGCAGACAATGAAAATTTGACTGACGAAAGAAAAAAAAGAAAACTCTATAAAGAAGGAGGAACAGCCGGTCATATGTCAAAGCTTACTAGTGTAAATAAAGTTATTATATTGTGCATAGTGCCCAATATAAACGAATCATATGACAATGTGAAACTTTTATTTACTTTAATTAAGTTGAATGACATATCCTTCAAATTTGTTTCCGACTTTAAATTATTATTAGTCGTCAACGGCCAGCAAACTGCGACATCTACTTGTCCTTGCCCTTACTGTTTTATCGAGCTGAAAGATTTGAGAACTCCAAACGAACAGAAAAATGTTGACAAAACTTTTTTAAAGTTGAAGACTTACAGTGACCTTCGAACAGACTACGCAAATTTCGTTTCTTTGGGAAAAAATGAAAAGAAAAACGCGGCTGCGTTCCATAGTACGATAAACGCGCCTTTATTTAATGAAGCAGATGAAATGTATGTTCTTGAAAAATGCATAATTCCTGAGTTGCATATCATGCAAGGATTCGTGAACCACTTGTTTTTTGACTTTTTGATACCACTACTTGGACGTGAGAAAGCATTCCTTTGGCCAAATAAATTAGGAATTGTTTCCAAACACTACCATGGTGAATCTTTTCAGGGTAATGATTGTCGCAAGCTTCTAAAAGAAGCAGATAAGCTTTTAGATATAAATATTTACAAAGACATTGGATATTTTAGAATATTACCCTTTGTAAATGTATTAAGGGAAGGGACCGCTGAAAATTCAACTCTTCTAAATATTTGTTGTTTATGGACGTTCAATATTTTTTTGACAAAGTTTAATAATTTAAAATTTAAAATTGCTTCGAAAAATTAAAAAAATTAATTAGTTAATAATTTTTTAATTAAATATCAAAAATTTTCAAAAAATAAAAATTTGAACTACTGTCGTAATTTTCAATATTTTGCATTGCCAATTTTTTTACATACTAATTTCATGATTCTAAACAATCAATCGTATGGATTTTCAAAAATTTTAATTTTTTCAAAAAATCGAATTTTTTGAAAAATAGAAAAAATGTTAAATAAGTTAAAAATTACTTTTATTAATTTTTTATAGTGTAATATGATTTCAGGTATTGAAAAAGTGTGAAAAAATGTTTGATACCGCTGAAAATGGCCAATTTTGATTGGTTTAAATTTTACTACTGGTTCTGAAAAAATTCAACTACTTCTACATTTTTTAATATTTTTTGTTACTAATTTTTTTATAAGCTCTTTTTACGATTCTGAATAATCAATCATATGAATTTAAAAAAATTTTAATTTTTTCAAAAAAATTTTTTTTTTCAAAATGATCAAAAAATTTTTTTTTTAATTTTAACATTATACAATAAATTAAAATCCTTAATAATGCCAGAAAATAAATTGGCACCTCTCCACAGTGTAAATATCGTAGGGTTGAAATTTCACCGGTCCCTCCCCTTAAAGTGTATGGATAAGGTAGTAAACTGCTGTTTTTTATCGAAAAATGTTGGTTCGAATCTGAATGAATATATTTATGAATTCAGAAGAGCCTTCGCAGCCACAAAAATATCAGAGACTTTGAAAATACACGTCATTAAAGAACACATTCAACAGTGTTTAGAGTTTCTCGGAAATAATTCTGGCTTAGGACTTTTTTCGGAGCAAGCAGGTGAATCTATTCATTGACATTTTTTGGAAACTTGGAAAAGTTATAAAGTTAACGATTTCAATTATCCTGCATACCTAGAAAAATTGAAAAGTGCTGTTACACAATTTTCTTCCCTGAATATTTGAATTAAAGTTTTGTAAATATACATTTAATATGTATGTATATTGTGTACTATTGTACAAGCAGTTTTAGCGTATTAAAAAGTATAAATTTTGTAACATATAAATTTGTAACTATTTTATTAACAAAATACCACTCTTATTTGCGACCAGTTGTTCTTTATTAATTTTTATATGCACTTACCATTGCTAATTTTTTTTTATATAACAAATTATTAAAAAATGATCAAATTATAAAATCTAACTCGAATTAAAGTGATATATAAATTTACTAAAACAGAAAAAAAATAATTTTAGAAATTAACACATTTTTTTAATAAAAATCTTATTTTTTTGAATAAACGCTAGGACGAGCAGCTGGGATTTCAATATTTATTGATTTTGAATCTTGAGATGACGCTTTAAAAAACTATACAAATGATTTTTTTTGGCGACGTAGAAAAACTTTATTTTACTTTAAGACCACCGTGTATAGGTAGATAAAACAGGGACCTATTGTGTCATAGATTTAAAAAAGCGCGCGGGCCCAGTGACAGCAAAAGTTCAATTTGTTTCGAGAATAAGCGAATGGTATATACGACTAAGGGAAGTTATATCAGTTTTTTTATTGATAGAGTTGTTATTTTTTAAAATATGCAACATTTCTTTAAAAAGTCGCTTTTTACGACTATGTTCAGTACAAACAATTTTAGTATTTTGAAATTGAAAATGAAGATTTTGTTCGTGTGCATGTGTGACTAAGGCAGTGCCTCTTTTATCAAGCCTGCAATCTCTCTTATGTTGGTAAATTCTGTCTTTAATATAAAATTAAATTTATAAATAAGTGGATTTTTAGAACAAAAACAACAACATCATATACTAATATTTAATAATGTTATAAACAATTTTTATAGAAAAAACAGTTCAGGGATGGAAGAATAAACGTTTTTTCACTTTTTGTTTGGTTTTTCATCAGAATAGATATTTAAAATAAAAATCTTCGTCTAAAATTATTTACCATTTTTTACATTTTTATAAACAATTTGGATAAAAAAAGAATTTTCTGAAATTATTTTAAAAATTTTGTCAATAATCAAAAAATAATTTTTTATAGGATTCTACTTCATGTTTTGCAAATTGTTTATATTATTCTTAAACCTTGAAAAAAATTGAATTAAGTGATTAACTTTTATTATTAATTTTTACTGCAAAAAGAAATGAGAATTAATAAAAATACAAAAATTTTATACCACTTTAGCCCACGAATTTCAAATTATTTATAAAAATTGTTTATAACATTTTTAAATATTGTTAAATAATATTAAATGAAAGTTTATCTCTTTAACAAAGATTTGGATTAGAAGAGTGCAATATATAATAAAAAAGCGTTTTTTCTATTATGGTAATTCATATTTAACTAATTATTTATAGGAATTAATTATAACATTTATATAAATTGTTCACAAATTTTTTATAAGCATTAGAAACTGTAGTTTCCTGTTTAATGACAAAAGAAAGCTAGTGGGATAGGGAAGAAGTTATTTTCCACTCTGAAAATATTTTTTTATAACAATTGTTTATTAAAATTGTTTATAACATTTTTAAATATTGTTAAATAATGTTAAATGAAAGTTTAAACCTTTAGAAACATTTTGATTACAAGAGAACGTAATATAATCAAAAAATAATTTGTTTCTAGCATTCTATTTCATGTCTTGCAAATTGTTTATAAAAATTCTTTAAAACATTCTTAAACATTGTAAAAAAGTTTAAATTAAGTTATTAACTTTTATTATTCATTTTTACTGCAAAAAGAAATGAGAATTGATAAAAATAAAAATTTGTTTACCATTTTGGCCCACAGATTTTAAATTGTTTATAAAAAATGTTTAAATTATTGTTAAATAATATCAAATAACAATATTTTTTGTTAAAACAAATTTTTTTTATTTAAATAAAGCATAAAAGTTTAAAAAATAATATTAATATTTTTTAACATTATTTTACTAAATTTCAATACTTTGGCGGCCATTTTGGAGGCGCCATTTTGAAATTAGAAAAAAAAATTTGGCATTATTCCTATTTGATAGTCCCAACATTTTGGACGCGATATTTTCTTGTCCCGGATTTTTCCCAACAGAATTCGAGTAAATAATCTAATTTTAATGACAAAAAACACTTTAAAAAACTGCTTTTTTGTTTAAACAATTAAAACTTTTTATGATTAAATTGAAATTGAAATTTTCTTTCAAATTCTAAAAGAGAACACTCAAATCTAAAAAAAACCTATGTCTCGATTTTTTCCAAATTCGTAACTCGTAGAACGGAAAGCTCAAACTTGTGCAAAGAAATACGGACATTTGGGACTAAATGGGTTAATTAAAAAATGTTCTAATTATCCAAGTATCGTAAAATTCAATTGAAAAGAATTTATCTTAGGTATAAATTAGTTTCCTCAAAGATATAATGAAATATATAATATATAAATTAACCCTGTAAAGTCAAGTGGCCATTTAGTTGAGTGCATAAAGCGCTATCCCAGCAGCTCACTTTGAGGGTTATCCTATGTGACTTGGAGTTCGAGTCCGCCTTACCCTCATGTGTGTTGTAGTTGTGAAGATCTTTTTGTTAATGAAACACACTTTTTTATTTAAAAACAATGCAAAATTTGAATCATTTAAATATTTTAAACCTTTTTAAATAATAATTTCACTAAAAAATTTTTTAAATAATTTTTGGAAACTTCCTGGTAATTTACAGAAAGTTTCTAACCTGCCGACATTATTTATGTGACAAGAAGTTATTTATATAAATATAGTGTAAATATTTTTAATATAATGTTTGTTCTTTTTATATATTGTTTTTGTTTCAAATGTCCCCTACTCTGCCGAAATAGCGTAACTAATCTTCTCTCATTTTTTGTATAAAAATTACGTTTATGTGTGAAATACTATTCTTTCATACTTTAAAATATTTCAAAAGTAAAATAATGTTTTAACCACTATCCCTTTTAATTTTTTAAAACATTAAATAATATAGAAAACTTTATTGCAATCACAAAACTGAATATTCACATTTTAACTTTCCTGCAAAACATATTTTACTTTTTAAATGAAATAAGCCATATACATCATTGTAGCCATTAATATGCCACTACTGAGCCGAGATACGTCCTAATATTGGCATGTGGGATCGAACACCCCGACGCCGACGCATACCCGACACCTCTATAAACGTACCTATTTAAACCGCACGGCCAACGAAGGTTGGAAGGCATCCTGCTTAATCTACTATATCAATGACAGTGCCATTGATTCATCATGGGACACCAATGTTCGTCCCAGGCTCGATTTAACCCTCCTGCGTACCGTGACGAGTATACTCGTCCAAACTAAGTTGTTACCAAATGCGCGAGGACGAGTATACTCGTCCAAATATTTTTTCTTATAAATTTTAAACAAATTAACTTTAAGACATGAGATAATGTGCAACTTACAGTGCAAGCTTCATAGTTAATGATACATACATAACAAAGTTACCAATTTAATTATTTGTTAATAAAAAAGGTATAAATATTTGTAATAAACAGTATAAGTTAGGTCACAAAATAAAAGTTGCAAATACAAACAACTCTTTAAAAAATTGTTTCATTTTAATGAAACTTGGTATCTTTGGGTTTCTGAGGTCGCTGATTACGAATCTAAGGTTAGATTTAAAAAATTCAAAATGTCGGATCCAATATGGCGGATGAGTTTTTTAAAAATTCATCCAAATTTTTTGAAAATTTGTAATCAGGGGTTTCTGAGGTCGCTGATTACGAATCTAAGTTCAGATTTAAAGATTCAAAATGGCGGATCCAATATGGCGGATGAGTTTTTCAAAAATTCATCTAAATTTCTGGAAACATATAGTAAAAGGCAGCTTTTTTTTATTTGGCAATTAACAAAGCTGAGTAATATAATACGAGGATTTTATTATAAATTTAACAATTCTTTAATTGTTTAAACAAATAATATTGTTATTCACTAACTTATTACAAAAAACATCTATAAACATTTAATTTTTTATAATTTTGCAATTAACATAGCTGAGTAATATAATACGAGGATTTTATTACAAATTTAACAATTCTTTAATTGTTTAAACAAATAATATTGTTATTTACTAACCTATTACAAATAATATATACACAGAGAAAATTTATTACTGAAAATTTACCGAATTTTGTTCGGTAAAACTCGGATGAAGTGTCAAAACTGTAAGTTTTAAGGAACAGGACTGTAAGAGCAATTGCATTGAAAAATAATGTAAAAAGAATAAATCTTATGGTACATGTATTAGCCGTTCACTTACAGTTCGGTAAAACGTAAGGTAAATGTACACTATACTTAGTTTTATTGAAAGTTCGGTAAAACGTAAGGCACAGTGTTCGGTAAAACTTATATTTATTTTATAGTTCAGTAAAACGTAAAGTAAGTGTACACTATACTTATTTTTATTGAAAGTTCAGTAAAACGTAAGGTACAATGTTCGGTAAAATTTATATTCATTGAATTAGTGAATAGTTCGGTAAAACTTGAAGAATAAAAAATAATGTCATTGCAGTATGTAATAATTTAATCTTCGATGATTTTCAAAAATATAATTTAATATAATAAAACATTCATATGTCCTTAATAAAATTTATTTAAGATTTTATTTTTAATATTTAAATATTGTTTGATTAAATGAAATAAAAATCTATTAATAATATAATAATTTATTTTTTCTTTTCTTTTTTATAATCACTTAGCGAGTGTATATTATTAAAATTGTAAAATTTAATTTAGGTCAATTTAAATAACTTCAACTTTTTTTTAAGCAAAATTAAATCTCGACTAATCACACATCAATTAACTTATTTACATACAACACTCATACACGCACGCACATTAAAACATACATTTATACAGATTTTATACTCCAAATTATTATTATAAATATTATCAAATAAAAAAGGGATACAATATAATTTTTATATTATCACCAACTTACTGCGTGGTAATTTCGTTAATGTTGTTTTACAAGCAGCGTAGATTATTAACGATTAAATCTCTTAGTATCGTCCACCGATATTCCCAGCGAGATATCGAATATCCACCTGCTTCTATTTACAACTCCGTGATATTTCTTATGACATTAACGACAGCAACTCGGGGATTGGAAGTTGGCGTCCCTTTTACGTATATACGAAAACCACGCTATAAATTGCAACGATAAAATTCTCAATTGTTCGTTACAATTTGAACAAAATATATTATTTTTTAATTTAAATGTATCGGGCTCACCTTTAAAACGTGGTTTTCCGTCACTTTAATTATATTATTCCCACCTTTGCACTTTTTGTCAATTTTGTAATATATTTAACAATTTTTGTGTTTATTGGAGTAAGTCAAATTTAAGAATAATCCGTCGAATTTTCCTTCACTCAATTTTTCCCACTCTCACTCGTTTTCCATTTCTCCATACCCACTCTCACACTCACACAGTCAGACTCACTACATCACCCCCGGCTTGACAGCAAAAAAAATGTCACATATTTTTAGCTGTCAATATATGTACATAAATAGTTGAACATCAACATTATAACATCTCACACTCATACATCGTTACAATATTTTTCATTCATAATCTTATTTTACATATTTAAGAAGGAGTTACAATAAGATTAAAAGTCAAATCATACATAATATTTATGCAATGCATTTTGTCCAATAAACATTAATAATGAGCCTTTAGATCATGACATGTTTTGTTTGATTTATTTTATATTATTTGCTTTTTTTTAAATTTAATTTTTTTTATATAATTATTACCCTTTTATTTTTTATAGATCTTCAAATCAATACGATTATACGTTCCTTTATATTTCTCAGGATTATTTTTTTCTGATAGTTCAAACGCGTTTGCATTTACCACACGAATCACAGTGTACAGTCCGTGATAAATATGAAAAAATTTCGCGATTACTCGATCTTCTTTGTCAGACTTGTAACGAATTCTCAACAACACAAGATCGCTCTCGCGAATTAATACGTCATTAAACTTTCCTTGATTTTGCCTTCTTTTCTGACAAGCTTTTTCTATTCTTTCGCGAGCAATCTCTATTTCTATCTCGGCAGCTTCCTCAACTTCTAGTGGAAAACTAAGCAATTCGCGAATTTTATCCTTCCTTTGAACTCCATAGTGAAGCTCAACAGGAGAATATCCGGTTGTACAATTCACGGCTGCATTTATCCATTCTGCGATTTTATTGATATATCGAGCCCATCGCGTGTGTTGATCATCACAATACGTCCGAAAAAATCGCCCAAGCTCCCGCATCACGCGTTCCGCCGGATTCGATTGGGGATGTCGAATAGAACACAAAGTCATCCCCACCCCATTTTCGTTAAGAAATGAGTTCCACTTAGGGGATGTAAATTGTGTCCCATGATCAGACAAGACTCGCTGCGGTGTACCGTGCTGCGCGAAATACTTCTGCAATTTTATTATTGATACCTGAGTAGTCGCTCTTTTCATAGAGTAAAGAGTTACGAATCGTGAGAAAGCATCTAAAATAACAAATATATATTGAACACCTCCCGTGGATCGTGGCAATGGTCCAAAAAAATCGACACAAAGCAACTCATTTGGGCAATTTGAAGTTACATGCATATATTGACCTTCCATTACTTGATTCGACACCTTAACCCACTGACATAGATCGCAAACCAAAACCACTTTTTTGACATCTCTTTGAATTCCTGACCAATAATAAGTTCGACTTATTTCCGCGTACGTTCGATATGCACCTATATGACCCATATTTTCATGAATTTCTACAATTAACTTTTTTCGCAATTCATATGGAATTACTAATTTCCACGACTTGTCAATGCGCCTCCAATAATACAAAATATCGTCCTTTATACAATACATATGACTGTCATTTTCTTTTAAATTTACCATTTCTCGAATTTGACTAATTTCTTTGTCTGCTTTTTGCCATTTTATTATTTGTTTCAATTCTAATATATCAATCTTTTGAGTGGATCCAATTACCCCTTGATCTATATTAGACGATTGTCGAACTTCATCGCGAAATTGAATTAGACAAGATATCAAACGATCTTAACTTTTATCATTCATAAAATAATTCGGCATCAGTCTGCTAAAATAATCAGCAATTATATTATCACGACCCTTGCAATGTTTAATCTCGAACCAATACTCCTGAATAAATAATGACCATCGTACCAATCTAGAATTGTGATACGGAGTTTTTATCAAAAAAGTCAAGGCCGAATGATCTGTTATGATATAGAAAAAATGTCTAATCAAATTTACTCGTAATTTAATTAAAGCATATACAATTGCTAGCAACTCTAATTCAGTAGCCGTATAATTGATTTCGCATGATGTTAAACACCTACTTATAACCGACACAATTCGTTCATTATCCTCATCATCCACCTGATACAAGATAGCACTTATTCCCCTTTTTGATGCATCCGTTTGTAATCTAAAAATCGCATTAGGCAAATATTTATCTAAAGTCACCGTCTTTATGAAACCTTGCTTTAATCTCAAAAATTCCATACTATGCTTATTAGTCCACTCAAATGGAATTTTTGAATTCAACAATTCCCTAAACGGATCCAAATACGTTGCATAAGCTACTACGAATCGGCGATAATATCCAAATGTTCCTAACACTCTTTGTAATTCTAATCTCGAAGTAGGTTCTGGGATTTTTTTAAGAGCTTTTATTTTTTCCTGATTTGGTTCTACGCCTCTTGGTGTTAAAATAAAGCCCAAAAAGGTACCTCTTGTCGAAAAAACAAAGTTTTGTCCAAATTGACAGTCAATCCTACTTCTCTAAGTCTAGTCAATACTCTTCGCAAATCAATAAAATGTTGCTCAATACTTGTTGATGCAATCAATACATCATCAACATAGATGGTAAGAATATCAGAAAAACTTTCGTCAAAAACAGTATTCATAGCGCGTATAAAAACGGATCCTGCTACTTTTAACCCGAAAGGCATTCTACAAAAGCATAACATTTGCCCTCAATAACAAATGCAGTATATTGCATCGATCGCTCCGACAATTTAATTTGATGATAACCCGATCGAAGATCAAATATTGTAAAAATTTGCTTACCATGATGTCTTTGCAACAACATTTCGATGGGCGGTGGTCCCTCATTATCATTAATCAAATATTTATTTAATCTTCGTGCATCCAAACATAGGCGAACACTATTATCCTTTTTCGGAACGACTCTAATTGGATTACAATATTTACTTGCTACTCGTTTAATAACTTTTAATTTTTCCAAACTTTTTAATTCACTATTAGTTTGAGGTCGACAAGCAATCGGAATTTGTTAAGATGTTCGTATTGTAGGACTCTCACTTGAAAGTTGTAAATCAAGTTCAAAATCTCGTAACATCCCTGGACTTTCAGAAAAGACGTCAAAAAATTCACTAATTAAATTATAAAGTTCTTCTCGCTTCTGTTGATTCAATCCAGGAATATCCTCGATAATTTCAGTTATCCCTGTTGAGCAAACCTGTAGACATGTAACATTGTCAAAATCTAAGTCATTAAAAAATTCGCTTGATAATATATTATCAAAACGATTTTTCAAATCATTCGATTCAATGGATGCATTATAATGGATCTGTGAAACAGAGTCTATCAAATGGATACCATTATTTACAAGTACAGTGTCAAGGTCATATGCCACTCTTGGTAACTGTGAATCAAAAGGAACTCTCGGATACTGAATTTCATAATCTCGCAATTTTACCGATTTTTTCCGATAATTAATATTTACAGCATATTCGTCTAACCAATCTGTTCCTAAAATTACATCATATGCCAAACCCGAAATTACCAGCAAAATCGTTGGAAAATTTTGTCCTGCGATATTAATATTTACGTAAACCTGTTGTGTAACCTTGCATATTCGTTTTCCAAAAGCCGCAGTTATCGCTAAATTGCTAACCGGTAATACCTTCCAAATTTCTTTTAAATTTGATATTTTAATCATATTTTCTATCCTATCGAACATAATTTTCGACATGCAAGTTGCATGACTACCTGTGTCTAATAATGCTTGAACAGGAATTCCCATTAAGTCAAATAAAATTCTAGGACTTCCTGATCCGCGTTTTTGAATATTTGGTAATTTTTTCTCACTTAATGCATCAAATGTCAGGTCCTTATAAGTCAATGATTTTCCCTGACTCGGAGTAGGACCTACTGCTCGCGAGTCATTCTCCCGTTTCCCTGATACTCATTATACTGATTTTCCAAGGACTGATCAACATTATTACTTTCTACTAAATCTCTTGCATCTTCATACGTTCCTTGTGAATCACTTTCTCCCTGACTAACATCATCTGGATTGATCGCCGCAACATTGCAAGTCAAATTAATCATATCATCCATCTTTACTGAATCTACCGAAGACGAGTACCTATCTATAGAAGCAACATGATTACGTTGACCATTTACCACATTAGGTCCCGCTCTATTTTGATTAAACGTGTTTGGATTTTTATTATTTTTCGAAAAATTATTAGTCTGAACTTGATTATTTCGATTAGCTGGATATCCACCATTCCGAGAATTTGATTCGCGACTATCTTCACCTCGTCTATGATCATTAGTATTTTTATTATCAAATCTTTGATTTGGTAAAGGTCAATAAGAACTATTATTATCATTATATGATCCTGATCCCGATTGTCGACTATTTGAATCACGAATACTCGAACCTAAATTATAATCCTTAAAATTTTGAGAATTAATATGACTCCTATTTCGAATTCCCTCCCTAGCATCATCAACTCGTGTAAGTGATTGAACAACCTGCTTTACATTTGTTAGATCACTTCCACGTTGGGCGCCAAATGTAATAATTTAATCTTCGATGATTTTCAAAAATATAATTTAATATAATAAAACATTCATATATCCTTAATAAAATTTATTTAAGATTATATTTTTATTTTTAATATTTAAATATTGTTTGATTAAATGAAATAAAAATCTATTAATAATATAATAATTTATTTTTTCTTTTCTTTTTTATAATCACTTAGCGAGTGTATATTATTAAAATTGTAAAATTTAATTTAGGTCAATTTAAATAACTTCAACTTTTTTTTAAGCAAAATTAAATCTCGACTAATCACACATCAATTAACTTATTCACATACAACACTCATACACGCACGCACATTAAAACATACATTTATACAGATTTTATACTCCAAATTATTATTATAAATATTATAAAAATAAAAAAGGGATTCAATATAATTTTTATATTATCACCAACTTACTGCGTGGTAATTTCGTTAATGTTGTTTTACAAGCAGCGTAGATTATTAACAATTAAATCTCTTAGTATCGTCCACCGATATTCCCAGCGAGATATCGAATATCCACCTGCTTCTATTTACAACTCCGTGATATTTCTTATGACATTAACGAAAGCAACTCGGGGATTGGAAGTTGGCGTCCCTTTTACGTATATACGAAAACCACGCTATAAATTGCAACGATAAAATTCTCAATTGTTCGTTACAATTTGAACAAAATATATTATTTTTTAATTTAAATGTATCGGGCTCACACAGTCAGACTCACTACAAGTAGTTCTACAGTACTACTGCCGTAAATCTTATTTTACCTACTTTAATCACTACCTAAACCCCCTAAAATTATTCACGAACAAATACTTATTCATTACACCTGCCTACAGTACATTCTAAACGCATACATTAATACATACATCGCACGCTTTACATTATTGCTTCAGAAATTTTCAACTGTCCTTATATATGAATCTCAATTTTATTTTACCGCTTATGAGAAAGATTCAAATTAATAAACAATAGTTGAATAAAATAAAAGAATCATCCATATTAAATCCATGTTACTGAATAATTTTTAACTATATTTAAGGTCAATTTATGAAATAGTTTCAAATTATGTTTTTATTGTTATAATGAAAAATGTTTAAATTAGTATTTTATGTAATAAAACAATAGTTTATTAAAATTCTTATTATCTCCAAATTTTTATCAAAAAAGATTAAAATAATCTATCTAGTGTCAAACACAAAAAATTATTTTCCCTGACTTACGTAACTAGAGCAACTTAAGTAATTAATGTAAGTTACGCAACCAGAGTAAATTTCGTAACTATAGTAACTTACATAATTACAGGAAAATACTATAATTACATAACCAGACTAAATAACGTTACTACAGTAACTAATGTAAATAGTCAAACTTACGTAAGTTTTTTTAATTGCATAAGGTGTTATAGTTACGTAAGTTATGCAACTTTGATCATTTGTGTAAGTTACATAAGTTTCATCATTTACGTAACTTGCGTAATTTATTCTAGTTACGTGACTTATGTAAGTTTGATCTTTTACGTAAATTACATACGTAAGTTACGTAAAATTGATTATTTACGTAAGTTACGTAAACTTGATAAATTACGTAAGTTATTGTAGTTACGTAATTCACGTAAGTTGTATCCTTGACGTAAGTTACTGTAGTTACGTTATTTACTCTGGTAACGTAACAAACGCAACTTACTGTAATTATGTAAATTGCTATAGCTACGTAATGTACTCTGGTCACGTTAGTTACATTAATTACTTACGTTGCTCTTGTTAGATAAGTATGTGGAAACAATTTTTCTGAGATTGTCACTCTAAATTATTATGTTTTTCAATATTTCGTTATTCGAGTTGACGCGAAACTTAATAGTTTCAAATACTTCTGTTTTTGGATTATTTAAGAACTAAAACGAAAGTAATTTTCTATTTAATTTCGTTTCAAAAGCGGTTTCTGCTATAAATGAAATTATTAATTATTAGTCAATTAATACAAATAAGTAAAAACAACTAACTATTGACGTCAAAGTTTTTTTTACTACGGGGCATTTAAAAAAGTATTTCAATCCTGAAAACTAACAATTCAGGCAAGTCAAGGAAGTTTTACCGAACTATTCCTGAAAACTAACACTCTAGTCAAGTCAAGAAAGTTTTACCGAACTGTTCCTGAAACGTTAGTGACCATCAAGGAGGTATTCAAAAGAAACGTTAAAATTCTATTTAATTTTTATTAAACGTTGAGTTTCAATTTTGTTTTAATTTTACAGTACTAGTTTGTAAGGAATAAAGATATGACATTAAATTTTGAATATTGTTCCTGAAAAAATAATTTAAAAATTAATAAAAATTACTGTTTTACCACTATATCCCAACTTTACTGAAGAATATGGTAAAATATAAGGAACAAATTTTCTCCGTGTAGTAAAATGCAGCTTTTTTCTAATTTTGCAATTAATAAAGCTGAGTAATATAACACGAGGATTTTATTATAAGTTTAATAATTCATTAATTGTTTAAACCTTAGATTCGTAATCAGCGACCTCAAAAACCCCCGATTACGAATTTTCAAGAAATTTGGAAGAATTTTTGAAAAACTCATCTGCTATTTTGGATCCGCCATTTTGAATTTTTTAAATCTGACCTTAGATTCGTAATCAGCGGCCTCAGAAACCCCTGATTATAAATTTTCAAAAAGTTTGGATGAATTTTTGAAAAACTCATCCGCCATATTGGATCTGCCATTTTGAATTTTTGAAATCTGATGTCATATTCGTAATCAGCGACCCCAAAAACCCCTAGGTACCAAATTGTAGAAAAATCCAACAGTCTGAAAAATTTGTGCATTTGGAAACAATTTTATGGGTGGAAATAGGTACGCTAGAGGATTAAGACCCGGTCAATCTTCGTGAGCTTAGATACAATATTCACATTTTTTATTACCGTGTGCACTGGACAATATTAAATATAAATATTTATAAATTATTTAATATTACCATATTTTTTTGATAACATGTTTAATTTTATTATATATTATTTTTTTCTTGCACATTGTCAAATTATTATTTTTAAAAATCAAGAGTTTCGTTTGTCTGAAAAATTTTCAGTGATAAAAAACTTACAGTGGAAAAAATGTTCATTTGGGTGTAATAAATATTTATGCCAAATATTTTTACACCAGGATTAACCGTTTAGTAAATATTGTCAAAATACTATTTTTTTCAAACGCGTGAGACCTTGCGACTCAGCGTAGCCAACTCAAGAGTTTAACGTATGTGTTGATTTGGCTACGCTGAGTCGCAAGGTCACACGCGTTTGACAAAAAATAGTATTTTGATAATATTTACTAAACGGTTAATCCTGCACGTAGAGAAATCTGCTGCTAATATTACTCGAAAGAGCATATTACTTAATTTGCTTAACATTTCTCTTATATTTTTAGCATAGATTCATATACTTATTGTAAAAATACTTTCGATACAATAAGCATAAGAGACAGTAGCTAATTTTTGCACGAAATCTTCATTATAAATACAAAGAGAACGTGCTATAAAAGTATTAGATTCTTCTTATATGAATCGCTCGAACTCCGACTGATTTTCAGGCGGACTTTATACAACACAATCTTACCTGCGTATACGCCCATATAACTCCCCCACATATATTTAGTAGAGTCTACAATGAGCACGATCGACGTGAACGCGAACGTATGACGTCACCCATTTGAATAACATTGTGACGTCATACGTTCGCATTAACGTTCCCATGGATTGTGTTCTCTCCATGAATAGAATGGGTGACGTCAGCACGTGGCGTCCACGTTCACGTCGATTGTGCTCATTGTAGACTCTACTAAATATATGTGTGTGATTTATATAGGCGTATATACAGGTAAGATTGTGTTGTATAAAGTCCGCCTGAAAATCAGTCAGAGTTCGAGCGATTCTTATAAGAAAAATCTAATACTTTTATAGCACGTTCTCTTTGTATTTATAATAAAGATTTCGTGCAAAATTAGCTACTGTCTCTTATGCTTATTGTATCGAAGTCTCCTCTACATTAAATAGATTATTTCGTATATAAATTATTATAACCTCAAGCTAAAATTCTATTCAGCAGTGACTAAGAAAATTTGTAAACATTCTGCAAGCAATAATAGCACCAGATTTCTCTCCGTGTAGTATAAAAATATTTGGCATAAATATTTATTACACCCTAATGAACATTTTATACAGTTTTTGGTCACTGAAAATTTTCAGACAAACGAAACTCTTAAACTTTAAAAATCATAATTTAACACTGTGTAACAAAAATATAATATATAATTTAACTTTATATGAATCTTATATAATTAACATAAATTATTATGGTTTTAAATAATAATAATTAATAATAATTTTTAAATAAATTATAAATAAATTAAATTATATAATTAACATAAATTGTTATGGTTTTAAATAATAATATTGTGCTGTTATTTTGTTTGGATTTACAGTTTTATTGTGACATTATTTTGTTTTTTTTTAAATCCATAATTTTAATATTTAAAAATTTCTTTATTAATTTATAAGCTTTCGCCCGTCGACGACAGGCATCCTCAGATATTTACACTGAAATACATGTTATTTTCAAATTAGAAAAGTTCTTTTTCTTTTCTTACATCTCTAAACAACATAACCAAAAAACTTATCAAGAGGTCTCTTCAAAAAATTGAAAAACAAACTTTATATAAAAAAACCCATTTTTTTAATAGAGAAAATTCGTAAATTAATATAATCAGGAAATTTGATTCAAATTATTTATGTCAGTTTGCTTATTTACAGAGTTTTCGACTTTGAGAATGTGAAACATTTCTCTAAACTTTCTGTGTCTGTAATTTTGCTCACTACAAATAATATTTGTGGAATTAAAACTAAAAAAATCATCATTCTCAAGAGCATGTGTTATCAGACCAGTTCTTCTATTATCATTATTGCAATCCCTCTTATGCTCGCTTAATCTACTTTTTATATATCTAATTGTCTCACCAATGTAGCAAGCTCCACATTGGCAGGGAATACTGTAAACCAAATGCGATCTGAGATCAGAAGGAGTATTGTTCTTATTCTTTGAAAAAACTTTAAATAGATCCTTCTCATAAGAAAAAACAATCCTAATGTTATATTCGTTATACAATTCTTTCAAAAAATATTGTAACTTGTTAACATATGGTAAAACAACTAAATTTGTAGTATTAAACTTCTGTCTATCTACCATATTATCATTTACAAGAGACCGATAGTGTGAATAGCTGAGGATGCCTGTCGTCGACAGGCGAAAGCTCATAAATTAATAAAGAAATTTTTAAATATTGAAATTATAGATTTAAAAAAACTAAATAATATCACACTTAAATAATAATAATTAATAATAATTTTTAAATAAATTAATATAAAAAATTATCATATAATATATTATAGGGGAGAGTCACTACGGTCGGTCCACCTTTACGGTTGGGCCACCTCTGATTTCTTACTTGTAACAAATTAGTGCCATTTACCATTGCATGTAAATACTTATTCGTGAAGGTAGAAAACTTTTCACGTTACTTTCATGAAGTTCCAATGAAGTACGAGAGCAGTATAAACGTAAAACGTTAATGTGTGGTAAATTTTTAAAGCAAAACTTTTACTTAGTGTCGAGAAAGATTAATTAAACAAAAGGGAAGATGCAAACAAACAAGTAAGATGATGAAATTTATTCATTAGAGAGTGCTTTAATACTTTGGTATGTTATTTGGTTTTTATATTGTGCGTTTATGTCTGTGTGTTAAAAAAATCAAAACTATGCGAAACTTACGGTCGGGTCACCTTATATCGTGCAGGTTGGGACACATAATTTTACAATTTTACAATAACGTATTGTAAACGTTTCGTGTACTGAGAACGTTTTAAGATTAATTTCTATATGCATTTTATATTTCCTTTTGCATTTTCAAGTGCATTTCAGCATTCTTCTGTAATTTACGGGCCATTTTTAGTAATATTCCATCATATCACATTGATTTTCTACGGTGGCCCGACCGTAAAAACCTGGCCCGACCATAAATACATTTTTTTTAAATGTTTATAACTTTTCTAATTTTTGTCCAGACATTTTCTGATGTACAGAAGAAACATTCTACTTTAGAGGATCTTTCCAACCATATGTCAGAAAGCGTGATTTTCGGCCTAGAACGGAAGTAAAATAATAAATAAACTGAATATTTTCTCATGATTGATTCAAGTTTGAATTAAAATTAGATGTTCGAGCTTCACTCACGATAGGTTGACCGAGTCTTAAATCGAGCATTGGACAAGCATTGGACGAACATTGGTGTCCCATGCTGAACCAATATTAAGTGACAATGGTATAAAGACTGCTTCAACTCTTAAACACCCGCGCTGTGAGTTGAGGGTTCAATCAAGCTTCAACTCATCGTCAGCATTGGTCTGTCTCACCTGGGTATATTCTATAGAATAGAGAATATTCTTTTTTGTGGGCCAAAATAAGTAAAACCTACCCCTTAAAAAAATTTGTCTTCAATTTTCAAGTAATTTAACCCATTAACGCCTGAAACCTCTAAAATTTTGTGTTTAATTTAAGATTTAATTTTATATACTAAATATGCTTCCTGAAAATAACTGATGCGTTTCTTTATGTTTTCGGGGTCGCTCTACAATATTCCGTGCTCATATTTTAAATTTATAGAACAGAAAATTAAATATGGCGAATTTTGTGCATCAAATTGCGAAAAAAATGAAAAATTTTTTTTTAATAATTTTTTTTTACAGATTACATTTTTTTAAATGAATACAAGTGTCACAAATTGAACAAACTTATTAAACTTTCAAAATATGCAAAAGTGGAAATGAAAAAAACAAAATGGCGCTAATTTGAGAAAAAAATTAATCAAATCTGTTTATAGTGCACGGATTTAGAAAATGGCTATGAAATGTAGTAGAACTAAGTGTTTATATGTTTTCGAGGTGGTTGATTATGAATCTGCAATCGGATTTTTTAAATTCAAAATGGCGGATCCAATATGGCCGATGAAAATTAAAAAAATTTACCAGATTCGCTTGAAACTTGTTACTCAGGGGTTTTGGGGTCGCTGATTATGAATCTACTATTGGATTATCAAAATTCAAAATGGCGGATCCAATATGACCGACGAAAATTAAAAAAATTTACTCCATTCTCTTGAATTTTGTTACTCAAGGGTTTTTAGGGTCGCTGATTATGGATCTACTATTGGATTTTTAAAATTCAAAATGGCGGATCCAATATGGCCGACGAATCTAATTGGCTTAGCTCTGATAAATTGTTCTACACTCTTTTAGCATAAGACTTAATATTGTAAAACTTATAACCTAAGATTGTTGATGAAACAATTTGATATGACAGATAAGGACCAATATTATGGAATTTTAGTTTTAGTCTCATTATAGAATAATCTTTTTCACCCATGATCCAGTGATATTGATTAACATTTTCAAATTTACTTTCTTTATCTGTATAGTTTTTATACAAATTCGCATAATTTATTGTAGTAATTAAATCGTGGTCATTACAAATATTCTCTTCGTCTTCAGATTCCTCATTATCATTATCTAAATCATCTTCATCAGGAAGTATATCCGAATCGTTATAATCTTTATCAGAATCGTGTAATTCAAATTATATTGCAGGATATGTGTTCCTGAAAACGTATTCGTTTGTCACTGAATTTTCAGATTTAACATATTATATTTTTTGCATTTTGCATGAATCCTAAGCAACTTCATTGCAATGAACTTGCTGAGGATTAATGCAAAACTGTGATCGTCTTTGCTTTCTGTAAATTAATTTTTGTTATTTGGTAACCTAGCAATATATGGCAAACAAAGTAATATCTAAGTTGTGTCATTTTTTCCATAAAAGGAGATATTCTTGAATTTCAAATTATTATTTATACTTCTGTATATTTAGCTGAATTTTATTCTTGAAAAAATACAATGCCAAGAAGAATACAAGTTGAATCTGAAAATTCAGTGACTAAACGTTCTAAAGCTGCTTCTCGTGAACCACAATTCGAATTACACGATTCTAATGAAGATTGTTACGATTTGGTTTTACTTCCGAATGCAGAAGATTCAGATATTGATAGTGAGGAATCTGAAGACGAAGAGAATATTTCTAATGACAAACATTTGATTACTAAAATGAGTTATGCGAGTGTATATAAAAACTATACAGATACACAAACTAAGTTGGAAAATGATCATCAATATCACTGGATTAGTGGTGAAAAAGTTTATTCTGATGAAATTGAAGATAAAATTCTATTATCTGAAAGAGATAAAAAAAATTATTGAAAGTTCACCTGTTCAACTTTTTGAAACCTTCTTCTCTGAGGAAATGAAAAATTATATTATTTCATCAACAAAGGAGAATGGATATGATCTCAATTTACACGTCTTGAATACATTCATGGGAATTATTATTTACTTCTCGTTCAATAAAAGGAAGTCACAACGAGACTATTGGTCAACTGATCCTTATCTATCATCTCAAATTGTTTCATCAGCAATGTCACGTGAAAAGTTTGAAAATATAAAGTCGAATATTAAGTACTCTGAATTAAAAGATAATGATCCTAACGATTATCGGCTAGAGAGTTCGTGCTCTAATGAACTTGTTTCAAAAGAATATACTTTTATTCGGATATTTTCGAACTGCTTTATCCATTGATGAAATGATGATCAAGTCATATGCTAGGACAGTGTTAAAACAATTCATCAAAGGTAAGCCAATTAGATTTGGAATTGGACAGAGTTTTAAATAAATGCGCAATGAGTTCTCAAGTGGTAATGTATTTATTGAAGGATTTCCTGCATAAAACAACTCTCAGAAAAATAAGTTTATACCACTTGTATTTTGACAATTTTTTCACTAGCTTTGATCTGGTTTTGCATCTAAAAAATAGAGGGTTACAGTCAACTGGTACAATTAGAGAGAATCGAATAAAAAAAGATGATAAGATATTATTTGATAAAAAAGCTGCTAGAGGAACATATGCTGTGAAAAATGACAAGAAGAGTGGTATAAATTATATTTCAATCGTCGATTGAAAGCAGGTATCAGTAGCATCAAGTGCTGCTGGCGTTACTCCATTCACACCTTGCAGACGATATAGCTCTGAAGAACATGCCAAGGTTGAGATTCCATTTCCAAGGGCAATTCACTTGTATAATAAATACATGGGAGGTGTCAATATTCATGACATGCATTGCAACAATTTACTACCATGTATTAGAGCTAAAAAGTGGACATGGGTTATTTTTGTACGGTTGATTTAAGCTGCTATCACAAATTCGGTGGTTTTATTCAATGCAACCAACAGTGAAAATAAAAAGGAAGGTACGAAAGCATTTGCTCTAAGCATCAGCAAGTATTACTTAGATGCAGCGATCAAAAATCGAAAGACACCTCATGTATCTAAAAGAATAAATAAACAAGCTAAATGCTCATCTTGTGGTATAAAAACGTACAAATTTTGCTCTGATTGCAATTTATACTTTTGTAAAGTTTGTTTTCCTAAAAGCCACTAAAGTTTCCTGAATCGCACGAACAAAAAAATAATCAATCATCGTTCAAATACTGTTGCAATTTATAAATATAAATGTTATAAAATATTAAAAAAATAAAAAAAATTTTAAAACTTAAAAATTAAAAAAAAAATTAAAAAATACAAATTAACAAAATATGACTCTCAAGGCCATCAACCTCCACGTGGTGAGAGTTGGTAAACGTCTTATTCTGACGGCTACTAGATGGTCATCATTTTACAAATTTTGAGACGACTAGAATGGCTTCATAATCAGCGACTTCAAAAACGCTTGAGTAACAAAATTCAAGGGAATGGAGTAAATTTTTTTAATTTTCGTCGGTCACGTTGGATCCGCCATTTTGAATTTAAAAAATCCGATTGCAGATTCATAATCAGCGACCCCGAAAACCTCTGGGTAACAAGTTTCAAGCGAATCTGGTAAATTTTTTTAATTTTCGTCGGCCATATTGGATCCGCCATTTTGAATTTAAAAAATCCGATTGCAGATTCATAATCAGCGACCTCGAAAACATATAAACACTAAGTTCTACTATATTTCATAGCCATTTTCTGAATCGGTGCACTATAAACAGATTTGATTAATTTTTTTCTCAAATTAGCACAATTTTGAAGCCGCCATTTGGTTTTTTCATTTCCGCTTTTGCATATTTTGAAAGTTTAATAAGTTTGTGCCAATTTGTGACACTTGTATTCATTTAAAAAAATGGCTTCTGTAAAAAAAATTATAAAAAATTTTTTCATTTTTTTCGCAATATAATGCAAAAAATTCGCCATATTTAATTTTCTGTGCGATAAATTTAAAATCTGAGCACGGAATCTTGTAGAGCGACCCCGAAAACATAAAGAAACGCATCAGTTATTTTCAGGAAGCATATTTAGTATATAAAATTATATCTTAAATTAAACACAAAATTTTAGAGGTTTCAGGCGTTAATGGGTTAAGATTTTTGGTAGATATACGAGTTCATTTTTATCCCCTACAATGTTTAAAAAAAATATTTTGGAAGTAATCAGGTGTTCAAGTTTTGGGTCATTTTATTTTCGTTTTCTTATTACTCTGAAACGAATAAAGATAATGAAGTAAATTTTGTTTAAAACTGAACCTTGAAGTCTATACTATGAAGATAAAATAAAGCGATTACTAAAAAATCTGCCCGCGCTTCGGGCGGACACATTCTTATTCGCGCCGAGGGCTCGCTTCGCTCGCAAGTTTCAGCGTGTTTTCTTTGACTGTTGTTCGTTAATTTCAGTTCATCTTCCTGTTAAAAAAAATTATATGTTACATAAAACACTTTTTTCTTAAAGTTACTACGACTTTAAGGATTACATTTTCATCACATGTTTTTGCTGACGATTGCAAGATTAAGTAGACTTAACTGTATGTTTTTGGTGTCGATGAGTAAAATTGTGAAATTATATTTAATTACTAACACTTTTAGCAGAAACATGTTATCGTGGGAACACCATTGTGTCTACAGACAGACACGAAGACAGACATACAGACAGACACTTTTTCTAGACCATGTTTTTCGGACTCAATGGACCCCAAAACGTCGAGAATTCATGAAATTAGCAAAAGTCAATTTTCGACCAAAACTAATACTTTCTCATGTGATGAGAATGTAATAAAAAATTAGTTTTTTGCAAATAAGTCGAAAAGTTTTAAGTTTAGTGAAAAGTTGTCAACAGCAAAGTTGTAGCTGACGGTAAGACGCGAAAAAGGTCTCTTGTAGCAAGCTCCCAAAGGCAATAGTTTTGGAAATAATTTCGTCGGAATATGGATTTTTTGTTTAAAAAAATGATAATATATATATATATATATATATGGGGCATTTCATGTCAAGTGATCAAGGTGGAGAAAAATTTTTCTCCAATCGTAGCAAAACTTGGGGCTTTTGTAGTACTCATAGATAGTAATTTTTCGTGAAAATATTTTTTTACCTAGTCCAATATTTTCCGAGGGGGAGGGGGTTACATTTTTGTGTTTTTCAGTACAATGCTTATTTCAATAATTTTTTACTCTTAAACAATTAAACATACGAATTTGGCAAAGTACATTTTGGAAAGGTTTTTTCATGCTCTTTCGATTGGAAATAAGCATTTTGAAAAAAAAAAATTTTTTGACCCAAAAAAATCAAAATTAAAAATAAATTTCAATTTTTGGGGGAGAAAGACCCAATTTTTTTTTTTTTTTTTTTTTTAAACGAAAGCTGAGGTTTTTTCCTAAAAGGACATATAAATGGTAAAGTGGGACTAGAATGTTTAAACATTGAAAAAAAGAGTTTTAAGCTCTGTTTAGGAGAAAACTCTTTTTTTCAATGTTTAAACATTCTTGTCCCACTTTACCATTTATATGTCCTTTTAGGAAAAAACCTCAGCTTTCGTTTAAAAAAAAAAAAAAAAAAAATTGGGTCTTTCTCCCCCAAAAATTGAAATTTATTTTTAATTTTGATTTTTTTGGGTCAAAAAATTTTTTTTTTCAAAATGCTTATTTCCAATCGAAAGAGCATGAAAAAACC
The DNA here is from genome assembly GCA_032872475.1 of Leptopilina myrica (nomen nudum). Classification (NCBI taxonomy): domain Eukaryota; kingdom Metazoa; phylum Arthropoda; class Insecta; order Hymenoptera; family Figitidae; genus Leptopilina; species Leptopilina myrica (nomen nudum). Next base: position 36,492,861 of record CM065458.1, on the reverse strand, counting down.
TTTCCAAAATGTACTTTGCCAAATTCGTATGTTTAATTGTTTAAGAGTAAAAAATTATTGAAATAAGCATTGCACCAAAAGACCCCTTGATCACTTGACGCGGAATCCCCCATATATATACGGTGGTTTTTCCGGAAATTACTAGTTTTCTGCTAATGTATGCGTTTTTTGAGTACAATAGGGTGAGAATATGTAGAAATTATTGTAATAATTTTTTTTCTTTGAGAAATTTTGATTTTTAGCGTTATTTTAGGATTTTTGAGTATTTTTGACCGTTTAAGAGCCTATAACTTCGAAATTTGACTCTCTATAAAAAAATCTTGTAGAGAAAAATTGTTTGTATTTTTCTAATCTAAAGTAATAAAAAATTTGAAAAAAATTGAGTATTCAAAATTTTGAAACTACTGTAGTTTGTGTAGTTTTCGACAAAAATGGCTGGCTAACGAACTTGATTTGTATTTTGTCACTCTTTTTGTGCATGCAAAGATGCAAGATAATGCAATAAGTTTTTCAAGAGTTATCGTGGGAACACCATTGTGTCTACAGACAGACACTTTTTCTAGACCATGTTTTTCGGACTCAGGGGACCCCAAAACGTCGAGATTTCATAAAATTAGCAAAAGTCAATTTTCGACCAAAACTAATACTTTCTCATGTGATGAGAATGTAAAAATAAATTTTTAAAATTGTTACCAACAATCCTTTTAAACAATTGAAGATTGTTCTTAATGTTTTTAAAAGATTAAATTACCATGTATTGATGCGCAAATTTGCAAGGATTAATTTAAAAGAAAGAAAAATGAGTAACCTCCAATTTTAAAGAAATTGTGTAAATTTTACTGCCAAAATGCAGGCGAAAATAGACTCTTGATCATGAAAATCCGCTTGAAAGGGTAAAGTTTCTAACAAAACAAAAGAAGATCTTATTTATTAGTTTTCAATTTTATATTTTCAGGAACAGGAGTCGATTTTCGCCTGCATTTTGTCACGAAAATTTACACAATTTCTATAAAATTGGAGGTTTCTCATTTTTCTTTTTTTTAATGAAACTTGGAAAATTGCGCATCAATACATGGTAATTTAATCTTTCAAAAACATTGAGAACAATCTTTAATTTGCAATTGTTTAAAAGTATTGTCAATAATAATTATAAAAATTTATTTTTTAGTAATCGCTTTATTTTATCTTTAAAGTATAGACTTCAGGGTTCATTTTTAAAAAAAGATTACTTTACTATCTTTTTTCGTTTTAGAGTAATAAGAAAACGAAAATAAAATGACCCAAAACTTCAACACCTGATTACTTCCAAAATAAGTTTTTTTTTGAAAAATATTGTAGGAGGATTTTGCTTTTTCATTTCGAAAAATGATCAGTGAGGAACCTCAAGCAAGTCACAACAGGAATCGCCTAAAGGATGCAACTTAGGGTTGAAATTGTTTCCAGGTAACCGTGTATTATTTCTAAACATTTACTAATTTATAAAAAATACTGTTAGAACGTTTAAAGAATAAAATAATATAAAAAAATGGAAAATTTTTTTTCCTGAATCAGTTTCTTAAATCACTGAAATTACAAATGTTGTCACTTTTTGTTTTAACCATTAGTCCTTCCTCTCGTCAGTATCTCAGTTAAGGCCGTCGTTTAAAGTAATTATCCGATCAATCAATTTCACCTTCCCCCCACTTTCTCTCTCATTTTCAAACTGATCTTCGAATCGGTTTCGGTTAACTCCTTTCTCAATTACTCTAGCCGATTATTCTTTAAACTGTAGTAAAATCACGTGGTGACAGGCATCATTGAACGGAGTAAATTTTTTTCAGCATTTATTTTATTAAAGAAAGTGAAAAAATAAAGCCTTGATCAATGAGCAATTGTTCTCTAAAACTGTGATTCGTTAGTTTTTCTCTTCACACTCACTTTTTATATCAAAAGTCAATAATCAAAAATATTAACAAATTAATTGTACTAATTAATTGTATTTATTTTTTTTCATTATTATTAATTGAATTATTAATTTAATCAGTTTTAAATAGGTATTAAATTTAATTACATTCGAAATCTAATTTATTTTATTTTATTACAATCAAATTTTAAATATTAATCACACCCCAATTTCAATATTTATAAATCATTCTCGTTAATTATATTCAAATTGTAATTAATTATACTTTAATCGTGCATACTAATATAAACTAGTAGTATTTCAATTACTTACACCAATTATAATAAGGTCTAATTAATTTCAGTCTAATTATAATTAATAATTTCCAGGTATGCAACTTTTGGTCTATTTTTTAAATTGCTAAAGCTATTAATGAAATTTTTTTACTAAAATGATTCATATTTAATTAGGAATTAAATAGCATATTATACTTATTCGTTGAATCAACTAGTTTTTTCATACTCGATAAAAAGTGAAAAACAGTTCAATGGGGCTGATAGTGCCTTTCGCTCGGGGCTAATTGTGCCGCAATCAGTGTCAATTTTATAGAATGAAAACATACAACATGCATGGGAAATTTTACGTAAAACATAATAATTAGTTGTATCAAATGTAATGAAATAAAAAAGATTGAAAAATGGTATTTAATTATTATTTATTATTTTATTTATTTAATCTTAAAACACCACGTGCGAGCGACCTGCACTCGGAGATTAATTATTTATTAAAATCCATCAATCTTATAAGACTCTCTCAAAAGTTTTTTGCAACATCTTTTTTTTAGTATTTTCAGGTACATTTCAAACTAAATTTTTTCCTATTATATATTTAGTTAAAAAAACTCAATTTAATTGTAAAAAACTATTTTTTTAATATAAAAAGAGAAAATTTTTTTGTTAACATATTTTTCAAATGTAGAGACCCCGCTCTCTCCTGACACGATTTTTAATATGAATTAAACTACTGTTGAATTAAAATAAATCGTACTTTTATTACACTCGAATTATAGTTAATTTTATATTAATGAGACTCGAATGATAACACAGCCACAAAAAAAGTTCTGATCTGAGGGTCTCACTATTAAGACTTTATGTTTATTGGGTCCCTGAATCCAAATCCGAGGTCCATTTAACCCCATCAGATCAGGATTTTGACATAACCTAAAAAAATCAAATGTTGCGGACACGTTTTTGAAAAGTTCATCAGATTTGCTTGTTCCTTTAAGGAGTTAAGAACTTGAGTGATCAAATACACCCGGAATTACTCTATATCTTACGTGTTCACTATCCGCCTAAGTTCCTGGATAATGGCTTTGATGCCGTTATGGCAGGCACATGTAGAAAACGTGCTACGATGCAGGGACTTGGAACCCCAGTATCGGCGGTTGAGAATGAGAAAGCAGGCTCTCAGGCATCGTCATCCAACAACTGCAGCTCTCCATTGGTGGTAATCTTGGTTAAGGTAGAGTACAATGCGACAAGAAGTAACAATTCATATCACAAGTATGATAGCAATTGTGATATGTTTTGTTACCTTTGTTCCAAGTACGAAATAAGTTCACTGCGGAAGAAAATAGATGATGACATCAAAGTCACATACAAGGGAATTTTCGACTTGAATATTGGTGAACATCCATGGGTTGAATCGTTGAAAAAGACAAAAAAGAAACTAAAATTTTTTGTTCAACAGGATAGAAGGAACCTCTTTGTGAGAAAGATTGCTTTTTTTGTTCTAATAACGTAAGTAAAAATTTTACTATTAAGAATAAACACACGATAGAGTACAAAACAGTGACATCAGTAAAGGCTTCAATTTTATTCATCAAACATAATAAAGAAACTGATTTCGAGGGAATTAATGCAATTAGAAATGACGAATTGATGAATGTTGATGAATACGAATCTGAGAGCGACCATGACGATAGCCCTACTGTCTATTCTGTAGACACTAAAGATTCGTTCGCAAAGCTGGTTTCACAACACTTATTAAATGATCTCATACGCGACTTAGGTTTCGCTAAGGACCAAGCGAAGTTTTTTTCTTCGTTTATGAAGCAGTAAAAATTCCTTGCACCACGTACGAAGGTATCTGTGTATCGAAATCAAGAGTTAGACTTTTGAAAATATTTTGCTAAGGATGAAGATCTAGCATATTGCACCGACATTAATGGGCTCATGAATGAGATGAAAGAAAATTGCCACAATGCAACAGGTTGGCGACTTTGTATTGATACATCTAAAAAAATCATTGAGACAGTGTTACTGCATAACACTAACGTCTATGCTCCTATACCCATTGCTTATTTGACTGTTATATAGGAAAATTATGAGAACATGGTAGTACTTTTAATAAAATTGGCTACGAGCAACACAGATGGAAGATCTGTGGAGATTTCAAAATTATTACCATATTACTCGGACAACAATCTGGCTTTACAAAGTACCCCTGCTACTTATGTTTATGGGTCAGTAGAGACAGGCAGAATCATTACAAGGTGAAAGATTGGTCAGGAAGGGAATCCTTCACACCTGGTTCACGTAATGTCATTCACGAATCCCTTGTAGATCCATAAAATGTCCTGCCTCCTCCTCTTCATTTAAAGCTAGGTCTTATGAAGCAGTCTTATAAGTAAAAAAGTTCTTACTCTTAGGTCTTATGATTGCAGTTTATAAAAGCTCTTGATAAGACAGGTAAATGTTTCAACTATTTACAGAAGGGTTTCCCTAAACTTTCCGATGCTGAAATTAAAGAGGGGGTATTTGATGGTCCACAAATTTGAGAACTCTTCAGAGATAATAACTTCATCGAAACAATTAATAATCGGGAGAAAAAGCAACCTGGCAGAGTTTTCGATCAGTTGCTCAAAACTTCCTAGGGAACAGAAAAAGAATAAAAAGCATTTTCTCCACTCGCATTTTGATAAATTGCCGGAAAACCTGGGACACTTCAGTGAAGAACGTTTCCACCAAGATATTCAATTAATTGAAACTCGTTACCAGAGACACTGGGATGCTAATATGCGCTTGCAGATTTTTATTTTTTTTAAATTTATTTATACCTTATAATGTACAGAAGATTTTCCAAAAAGAATTAGTGGGCCTGATGAGTTTATTGAGTAAAACAATTTTCCCAAAAATTACGTGTATGCCTCACAGTGGGATATTTTTAAAATTAATTTTTCAAAAATGTCTACATCCTAGAATTTTTAGTGGATTTGAATGTTTTTTGATTTTAATTTAAAAAAATAATTTTTCAACATTTCCCTCCATGCAAACCTAAAAATATTCAATTGTTTATAATTTTTTAACATCAAAGTTAACAAATTAATTGTAGTGGAGAGTCTCCAGTTGTGAGACGGGTTTTCTTTTTAACTCGTAAATTGTAAACGGGTAAACGAAATTGAAAATAAAATACATCGTTCACAATGTACACAAGTAAAATAACTTGTGTTTTTGGTTTAACGAAACAGTTATTAAAGATACATTTTTGTGCTGTAAAATGTACGTAACGAACTAAACTGAACTGAGCATTTTCTGCTTCATAATAAAAAGTATAGGCTATCCCAAATAGATGGCCCCACTGTCTCACAACTAGTGACATGCTGCGTCTCACACCCATAAATTGACGCGAATCTGAAAAGAAATGTTTTTATATAAACCAGTCGGCTTTTTAATATTTGTTAGAAAATTTTATATTGTTATAAACAAAAATAATTAACAAATAATTAATTTTGGTTAATTTCACTAAAAATTTAAATTTTTATTAAATTACATGCAAGCTGATCGATCACTTGTTATCTAAAAATTTTTAACTATTATTGTATCTTACAATTAAAAATTTTTTTTAAAAAAGAAAAACTTGGTCTATGTTTACTAATCAAAAATTTCAAAAATTCATCACTTAAAAATTTGGCCTCCAAAAAGAGAATAAAAAATGTGTGCGTAAGAGTCCGTCAGAAAAATTACGATTTGCATGGGGTCTTTGGATTCAGCTGTAATTTGGTGAAATTGTCTAGAGCCTACAAATTTTATCCGATTTTGATGTTCTTGGTCTTAAATGAAAGATGATAAATTCTCTAAGAGTTTCCTCTAAACCGTTGTTTCAATTTTTAATTGTTTATATATTTTTTGTTACTCAAAGTTAACAATTTACAAGATTTTTGAAAAAAATCGTGTTTATTTTTTATTTTTCCTTTCCTTATGATCAAAATTAATTTAAATTAGTCTAGCATGACCACCCGAAAAAAATAATGCATAATTCAATTAATTTAAATGGTTCAAAAAACAATGTTAATTAGCAAATAGAAAAAAAATTTTGTTGACATTTTTTGGTCAAATGAAATTTGTTATTTGTTTGTTATGTGATAGTCAGAAGAAACATGACTTCAAGTATAAGCTTTACAAATTTAATTAAATTTCATAGAAAACTTTCGGAAATATGAAGATTTAAAAGAATTATAACCAAAAAATTCAAAATGGCCTAACTTCAACAAATTTCAAAATTTTCAAAAAAATTTTGGTACACTAGTTTCTAGCATCCAATATTACAATTTCACCAAATTACAGCTGAATCCAAAGACCCCATGCAAATCGTAATTTTTCTGACGGAGTCTTACCCATGTATCTTTTTTCAATACAGAATAGAAAAAAAATATTTTTGACCGATTTTAAGAGGTCATAGGTAAATCTCACATGGAATTGCCCATATCTTTCTCAATAGCAATACTAATTAGCCCTTTTAAGAGCTACATGATGTACACAATCCGATCGTGCAACCTCCTCGCGGTGCGGTGTACATCGGGTAACGCTAATGCCGACGGTGCGTCTATATTGTAACATGCGTTTAATAGCACAAATTGTAGGTTTTAGGGTTATGTCAAAAGCATTTACTGATAAATTTAATCTGATCTTAATTTCGTAATCAGCGACCCCAAAATCCCCCAATAACGAGTTTTTAGCGAAGCAGATGAATTTTTCAAATACGTGTCCGCCATATTGGATCTGCCATTTTGAATTTTTGAAATCTGACTTCAAATTCGTAATCAGCGACCCCAAAAACCTCAGAGTATTGAATTTCAAGCAAATCCAAAGAATTTATCAAAAACTTGTCCGCCATATTGGTTTTTTGAGATTATGTCAAAATCCTGATCTGATGGGGTTAAATGGACAGCGGATTCGGATTTAGAAATTTTTCAAACTATTTATAATTATATGTTAACATTGAAAACGTCAGAGAAAAAATGATAATAATATTAATTTGAGATTAGTAGTATCCCGGTTGAGCCCCCAAAATGTAACAATTTAAGGGGAGATTCCACTGATTTTTTTTTGAATACCGAAATTATTTTTTTTTAATTTTTGGTTAGTATGATTATCTAAAAATACGGGAAAAATAGTCTGAAGCGATAAGAATAGACTCGCGAGCAGGAGAGTAGGAATAACATCACCTTTTCACCTCGAAAATTCATGTTTTTTCATTAATTACCTAACTGCAATTGGTTTATTTTAAAATTTACATTTTTTCTTTTCGCATCGCTTGAAAGAGTAGTTCTTAAGTAATAAGAAATGTCTACTGTTACATATCAAAGGTTATGTATATAACTTTAAGTTAAATTTTTGTATATTTGGTTGAATGTGTAGTTTTCATGTAAACTAGGATATTTAAGATCCATTAATATTTATAAAAGTTATAAACAATTTAAGTTGCAAAATTATGGTCGAAAAATTAAAAAGTCTGTCATTTGGTTATTTTTCAATAAATTTTTTTTGTTCTAGTTTACACGATAGCCATAATGGTATAGATTAAGAAAATTTTTGACTTTTTTATTTTAGATTAATTGTCGCAGAGAAAAAATGTAAACAACTTTTAGAGGGGACCACTTTCGGCAGCCATTTTCTAAGACTCCATTAAAAAAATAAATAAATAAATAATGGTTTTTATTACTGTAACACAAGTATTTTATTGTAAAAAAGTTTAACTAACAAATATTTATTTTACTACCTATAAAAATTTTTTTAAAAAAAACCTTAATTTCTGTGGAATCTCCCCTTAATGCTTCATTTATCGTTACTTAACAATGAATAAGATAATTAAAAGGACAAAAAATATATATTATATAATTCTCATAAATTTATTTCTCTGATGATCCAAAACAATAAAATTAGAAAAATATTCTGAAGTACCATTATATATTTTCACCTTAAATAGCAATCAGATTTGTTCTTTAACACAAAACAATACATTCAATATATAAACAATAGAGATGATTTTACAAAATTGTTTTTAGTAACAATTATAATTGTTAATAACAATGATAATTATTAACTTTAAAATTATTTTTTAACAAAATAGACATAAATTACTTAACAAACATAAATTTGTCTGCAAAAAACAATTTTCTTTAAGAAGGATTAAAGTTATATATTTATTAATTAATATTATTTTTCAACTATTTAAATAAATTGTATTATGCATTATTATTTATCGGGTGGTCATACTAAACTAATTTAAATTGATTTTGATCATGTGCAATGGAAAAATAAAAAATAAACACCATTTTTTCAAAAATCTTGTAAATTGTTAACTTTCAATAACAAAAAATATATAAACAATGGAAAATTGAAACAACGGTTCCAAGGAAACTCTTAGAAAATTTATCATCTTTCATTTAAGACCAAGAACATCAAAATCAAATAAGATTTGTTAGCTTTAGATCATTTTGAACAGCAAAGATATTGCAAAAATTGCAATATCTGGAAATATATTCAACTCTCTATCGATTTCTTTTTTTAAAATGAAAGGTGAATTTATAAGGAATATTATATTAATGAACAAGAAAACTCAAAAATCGGTCCCGCTCGTGCAAAAAGGATTTCGAAAATTTTTTTTTGACTTTTTCTGGGCAAAATAAATTTTTTTGTTTTTTCTTATGTGACAATCAGAAGAAACGTGATTTCAAGTATAAGTTATTCAAAATTTATTGATTTTCATCAAAAACTTTCGGAAATATTAACACATGTTTATTAAATTTTAATTTTTTTCATAAATAAATAATTTTAATAGTTTCTTTAAAAATAAAATTATAATTAAAATTTTTTAATAAGATACAATTCTTCTTTTATGAGGAAGAAAACTTAAAGTAATTAAAATAGTTAAAAATATGAATAAAATTAAAATAATTGTAAAATCTAGTTAAAATCAGTTAGAAATAAAAAATTACAAATAATTTAGAGATAAAATAAATAAAATCATTAAGAAATAAAATATTGAAACTAAGAAGAATTGAAATAATTATAAATAAAAATAAGTTTTAAAAGCAAGTAAATTTAAATTTTTCTTCAAAAATGAAGAGTTACTGTGATTTTTTTTCTGAAAAATGTGCAATCAGCATACAATTAATATATCAGCAGGGTTATGAGACTTTGAAACTCTAATTTTATCGTTATTCTAAAAACCAAGTTGAAATTAATGTAGACAAATTTAATTTAAATTTCCCAACTGAGTGAAAATTGGAGCGAATGCAGTGCCAAGTGTACAAAAGGGTTGGTTGAGGGAAAGAAAAAAAGGGGAGAGACAGCGCGTGCGCCCATTGCAAGCATTTTCTTTGGTTTCAGCTACATACTTCTTTTTATGGTACTTAAAAGTACCTTTAAAGTCGAAAGAAAAAAAGAACTATATTATTCGAGAGGATCAATTATGTATCGTTAAAACTTGACTAGCAGGAAATATTTAAAAATTTGCACACATAAGAAATACAAATTATTTATGTGTATAATTTTTTCAATCTCAGAATTAAACTATAAACAAAAAGTGGTATTTTTTTTGCCCGAAGCTCCACGTGGAATTTTTAAGGTGTCAGGGATTTTCCTATTAGCAAAAAAGATTTTTAATATTCTTCAAAAAATGTTTTAATAATATGTAAAATTTGTTATTAAAAATATTAATTAAATTTAATTATTTAACAAAGTTAATTTAGATAATAATTAATTAATTTAATTTATTTTAATAAAATTTTTTAATTTTTCTTCTAAAGCATTTGGCTAAAAGCCAATTACACAGGCCTGCAAATTTTGGCTTAGTTCTGTTACAAAAAAGTGAAAGGTTATTCTTATAGCTTTTTTGACGTAGAATATGAATCCGATTTCCAAAATGGCCCATCACGTCAGGATTTCTTGTAATATTGCCTTAACCGTCAAATAATTCGCCGTTGCCCGACTCTTACCGCGTGGAGGTGGACATAAAAGAGTCTTTTCTTTTTTATATTTATTGTTTTTTATATTTTTTTTGGTTTATTTTTTCTTTTTAAATGTGAGAATCCTGGAAGCAGGAAACGCATAAATATGCATCACACTCAACACATTTTCGTTGCATTCTTCAGGCTTAGATAGCTTCAGCTTAGACTTGATATAAAAAAGAATAAATATGAAAAATAAAAAAGACTCATTTATGTCCACCTCCACGCGGTAAGAGTCGGGTAACGGCGAATTATTCGACGGCAAACGGACCATAACATTTTAAACAATGTGGAGTCATTTTTTAAAATGTTGTCCGCCATATTGGATCCTCCATTTTGAATTTTAGAAAAATAACATCATATTCGTAATCAGGGACCCCAAAAACCCCCGAGTAACAAATTTCAAGCAATATAGAGTAATTTTTAAAAAATTTGTCTGCCATATTGGATCCGCCATTTTGAATTTTGAAAAAATAACATCATATTCGTAATCAGTAACCCCAAAAACCCCTGAGTAACAAATTTCAAGCAATATAGAGTCATTTTTAAAAATTTGTCCGCCATATTGGATCCGCGATTTTGAATTTTGGAAAAATAACATCATATTCGTAATCAGTGACCCCAAAAACCTCTGAGTAACAAATTTCAAACAATATAGAGTAATTTTTAAAAAAATTTGTCTGACATATTGGATCCGCCATTTTGAATTTTGGAAAATTGACATTATATTCGTAATCAGCGTCCCCAATAACCCCCGAGTAACGAGTTTCAGTAGATTTCGGGGACTCAAAAAAGTTGGAGCACTATGTTTCATATGTGAGCCATTTTTTTAGTTTTTGCCGCCATATTGCCGTCCGCTATTTTGAAACAAAAAATTGGTCTCTTCAGGGTTTGGTAGCTAAAGGTCCATGAATGCGATATTTTGATGTTTTTAGAGCATCTATTTACATTTTTCTGGTGAAAATACGGATGAAAAGAAATTTTTTTCTCGAAAAATCGTGTTTTTTTGGAATAAATTGTTTATAACTTTTTAACAATTTGTTGTAAACAAATTTTAACATCAGAATCTGAAAGAGGAGTAAATTTTACGTTAAAAATATTATTTGTCAATTTTTTTGCATCCATTGTTGTAATAAACCAGGTCCTCAAAGTCCATTGAAATTTTTCGTCCGTCTGGGGGTTAATGGGTTAAATAGCCAAAAAAGGTCTATTTTGGTCATTTTTCGGAATTTTTTTTGGTTAACCAAAATTTTTTCTTTCAATTTGCGAAATTGTATCGTATAGTACTATGTCTAAGCTTTAAAATACATTTTTCAAAATTGCTTTACGATTTTCTAAAAAAAGAGTTATGTAGATTTGAAATATTTTTATGCAAATGTAAGTATGTATACACAAATTCAAAATGGCATTTCATTTCAAATCTACATAACTTTTTTCTAAAAAATCGTAAAGCAATTTTGAAAAATGCGTTTTAAAGCTTAGATATAGTACTATACGATACAATTTCGCAAATTAAAAGAAAAAATTTTGGTTAACCAAAAAAGAAATCCTGACGTGACACTGTATAATTAAACTTCAAATTAATTTAACTTAAATTTAAATTCATTGTGTTTTTATTATTATATATATTTTGAACTTCAAATTAAATTAACTTTAAATTTAAATTCATGGGGTAGGCGCTCAGATGGGCGGAGCCTCGCTATTATACATATAGTAGCTGTCGGACCCGTCTTCGACAGGTTTTAGTTTCTGCTAATATATTTGGTAGGGTGTCTACCTACTGGGAATTAAAATTTACTGGGAAAAAACTAATAATTAGTAACCATGAACTATTTCGTTAGGAAAATATTACAATTTAAATCGGTGACAGATTTTTTTCTATCAAATTTGTTATTTAGGAACAGTATTTGTCAACTTTTAGAACTTTATGTGTTTGTAGTACTGCAATTAATGTATTAAAATTTAATCCTAAATTTACACCAGCATTTGAAGTCAAAGTAGAGTCTAATTATAAATAATTGTGTCGCAATTAGACCCACATTACAATTGCTAAAACCTAAATAAACTCTATATGGGCAATTCCACGTGAGATTTTACTCGACCTCTTAAAATCGTCCAAAAATATTTTTTTTCTATTCTGTATCGAAAAAAACATACGTATTTTTTTATTTTTTGTTCAATTGTCAAAATTTTCAAGTTATGAATTTTCGAAATTTTGCACTTTTAGGGCCGCTTTCACCATCGAGAATTAATGTCGTGATTAAATAATTAGGATTATATTTTAAACGAAGGTTAACAGTAACTACTATTCTACCATCTTCAATTAATGTAATAATTCTTGATTAAACAATCTAAATTATAAGAATGCATTCCACCATAATTCTAGTGGTGATTAAAGGAAAGTAATCACCGTTTAACTTAATTGCCCAAATTTGACCGTTTAATAAGTTAATCAGCAAATAATACAAAGATTTTGACATGGAAATTATAACCTTCAAATCGAAAAGGTTTGTCGTCATTAGAAATGGCCGAGTTTTACGATGAAATTTTGTCATCATCTTCCGAAGATGAAATGGTTGTTTATTGACGGCCAAGAATTATTCACGAAAGACCAAACTATTTTGATGTTTTAGACGATGTAGATTTTGTTTTGTGCGCTTTCGTTAAACAAAAGTATCAGTGCAAAATATATTGCAGGAAATTCGACATGAATTGGAGCATGCTACTACTAAGTTAAAAGAAATGTTAAAATAATTATTCAACCAATTTTTTATTATAGCGAGATTATTTACATCTTTTTGTACTTTTCAATAAGGATATGAAACAGATTTTTATTTTTATATTTTTACAGAAACCACGCGATTTCACCAATGATACAACTTCTAGCATTAATATTTTGAATAGCCAATCACAATTGGTCTCAATAGAAATATATGAGTTCTTGAGAATTAAGTACATGGAATTATGTAAACAGTGATTAAAAATGTGTTATCAAATTTCGTAGAACGGAATGGAAATTACTTTTATTTTGATTGTCGATTAAAAGATGAACATAATTATTTAACCACAACTTTTTCCGAGTTGGTAAAATCTGATTGGATATTCAACACACTCTTGAATTCTCTCTCTCTATCCTACTTTTCCTTTTTGGGGCGTTCCATGGCTCGTGCACTGACAAAATTTTGATTTTACTTATATGTTATAATTTGATAGTGGTTAGGGTCCTAAATAAGTGCCAAAATTATTATACGTGTAAAAACTTTTCTTCGTGTATTTACATGTGTCCAAATCTACACGTATAATTACTCGTGTTTATTTTCAATAGGTGTCAGTTAAAAATGTTGCGTGTAATTTTAACACCACATATGGTGTTAAAATAATATTTTTTTCTGTTAAATCGCTGTTTAAGTTGTTAATCGAGTCAAATTTAGATAATTAGGTTAATCAGTGATTATTTTCCTTTAATCATCATTTGGATTATGGTGAAACGCATTCTGATGGTTAAGATACTTTAATCACGAATTATTACACTAATCACAGGTGGTGAAATCAGCCGTTAATCGTAGACCTATATTCAGTAGCATAAGTCCGATAATATTGAGTTTAGAAAAAATTTGTCAAAGAACGAAAATTTTAGTTTTCTTTTGACTTTTAGGAAATGAAAACAAACAAAATTTTTTTTCATTTTTTATTAAAAAATTTTATAAAATAATTAATTTTTTTTAACTTTGAGTTTGATATATTTTTAATTTTCTTGTTTTAAAATATACTTGTAAATGATAAGAAGGTTTTGCAAAAAGTTTCAGAGTGGGCCTGACAAGTTTAATGGGTTAAAAAAAATAATTCAGCTGCCCGTGCAGGTCGCACTCCTGCGGCGCAATGTGATTTTTTTACAATTTACTATTAAAAATTGTCTAGATCCTAAAAATTTAACAATAATCAAAATTCGATAAAATTTGTAGGCTTTAGAAAATTTTTAATAGTAAATTGTAAAAAAATCCCATTGCGCCGCAGGCGTGCGACCTGCACGGGCAGCTGAATTATTTTTTTTAACCCATTAAACTTGTCAGGCCCACTCTGAAACTTTTTGCAAAACCTTCTTATCATTTACAGGTATATTTTAAAACAAGAAAATTAAAAATATATCATACTCAAAGTTAAAAAAAATTAATTATTTTATAAAATTTTTTAATAAAAAATGAAAAAAAATTTTGTTTGTTTTCATTTCCTAAAAGTCAAAAGAAAACTAAAATTTTCGTTCTTTGACAAATTTTTTCTAAACTCAATATTTTTGAACTTATAAGCTACTGAATATAGGTCTACGATTAAAAGTGCAAAATTTCGAAAATGCATAACTTGAAAATTTTGACAATTAAACAAAAATAAAAAAATACGTATCTGTTTTTTTTTCGATACAGAATGGAAAAATAGTATATTAAGCAACAAGGTACGTAAAGGTAGCCATTTATTTACGGTGATTTTTGTGACACGAGTGGAGGTCGAGGGCGCCGTAGGCGCCCTGAGACCGTAACGAGTGGCACAAAAATCATCGTAAATAAATGGCTACCTTTAAGTCCCGTGTTACTTACGATATTTTTTATTCCAAAGGCCCAAAAGTGGCGATTTCAGATAGCAGACGACAGGGAGTAAAAGTCATTCACTTGTTCGACTTGCATGAAAATAGCGGCCTTTTTTTCCCATGAGCAAAATAACGCATGGGACCATAGCTGTTTTTTTGCCCATGGGAAAAAAAAGTCGCCATTTTCATTCAAGTTGACAAATGAATAGCTTTTAGTTCCTGTCGGCTGCTATCTAAAAGCGCCTATTTTGTGCCTAAGGTATGAAAAAATATTTTTGGCCGATTTTAAGAGGTCGATTAAAATCTAACGTGGAATTGCCCATATGTTTAAGCTAAAAGTAGGGCTTAAATTTTGAAAAGAGTCTGTTGTCATAAATATTACATCAATCTTCAATCTTATTATATTAAGTTAAAGAACGACCGACCGACCGACCGACTCACACCAAGTAGACTCAAAAAAAATTTTATTTGATTTAAATAACCGATTATTTGACTATTATCAAATAAATATTTATTTGAATCAATTAAATAATATTTGATTCAAATACAATTTATTTTAATCAAATACAATTTATTTCATTCAAGTAAATATTTATTTGGTAATAGTCAAATAATCGGATATTTGAATCAAATAAATTTTTTTAGAAAAAAGATGCTAATGTTTATCATCATTGTGTTTTTGCTTAATGTTTTAGATGTCAAAAAGTATAATCTACAAATGTGAGGTTATGTTTGAACTAGACATTTAAATTTGAACAAGATGTTTATATATCAGTCGCAGATATTGACAATTAATATTTTTCTCAGTGTTATTGTTTTTTAATTAAATTCAAAATTTTTAAATATTTGAATTACATTTGAGAGGATTTTCCTAAATTTCTTAATATTTGGGGCATTCCATGTCAAGTGATCAAGGTGGAGAAAAATTTTTCTCCAATCGTAGCAAAACTTGGGGCTTTTGTAGTACTCATAGATAGTAATTTTTCGTGAAAATATTTTTTTACCTAGTCCAATATTTTCCGAGGGGGAGGGGGTTAAATTTTTGTGTTTTTCAGTACAATGCTTATTTCAATAATTTTTTACTCTTAAACAATTAAACATACAAATTTGACAAAGTACATTTTGGAAAGATTTTTTCATGCCCTTTCGACTGGAAATAAGCATTTAAAAAAAAAAAAATTTTGACCCGTCGTCTTGAAAAACATAGAATCTCGCGAGAAAAACAATGAAAACAATTGAATGTGATATTTTCATCTCTTTTCTTTTATAAAATGATAGAGTCTCGTCGTGCATAACTAAAACAAATACTGTTCAAAACAGCATTTAGGTAAAGCATTCAAATTTTCTCCCAAGTTGAAATACAAATGCTGGATTAGTATATACCCAATGTGCACGTACTATAACTGTTCTAGACCAAAAAAAGAACAGTGTTCTAGAATAAGTGTTACAATTTTATTATAGAACAGTTCTAGAGCTTTGTTCTAAATTTGTTCTGGAACAATTGTTCTGTATTTGTTCTATAACAGACATGTAACATTTGTTCCAAATTAGTTATAGAATTTTGATGTAACATTGTTCCTACAGTGTTCTAGAACACTGTTACAAAAATTTAATATAACTGTTCTTTCACTATAAACTCGTGTTTATTTTCACTACACGGAAAAATGTTATTATTAAATTTTATAAAAGTATTTTACAAGTGTAGGACAAAATGCGACAAAGGAAAATTTTGTTATCAACAAAACTTACACAGTAAATCTTATTTTAAGATCGGTCTTAAATTCAGCACTGTCTGCTATAATGTTAAAGGATACAAAAATGTTGTATCTTAATTTAAGGCTGCTTTCCTGCATTAAAATAAGACTTTCTTTTTACTGTAAAATTTTAACAAACCGTACCTATATAAAATTTAGTAAAGTTATATTAAAATTTGTTAAAAGTTTTCGATATTTGATATAACTTTACTAAATAAAGTATAATTTTTATTAAAGTTTAATACTTCTAATATAATAACTTTCTTTCCGTGTATAGTGCAGCCGCGTTTTTGCATGAATTACAAAAAATCTTTTGAATTTAGATACTTAGAAAGACTCGTATCGATAATTCGTGAAAAATTAAATAATTTTTCACTGTCAGCTTGCATAAATTTTCAAAATTTTTAAAAACATTATTCACCAAGAATAACATCAAATATTTAATTAATTTATTATCAATTATTAATTAATAGGTATATCATAAAAATACAATAATAAATTATTAATATTAACTAATTAATTAAAATTTGTTATTATTTGTAGCATAATTATATATTATTCTTTGAAATAAAAAAAAAATATATATATATATATATGGGCCCGATTGTGGCCCCACGATCGGACAAGGCTTAAAACATGTTAATTTAGTGCAATATTCTTACAAAAAATTTGAAAAAAATTCATTGAAACATACATTGTTGAAAATTAAATTTTATTTAAAAAATTTTTAAAAATATTTTTATTAAAAACTACGTGTGAAAACAAAACTTTTCATTATAAAAACGTCCAATTTGATCAATTTTTGATGCAAAAGCAAAATAATTTCCGATTTGGCCTAGAGTGCCTCATATATAGTTATTTTTTTAATAAGTATGTTACATTTTAATTTATAATTTTAGCGCTGCACATAACGGTCCCTCAATTCAAAAGGAAGTTGAAGTAAAATCACTTCCAAGCTTGCGTGGCTATGCGGTATGCGTATTCGACTTGTGTCCTCTAGGTCTAGGTTTCGATCCCCCGTGCGTGCGGAATTTTTCATTCTTAGTTTTAAGTGTTCTGTGTATAATTCTGAATATTGTTATATAAAGTATAAGTTCAAATAATTATTAACAATTATAATAATAATTTAGTCATTAATTTAAATAAATAAGATAGTCTGTTTAAATTATTAAAGAAAATAAATTTTTTTTTTTAAACTTATTGCAAAAAAAGATATTCTATTAGTTATTCATATTTTTATTTATACTTATAAACATTTATTTGTTCTATGCAACTATTAAATTTCTGCTTGGGTATTATTTATGATAAATCGTTTTTGTTATAGAATTGTTATATATTTGTTCTAAAACAATGTTCTAGTTTTGTTCTAGAATTGTTACAGACTTTTGTTCCTATTTTGTGCCTCCAGGGGGACGACATTTTGACCTGCCTGTTCCTCACTAGTTACAGAACTTGTTCTTTTTTGTTCTGGAATAGTTACAGAATTATTCTGTAACTTTGCACACTGGGTAAGAACACTGACTTATTTTCTCAATATAAATCGTAAATGCAGTCAGCCGATTAAAGTGTGCGTTACTTTATCTGTATATTAGGTGATTAGATTGATTAGGTTGCGTTTAAATTAAGTTATTAATCGACATATGTAAAATAGATTTCCACCTTACTCATTAGTATGCGACATTCTATATATGTGCCTGACACTGACATTCGACAATGTTTTTAGTGAAATCATGAATTTTAGACTTTGATCAACTGACTACTAAATTTTCAAACTGTCTTTCTGGGTTTTAATAGTGAGACTATGAAATATTGATACCGTAGCAGTTTTTCCCCACTTTAGTAGTCAATTTACTAAAGACACATAGTGTGATTAACGAAAACTAGTATACAAAGTTTCTCCGTGCATGTACACTCAATACATACACATGTATACTCACGCATTTACACTCAATACATACCCATGTAGACTCAATACTTACATATGTATACTCACACATATACACACAACACATACGCATGTATACTCACACATATAGACACAACACATACACTGCAAAATCAAGTGTCTTATTTTGAGACGTTTTGTTCCCATATTTGAAACACATAGATGTCTTGGGCCCACATATTTAAAACAGATATGTGTCTCATTTTACGAAGATACAGTATGTCCTACACATTTAGCACTGTATTTTGAGACACTTTATGTGTTTCGAGTAGCCGTCTCACGTGAAAAAGACTTTTTATGTGTCTTATACGCACTGAGTTATTTTTAATACCTAAAAATGAGACACGAGATAAAGTTAAATGTCTCAAAATATAACAGATTTTATATCTCAATGGTTTAAATATTTAAAGCAGCTCATTTTAAGACACAGTAAGATACCAGATTTTGCAGTGTGTTTTCTTGATGAATGATAAAAGCATTACTCCACCAGTAGACCCTGAATAAGTTTTTCTTCGTTTTCCAACAAATTTTACTTTTTTAAAAAAGTATAATTTACTTCAAAGAATCTAAATTTTATTAAAAGCCGAGTAATATTTACAATGTCCCGAGAAATTAATACTCTGAGAGAAGCAACATTTATTAGGTTGTTATTATTTATTATACTTTTATTTTTTAACCTTTCAATGCGGTATTTGCGAAATAGCGCATTGGGTGTCGTGGTGAATGCGTTATTCAAGGGGTCCCAATGCGTTGCAAGTTTTAAGCTTTAAAAAAAAAGAAAATACGTGACAGGAGTAAATAATTAGTGTCAGTGTATCAAAATACGAGTTAAAGGAATGAAAAAATACTAATAGTGAGTGTGAAAATGAAGTTTAAAGAAAATAAGGTAAGATTAACTGTTACATATGAGTCCAATGCGTCATAGGCTGTTTTCAATGCGGCGCATAATCGGTATATGTAGTTCGCGCTCTGCAGCGGCGCTCTCTTCTTTACCAACAACGGATTCTTTCTATTCAAATGGTAATTTTGAAAATAATGAATAATAATATTAACTAAAAGTTGATAATGCATTTCAATCAATAAAAAATGTTAATTAATTTAATATTATTAACGACCCAGCGTTGGAACGTTATTAAGTAATTAAAATTCTTTCCAAAAATATTGTTATAATTTCTAAGAATTGTTCAAAATAATCGATTTAGAGAAAAATTTTAATTAAAAATAGTGGTCAATAATTGAATTTCGTAATTAAAAATTTTTTATAATCAATAATTTGGAAAACTTGTGAACAATTCAAATGTCCTAAAATTTTAATTGAAATATTTTTCAAATTAATTTGATTTCAAACAATAGAATTCATTAACAAATTTTGGAAGAATTTTAATTTAATTTCAAATTGTATTTTAAGTAAACTTTCTAATAGTTCTTTAAATTAATTAATTTTCAAAGAACCTATTGATAAAATAGGCATAATTACCGATAAAAATTAGGAAAAATAATATAGAGAATTTTAGTTAATAATTTTTAAATGTTATTGAATATAAGAGTTAAGTAAAACTTTTAGAAACATTTAATAGCTAAAAGTTTTTAAATTAAATTATTTAAAAATATTAATTTTGAATATTTTTAATTAAAAATTATAACAAATTAATTAATTGTAAATTTTAATATCACATATTTTTAAAATTATTTAGTTATTACTAAATGTTTAGAATTATTTGAATTATTAATAGGCAAAATATATTTAATAGAACAATTTTCGAATAATCAGTATTTCGTAAAATTAAGTTGAAAATAGTTAAATGTTTTACGTACTTTGAGTGAACTTTCGTTATCTTTGAATAATTAAATTGAAAAAGAAGTTCAATAAATTGTAATTAAATATTTATTTTAGATAGTTATTTAAGTTTTGAATTGTTTTAGTAAAAGATGTGAAATTAATTGAATTTTGTAAGAAATCTTGATAAACGAGGTTTCTAAAATTTTTGATAGAACAATTGAATAGTTTTAGTACACGGAGAAACTTTGTATACTAGTTCGTGATAAACTCACTATGTGTTTTTAGTAAATTGACTACTAAAGTGGGAAAAAACTGCGACGGTATCAATATTTCGTAGTCTGACTATTAAAACACGGAACAGAACCAGACTTTTAAAATTTAGTAGTCAGTTGATGAAAATTAAAAATTCATGATTTCACTAAAAAACAATGTCGAATGTCAGTGACAGGGGCAGACTGTCGCCATCTCATACTAATAAGTCAGGTAGAAATCTATTTTACCTATGACGATTGATAACACAGGCCAACAAAATTTTGTGGCCTAACCAATAGAAGCTGATTTTTATAGGATTTTGTCCATAGAATACGAATTTGACCTTGAAAATATTGGATTGGCTTCAGTTTTTAATCAATTTACGTTTCATTATACAAAATATGCATTTTTGGCATTTTTTGAATGATTGTACAACAATACACAGAAACAGTAAATTTGTCCGCATAACACCAATTGAAAGCTTAAACACTGCTCTTGAATATCCAAAAACAAAAAATGTAATTTATGTACACTTTAACCTGTTATGTCAAAAGAGACATTCGCTGTTCCACAAGCATATTGAAAACAACAGTACTTTTGACCATGTAAGGTAATTCAAGTAAAAATTAGTGTCTCTGGCGTTTTTATAATCGCTAGTTACAAATCTGCTATGAAATATAAAAATTACAAGTGGCGGACCAAATTTTTAAAGATAATTTACGCCTTTTATGATAAAAATTTTAAATTTTTAAAAAATTCTGCCATATTGGATTCGCCATTTTGAATATTAAAATCTAAATACAGATCAGTAAGCAGCGACCATAAAAACCCCTAGAGAGACTAATTGTTATTTAAATTGCCTTACATGGTCAAAAGTACTGTTGTTTTCAATATGCTTGTGGAACAGCGAATGTCTCTTTTGACATTACAGGTTAAAGTGTACATAAATTACATTTTTGTTTTTGGATATTGAAGAGCAGTGTTTAAACTTTCATTTTGTGCTATGCGGACAGATTTACTGATTCGGTGTATTGTTGTACATTCATTCAAAAAATGCTAAAAATGCATATTTTGTATATTGAAACGTAAATTGATTAAAAACTAGAGCCAATCCAATATTTTCAAGGTCAGATTCGTATTCTACGGACAAAATCCTGTAAGAATCGGCAGTAATATTTTAGGCAACATGCAGTTGATTAAAATTTGTCGGCCTGTGTAACTTATTTGAACGCAACCTAATCTAATGCCTAACATACTGATAAAGTAACGCACACTTTAATCGACGGAACGCATATACAATTCATATCAAGAAAGTAAGTCACTGTTCTTATATACTAATCCAAAACATTGTATTGACACTTGGGAGAAAATTTGTTAAATGCTGTATTAAATAATATTTGTTTGTTAAATAAAATTCACAAAATCAATTATATTTAAAATTAATAAGGTCAATTTTTGAAATGGACAGAATTATCATTATTATTTCGTAAAATTATTTATCCTTTTGATTAAATTTTTATTCTTTGTAGAAATTTATAGCTAAGATTTAGAATAAATATTTTTTATTAACTTAAAAGTTTATTTCTTGCATATATTGTGAAATATATTTAAAAAAAGATTAAATTAAATAATTTTAAGTTAAAAACTATGAAATCAGAATAAGTTGTCTTTATATGTATTCAAAAGAA
The DNA here is from genome assembly GCA_032872475.1 of Leptopilina myrica (nomen nudum). Lineage (NCBI taxonomy): Eukaryota > Metazoa > Arthropoda > Insecta > Hymenoptera > Figitidae > Leptopilina > Leptopilina myrica (nomen nudum). The sequence goes on along the minus strand of CM065458.1, from coordinate 36,470,688 downwards.
ACATTTCAATTTATTATTAAAAAAATTCACATTAATGCGGCAATTACAATTTTCTCCGTTATTAAAAATAATTAGAAAAACATAGAGAAATTTAGAAAAATCCTCTTAAATAAAATTGTGAAATATATCTTGCAGCGTTAAAATTCAAGTAGTATATCGACAGATCGATATTGGAAAATACCGAAAATACGGAAGACTTGTTGACACATAACCTCACATTTACAAATTATACTTTTTAACATCTGAGATGTTAAACCACAACATCTAGATGATATGAATTAGCATCATTTTTTAATATCTAATGCATTAAGATTCTTAATATCCATTTTTCTCTGTATAATGAATTATTAAATTATTAAAAGAGAACCAGGTGGAATGACAGCAGCCATTTGACTTGAGCACGCATGTATATGAGATTGAGTGGTTATGTGTGACTACACGAACAGCGGTGCTCGTTTGTATGCGTGCAGTTTTGATCGTTTGACTACTAAATTGTAAACGCGGCGCGAAGAAAATATCATTCTTTCGAAAATAGAAAATTTTGGCATTCACTTTTTCTACATTTACTTTCTTTCGTATATCATAGGCGAGTTTCTCATAACATGACTACTAAATATTGCAAAAAAAGAGATCATATAGTATTATAAAAACTTCTATTAAATTATAAATCTCGTCTAGTGACCACTTTTTCCCCACTTTAGTAGTCAGTTTACTAAAAATACATTGTGAGTTTAACAGGAACTAGAATACAAAGTTTTTCCGTGTAAAAGATGTGAGATTAATTAAATTTTATAACAATTCTTGAAAACCGCGGTTTTTAAAAAAAAATTTGGAACAATTGAATTTTTGAAAGCGTTTAAATGACAAAATTTAAAAAATTGTTAACTTTCGTCAAATTTTAATAAAATAAGATTTATATTTTCGATAATTTTGTATAAGTTTTTGTGACAATTCGAAATAAAATCAACGAATTTTTCAACATTTTGGTACTTTTAATTGAATAAAACGAAATTGTATTTTAAACCTGATTAAAAACAATTTTTTGGAGTTGTACATATCTGTATTTTAATCTTTGAAGTTTATTTATTTATTTATTTAAAAATATCAGTTAAATTAAAAATGTATCAAATATCATTTAATAACTTTTTACTTCAATATTTATTTTTAACTAAATAGCAAATTTTTATATTACTTTTAAAATTACATTCTTATTTGTTAATAATTTTTTACATTTAAATAGAATAAATGAAATATATTTTCAAAATTACCATTTGAATAGAAAGAATCCGTTGTTGGTAAAGAAGAGAGCGCCGCTGCAGAGCGCGAACTACATATACCGATTATGCGCCGCATTGAAAACAGCCTATGACGCATTGGACTCATATGTAACAGTTAATCTTACCTTATTTTCTTTAAACTTCATTTTCACACTCACTATTAGTATTTTTTCATTCCTTTAACTCGTATTTTGATACACTGACACTAATTATTTACTCCTGTCACGTATTTTCTTTTTTTTAAAGCTTAAAACTTGCAACGCATTGGGACCCCTTGAATAACGCATTCACCACGGCACCCAATGCGCTATTTCGCGAATACCGCATTGAAGGGTAGGCACTCTCAATGCGGGATCCCGTACTCTCAATACTTTTTTTTTACAGGGAACTCGGTAAAAAGCAATCGTTATGGAACATAATTACATGTATATGTTAAATATTGTTTTTAACCTTTGTGTTCATACCCGGGTACCCACGACTACACATATTTCATTTTACTAACGTAAATATTAAAATTTTGCCTTAGCGCGCAGATCTACGTTATTTATGTTAAATAAAAGCAATTTCTTCAAAAAATTGTTGTTTGTTTGTTACAAATTGTTGCTTCTTGAATTATAAATTTTGACAATAATCGTTAAGATAAACTTAAATATTTATCACTGTTTACCTAGGATTACCACTTATCCTAAAATATTGAATTTAGGCACGTTCTTGCAATTTATTATATTATAGTCAATTGTTTCTTCAAGTGTATTGTTCTACAAATGCAGCAAGATCCTAAGTCTTTTATTACTTTTTTGTAAAATTAATTGTCACATCTATGGGACAGATGAGTGTTTAGAGATTATTATCTCCCAAACGAACCTTTCGCAGGTAATTTTCGAAAACACCCACCTCCAATTTTTGCAAACAATTACAATAGTTCATTTCCCACCAAAAATTATTGTACAACCCCAAACTCAGAACATCTAAGTAATTTTTTTTAATGTACTTGTCAGTCACTGTACAACCTTCGTATTAAAAATTAGTCGCTCCTCCACCTTATGTATTTATATTTAATCCCGTTACATCTCAGAATTTAATAAATGTTAAAATTTCATGACACAACAGGAAGCCTACAATTTAATTACCTTCCTTTCTTATTCGTATTAAACTAAATACGAGATAAAACAGGGTCCTTCGAGCCGGATATATCTTCACTGTTCTCAAGTCAAGGTGATATGACAATAAGTTAAATAATGCATTTTTTGTGAAATCTTGTGCATGAAAAAATAATTAACATTGTGGACATTTTATTGAGTGCAATAACTGTCAGTGAATGTATTGTACATAACACTGATAAAACTTTTGTTTCGTGGTGGTGTGAGTGATTTAAAAACATTAAACAGTGACTACAAAGTGACTCTATATTCTGGGAATCGTAAGGATTTGGAATCAACAGAGAGAGTCAATTTTTCAAAAAAGGCAAGTCATTATAAACCTTACAATTTTAAAAAACATCCTATATTTCAATTTTAATTGTAATGAATTTCTTTATTGTTCAATATTCTACTTCCTTTATTCGTTTCGTTCGTTAATGAATCATTAGTTAAATTAATACAACTTTTGATATTTGGCGTAAATAATTCGTGTTAAAAAGAAAGTAAGTTTAAATAATAATCATTACGATGTCGGAAGCAGAAATTAAGGCTTTTAAAGCTCAACGGAAAAATGCAAAACGATTGTTAACAAATTTTAAAACTTATATTATAGGATTTAATCCTGCAAAGGATTATCCCGTTTTAGAAAAAATAATTAAAGAAATTGAACGCCAACGCGAAATATTTGATAAATGTCAGGCAGAGTTACAAATTTTAGAGGAAAAAGAAACCATCGACGACCAGAGTAACGAATTTGAAGAAAAATATTATGCCGTTCTAAGTGTAGCTTCTGCTCGATTACGCGAAATTGATAACCAAACATCACGATCATCTTCGGTTGAGTCAAATCGAACAACAATCGGGATAGAACCTCGTATCCAAAGAAAATTACCAGCATTAAACCTACCCGTATTTAACGGAAGTTTTAAGACGTGGCTTGGGTTTCATGATCTTTTTAAATCATAAATTGATAGTAATAATGATATTACGGATATTGAAAAATTGTACCATTTAAATGGTTGTTTGTGCGATGAAGCAGCAGAGGTTATCTCTTCTCTTGAATTATCAAGATCATTTGGGTGATAAGAAGAATTCTGATTCTCAAAAAAATCTGTTTTGTTGAATTTTTCTAAGGTTTTGTCTGAAGCTGTTTTGTCAACAACGGTTGTATACTTCGTAAATGATAAGGGAATATCGAAACCTTGTCGCGTGTTTTTAGATGCAGGTTTGCAAGCAAATTTTATCACTGAAGAAGTTGTTAATTTTTTGAAAATGCCGAAAAACCCGGTTGACGTTTCGGTATCTGGAATTCATGATAATAATGTCGAAATAAATTATTCGGTTTCAGGTACAATTAAATCAAAATTTAGTAATTATAAAAAACGTCTTGAGTTTCTAGTACTGGATAAAATTACTAAATCTATTCCGTCGGTTCCAATCGATGTTTTATTATTAGAAATGCCAAAAAATATAGTTTTGGCGGATCCTGACTTTTACAGCCCAGGTCCTATTGATATTTTGATAGGTGTTCAACTATTTTTCAAATTAATGAGTATCGGGCAAATAAGCATAAAAAATCATCCTGATCCTGTATTTCAGAAAACTCAGCTCGGTTGGATTGTAGCTGGAGAACTGAAAACGTCGTTAATTACAAAAAATAACAAATTTCAATGCACGTTTGTAAAGAAAAACGTACAAGTTGACTCAAGTTTTTCAAAATTTTGGGCAATTGAGGAATTACCTGCCTCAAAATCACTCATAATAAAAGAGGAAAAATGTGAAGAACATTTTTAAAAAATACTTGTAGGGACACTGATTGGAAGTACGTAGTTCGATTACCCTTTAACGAAAAAAATGATAATTTAGGTGAATCTCGATCGATAGCATTACAGCGGTTAACATATTTAATTAAACGTTAGAGGAATATTTATCATTGAATCATATGGAAAAGCTTAGTGACAATTAAAATTAGGAATTTGGTTTTTATTTGCCACATCATGCAGTATTTAAAAAAGATAGTACTACAACATCCACTAGCGTAGTATTTAATAGTTCTTCCGAAACTAAGTCAGGTATATCATTAAATGACTCATTAATGACAGGCCCGCCTACACAAAACATGATTTATTTTCGTTGTTGTTGAGATTTAGACTGCATTTGTTTGTTATTATCGCAGACATTGAGAAAATGTACCGTCAAATTTTAGTACATCCTGATAATAGAATTTATCAAAAAATTATTTTTCAAAAATCAAAATCTGATCCACTCGAAGAATTTGTTTTAAATACAGTAACTTACGGCACTTCTTGTGCTCCATATTTGGCAATTCGAGTGTTGCATCAATTGGCAGAAGATAAAAAGATAATCACCCTTTAGCTAGTGAGATCTTAAAAAAGGATTTTTTCGTTGATGATTTAATGACAGTTGCAGATACTCGAGAAAAGGCAGAATATCTTCGAAATGAGTTAATTCAATTGTTGAAAAAGGGAGGCTTTAATCTTCGAAAATGGGCATCAAATGATCCCTCACTTATACCAAAAAAGACTGATAATGCTCTATTAACTCAAAAAACATTCGATTAGGATTCGTCAACTAAAACTCTTGATATTCAATGGGACTATAACAACGATGCGATAAGTTATAAGGTTAATTTATCAGAAAATCCAAAACGAATTACTAAACGTGTAATCCTCTCGGAAATCTCGAAACTCTTTGATCCGTTAGGATTATTAGATCCAGTTATAATAATTGCAAAAATTATTATTCAAGGTCTTTGGAAAGCTGGAAGCTTATGGGACGAATCCATTCCTCAAGATATTCACACTCGGTGGTTAGATTATAAAAATCAATTTTTTAATTGGAAAACATCAAATTTGATCGATGTGTGAGTGTTAAAAATTATATCGAAATTCAAATTTACGGATTTTGTGATGCAAGCGAAAAAGCTTACGGAGCTTGCATCTATCTAAAATCAATTGATTTTTCTGGTAATCATCATGCACAATTGAACCCCTTGATGCAAGAACCAGACATAAACCATTGAGATTAAATGAGCTGCGTCTGGTTCTTGCATCAAGGGGTTCAATTATTGTGTTCTAAGTCAAAAGTTGCTCCTGTGCAAACCGTAACATTGGCACGATTAGAATTGTGTTCCGCGCTTTTATTAAGTAGATTGTACAATATTACAAAAAATGTCTATTTGAACGAATTCAAAAAAATTAGTAAGGTTTCTTTATCGTCTGATTCAACCATTGTGTTACACTGGTTACAAACTGAGTCGCATTCACTCAAAACTTTTGTTTCAAATCGGGTATCTGAAATTCAAAAGGATACATAATTTTGTGAATGGAGACATGTTCCGTCACAAGAAAATCCTGCAGATTTAGTTTCGCGAGAAAAATTACCTCGAGAATTTTTGGATGCGAGTCTCTGGAAAAATAGGCCCACTTGGCTTAAAGGAAATGAAGCTTCGTGGACTCAACAAAAAATTGTACCACCTCACACGCTAGAACAAAAGAAATTCGCGGCACCTTTAATCTGTTTAAATTTGAAAATTTCAGGTCAAAATGTGACGAACCGACTTCATCACAATTTATCCCTTCATGATAATAAAATACAAATATAATGTTTATAAGAAAGTGTAAACAAAATACAAATACCTATATTAAAAATAATAATAAAACAATCATAATTCATCTATTCGTTGTAATATTGGTTACAAGAATTAAAATAGAAGTAACATACATAAAACATTCTCATTTATAGCTGTTTATTACATTTCACACATTTATAAATTTGTTATGAAAAGTGAATGAACTTAATTTAAAAGAATGATACTTAAAATACTAATGTATTGTGAAATCTAAGAAGTGGTGTGTCCAGGTTAATGAACCAAGATCACACCAGTCTCCAAAACTGCAAGCTTGAAGAAAAGCGCCTGGCAACGAGCAGGTGCAATAAACTAAAGAAAATTTCAACACTGTAATGTCAATTAATAAAATCGATTAACACAGGGAAATCTAGGCATTTGCCCGTGAGTCTTCGCGGTAGTAAGTCGTGGGTCAGTTTGGCCGTTATTTTGAATATAAAGAAGTTATCATACGTATTACTGATAATTAACAATAAAGTATAAAAAGTGAAGAATAATAAAAGTTCTAAGTAAGAAATTGTGCTATAAAAAGTTTATTAAAAATAAATATTATAGAAAAGGATTATAAGAAGCTTAATGGAATAATATCTAATAACGAATAGGTGAGTCAAATGTACACATACACTTAAATAATACTTCACACACATACAAATATTATACATTCGAGGAAAATAAAGATTGTGTTAGAATTATACACACATTAACAAGAATATATTATAGTTATGAATTAAAGATACAAGAGATAATAAAAAAGGGATAAATAAGTATGTATTAGGGTTTTAGAGGAACGAATAATAAATTGTAATTGTTTATAATTATATTAACTTCATTTAACACCTCATTCTAATCTCCTAAAATTCCACTAGTGAAAAGTAAAGATTCTCACCTCACTACTTTAACAATAAGTAGGAAGGAGATGAACCACTACCAAACAGGTTTGAAGGTTTCGAATATTTTCGTGTAACATTCCTTTAAATTAAATTATTGTTAACAATTGTAATTTGTTTATTACACAAAATTTAATTGAAAAATATAGTTCTGATAAGAAGCATTGTAAACAATGCTAGGCACTCAGAAAATAAACAAGTTGGACATCTGTCTCTTTGTGAATTAAGTTCACCGTTGAAATCGATATGTTTGGTTCAAATGACTGAATTTAAGAGCGAAATTCATACTCTAAAACAAGGTCTTGAACTCAATCCTAAAAGTAAATTAATTCCTTTAAATCCAATCATTGACAACGAAGGAATTTTAAGAGTGGGAGATCGGATCGTTAATTCGGAATTGCCAGAATATCAAAAATTTCCAATTTTACTCCTCCTAGAAGAGGAAAAGCTAAGGTTATTTTTTCAGGCAACGATAAAAATTTTGTTGGTTCCAATCGTGAGCTTCAAGAACTTGAACGTTTATTTCAATCCGACTCACACAAACAAAAGGTTGAAGAATATTTAAACAATGAGACAATTGAATGGAAATTCATTCCTCTCAGGGCGCCTTACTTCGGAGGACTTTGGGAGGCCGCGGTAAAGTCATTAAAACATCATTTAGTGCGAATAATCGGGGAAACACTCTTAGCTTTTGAACAATTAGAAACTTATACAATTGAAATAGAGGCCATTCTTAACTCCAGACCCCTCTCACCTATGTCTACCAATCCCAATGATTTGCGTCCTCTTACCCCATGTCGGTTCCTAATTGGTGGTCCCTTGACATGTATACTAGAAACCAACTTCACAGATATTCCCCAAAATCGACTTTCGAATTGGCAACACACACAGCAAATGCGACAGCATTTTTGGAATAGGTGGTGAAAGGAATATTTGCACCAATTACTGGTATGCGGCAAATGGCAATCAAAAAGTAATCATCTGATTCAACCTAGGACACTCGTCATTGTCAAAGAAGACAATGCTCCTCGTATGCAATGGAGTATAAGAAGAATTACCGAAACATTCCCAGGTCACGACAGAATGATTCGCGTTGCAAAGGTCAAAACAGCAACTGGTGAATACAAGCGGAGTATTCAAAGATTATGTCCTTTGCCAACAGAAGAGTAACATTTAAATAAAAATAATTGACATAGACTCATCGCCAAAAATTTTTATAATTTATTGTCATTGCAATTAAATTCTTTAGGTTAATTTTAGAAGCTTACACTATTATGATGGACTAAATACAATAACTACTTGTGAACTGATATGTATTATCTTCAAATTAATTAAAATGTTTTTATTGTAAAATTCAAACATTTATTTTATTTGCACTCAGTAGTTCAAGTGGGCCAGCATGTTGCTTCTTGAAATATAAATTTTGACAATAATTAAACCCCTTGATGCAAGAACCAGACATAGACCATTGAGATTAAATGGGCTGCCTCTGGTTCTTGCATCAAGGGGTTCAATTGTTAAGATAAACTTAAATATTTATCACTGTTTGCATAGGATTACTACTTATCCTAAAATATTGAATTTAGGCACGTTCTTACAATATATTTTATTATAGTCAATTGTGTCTTCAAGTGTATTGTTCTACAAATGCAGCAAGATCCTAAGTCTTTTTTACTTTTTTGTAAATTGTCACATCTGTGGGACAGATAAGTGTTTGGAGATTATTATCTCCCAAACGAACCTTTCGCAGGTAATTTTTGAAAACGTTCACTTCCAATTTTTGCAAACAATTAAAATAGTTCATTTTACACCAAAAAATATTGTACACCCTTAACTTCAGAACATCTAAGTATTTTTTTTAATGTACTTGTCAGTCACTGTACAACCTTCGTATTAAAAATTAGTCGCTCCTCCACCTTATGTATTTATATTTAATCCCATTTCATCTCAGAATTTAATAAATGTTAAAATTTCATGATACAACAGGAAACCTACAATTTAATTACCTTCCTTTCTTATTCGAATTAAACTAAAGAGTTTAAAAATTCATTAGATTCACTTAAAATTTTGCTACTCGGGGGTTTTTGCCGTCACTGATTAAGAATATGATGTCAGTTTTCAAATTTAAAATGGCGAATCCAATATTGGTAAACGCCACACTGGATCCGACAATTCGTAATCAGCGACCCAAAAAAACCCCGAGCAATAAATTTTAAGTGAATCTAATAACATTTTAAGAATGTCGTCCGCCATATTGAATACACCACTTTGAATTTTCAAAATCTGACAACATATTCGTAATCAGCAACCTCGAAAACGCCCAAGAAACTAATTTTAAGTGAATCTAGTGAATTCTTAAACAATTTGTCTCATACACCCAGAATGCTGACACTGCATATCTATAGTTCAAACTAATTTTTTATTTATTTATAACAAAAAAAATTTTTTTATTAAAAAAATTGCTTTTATTAAACGTAAATATCAAATATCTGGAGTGCTGTAATAAAATACCCCTGGTTCTACTGGTCAGATTATTTTTTATAAATTTTTTGCTTTAGTAGGTACCCGGGTACCCCGGGTCCGAGACAACGTAGAATATGTTGGGTATGGACACAAAGGTTAAGAGTTGTTTTCAATTTTTTAGACGAAAAATAACCAAATATTCAGTTTCCTGGTTCTCAGTTATTCCTGGCAGATTCTGCCAGGATACTTTTATATTTCTTGTACTGAAAATTACTAATAGTAATTATTGCAGTATTCACTTTTAAAAATTGCTTTAAGAATTTTAAGTTTTACATCGCCATTGTAGTTTTCATTAAATTTTGTATTACTTTTTACATTCAATATGTTGTGAATATCGCTCGAAGAAATTTGAATATTTAATACTCGGAAAATAAGGATTACTCCTGCAAGAAACAAAAGCGAAACTTTTACTCGAATAAGTAGTAATCTGTACCGATACCACCACACCTGAGTGTGTGATCACGTCAGTACTGTCATGCGCAATGATCGTAGCCTAACGTCAAAGTCATTAAGGTTATATAGTATTAATAATCATTTATGCTAATACTTCCAAACTTCTTTATATTAAGGGGAGGCACTACCCTCAACTTTGACCTCTTTAAATTTGAAATATTAATGTAGGTTATATTTTTTTTCTGCACCATTTTTAACCCTAAAATATATAGGATGGTCAAAAATTTGGAATTTTGATTTTTGAAGAGGTTAGAATTTTTATTTATTAACTAATTTTCTATTTTGCATATTTTAAAAAATTAAAATTTTACAACTTTTGACATTTTTCCAAAGTCGTAGACCAATAATCATCTTGCAAATATTTACTAGGTTAAATTTTTAACATTTGCAAAATTTTAACCAAGAAAATAAAATTAATTTTGACAGATATTAAAAATTTGACCTATTAAATAAGTTATTTGACACGATTTTTGTATTCAACGAATAAATTTTTGTAAACACTTATATTCTCAAGAAGATTATTGGTCTAGGACTTTAAAAAAATGTCAAAGTTTTAAAATTTGAACATTCAAAATTAATCTTCCCTTACAATTTTCAATACTATTTAACGCCAATTTTTTTCTAAGCTTATTTTATAGTTTTCAACAACTTCTCGCATGGATTTACAAAAATATGCAATTAGTTAAAAGATAAAAATTATAACCTCTTCAAAATTTAAAATTTTTTACCATCCTATATATTTTAGAGTTAAAAATGGTGCAGGAAAAGAAATATAACCTACTTTAATAATTCAAATTTAAAGAGGTCTAAGTTGGGGGTGATGCCTTCCCTTAAAATGTACAATTTTAGCAGTACATGTTTTTTAAGATGATATAATTTTAAAAATAATATCTTTTATAAGTCATTTAGACATTATTTTATTTAGAAATTTATAAGAATATGCATTTTTAATGTTTTACAAAAATTTGAATAATTTATAACTTTGACATCCTGCTTATATGAACAAAAATGACAGGTTAATGTTAATAAGTGATTCTTATTTTATAGAAAGTGACCTTTAAAATAAGCTTAAGATCATTTAAAAACGTTTATTATTTTAGAATTTATTTAAATTTTTGTAAAACATTGAAAATGGGAAGTTTTATAAATTTCTAAATAAATTACTGGACACATGTCTTCTAAATTTTATCACCTTACAAATTTTTACCAAAAAAAATTAGTTTTTAAATTTTATATTAAAAATCTTTTTCCATTTTCTTAAAAATTGCTATACTGACAATGTTGGCCGGTACTGTAATAATTTAATAAATAACATAAGTAATTTTGTCAGAATTCACGACTTATTTAACTTATAGAGGACGTTTAAGTCGATCTCACGTACACGATATACACACATATTCACTACGCTAAAAAAATGGTTTTAACGCGAAAGAACGCTAAGTCGATTAATTAATCTTTCTTTTATATTTTTGAATAAATTAAAGTTCTGTGTTAAAGTTATTCTCCTTTTTGTGTTCGTCATTCCACCATTATTTGCTCTAATAGGTTATGGGCCCAGAGCATCATCCGACGAATAAAAATTAAAGGAGATATTTCGCTTTTCTTCGAAACGAACGCGTACGAAATCGATGACACGCGTGTGAATCATTCTCTTCAACAATAACGTGAATGTTCGCGATCAGTGCTTCGGTCTTATTTAACCCATTTAGTCCCAAATGTCCGTATTTCTTTGTACAAGTTTGAGCTTTCCGTTCTACGAGTTACGAATTTGGAAAAAATCGGGACATAGGTTTTCTTTTAGATTTAAGTGTCCTCTTTTAGAATCTGAAAGAAAATTTCAATTTCAATTTAATCATAAAAAGTTGTAATTGTTTAAACAAAAAAAAAGCAGTTTTTTAAAGTGTTTTTTGTCATTAAAATTAGATTATTTACTCGAATTCGGTTGGAAAAAATCCGGGACAAGAAAATATCGCGTCCAAAATGTTGGGACTATCAAATAGGCATAATGCCGAAATTTTTTTTTTCTAATTTCAAAATGGCGCCTCAAAAATGGCCGCCAAAATATTGAAATTTGGAAAAATAATGTTAAAAAATATTAACATTTTTTTTCAACTTTTATGCTTTATTTTAATAAGAAAATGTTGTTTAAACAAAAAATATTGTTATCTGATATTATTTAACAATAATTTAAACATTTTTTATAAACAATTTAAAATCTGTGGCCCAAAATGGTAAACAAATTTTTAGTTTTTTCAATTCTCATTTATTTTTGCAATAAAAATGAATAATAAAAGTTAATAACTGAATTTAAACTTTTTTACAATGTGTAAAAATGTTATAAACAATTTTTATAAACAATTTGCAAAACATGAAATAGAATCCTAGAAAAAAATTATTTTTTGATTATATTACCTTCTAAAGTAATTAAAATGTTGCTATAAGTTAAAACTTTCATTTAACATTATTTAACAATATTTAAAAATGTTATAAACCAGTTTTATAAACAATTGTTATAAAAAAATATTTTCAGAGTGGAAAATAACTTCTTTTCTATCCCACTAGCTTTCTTTTGTTATTAAACAGGAAACTAAAGTATCTAATGCATATAAAAAATTTATGAACAATGTATATAAATGTTATAAACAATTCTTATAAATAATTAGTTAAATATGAATTACCATAATAGAAAAAACGCATTTTTTATTATATATTGCACTCTTCTTATCCAAATCTTTGTTAAAGAGATAAACTTTCATTTAATATTATTTAAAAATATTTAAAAATGTTATTAACAATTTTTATAAACAATTTGAAATTCGTCGGCCAAAGTGGTATAAAACTTTTTTATTTTCATCAATGCTCATTTCTTTTTGCAGTAAAAATGAATAATAAAAGTTAATCACTTAATTCAAAATTTTTTACAAGGTTTAAGAATATTATAAACAATTTTTATAAACAATTTGCAAAACATGAAATAGAATCCTATAAGAAAATTATTTTTTGATTATTGACAAAATTTTTAAAATAATTTCAGAAAATCCTTTTTTTTATCAAAATTGTTTATAAAAATGTAAAGAATGGTAAATTATTTTAGACGAAGATTTTTATTTTAAATATCTATTCTGATGAAAAACCAAGCAAAAAGTGAAAAAACATTTATTCTTTCATCCCTGAACTGTATTTTCTATGAAAATTGTTTATAACATTTTTAAATATTTTTAAATAATATTAAATGAAAGTTTATCTCTTTAACAAAGATTTGGATAAGAAGAGTGCAATATATAATAAAAAAATGCGTTTTTGCTTCCTCATAAAGGAAGCCTTATAGTGATGTCGATTTCCGAATTTTTTAAAATCAATTATTTTTACAAATTTTCAAGTGTAGTATACATAATTCGTCGAGAGGAACAAATGTCCGGATGTATGTGTGTATGTATGTGTGTGTGTATGTATGTGTGTGTATGTATGTGTGTATGTGTGTGTGTGTATGTGTGTGTGTGTATGTCACCGATTCTTGTGGACAAATTTTCTCTTGCACATCTTGATGGATTTTGATAAGATTTTGTAGGTGTATTTCGGTCATGAATACCAAGAATCAGACAGAAGGATTTTCAAAAATATATAAAAAAAAAATTTTTTTCAACATTTTTTTAATTTTTGAAAAAATTAATTTTTTGGTTTTTTGAAATAACTTTTTTCTATATTAAAATTTTTAATAATTCTTGTCAAAATTGCATTCCTGACATAAAAACGAATCGATTCATGTATATAAAGTATATATTTCATCAAAATTTATAGAATTAATAAATATTTTAATTTTTCACAAAAAAATAAAATTTTGTATTTTTTGACATTTTATCATAACACTTTAAAATAATTATTCTATAATAAAAAATTGAATAATTAATATTTATTTAGGGTACTTTACCCGGTTTATTAATTATATTTATTAAACTATTATAATTATTTAACTTTTAAAATTATATATAATAATACATATTGAGGAAGCTAAATGGTCATGAAATGAACAACTTGTTTCTATTATGGTAATTCATATTTAACTAATTATTTATAAGAATTGTTTATAACATTTATATACATTGTTCATAAATTTTTTATATGCATTAGATACTTTAGTTTCCTGTTTAATAACAAATGAAAGCTAGTGGGATAGAAAAGAAGTTATTTTCCACTCTGAAAATATTTTTTTATAACAATTGTTTATAAAACTGGTTTATAACATTTTTAAATATTGTTAAATAATGTTAAATGAAAGTTTTAACTTATAGCAACATTTTAATTACTTTAGAAGGTAATATAATCAAAAAATAATTTTTTTCTAGGATTCTATTTCATGTTTTGCAAATTGTTTATAAAAATTGTTTATAACATTTTTACACATTGTAAAAAAGTTTAAATTCAGTTATTAACTTTTATTATTCATTTTTATTGCAAAAATAAATGAGAATTGAAAAAACTAAAAATTTGTTTACCATTTTGGGCCACAGATTTTAAATTGTTTATAAAAAATGTTTAAATTATTGTTAAATAATATCAGATAACAATATTTTTTGTTTAAACAACATTTTCTTATTAAAATAAAGCATAAAAGTTGAAAAAAAATGTTAAAATTTTTTAACATTATTTTTCCAAATTTCAATATTTTGGCGGCCATTTTTGAGGCGCCATTTTGAAATTAGAAAAAAAAAAATTTCGGCATTATGCCTATTTGATAGTCCCAACATTTTGGACGCGATATTTTCTTGTCCCGGATTTTTTCCAACCGAATTCGAGTAAATAATCTAATTTTAATGACAAAAAACACTTTAAAAAACTGCTTTTTTTTTGTTTAAACAATTACAACTTTTTATGATTAAATTGAAATTGAAATTTTCTTTCAGATTCTAAAAGAGGACACTTAAATCTAAAAGAAAACCTATGTCCCGATTTTTTCCAAATTCGTAACTCGTAGAACGGAAAGCTCAAACTTGTACAAAGAAATACGGACATTTGGGACTAAATGGGTTAAATATACTATACATTTCATTCTTTTTTCTATCGACAATTTTGGTGAATGTGATAATTTTCGTTAATTTAACCCTAACTCGACAATTTCACGAAAATTGTGCGTCCAAGAAGACTAGAGACAGGAGGGCTAACTGCAGTAGTGGGGGTAGGATAAATATAGGACGATTAACAGTCGTCAAAACAAATACAATTCTAGTTTGACTAATTGGCAAACCCGAACTGTAAATTTTGTGGCAAAACAGGGCATAGAGCTTTAAAATGTTTCAACAGAAAAGCGACAAAAGGGGATAATGCAAACGCAGTTGACGACATATTCCTCACCAGAGAAGTTCCTGACCGTCCAGAGGATTCATTGCACAACACTACGAATTTAGAAGATTGGTGCCTTGACAGCGGCAGTAACTGACGTTACAGTGAAAGGTAACGTTCGGGTAAGAGCTTCCGACGTAAAACGGGACATAACTCTCTTATTACAAAACACTCTTTTTGTACCGGCACTGGGTACTAATTTAATATCAGTTTCCAAAATCTTTGACAAAAATAACAGTGTGATTTTCAAAAAACAGATGCTGAAGTAAAAGATAAATTCGGATTCAAAGTGACCAAAATCGCGCAAAGTGATAGTGATACAGAAGAGTGGCATTAACGACTAGGACATTTAACCCATTAACGCCTGAATGCACTGAATTTTTAGTCTGACTTCAAACTTAAATATTTTCTTATAAACTTATTGTTTTCTCATTGACAATTTTTTTTGCATTAAAGTGTACTCTATCCGAATATGACAAAGTTAAAATGTATATCGAGCATCAAATTTCAAATTTTCAAAAATTTTTGAGTTTTTAGGCGCCATTTTGAAAAATCAAATGTTTAAATTCATAAACAAACTTCTTCTCTTCTTGAAATCGTGCATACAGATTTATGCGGTCCGATGAGAACGCGAACTTTAGGCGGAGCTCGTTATCTTTTAACTTTTACCGATTACCATAGCCGGTGGACGGAAATTACCTTCTCAAGGACAAATCCGAAGTGACTTCGAAATTTATCGAATTTAAGAATGCCGCTGAAAATCACACAGGAATAAAAACAAAGGCACTTCAATCCGATAATGGAACCGAATTCCGCAACACGCGCATGGATCAAGCTTTAAAAGAATCAGGAATAAAGAATCAACTGACAACACCGTATATTCCGCAACAAAATGGCGTTGCGGAACGCAAAATTCGAACTCTCATCGAACCCGCTCGATGTATGCTGATTGATTCCGGTTTGCCGACAACATTTTAGGGCGAAGCAGTGGCTTTAGCTACTTATATCAAGAACAGGTGTATCACCAAGTCTTTAGGCGTTGTGATTACGGGTTTGCTGATTACGAATTCGAGGTCGGTTTTTCAAAACATTATCAAAATGATACCCAATAAATTGAGTATCAATTTAAATTAAAATTATATTATTTCTAGCCAATCCGCCTATTTTTAGTAATTTTGAACCGCCATTTTAAATTTTGAAAAACGGACCGCGGATTTGTAATCAGCGACCCTGAAACCCTCCAAGTAACCATTTTCAAGCGAATCCGATTAGTTTTGAAAAACTGTCCGCCATATTTAATCTGCCATTTTGAATTTTGAAAAACTAACGTCAGATTCGTGTTCAGCGACCCCGAAAACCCCCGCGTAACCATTTTCAAGCGAATCCGATCAGTTTAAAAAAATTGGCTGCCATATTGGATCCGCTATTTTGAATTTTAAAAAACAGACCTTGGATTCGTAATCAGCGATCCCTAAAACCTTAGGATACCAAGTTTCATAAAAATAAAAAAAAATCACAACACACTTTTGGCCAAAACAGTGGAAATCTCGTCGACAGACAAGGGGTTAAAGAATTATGTATTTTTATCATTCAAATTTACGTTAGGTATTGGTTTGAGGCGCCTTCACCAGTTAAAGCTGCAGAGAATGATTTAAATTTAATTAAGTCGTTAGTAGATTATGAAAAAATAAACAAAGAGATTTCAGTTGAGGCTTGTCGAAAGTTTAAGGGGCACTTGTGGTACTTATCGGAGGAATTAGTTGCCATGGCCTTTTTCGACTCCAGAATATCTACTAAACAAAAAAAATCGATGACAGCTGCAACTCTTAATCAAGTAAGCTTAGAGAAAGCACTAAACCATTGTCAGAGCAAGATTTTCATAAATTGGCAAAAATGAATATTGCAGATTTTGTTACATCTAATACTCTTAAATTCTTCGAAATCTTAAAAATTAAAAGTGCCTTCTTGAAAAAGGATCCTGCATTTTGGAGCCACGACCAAAATTATATCAATGCTTATGAAATTGTAAATAAATTAAAAGTAGTTAACGATGCCGCAGAAAGAGTAGTGGCTTTAATACAAAGGTACAACCGTTCGTTAACAAAAGATGAAGAGCAATTGCAAGCTCTTGTTTTACAAGTACAAGATACAATTAATGTTTTTCCTGATTGTAACAAAAAAGTATTAAGTAAGGTTATGTATTGATTATTGTTTATTATATCTTATTATCAATTTTTAACGAAATGAGTTACAAAACCTTGTAACAAAATAAAATATTTAATTTGTTAGTTTTACTAATCTACACTTGTTTAATATTGTATTATATAATTTCAAAATTATTTAAAAGACACAAAATTTTAACTTTACCCAAATTTTATAGCGATTTTCTTTCACATTGATTCGTCACTCATTTTCTCACCAAATGAAAGGTTTTTACGGGGTGAGAGACGAAAAGAAACAAACTTTTGTTTTTTTGACACACCCTAATGTATAGTCTATGGAGTTGACGTGACGATGTTTAACGCGCACCGCATTTGTTTAAATTATCCATATTTTCGTTAGTTTTTAACGAATTTTTTAAAAATTTTCCAAAAAACTTCTTTGAATGCTAATAAACAAATGCCTCACTGAAAGTTTTTTAAATTATAAAGTTCCCCGCAGACTTATTATCGAAAAAATTGACAAAGTAAAATTTATAACCTTACTTAATTATCACCAAAAAATGTGTAAACAATTATTTGATGGTTTTTTAATTTTGTTGCCTTCTCTTGACCCAAATAAAGGAGTATGTTAAATTGAAATTGAATAATAATTACCCAAAACATGATGATTTATGTTTTAAAATTTAATTAATTTTATAAATGAAAAATTCTTAATTTTTGGTCAATATCTTTAATAATAATTGTTCTACAAAAAAATGTTAAAGAAAAGAAGATGCGCCCTTCAATTTTCTACAACAATGTATGTTTTAAAAATTAAAATTTTGAATTAAAATTTTTATGCCATTTTGCCATTTATTGGTAAAACTCTTGTGTCCGTAGCCAAACCGTGTCCCCCCTAGTGGCTGAACTATTTGACCTAGAGAGCTCAAATTTGGTAAAGATACGTATTTTCACACCTAGATTACAAGAAAAATAAAGAGAATGTGATCGCAGGGACTAAGACCCAATATGGTCAACTGGCTCTATCAGATGATTTTAAAACCCAGGAATCTTCACGCGGTGGTGGTTTGGTGGTTTAGGACTCAACTGATCATGGTTAAAGAGAAACTAGACCAACTCCAAGCAATGGTTTTTAGAGGTATTACAGGGGCCATAAGGACCACGCCTACAGCAGTCTTGGGATTCATACTGGCCGAAGTACCTCTATATCACGAAACCCTGGAACCATTCTCAACTCTCAACATTCTCCCTTTCAAAGATTCCTGTTGCAACTTGTTCGGGGTACCTTATTGAATATTGTCTGACAAGAAAAATCAAAATCCGTCGAGGGTTTTTTCAATTTCACTTTTTATGTTTTTGCGCCAAATTAAAAAAAACTGGGTTTTATTATCATTTTAAGAAAAATTTAACTTCAAATGGTCAAATTATTAAATGATTACATGTGATTACTGTTGTAGTCGCACACAGATCTTAGGAGTTTCTCTGCATAGAGAAAAGTAAAGTATAAGAAAATCATAAAATTTAAAATCAATAGAAACGTTGCAAACAGACCCTAGAATTTCTTAACTTTTAAATTTAAAATTTTAGATACTGAAAAAGATGTTCATTTTATAATATTTTGTTTTGAAAATTTGAAAACGTAACTTTGACGTGACTTATTGGGAAATTTTGATAATTTTTTTAATCAACCTTATTTTTATAAAACTTGATAGACAATTTGAAAAAAACGACGGTGAGATTTTTTTAGAATATTTACAGTTTTCTGAATTTTTGGGGATTCCGCTGGTTTAATTTCGAAAGCCAAAGTCAGATTCTGATTCTATGGAAAATGTTCTATCAGAATTATGGTTTTTTACAATTTCTTGAACAAAATTTGACCATTTGAAGTTGAATTTTTCTTTAAATGATCATAAAAACCAGTTTTTTTAATTTGGCGCAAAAACACAAAAATTAGAAAAAAACGCCCGATGGATTTTGATTTTTCTTGTCAGAAAATATTCAGTGAGGTACCCCGAACAAGTTGCAAGAGGAATCTTTGAAATAGAGAATGTTGAGGGTTGAGATTGATTCCAGAGTACCGTGTGTATAGATGTGATCGTCAACCCTTCTCTCAAGGGAGGCACTAATGTTACGAAGTTTGCCTTCCTTCTATATTGTATAAAAAATTAGCCAATAGAAAAGCAGAATTCTGTTGGAATTATTAACACGAACTATAAAGAATATAAAAATTGTGCAAAACGCGACAAATAATTGAGCCGCCGGATAGTTAAACCACGCATAAAATTCTAACTGCATTTTTAGTTGGCCCCTGACACCCAAAAAATAACTTTAAACAAAAACATCTTTTTAATCACTTTCTTATAGGAAATTTTCCGGTGCATCTGTTTTCTCAAATGAAAAATTTTGTATATTCTTTTCTTTTCAAGTTATACGCAAAAAACTATTTTTTCTAGAAACTCACATTTAATTGAAATTTTTACTTCAACTCGCTCTAAAATCTAAAGTTACTGATCGTTTTTAACCAAATTTTTAGGAATTATAGCTTAAACTATTCTAAGAACGATAAGTAATGAACAATGTTTAAGGATTGACATAAAAAAATGTTATTAATTTTTTTTCTTCAGTGTCAAAAACGTGTTGAATAATTTTCAATCAATTCGTTTAACGAGAGAATTTTTACCAATACCAAACTTCCAGCGAACAAAATGTTCAATAATATATCATAAAGTTTTTAAGAAAATTTTTAATTCAATTAAAATAATACTTTACGAAAAAAAGCGAAAATGTTTCGCGGACGTGCGCTGGATTTCACGGGTGTGTTATGCAAATAATATGTGACTATGTTGACAAGGTAAATACCGTCATCGGTTTTTATAGAAAAGATGCACCGGAAAATTTCCTATAAGAAAGTGATTAAAAAAATGTTTTTGTTTGAAGTTAGTTTTTGGGTGTCAGGGGCTAACTAAAAATGCCGTCAGAATTTTATGCATAGTTTTACTATCCGGCGGCTCAATTGCCTACCCTGAGAGAAGGCATTCTTGAACTGTACTTGAGAGAAGGAGCTGCAGTCGCTCTTCTTAATATTATTGATATAATTAAAGTTGCAAATTTTTATTTAATTTAATTAATATAAATTTAGAAACTAAACTTAAAGAAATGATATGAAACATTAAAACTTTAAAATAAATGGACATGTTGAATGGAAACATAGACAGCCAATTCGACTGTGAAACCGTTGACGCGACGCTAATACGAAATAAAACGAACGACTAAATAAAGTACAGACTCAGTACTGACTTTTAGAACCCTATAGTACTGGAAGTATACTGACTCTAAAACCGAATCAGTACTACATCGGAGTTAAAAAATTATTATTAACAGTACTGCACCAAACTGGCAAAACACCAAATCAGTACTGTGAAGGAGGTAAAAAACAAACAAAATTTGTTATAATGTCATTAAACCGGCCACTATTATACAATTAATTTTTATTTTTATAATTTGTTATCATAGCCATTCAAACCGACATTTTTTAATTTAACAAAATTGTTATAATTCTAAAGATAGCCTACGAAAGACCACATATATTTCTTATAATAAGAATATCAATAGGATATTCTATAGATAACCTAAAAACTTGTAAGAGTTACAATAATATCTGGATAAAACATCAACTTGTAAATAAATACCTTATTTTAAGTTGTAATCTATTTTATTACAATGTAAAATTAAAATAATTTAATAAAACTATTATTTTAACATATTTTAAAATTAAATGTACCTAAATGGTAAATAAAATAAAATAATTATTTTAACAAATAAATCGAAATCGTATATTGAATCTTTAAGTTGAGTTTTTTAAATATCCATTTTGCTTTTCTAATTGATCACCATTTCTCTTGAGCTCTGCAGATAGGATTTCATTCCGTTTATTTTCTATTTCTAATATTTTTTCCTAAGTTATAGGTTAGTTATAGATGTGCCAGGACTGACAACTGTCAAAATACCAGTCCTGTTGTAAAGGCGAACTTATTCCGGTACCAGCAAAAATAAACAAGGCCGGATGTTGAATAACGACCTGCAAAGTACTGGTCCGGTGGTAAATATAGATACATATATACCGGTACTAAAAATGTTGATGGGTCAAAGTTGAAAGTATAAATTTTTTGGGTAAAATTGAAAGTGGAAATGTTTTTGGTTAAATTGAAAATTTTTTTGGATGAAAATGAAATTGAACATTTTTTTGGGTAAAAAGTGAAAGCTAAAAGTACACTACTGTCCGAAATTGTGCGAGATGTTAGCGTTCGCAAAATTTCGGACGGTAGTGTAAAATTTTTTTGTGAAAAGTGAAAGTATAAATGAAATTTTAATTAAATTTTAGAAAAGTGTAAGTGTAAATTAAATTTTAGAAATGTGTAAGTGTAAATGAAATTTTTGAAAAGTGTAATTGTTAGTGTAAATGTAAGTGAATATTAAATTAAATTTTTTGTAAAGTGAAAGTGTAAGTGTAAGTGAGTCCTAAATTCCCATTCTTACGAGTAAGAGTGTAATTACGCGAAGGCACCCCAGAAAGACATTTCTCGAAATTAGTAAATTAATTTCAAAATTATCAAAGAACTCAGAAAAAACGTTACACTTTTTAATTCTACACAGTCTGTATTGCATGCAATTAATCAGATTAAATTAAATTCATAACTTAACGAAACGAAATTGATTGAAATTTATAAAATTTAAAAGTTTACGATTTAAGGGGACATTCCAATTCAAAAAAGTCAAAAAGAAGGCTTTTTTAGTATATATTATTAAAATAACTATGACACTTATTTTAAAAAAATTCTTTTACATGTAATAAATAATTTATTTAAGATTTTGTAAAAAAAAAAATTTTCATTTTTATTTCAAAATGGCGGCAAAATAAGCCATTTTTGAAAATGCCCATTTTCGGTGGTAAGATCGATTCCAAACTTTCTAAAACAGAGAAAACCAAAAACGAATTGACATTCTCTTCCTTAGATATTTCTTCAGATGTGGAACCTCAAAAAAGAGGAATTTTTTTCTCCCTCCTTTTTTTAGAGTACTTTTTCTCTAAAATATGCAAAAAAGGTGTTTTTATTCAGAATTTCTTTTATTAAAAAAGGGGAGTTGGGAATTTTCCAGTTTTTGAGGTTCCACTTATAGGCATGATAACGCTGAATCAAAAATAGTTTGATTTTTTAAAATCGCTACAGAAGAACTCGAGATATTACTCTTACCAGATCAAAAAAGACATTTTGAAAAAAAACGCATTTAAAGTTTTTGTTCATAAGTTTCGACATTTTAAAAAAAATCATTGGATTTGCTTGAAAATCGTTACTCGGGGGTTTTTGAGATCGCTAATTACGAATATGGAATCAGATTTTTAAAATTCAAAATAGCGGATCCAATATGGCGGACATTTTTTTCTCAAAATCATTGGATTTTCTTGAAAATCGTTACGGGGGGCGGGGTCGCTGATTACGCATATGACATGATTTTTTCAAAATTAAAAAATGGCAGATGCATTATGCTGGACGAAAAAAAAATTAAAATAAAAAAAAAATTTTCCGACATATTGGAGCCGCCATTTTTATTTTTGAGAATCCGAAAATAAAAACAAAAAAAATCCATTTTGTTGACATTTTGAACTGGAATGACCCTTTAATTGTGTTGAGTTCAAAATAATTTTTTTTCAAATTTATTCGTTTACAAAATACCTATGTTATCACTTTATAGGGTTCAGTTTTCTTGTGTAAGGCTTAATTGTAAAGGACTTTAACCATGCCACAATTTTGACAATAATTAATTAAAATTTTAACAATGGTAAAAGTTATTACAAAAATCAAAAATTGATTTTTTTAAATTTATAGAATTTACAGAGGACATGAGAGTGAAAATGTTTTGCTGACACGCAAAATTGAAATTCATTTTAACTTTCCTTATAATCCACACTGTAATGAAGCATCCTGGTTGTACTTTCTATTCTGTCAACGTTTTCATTAAAGCGGAAACTCGCTTTCTGCCCAGTGGGCAAAAAACCATCATTGTTTTAAAAACGTTCCATAAACGTTTTTAGAACGTTTCATTACTGCCAAATAACATCCAAAAACGTTATATGTTTCAAAAAAGTTTTAAAAGCAATGCAACGTTTTGGAACATTATTTGTCAGACATGAAACGTTCTAAAAACGTTTTTGGAACGTTTTTAAAACAATGATGGTTTTTTGCCAACTGGGTGTGTACTATATATACTGCATATACAGTACTACATGTATTATATGGCTCATTTCATTTAAAAGGTAAAATACAGTTCGCAGGAAAGTCAAAATGTAAATATTCGATTTTGTGTTTGTAATTAAGTTTTTTATATTATTTAATGTTTTAAAAAATCGAAACGGACAGTGGTCATAACATTAGACGTGAATATTATTAATGGCAGACAATTTTTTGGCAGAATATAATCACTATTTTTGAAATACGAAGAAACAACTGGAAAAATGGAAAAAAATTTTGTTTGGTTTTCGTTCAACTTTATTTTTTTTAAATAAATGGACGTTTTCTATATTTTGTGTAAATGTTAATATGTATTTATGTAAATAACAATTAATTCTCTAATGCTTTTGCGTGAGCAATAAACTTTTTATTTTTATACACAAAATGAGGGAAGATTGATTACCGCTGCTTCGGGACAGTAGAGGACAAATGAAACAGAATCAGTATGCATATAAAAAAAATTGGACAAGTGCGAGTTGAACTCGCACTGCAATGGCGGGTTCCGTACACAAATATTAAAACAATACTTGCAACATTCATCAATAAATGGTAGAATTAAAATAAACAATAAAAAAAATATATTAAAATCATTTGATAAAAAAAATAATTAAAAAAATTAATTAGACTATAAATATACTAATAAACTCATTTTTAGTTAATTAGATCAAATAATGTGGAAATTTGAAAAAAAAATTTTTTTAACTTTTTAGTTTTTCCTTAACAACGCTATGGCCATTATTACATAGCAAGCTCTCTATATTTTTCCTGTAATATTCGCGTTAAAGGGGGGGGATGGTTACTTTTTGTGCATTTTTGGCCAAAAATCTTGTTATTTCCTTGACAACGCTATGGTTATCACCTCCAATCACATTCTCTATATTTTTCTGTAATCTATGAGTGAAAATACGTTTCTGTACCAAATTTGAGCTCTCTAGGTCAAATAGTTTAGCCGCTAAGGGGGGGGCACGATTTGGCTACGGACACAAGAGTTTTACCAATAAATAGGGTTCCGTCGGTACACCAAAGGTGTACGGAACCCTAAAAAGAACAAATATTATATTAAGAAATTCTATACTATGTTCATATAAACTTCTTGTTATATAAAAACAAGTTTTTTATACATTGTTATTAAATTTTTACATATGATGTAGTCTTTTTATTTTATAGTTTTAATGAATAATACGAATAATAAATAATACGATTTTCATCGTTTACAAATCTTAATGTTTGTTATCTAACATCTTTTCTATTTGATTAAATTCTTTAATAGAGTAACAATTTTTTGGCCTCTTTAATTCTTTGGGGTTTAATATAAGGTAAACAATATCATCTTCAAAAATCTTTTTAACGTATTCTTCACTATGATTATACTTAAAATGTTTAGCTTTGGCATTGTCGATTCGCGTCAATATATTACTTACACTAAATATTTTTTTATCACAAACTTCATGCACTTTTTTAATTTTGCCGACATACCATTCAGTTCCCTCTTCGTTAATACCAATCCAGTCATTATCTAAAAAACTCTTATTTTTTTATCAACTCTAGAATTTTCTTTTGGTTGTGATCGATTTACATTTTTTTGCTCAGATTTAGATTTTGCTTTTTTGATAATTTGTTTTTTAATTGGTTCAGGTTTTTTGACATATTTTTTACTATAACAGCTTTCTTTCGATTATTAACTTTTTTTTGCACAGTGTTAGTTGGACAATAATTTGGTTATCTTTAAATCGCACAAATTACATAGAGAAAAAGACTCTGTATGCATACAACTACGTTTTCTCAAATACAATTAAAAGAGAATATATATATTAATTATTGGAGGAAATGTAGTGCAAGCGCCTCGAGGACAGGAACAGTAGGGGATATTTAGTCTGCTTTTTAGTCTGTCATATCGTTTTAAAGCACCTCAAAGTTCTTTCAAGTAAATACAAAATTACAGTATGTTAGGTATTAATCAAATAAACCAAACAATATTCATTTGATAGCTAAAAAATTTTTTTAACCAAGGGACATGGATTTTACCTTTTAAATGAAATGAGCCATATACATATAGCCACAGACCTTCACTGAATAAAGCTAAAGCAGAAGGAAAACAAGAAGCCGGATGAAAATCTGAAGACGCGCGTCCGTCTTGAAACAAGAATGAGTGTTTCATTTTGAAAGAAGTGGACCACTTTTTCAAATAGAAGAAGAAAGATACCGAGTAAAGAAGAGAAGCTCATGTACTAAAAAGTCAGTTACGTCGCACATACTGATGCAGAAAATAAGAGAAAAAAATGAAGGAAAGAAAACATATATTAAAAGAAAGCCCAAGAATAACAGGAACGGAGAAATTATATTTTTCTAGAATTTTGGGTAATTATTACGATAATATTTTTTTAGTAATTTCTTTTAATACGTTTCCTTAAATAGATAAATCATGTAAAAGGATTTCCAAAAAGTTATCTTAAAATTTATGGATAACTTCCGAAAATCACTCATGAAATTTTTTTTGAAAATTCTTCCATGCATTAAGAAAACAATATGTTTAAATTAACACTGAAAAACAATATATTTGAATTAAAAATAATAAATTTTGATTCAAAATATAATAAGTTTAATTCATTAAAGTTTACGTTGAATTCAATTACAAAATATATTTAAATTTAAAACATTTTTTTGCTAGGTTATTTGCTTATAAATTAAAATTTTTTTTCTTAATGAAATAAATTTGTTTTCGTTATATAGTCAACCAAAAATTATTTTTCATTTAAACATAATAGTTCTGATTCAACAAATAAAAATATGTTAAAAATATTACGTTTAATGTAATAAATTATAAAATATGTTTAGTTTAAATTTTTTAAAAATATTTTTGAAAATATTTCAAAGTGCATTCTGGCAGTTTGAACACAGTTTCAGGTGGCAGCACGGTAAATATTAACAGAAATTTCTCTCTGTGTGGATGACAAATTTAATTATTTTTTCAGTGGCAGAACCTCTTAAAATATCCATTGCTAAAAAGGAGGCCTCTATCACCGCTTCAATGAAGGAACAATCGACATTACAACAAACTTAGGATTTAAAGGCCAACTTAAACATGTCTTGTATGCACCTGATGTATCATATAATCTTTTTGTTCAGTTTTTAGTGCAAGACAATTCTTATTCGATTTTCCGTGCAAGAAAAGTCTTATTAAAAATTATGTGCAAAACAATTGCCACTGACAGAATAATGAATGTAACCCTACATCATCTTTTTAATATTAAATTACAATTAAATATCTGAGAATTTCAGTGCGTATCTGTTATTATTAGAAACTTTAAACACGGATTCTCTCTTACGTATTAAAAAATATGTTTTAAGAAATTGTAATTAAAAATTATATTGAATTAACAATTTTATAAAACTCATAACGTAAGCTAATTTCAGATTATACTTTTTAGCATAGAACTTTAAATAAGCATTTTATTGCACGGAAACATTAATAAGAATTGTCTTGCACTAAAAACTGAATAAGAATGATCTTGCATCTGTTTTTCTATAAGCATTATATGAACGGGAGGCGTCGATATACTGTCTGTGGTATTTATGTATTTTAATTGTTGTCAATCAGGAAGCAAATTATTTATTTTGATCTCTAAAAGTTTTAATTTATTAATATGGCCTAAACGTGCATGCCATAATTCTTGATTACACATTACATGCGTTTATTTATTATAAAATCTGTACATAATAAATTATTTAATGACTTACCATCTTTGTCGATCGTCACTTTTACATTTTCACAGAAAGTGACTCATCCCCCACAGCACCGAAACTTTCCTAAAAATTTATTAAATATTTACTTGCAATATTCGGAATATTTAATTGCAATGTTTAGTGAAAATTGTGTAAACATGTATATGTCCCGATTAAATAAGTGTTTAGCGCGAAACATTCCTAAATATTTCAATGAAATCTTCACCTAATTATAATTATAATTAGGCGAAAATCTTCAGGAAATGTTCACACTAAACAATAATTTAATCGGGACATATAAATCTTCGAAATTTTGAAGTGGAATACATGCCAGTAAAAAGCCTCAATTCGATTTTGAAAAATTTTGAAGAATTTTGGATTTACGAGGTTTTTAAATTTTTTTTTTAATTTTGAAAATGGTATATCTCTAAGGAAAATAAATGAAATTAAATGAAATTCTCAGGGAATGCTTATTAATTACAGATAATTTAAGAAATTTTTTTTAAACAAATTATTAAAAAAATAATTTTTAAATAAACAATTTTTTGAAAAGGGCCATTTTTATTTTTTTTAATAATAATTATTCGATTCCCACTTATTTCACGAGAAGTTTCCAATAGAAATAGAAAAAATTTTTTACATATTGTACCTAGAGATTTGTATTTTTTTCTAATTTTACAATTTACCGGACCTAACATAAATACCGATGCAAATTTAAAATATAATTATTATTGTTTAAGCAAGATTTAAACAAATTATTATTGTTTATTACTAACTATTTACAGAATAGTATACTTAAAAAATGCAGTTTTTTCTAATCATGCAAATTTACCAAACTTTTTTTATATGTCGATTTACATTAAAAATAAAATTATAATTTAAACAAAAATAAGAATAAGAATTTATTTAAATATGTTTAAAAAATAATCGTACTTTTAATTTTAATCTGGATAGCTCCATGCCAAAAAAATTAAAGTAGTGTCCTAGTTCTTCGATTGAGAATTTGTCACAGAATACTTGCAAATGAAAATTGTAAAAACGACTTTATAATTATTTGTTAATCATAGTTCTAAATATTAAATAAAAAACAAATTACCTATATTGAAAGCTTTTCAAATTTAAATGCATTCGGAGACATTAAAAACAAAAACACTTTATTGAGTTTACAATATTAAGTGAAATTAACTTTTAGAAAGTAAAGTAACACAATTAATATTTAATATAATTGTTGTTAACAATTATTTAAACAATTTTTAACTAATTTTGTTTTTTTGGAATTTTTTGTTCTTTTTTTTTGGCAATTACCAAAATTCAAATTTTTTGAAAGACAAATAATATAATTAGGGAAAATTTAACCAACCCTAATTAAAAGTTAATTAATAATTAAATAAATTCTTATTCTTATTTTCGTTTAAATTATAATTTTATTTTTAATGTAAATCGACATATTAAAAAAGTTTGGTAAATTTGCATGATTAGAAAAAACTGCATCTTTTAAGCATACTATTCTGTAAATAGTTAGTAATTAACAATAATAATTTTTTTAAATATTGATTAAACAATAATAATTATGTTTTAAATTTGCATCGATATTTATGTTAGGTCCGGTAAATTGCAAAATTAGAAAAAAATACAACTCTCTAGGTACAATATGTAAAAAATTAGTTATTAACAACAATAACAATAATTTGTTTAAACAAATATAAATTTAAAAAATGCAAAGTATTCTTACAAATTTATAGCCTGACATTCTCCAAAAAGAAAAATTGAATTCTGTTAAAAATCACGACTTATAGGTGACTTTGAACGTTAGTTTGTATGTATAGTATAGCAGGAAAATGCGCTTTTTATGGTGTCGCGCAAGGACAAAAAATTTAATATCTCCTAAAGTTTCAGACCCTCCATCGATTTTTCTTTTGGAAACTACTCGTGAAATAAGTGGGAATCGAATAATTATTATTAAAAAAAAATAAAAATGGCCCTTTTCAAAAAATTGTTTATTTAAAAATTATTTTTTAAATAATTTGTTTAAAAAAATTTTCTTAAATTATCTGTAATTAATAAGCATTCCCTGAGAATTTTATTTAATTTCATTTATTTTCCTTAGAGATATACCATTTTCAAAATTAAAAAAAAAATTTAAAAACCTCGTAAATCCAAAATTTTTCAAAATCGAATTGAGGCTTTTCACTGGCATGTATTCCACTTCAAAATTTCGAAGATTTATATGTCCCGATTAAATTATTGTTTAGTGTGAACATTTCCTGAAGATTTTCGCCTAATTATAATTATAATTAGGTGAAGATTTCATTGAAATATTTAGGAATGTTTCGCGCTAAACACTTATTTAATCGGGACATATACATCTTTACACAATTTTCACTAAACATTGCAATTAAATATTCCGAATATTGCAAGTAAATATTTAATAAATTTTTAGGAAAGTTTCGGTGCTGTGGGGGATGAGTCACTTTCTGTGAAAATGTAAAAGTGACGATCGACAAAGATGGTAAGTCATTAAATAATTTAATATGTACAGATTTTATAATAAATAAACGCATGTAATGTGTAATCAAGAATTATGGCAAGCACGTTTAGGCCATATTAATAAATTAAAACTTTTAGAGATCAAAATAAATAATTTGCTTCCTGATTGACAACAATTAAAATACATAAATACCACAGACAGTATATCGACGCCTCCCGTTCATATAATGCTTATAGAAAAACAGATGCAAGATCATTCTTATTCAGTTTTTAGTGCAAGACAATTCTTATTAATGTTTCCGTGCAATAAAATGCTTATTTAAAGTTCTATGCTAAAAAGTACAATCTGAAATTAGCTTACGTTATGAGTTTTATAAAATTGTTAATTCAATATAATTTTTAATTACAATTGCTTAAAACATATTTTTTAATACGCAAGAGAGAATCCGTGTTTAAAGTTTCTAATAATAACAGATACGCACTGAAATTCTCAGATATTTAATTGTAATTTAATATTAAAAAGATGATGTAGGGTTACATTCATTATTCTGTCAATGGCAATTGTTTTGCACATAATTTTTAATAAGACTTTTCTTGCACGGAAAATCGAATAAGAATTGTCTTGCACTAAAAACTGAATAGGAATGATCTTGCATTTGTTTTTCTATAAGCATTACATGAACGGGAGGCGTCGATATGTGAAGCTTGTGTATTTGAAAAACAAGCTCGTCTCCCTTCTTCAAAAATTAAAAATAAGGCTTATGTAAAAAGACCATTATTTGTTATTCATACAGATATTTGTGGTCCAATCACTCTCCAAATACAAATGATAAAAATTATTTCGTAAATTTTTGTAGATGAAATTACTCACTACACAGTTGTTTGCTTATTTTCTTATAAATCAGAAGTTCTCACATGTTTTCAAGATTTTGTTGATAAATGTGAAACACATTTCAATCTGAAAATTGATCATTTATATTGTGATAATGGGAGAGAATATTTTTCAAATGACTTTAAATCGTTGTGTTAATAAGTGTATACAATATCTCATATGTAAGGTGTAATAAGTAATAGTTTCTTATCAAGTCACCTTTTATCGGTAATTTATTATGGCCATAATTTTCTCGTATGCTGTTAAAAACATTTAGAATGATTGGAATAATCCTTATTATAATTTAAATTAGATGTAGAAATTGACTTAATAAGAAACTATTACTTACACCTTACATATTATATTTTCAGCCACAATTTGAAACTAAAAACTACATCTAATTAAAAAGGTATACAATATCATTAAACTGTACCACATAGTCCACAACAGAATTCTGTTACGGAGCGCCTAAATAGATCATTGACTGAAAAAGCCGGTGCAATGATACCTGGAGCAGTTTAAGGTAAAGAACTCTGTCATAAATCTATTCTCACGGCGGCATATATGCTTAACTTAACCCTGCAAAAACCATAACAGACAACAAAACACCCTATGAACTTTGGCACAACAAGTTGCCAAAATTAAATCACTTAAAAATTTTCGAATGTACTGTTTATGTTTTTCATCAGTGCCCGTGATGTAATTTTTGATAAAGTTAATTATAAAACTTCACGACCATCCTTATATAATAACAAAGAGATTGAATCACAAAATCTCAACACAAGAAGAACGAGAATTGATCCTTTGTTGGAAATTAGTAATAAACTCTCAATTGGTGTCAAACATAAACAAACTACAGCGGAGGGCAAGAATTAAAAACATGCCTTCTATTTCTTATTAATAAAAAAATAATGATACTGAAAGTTTTTACATGTGTGCTCAGTCTGCTGATTGTGACACTCAAAAATCATAAACTGGAATAAAAAAATGTGATGATAAACTACAGTGAGAGATGGCAATTAAGGAATAAATTGAATCTCTTTTACAAAATAATACTTAGACTATAGTTCCTTGTCCAAAAGATAAAAATATCGTTAATTATAGATGGACATTTGTTTTAAAACATGATGGTCACGGGAATCCGTCAAAATATAAGGCAAGGGTAGTTGCAAAAAGGTTTTAGTCAACAATACACCTCACGTCAGTTACTTATACTTCGAAAACTATACACATTTTATTCGCCAGTGTCCAATTGTAATCGCCACCCTGACTCTGAATGATCGTTAAATTCAATGTTTAATATTTAAAACAACCGAGTGATAATATCATATAATAATTAAATTACAAGAAATTAAACTTTACAGGATTATTTTATTAATATTTTAAATATAATAGGTTTTTCTTAATAAAATAAACAAAGTGATCCATTACGCCCCGGAGGTGTTTGTTGAAAATTTGGTTATTTTTTATCAATACCGTAAGTATTAAACGAAAATTGTCAATTGTTCTTTAAGAACAAATGTTTAAAGCTCAAAACCTGATATACAAAATTTTTTACAAGTAATTTTCAAAAAGATATAACAAAGAATTCAAAAATTTACTTTCGAGCGTCAAAATCACTTTTTCTACCATATTTTTAACAATAATAAATGAATAACAATGAAACTTGAATTTTTTAAAAATTATAATTTCAAATCTTTTAAAATTTAATTGATTTTAAAAATTGTAATTTAAAATCTTCTAAAATTTAATTGATTTTAAAAATTGCAACTGTAACTTGTTGAAAATACAATTATTCTCCCAAATTTTTAATTAAAATTATTTTAAGGGGTTACATATCTTTTTGGGACTCAAAAAATTGAAAAAAAAATTTATTGCTTATTTTAAAATTATATATTTTCGAGAATGTTTTCCCAAATTTTTATTGAAATCGGTGCATTGGAACCGAAGTTATTGATATTTTTAGCGCGGTACTCCTCAGAGGTCAGAACTGAACTTTAAACGCTATTATCCCTAAATCGGATTTTTTTAAAACTACTGTTACGGTGTGCATGATTTCTCCAAAACCGCAAAAGCTATCAGCTTGAAATTTATAGGGTTTCTTTATAGATATAATAGCAAGTTTGTAAACAAAGGAATTTTAATTTGTACCAAAATTTATATTTTTTGGTCAAAAAACAGTTTTTAAAAACCTAAAAATTCGAATTTTACTGAAAATCATTTGCCATTTCTAGAAATTTTTTTTTCTCAAAACCCTTCGTTCACGAACCAGATAACATAGTAAACTAAAAAATTTTCCTTTGCTTTTAATTTGAGTTATGTTGTTCCGATTATATCGTGCACATCGCAAGCCACCTTAAAAAAAGTGTTTTGGTAAAACAGCTACAGTTTCGACAAATGTTAATATTTTTTCAGTTTTAAGGTTGCTAAAATCTCATGACAACATGTACTATCAGGTACAATGTACATTATTTCATTAAAGTTTTAATGAGAACTGTAAAAATAATTATGAAAATCACTCTTTTTTGGTGTCGAAAAGGTATGTAACAAGTAATTTTAAGAAAGTTAAATAAATTAATTAAGTTAACGTATATTAAGAATAACAAAGTAGAGAAATAATAATCTATGAAAAAAATAAAACAAATTGAGAAATTCTTTGCGTACAAAAGGACACAATCTCTCTCTTACTTTTTCACTCTCTTCTTCTCTTTTTCATTTTTTGGTCTCCAATTCTAAAAACGTCAGTTTTCTTTCGTGTTCACGTATAGGTTTATACATACATATATAGAATATAAGCTAGGAAAAATATTACGATTGGAAATTGAGTATTGTACAAGCGACGGTTTGGATTACCCACTCAAGTATTGCCAAGAGAAATCGTCGATAGAATCCGTCACATATGTCAATACTTACAAATACTATCAAAATGACATATTTCCTCACACTCACGAATTTCAACATATGACAAGAGAAGTCATTCCAATTTCCATTCCTCTTTTTTTCTTTTTTTAGAAAAAAAATCTCTTCATGGATATGAGACCCTTCTTTCTCTGAAGATGAATCAGTACTTCTTTGCGAACTTCAAAAAAAAATATTCATTGATACTTTAAGCTAATTGACAATTAAAATCTTTAAAGAGAAATAAGAAAAAGCGAAAGAGTGAAAAAAATGGTATGTTTAATTCGCAAGGAAGAACAAGATGAAGGAAAAGCACACTAATTTTATTATCTTTTGTCCCATTTCATGCAAATCACGAAACAAATGACAAAAAGAGAAGCAGTCAAAATTTTCAAATTGTAACTGACTGAAAAGAAGTAGTGTAATTTTTGTGGAAAATTTTATAAGGAAATTAATTTTTTTTCGCTAAATGTAGAACATTTATTTTTGGATTTAGAAAGTAAAGTAGAAAATTTGTAGAATATTTAATAATTGTTATTTTAATTGAAAATTATATTATTTTTCTCTGTTTTTTGCGAGAAGGGAGCGTTGACAAATGATGTCACGCAATTTTTTCAGAGTTGAACCCTCCCTCCCTCCTGTCTCGCAATTTTACACAATATTACATGTGAAAAATACATTGTGTTACATTGAGTTTAGTAGAGGCCTACCCCCCAAAAGCGTGATATCATTTATTAACGCTCGCGAAACGAAAAAACCGTTAAATAAAAAAAATTGACTAACAATTTAAAAAAAATTTGTAAATAATTTAAATCTTTTATTGAATTTTTTTAAGAAAAAAATTTGAAGAATTTATATAAATTTTTTATTAAAAAAGAAACGTTATTAAAAACAAGTAGAAAGTTTTAATTTAAACCGGAAATTATTCATTTATATAACGACATGATGTTATTTAAATTTGTTTTGTCTGGGACATAAATTGTTATATGTGGAGAAAAACATTATAAAATATGTAAAGGTTGCAATGCCTTTCAGATGAAGTCTCTAAAAATAAATCTCCATCCGCTCTCATTTATCATGTGCAACATTTATGATTTTATTAAGCTTTGCGTAAAATATGCACGTTAAAAAATTCTTTTCTCTCGAATTCATTAAAAAAGGTGGTTGATTTGTATGCATTAAAAACTATTTTTCGAAACAACGAATTTTTTATTCATCTTTAATTACACTGAATTATCAAATGTGTTAATAAATTTATTACTAAACTTACCAATAAAATTAGTAAACAATTATTTACAAATTTATTAACAAACTTATTAAAAAATTTATTAGTAGTTTATTTACAAATTTAGAAATAAATTTATTTCTACATTTGCAGACAGTTAACATTAATAAACTTATTTATCAATAAATTTATTGACAAATTCATTAAGTTATTTATTTATAAACTAATTAAAAAATTTATTAAAGAATTAAACCATGTGTTATTAACAAATATTTCAACAATTTCCTTAAAGAATAAATTTATTAACGAATTGATTAAAATGTTTACACACGAAAGTTATTAACAAAATATATTCACAAATAGGGTCAGCCCTGGTACATCCGAACGCTAATTATTTCAGCTTAATTAAAATTTTAAAAAATATGTTAGACATGAGAATTTTTACCTTAGATCCTCTTCAAGAGATTCTAAGTATTATCCCATTTTCCGTTTGTTAATTAGCAACAGCATTAACAAAGATAACGAGTATTGCAAAAATGATTGAAAATCAAAGATGACACTCTTTCAGTACTTTGTCTCGTATTTGAAGAAAAAGAAGCTAAAAATTAATTTTATTATTTATAATTGTTTGTTATGAATACTAGAACAGAAACTATTTTTATTTTTGCCTTCTGTTAACTTTTATTAATAATATTAGACCGTTCGTATTTACCCCGGAAAATTGGAAAACCGGGGTAAATCCGAACGGTATTTTCAATAATTTTTTCTTATATCAGAGCCACACAAAATTGTTTTTATTTGATTACACTATTATTTTAACATTATAAAAGTACATAGAAAAAAGTTTTTCTTTCTATATGTATCCTCGTTAATAATTAATTATTATTTTGCCAAATGGTTTGTTGAAAAAAGTTTTTCAGGATCTTAATAAAACTTAGTATTCTGGGGTTTTTGGGGTCACTGATTACCAATTTGAAGTCAGTTTTTCAAAATTCAAAATAGCGGATCCAATATGGCGGACGAAAATTTAAAAATTCATTGGATTCGCTCGAAAATCGTTACTGGGGGATTTCAGGGTCGCTGATTACGAATTTAGAGTTAGTTTTTTAAAATTCAAAATAGCGGATCCAATATGGCGGACGAAAATTAAAAAATTCATTGGATTCGCTCGAAAATCGTTACTCGTGGGTTTTCAGGGTTGCTGATTACGAATTTAAAGTCAGCTTCTCAAAATTTAAAAAATCACTTAAAAATTAAAAGAAGCAAATTAAAATTTCTAAAACTGGAGGAATTTTTATGAAATTTGTGTATTATATTGTACCCGCCATTCTGAACGATGAAGCTCTGATGCCCAATTCGTCATCAGCGACCCCGAAAACCCCCAAGTAACGATTTTCGAGCAAATCCAAAGAATTTTTTAATTTTCGTCCACCATATTGGATCCGCCATTTTGAATTTTAAAAATCTGACTTCAAATTCGTATTCAGCGACCCCGAAAACCCCCAAATGGCAAGATTCAAACAAATTTGATTATTTTTAAAAATAAGTTTTAGGAAAGTCTGCCATATTGAATCCGCCATTTTGAATTTAAAAAATTTGACTTTTATTTTTGTATTTACATTCAATCACTCCAAAATACTTTCTGTACCAAGTTTTGCAAAAATCCGTTATGATTTGATAAAGTTATTTAAGATTTTAATTGTGTAATGCATTTTAATTTTTAACCTGTTTGATTTTTGTATTTATATATGATGCATTATTACGTAATAGGTTTATTATCGTATTTTTTGAGTTTTTATATAAGTTTAACAATTGCAATACTTTAAATTTATTTTCCCTAAGATTTTTCTGAAATACAGTGGCGTTCGTATTTACCCCGGTATTTTTGGAAAGTTGCAAAATATCGGGGTAATTTTTGTAGAGAGATAAGCATTTTTTTTCATTTTTGAGAGTATAAACATTTTCATGCCGTTATAACAAAATTTCAAAATTCATTCAAAAATAAACAAAAGCTGATGATGATAATAAAGTGGTTTAATTTCTGATAACAAGTTTTTAAACTATTTTACAAACAGGAAAATGATTGTCATGTTAATTAAGTTTCTAATTATTAATATATTATTACAATGTATAATAAAATGAGCTATCATGTTTTATTGTCAATTATTTATGTTCTCTTTCTATAATATCCCAGGCGTGAAAGACCAATGCTGACGATGGGTTGAAGCTGACGCTTCAAGGCATTTCTTTGAAAATTTCCCTGAAAATTCATAAAATTCCTAAATATTTCTCATAGAAATGTTTGTAAATTTCATTCTTACCAAGTATATATAAAAAAAACTTGTACAAAAAAATGCACAAAATAGACGAGAAACCTTTATGGCTGGTCATCCTAAGTGAAACCAGATGTGTCAAACTTTTCGAAACGAGAAAATATATCTAAAGATCTTGCTCAAGAATGAAAATATTTAACTGTACACAAAATGATTTTTCTAAGAATATAGTTTTACTCTTTATTTATAATTTAAACTTTTAAATAAATATAAAAATCAGAATATCATAAATATTTAATATTATTAATATAATACTTCCTTATATTTTAATTTCAATATATTATATTATAAACATAATACAATATTAATAATATTAAATTAATTTGAAATTTTATTATAAACACTAAAAATTTAATGTTTTTTAAATTCACTGTAAACATTTTAATTTTAATCTATACCTTAAAAATATAGCAAAATATTATTTATATCAATTTGTCCAGTTAAAATTGATTAAAAGTTTAAATTATAGAAGTAAATATAACTATTTGCTTTTGTATTTATTTATTTACAAACTATCTATTATAAAAAATATTTTTGTAGTTGTAAAATTAACTCAAGTCTAACATTCAGTAAATAGTTCCTAAGTATTACTTTGAACTTAAAGCGCAGACGCAAGTCTCAACTGACAAATGCAGGATATGAAAAAAATCTTGAAAGTATCTAAAAGAATATAAAATGTTGTTTCAGGACTTGTTAGATTTTAGGGAGAACTAATTCTAAATATGCTCTTGGACACAGCAGAGTTTAAAAGTGTTTAAATATCCTTTACTAGGTCTTAGTAGACTTTAAGTAGAATTTATAGGATCTAAACGTACTTATAAAGAAGTTAATATGCTCTAATAGATCTTAAATCAATTCTAAATTTCGACTCGGGGAAGCAGTCTTTAAAACACTGTCACTCAATGTTGGGTTAATATTGGAGACCAATGTTCGTCCCATGCTCGATTCAAGACTTGATCAATCTTCGTGTGTAAAGCTTGAATATCCAATCTTTATTCAAGCTTAAATCAAGGCTTGAATCAACCATGATACAATATTCAGTTTATTTATTACCGTATGCACTAAACAATATATTGTCCATCAATAATTTTGAAATAATATAAAAAATTATCTAAATTAATAAATAATTATTAAATAATTTATTAATATTTACAGTTAATATATTAAATGTAAATATTTAGAAATTATAAAAAAATATAAAATAGACTTCCAATAAAAAAGTTCCTGATATTTTCGCATAAAATACATGTTTTGTCCTTTTTTGAAAATTTTGTTTTTTTTTAACTTTTAGCCTACTAAAACTATTTTCTGATAGGTGATAAGTATTAGATAAGTTAAAGTATAGGTAAACAAGTAATTTAGTAAATAAAAGATCTTTGTTTATTTAACAAAATCTTTAGAATAGTTGTAAAGTTAAAAAATTGAAATTTCAAAAAAAAAAATTTTTTGTGTATTTCATGTGAACGGTCTTCTTTTTTGACAGACTACTTGCCCAATGTTAAATAAATAATTTTTAAACAAATAAACCTAAAAAAAAATTTTTAAATACATGTAAAAATACATTTAACTTTTCGCCCCAGGGTGCGTTTTTGGCTTTAACAACAAATATAAAAAATCTGACTAAAGATATTTAGCAAATACCTTTAGGTATCTCTTCAGGGGACCCAAATAATGAAGTAAAAAAATCGCGGTGAGGATAAATGCAAAAAATATACTTAAAAGTTGATATTTTCTTTTTCGAAAAAATTTTCAAAAGTAGGTTGAAAAAAAACTTTCAATATAGACACCACAAAAATTAACAGAATTGCACACAACTCCGGACATTTATTTAGGGTGATAATACCCTTCTATAATTAAAATTACAATGCTCTAACTATTCCCGTTCGAAAGATAATGAATTTTAACGGTTTTGGCAGTTTAACTTTTCGCCCCAGTCTCCCCTATTAAAAAAATAAATATTAATAAATAATTATTTATTAATTTAGATAATTTTTTATATTATTTAAAAATTATTGTTATTATTAAGTACTATCATAATTATATAATATAATACAATAAGTATTATTATTAATTATTATTATTTATAAATAAGTCAATTGATGAAAATGAAAACATTCGGACAAAGTAACAAATTTTATTGACTCTAACTATCTATTGACTTATTTATGAAATATCTCGGACGTTAAAGATTATTTAATTAATTATTATTATTTAAAATAATAATACTATAATTATAATATTAAGATATCAATGGTAAATAAATATTAATAATTATTTAGTGTATAATATTTACATTAATGATATTATATTATAAATAAAGTTAAATCTTACATTATTTTTTTGTCACAGTGTCAAATTATTATTTACAAATTTCAAGAGTTTCGCTTTCATTTGTGCAAAAAATTTTTAGTGATCAAAAACTTCCAGTGTAAAAATTGTTAATTAGGGTGTAATAAATATTTATGCCGAGTATTTTTACACTAGGATTAACCGTTTAGTAAATATTATCAAAAATAAATATTGTAATATGAAATAATTTATAAATATTTATATTTAATATTGTTCAGTGCACACGGTAATAAAGAAAGTGAATATTTTATTTTCGCTTACGAAGCTTGACTCAGTCTAGAATCGAGCATGGAACGAACATTGGTGTCCAATGCTGAATCAATGTTGAGTTACCATGCTCTGGCATTCATATACTTGATAAAAAAGGATCCCTTCCAACCGTCGTTGGCCTTGCGGTTTAAATAGGTGCGTTTATAGGGGTGTACGGGTATGCGTCGGGGTGTTCGATCCCACATGGGTCAGAATTTCTCAAACGGATCACTTAAAAAAAAATATTTTTTATTTTCATCCGAAATAATTTGTTTTTACTCCTGGTAGAGTAAAAGAAAGACCCTGAAAATTGTAGACCAAAAGATTTTTTTTGTTAATGTTATAAACAATTTAATTTTTTTGTAGTCTTAAATTAAAAAAATTTTTTCTCGAAATCCAGTTGACCGATTTTAAAAATTCAAAAGGGGTTTTCTTCTTCTTGAAACAAAGTATTTAAAAATAATTTTTTTTTTGAAAAAAATTAATTTTTAATAGTTTTTTATATAATTTGTTTATAAATTGTTAATAACAAATTGTGTTCTGCGCCTCTTAGAAAAAAAATAAAAATTGTATTGTATTGCCAATATCCCCCTGAGAAAAAAAACGTTTAGAAAAAAAATGTACATCAATTACAAAAAAAGTTATTAAATAATTAGTGTCGCGGTGCAGAGCGATATATGACTCGCAAGCACGGCTCTCATGGCACATGTGTGCACTGGCGCTACACTATAAGTTTGTATAAATTCTAACAGTCTCAACATTTAAGGAAAAAGTAATACAGTTTAATTATTTGTATATTTATATAACATTTTGTTTAAAAAATACTAATATTACAATATACCTAATAAAATAACAATATAATTATATATAGAGTTTAACGTCTTGTATCGCTTTGTACGGCCGCGGTTATTATTTACTAACTTTTTTCATAATTAACGTGGGCAGATCACAATTTGTTATTAACATTTTATAAACAAATTATTTGAAAAACTATTAAAAATAAATTTGTTTAGACACGAAAATTATTTTTAAATACTTTGTATTACAAAGAAGAAAATCCGATTTATTATTTTTAAATCGGTCAACATTATTTCAAGAAAATTTTTTTTATTTAAGTCAACAGAAGACTAAATTGCCAAGAATATTAACAAAAATTTTGTTGTTCTAGAATTTTCGGGGTCTTTTTTGTACTTAACGAGAAGTAAAAAAAATTATTTTCGGACTTTTTATAACAACGACGGTGAACGAAATAATTTCAGATTCGAAATTTGAAAAACTTTAATGACGAACTATTTTACTAATGAGTTTTCATTTATTATTATTTTCGAAAAGTTTTTTAAAATTCTTAGCAAAAATTCAATTGTTTTTATAAATAATAAAATTGTTCGGAATACTTCAAGTACTTTAATAAACAATGAACTATTTATATTTATATTTTTAAAATAATTGTTAAAAACAATTATAAATTTTCATTTTTTAGCAATCGCTTTATTTAATCCTTTTGAAGTATAGACTTTAAGCTTTAATTTAAAAAAAATTCACTTCATTATCTTTATTTGTTTCAAAGTAATAATAAAACAAATTTATTTTTAATAGTTTTTCAAATAATTTGTTTATAAAATGTTAATAACAAATTGTGATCTGCCCACGTTAATTATGAAAAAAGTTAGTAAATAATAACCGCGGCCGTACAAAGCGATACAAGACGTTAAACTCTATATATAATTATATTGTTATTTTATTAGGTATATTGTAATATTAGTATTTTTTAAACAAAATGTTATATAAATATACAAATAATTAAACTGTATTACTTTTTCCTTAAATGTTGAGACTGTTAGAATTTATACAAACTTATAGTGTAGCGCCAGTGCACACATGTGCCATGAGAGCCGTGCTTGCGAGTCATATATCGCTCTGCACCGCGACACTAATTATTTAATAACTTTTTTTGTAATTGATGTACATTTTTTTTCTAAACGTTTTTTTTCTCAGGGGGATATTGGCAATACAATACAATTTTTATTTTTTTTCTAGGAGGCGCAGAACACAATTTGTTATTAACAATTTATAAACAAATTATATAAAAAACTATTAAAAATTAATTTTTTTCAAAAAAAAATTATTTTTAAATACTTTGTTTCAAGAAGAAGAAACCCCCTTTTGAATTTTTAAAATCGGTCAACTGGATTTCGAGAAAAAATTTTTTTAATTTAAGACTACAAAAAAATTAAATTGTTTATAACATTAACAAAAAAAATCTTTTGGTCTACAATTTTCAGGGTCTTTCTTTTACTCTACCAGGAGTAAAAACAAATTATTTCGGATGAAAATAAAAAATATTTTTTTTTAAGTGATCCGTTTGAGAAATTCTGACCCATGTGGGATCGAATATTTCTTCGTTTTCGTTTCTAAGCGATATATAAAATAATAAAATTGTGTGTTGTGTTGTGAATAAAAAATGTGAACATAATTGTAAATAATATTAAAAGTCTGTTAAAAAATCAAGAAAAGAATGTACTAATTAACAGAAAAATTGTCTTTTTTTACTAAAATTATTTTTTTAATGTTACTATTTCAAATGACATTTATTTTTAGTAATATATTATTTACATGAAAATAATATATAATTATAATATTTATAATACATTTATAAATTATAAATTTTAATTTATAAATTATAATACATTTATTGTTAGTAATAATATATTATTTATGCGGAAATAATACATAATTATAATAGAAGTAACTTTTTGTCATTAAACTTATACACGCATATAATATGGTTAAAAATAATAACAATAATATTTATTATTATTATTATTAAGAATGAATATATTCATATTATATAGAAGAAACGCGAGAGACGCTTAAATTTGGGAACAGTGAAAGGAGTCTTGTTCAGTCCTGCATCAGGCTTCCGCAGCATGCTAGCATTGATTTAGTTTTGGTGTCCAATGCTCAATCAAGGCTCGCGCTGCAGTCTGGAATCAGTGTTACATTAAAGCTTCGATCAGTCCTGCTCTCGCTGTCTCACTAAGGCTCAACGAATATTGACTAATGCTCAGTCAATCTTTATAAAGCCTGAACTCGGCGTCACTTCGCGCCAGGGATTCCAATCATCGTTTTGCATATTCACGTATATTCAAACCCTCTCCCTCCTCTCTCAATTCTCAGGGTACAATTATATATATTTAACATTCTTATTATCTTCTCAAATTAGAAAAAAAAACTTTATTATAATAATTGATATTTATCTGAGAAATAAATTCTAAAAAATTTTATTTT
This sequence comes from Leptopilina myrica (nomen nudum), assembly GCA_032872475.1. Taxonomy (NCBI): domain Eukaryota; kingdom Metazoa; phylum Arthropoda; class Insecta; order Hymenoptera; family Figitidae; genus Leptopilina; species Leptopilina myrica (nomen nudum). Next base: position 36,427,551 of record CM065458.1, on the reverse strand, counting down.
ACAATTCTATAATTGTTTTCAAAAGAACACAATTAACTTTGTAAGAAATCCGTTTTATTACTTAAAAAACAGATTTTTATAAAAGGGGATACTTTGTCGGTCCGTTGCAAAAGTTGTTTCTGATTCAAAATTAACGGGGCAGAAAAAATTAAAACTTTTAGACTTTTCATCATATGGGTGTACTAAACATAAATCAACTTTCATCTGAATAACTTCTCAGAAGAACCACAGAAATTCACATTACAATTTTTAAATTCGTTTTTTTAGAAATGAAAATTTCGATATTTTTTAAAATTATTCACAGTAAAGTCCCTTAAAAATTTTTTCTTTTTTCTTTTTTGTTTTAAATAACTCTATAATAAATAAATTCATTAATCTCAATATATCAAAGAAATAAATTTTTCTCTTCATTTCATATGTATTTCAAGAAGATTGTCATTTAAAACCTGGAGTTTAACGAGTACAATTTATTCGTGTGACAATATCCTTATGTTTTTACTGTAAGAAAAAAAAGTTTTAAAAAAACTTAAATGTAGGTTATTCTTACCTTGCATTTTGGATATTCCTCCTCAGGATTTGGCCTCTTCCAACCCAATAACGGTGGAATACACACCAATGCCGATAATAGCCATACAAGTGCAATCATTAATACCGCTCTTGCCGGTGTTCGTTTCTTCAAATAAGCAATTGCTTGCGTTATACTCCAAAACCTGTCCAAACTAATTAGACACAAGTTCATAATACTCGCCGTACAAAGTAAAACATCCATTGCCGAATAAATGTCACACCACCAATATCCAAATATCCAATATCCCATTATTTCATTAGCTAATGAAAATGGCATTATAATAAGTCCCAAAAAAAAATCCGCCACCGCTAAACTCGCAATAAACCAGTTTTGTATATTTTTTAATGCCTTCTCAGTTGCTATTGCAATAATAACAAGCATATTACCAACAACAATCACAATCATCAATAATGTTACCACAATTGATGCAAATACTATTGTCGGTAAACTATAACCCGATGGGTACATACTGAGTAAAATAAATGTCTCATTCTCCATACTTTTATTACAAGGGTAAAATAATGTATCATTTAACGATGACGATGATAAATTAAATGTAAAATTAAAATCCTCTAGGGGATTATTAAAGTCAAATAGAAGATTGTCCTCAATTGTAGTCATATTGTAAACACTTTTTTCCGTTTCAGTATTAATTGTCCTCTCACAACCACTCTCACAATCACAGATTAATTTTCTTTTATTATTATTTTTTTTTTTAGTATTAATATTATTTTTATTATTATTATTTTTATCGGTAATCACTATATTATTAACTGTGATTTCTTCTTGGTATTCGATTGTTGGTGTTGTTGTCGAGGATGTTGGCGTCGTTGATGATGATAATGCTGATAATGATAATTCCGATGACGACAATCCTGATGATGACAATTCCAATGACAATTCTGATGATGTCAATCTGGAATATTCTGGTAATTCTGATAATTCAAATGATGACAATCCTGATGACGATAATTCCACTTGTAATCCTGATAATTCAGCTAATTTTGATGATGACAATTCAGATAGTTCAGATAATTTCGATGACGACAATGATGATAATTGAGATAATTTCGATGAAGACAGTGAGGAGAATCTTGATAATTCGGAGAATTTTGAGGATGACAATTCGGATAATGACGATGACGAGGAAGGAAAGTTTATTATTGGTAATGGTGGTGATAACTGTTGATCGGTAATCGTGGTGGTTGTTGTTGTTGCTGTTGATGTGAATTTGAAGGACAATGCTGAAGATGACGAGCGACCAGTAACGAGAGCAACATTCCACGTGTTCATGTTACCCTCATCAATGTTGGTCGCCGATTTTCGACTACCGGCGCCGATGCTCATTATGCTGCCAATATTCGGCATCACTTGCACCTGCGAACCAATTTGCAGGTGCTATCTTGCTGGTTCTAAGAAACAGCACGATCGTATCCTGGGCGTTACTTCCAGGACAAGCAACAGTAACAATAGCAATAGAAAATTTGTAATGTCCTCGCATCTTGTGGACAGAGTCGACATGCCTCCTTTTCAGGACGATCCTCTCATTATCAATATTTGTAAAAAATTGTATTCACCAAGAAGAAGAAAATTAAAAAACCACTTTTGCTTTTTTTTCTCTCCCGAGAAATTTAATTTTTCTCCGAAGGTTAATGAAACTTTTACACTTTTTTTGATTTAGAATTTATCAAGAATAGTTTTGTTCCTGATTTAGAATTGTCTTTCTTTTTTAAATTCCTGTTTCTTTCGTCTCTTTTAAGTACTAATCTATGTGTCTGATAATAAACTAACTTAATTTAGAATTTCTCTTCTACTTTTATCGTTGTTGATAAGAAATCAACTTGACGTGTTTAATATAAAGATATTTGGATAAGTTGTTATTTTTGGAATTTCCGTCTTACTACAAGGGACATAATTTTTTTCTCCTCCCCCTAAAAAAAGAAAGAAAGAGACAATTTTAGAAAAAAAGAAAATTGGTCCCTGTTTATTTCTAGTGTTTATTAATTTTTTTTCTTTACATCTTATTTTTATTTCTTACTTCTTACTGATTACTCATTCCTTACTCTGACTTCTTTACTTTGCTACTAATAAACTAGTTCACTTATTGCTATTCCTTTTCCTTCTTCACTTAAACAATAGTAGTGAAGATAATCGATAATACAAGATTTTTCACATATATGGACACTATATATATATTTTTCTTAATATATATATATTATGATTATTCGCCAACAACGTTTTTTCAATCAAGTTTTTACACTAATAATGCACGCGGGCTAATTAATTATCGCACCGAGGCTAAAAGGCTAAGCTTGGAATACCCGTACTGCTCCGACCTGCTCCTCTGACTTGTGTACGACAAAAAATGGTAATTTTTTCTTTTAACAAAGAATCATTTAAAGAATTTTCTTCTTCTTTTTCTCCTTCTATATAATCTAGTTTTGAAGAGAACAAAAATTTATAGTCAAAATATGTTTTTTTTCATTATTATTATTTACTTTTTACAAATTTGGGTAATTTTTCTTTTTATAGAATCTATTTTCTGGATTAAGAGGAATATTTTACAAGTTTTATTAGTTTTTATATAATAAAAGGATTTTTCTGTTTTCTTTCGTGGGGTAAAATATGGAGAAAAAGAGTGAGAGAGAAAATATTGGAAAATGACGCTTGTTTTCGTTCGTTATCCAGTTAATCGAATTATACAAATCGTGAATAATCCTCTTATGTGCTGCTATTTACATGTGTTTTTCAATTTAAGGGGAGAGACTTTCTTTGATCATGTGTTTCTTTCTAAAAAAATTCATATAATTTCTTTTTACACTTTTTTGTATTAGGAATTAAATTTCATGTGGATTCAAATTCTTTCTATCAGTTTTTTAAATTAATAAATGTTGCAATTTTTTATTAAGGGAGAATTTTGCAGTTGTCTTTTAATTAAAAATTACCGTCTTTTTTTAAAATTCTCTATTTAAAATCTTTAATCTGCAGTTGCCTTTTTCTACAAAAGTTTCACAGTTAAATTATCTTTGCTTTTCCCATCAATTCAGTTATTTTCAAATTTTTCTCTCTATTCAATTGTCTCCGATTTCCTTTCTTCAATTCAATTATATTAAATTTTTTCTTTAATTCAATTACATTAAATTTGTTTTTTAATTAAATTGTCTCGTTCTTTTCTTCAAATAAATTGTCGTCAAGTTTTCTTCAATTAAATGCTTCTTAATTTCTCCTGAATTAAATTGTCTTCAATTTTTTTCATTTAAATTGTCTCGGATTTTTCCTTCAATTCCGTTGGTCTTCGATTTTGATTTTAATTTAATTGTTGTGGACTATATTTTTCCTTCAATTCTAAATAAGCAGCAGTCTCTTTTTTTGAGGCAAGTATCAAATTCCTGAGTAGAAAATAGGAAATGGGTTCTATTTTTCTCACTTTCCATTAATTCGTAAAGGAAAGAAATTAATTCTAATAAAGTCCTTTTTAAATTTTGTTTCACGAAAAAAAAAATTTTTTACTGGGATTTTTTGGGGGTAGGGAAAATTCCAAAAAATCGGGTTCTTCACCTTTGATAAAAAGATGTTTGCCACTGGACGACTATGTCGTCGACGTTATGCAGGATAAATAATCTTCTCGCATTGTGTTCCTAATTCGAACGAGTTTCCTAAAGATGTTTTTGTTTTTTATAACCCCCACGTTGTACGAGTTCAGGAACTATATAATATTTTCGAGAAAAAAATCCCCCTTAAAGGTTTTATCACTTTTTTAGCCACCAGAAAAAAAGAACAAAAAAATTACACACTCCCGAAATAAAATTGTCTACTTGTTGGTTTATTCTTTCCTTACTCGTTGGGTTAATAAAGGAAAAAATTCTGTAAAATGAAAAAAGTTTTCTTTCGGTCAAAAAAAGAATTTTTTTTCGTCATTGATTTCTTGGAGGGAGAAAATTAAGAGGAGATTTTCGTGGTTTAATTGTTCGTTCATCCCGTGTTTAAATGATGTGCTTAAAGTAAATTATGTTTTATGATGCGTCACGATATATATATATATATATATATATATATACGAGAAGAACACTGGCTTGAGTATTCAGACGGGACACGTACCATAGGATCACGACCCATTAAACCGAGTAAATCCGAGCGCGCATGACGATGACTTGTCGACTTTGTAGCGGCACACTGCTGACTGACTCTCTGGGAAAAGAGGAGAATGATTCAGACAGGGGATGATCCTTTGAGTAGGATATGTTTGAAAGGGGTGGGGGTAGAAGTCGAAAAATACGAGAGAGAAAGAGGAAGGAAGGAACAATTTTCCAGTTGCCAAAGAAAATTGTTAAAAAAGACAAGCCACAAACAGCGAGGGAGTATTATATACACACACACACACACACACACATATATATATATATATATATATATATATATATATATATATATATATATATATATATACAAACGTAGATTGAGAAAAATTGAGAGAAGGAATTGAATCTTCATTCAGTGGGATTGCACACGTGGTTTTTGAAATTGAGAAAACCCATCAAGCATTCTCGAGGTGGTTTCGACAATACTAGCACCTCTACTTTTCATGCTCGACAAATTTATCTCTAGAATATTTATAATAATATATATGCTAGAAAAATTTTTGAAATATGGGAAAGAACTAAAATCTTAATCTCTTGATAAAAAGATAATAAAATAGAAGGCATTTTTTCTTTTATGAAATTTTTGGATAAATTTTACTTTACTTTTTCTTATATTTTCTATTAAATTTCATTTCTATTTATTACAAAAAAAGTTTTTTTTCAATTGCAAAACTTTGATTTGTTTATAATAACCTTAGGTATGATTAGCAACAAACAAAATATTTTTATCTCAAACGGTTTTATAGTTATTAAAAATTGAAAAGTGTCCGACTATTATCAGGTTTACCATAACTAATTGTTTTACTATTTTATGAAAATGGATGCAAATTATTTGAATAAAATTATGTAATTTATGACATCTTTTTAATAGTACTTATTTTTAAGGACGAGGATTGCAAAAAATGAAGTAAAAATAATTATAGTAATAGAAATATTAGATAACATTAATAATATTTTTAATAATGATACTTTTAAAATCTGTATGTGTGTATCAAATAGTAATAATAAGTGAAATATTAGTTTGTAAAAGTAATAGTAAAAAATAGTCGAAATTAATGATAATAATCATAACAGAAAAAGTAATAAATAGTAAAAATCTGTATTGTGATAATAATATTAGTAATTGTAATGGTGCCAAAAACGATATTAAATAGTAAAAGTAGTAATAGTGTTAGTAGTAAAAATAGTATGTAATAGCAACAGTAACAGAAATAGCAATAAATAGTTGAGAATAGGAATATTGACAGCAATATTAATAATAACAAAAAGAATAATGATTAGTAAAAGTAGAAATATCAATAGTAACAGTAATAGCAATGAAAACAGTTACAGAAATAGGAATAGTAGTAAAATATTTAAAGTAATAGAAACAGAAGAAGAGTTGTAGTAATAATAATATTAGTAGCAAGTAGAAAAAAAAAGAAATAGTAGTAAATAATTAACATTATTAGTGTGAATAATAGTAACTGCAACAGTAACAGTAAAAGAAATTATAATAAATTCTAAAAAATAATAGTGATTTTAATAATATCAGGAATAGTGACAGTATTTGAAATGATATTAAACAGCAAAAAAAATCACTAAAATTATTAATAGTAATAGTTTTAGTAATAGTAACTGTAATAAAGTAAAAAAAGCAATAGTAATAACAGTAAAAATAGCACTAATAAAAACAGTAGTAATAGTAAAATAATTACAAAATCAAATGTCTAAGAAATTATAATACAAACAGTAAAATATATAATAAATTAATAATAATAATAAAAATAGTAATAAAAATAAAAGAAAAAGTATATACAATAAAAGTACTAATATCCGTAAACACTAGGACAATAGAAGTAAGCGATACAACCAGAGAAGATTGAAGGAGCTAAAAATAGATTAAGAAGCTACAAGTATTGAGAAAATAGATTAAATTCTAAAAATTACTATCAAGAAAATAGAATTTGCAGAAACTGTAAAATACTAAAATGAAAAAAAATAGGAAAAGGAAATTTTTTTTACTACAAACTATTTATTTTAATTAATGCAGCATTATTAATCAGGAAAGGAAGAAATTACTACCAGAAAAGAAAAAATTAGTATAAGAAAAAAATTAATGCCAGTAAGAAATTAATAACAAAAAGGAACAACTTAGTATTATAAGTGGAAATGTATTACAAGAAAAGGAAAACTATTCGTATCAGGAAAGAAAATAAATTGGTCGAGGAAAAATATATTTCAAGGATAAAAAGAAAATATATTTTCAAAATATTAACAAAAGAATATTTCTTGTTTCATTAGGAGAAAACAAAATTGGTCCAGTACCGAGAAAAACGTAGTCAGAGTTGCCGGACTTTGGAGGAGTTTTTTTTAATACACGCAATGTTTTAAAATTCCTTCGCTCGTAATGTGTTTTATACATTTATATCAATTTTCTCCTTTTTAGCGCGCAAAAAATATTTTCTTTCTTCTCTCTTTTTTTGTTATTTCTAAAGAGAAGCTTTGACTAGCCCATTGAAGAGGCTGTCTGCACCACGACGAGTCTTACGATCAACTGTATGGCAAAATTCGAAGCGCTTTTCGTTGGTGCCGAGGGTGGTGAAAAGGGGTTAGAAGAGGGTGTGAGGGGATAGAGTTTATACATGAGAAGCAAGCGCAGGCGTCAAGTTAAAGTCCGACTGTAGCACCACACTAAACTACGTTGTTGGCAGTCGACTTTGGTCCATTGACCAATCAATTTTGTTCGTTTAGAAAAAATAAATGCGAAAAAATTTATTACAAAACTAAATTCTTTTTTGATTTATAGTGTTTGTCAGGGTATTGAGGTAAGCTTGAAAAGATTTTTTTTGTTTGAAATATATGATAGTGATGCTGAATAGAAAAGAGATGAGTTTGTACCTTTTTTAGTTTTTTATGATGAAGAGGATTATGTAATAATTTTTTAAAGCTCATATGTCTCTTGGACTTGTGAAATTTGTAGTTGTTGTATGAATGAGGGATCATGTAGAAGCGGCTGTTGCCATTCTCATCTTGAAATATGCACAGTACACTTGCTCACTATTCTGTCCATGATTAATTACAAGCTCTCTTGGTACAAGGTGATCGCACGAGTTATCGTCTTGTTATGTATACTTATATACTCGTTTTGCATCATTGAAGGAGCTGTGTTTTTCGATAAAATGAGAGGTCACTTTAAATAGATTATTTGTAAATATTAATGAAATATTGATGTATTATTCATTGGAATAATAATTTAGGAAATAGTGTATTTTTTCAGTGTATTCTTCATTTATTAATCATTTATTATTAATAGTTCTAGGCAATATTATAAAATATATGACTATGAAATATAATATTTTTATTTAGAACGTTAAAAAAAGGATTTTGTAGTCTTAATATAATGCAGAGTGAAACGTTGCATTTTATACATTTCAGAAAATTTCACTACTTTTTTCCCTTCAATACAAGGAAGAAATGCATATTCATTTCAATTATCTACTTTGACAAATTTGATACATTTAGGAGAATAAATAATAAACATTATTTAACTATTTTTGTTTGGAAAATGAAGCATTGTTTTATTACAATATTATATAGGGGATAGTGGGGCAAAATAGGGTAGCTTTTTGAAATTGGCTGCTTACAGACAACAAAACAAATAAATTGATTCAACAAAGTATCAGAAGTCTTTTTTGTACACTTAGCTTTGAGAAAATTAGTACATTATCGGCGAAAAAAGTTTTGAACCAAGTTGTATCGTATTTTTTGAGAAAGGGCTAAACCCCCATTTTGCCTCACCTGTAGGTGGATATCAAATAACTATACAAAACATGGAATATGTTTTCAAAATTTATAAAATTCTTGTTATATATGAGATTATAAATACAAACAAAAAGTAGGGGAGGGTGGGGTAAGGATAGTTAAGGGGCAAGGATAATAATTAGTTGCTGTTATGCTTATACTGCTTGCTCAAAAATCGCGTAATTCATGGCATATTTTTGTTTTAACACCAAAAGAAGATTTTAAAAATTGCAAGTCAATCTGTTACCATTTGCGAAGTTGGGAGATTATTTTTGAAAACAGTCTGTTTTGCTAAAATGTCAAAGTAATGTTTATCATATTGTTTTCTACATTAGAATTTCAGAATATTTATTTACATAAGTGTTTTCCGGGGTGAAATTTCCTGCTGAACACGAATATCGTATTTATTTTCAAATTAATTCACGTCGTTCCTTAAAATTTAGAATAAACTGGAATATGGGCTCACGGGGCAAGGATAGTTAGAGATAATACTGCACGGTAAAATCATGTTAATGACATTGCAAATTTTAAAAAGTGTTTAATTGTTCTTTTTAGGTTGATATACATAACGGTGCGTAATTATATACGGAAAACAAAGCTTATGACCAAGAAATTAGTGATCGTCTGAAAAAATTAGTTAAATCTCTGATTCTAGTTCAGATGAATTTTAATACAATAATTGCAATTCAGAAAATGTTCCATACATATTTTTAGTACTTGAGTTATCAATATTGAATAGTCTAAATCAAGTAAAATAAAGAAAACAAAAATTTACTGATTTTCTATAACATTTTTAGCATTCGAATTCTTTAAACTATCCTTGTCCCGGTACTGGGACAAGGTTAGATAAAAAATTTTGTTCACTTTTTCATGTATATCTCGTAGGGATTTGAGTCTACAGTAAAATAATGTACAGCAAAATTGTAGCCAAATAACCAGGCTTTCCAAAAATACTTCTCACTTGCAGATACATATTCAAGATTGGCCGCTGGATCCAAAAAGGTTTTATCTAACTATCCTTGCCCCATCCTCCCCTAGTATTCTGTATTATCATGAAAAAAGTAATATTTTTTAAAATTTAGCAGAAAACATGGATTATGCAAAATATAGATTTGGAAGTTCTACAAACGAACCAGCTTATTTTAAGCTGGTACGTATTCCCATACAGGATCCTCAAAGTAACCCTAACGGATTCTGTGTAGTTCCTGTCACTCAGAAAATTTTTTTTATACGTTTATTTGTATTAACCAAATGGTTATTACACTGAGAAAACTGGAGTATTATACTAAACAACTGGAGGGACAAATCTTTAATATTTGAGAGTTAGCTATTGGATAACAATCTCAATATTCAAATACACCATCGACAGATATTCGTGCCATTTCTCTTGGAGGGAAAATGAGTTTATAACAGAGGGACAAATTAACCATCTTGAGAAATCCCTTCCTTATCCGGCGCGAAATGAATAAATACGGCAACCTATCCCCTAAATTAAATACATAATATGTCAGAAAAATAATTTCGCGCGCATCAGATCGTACACATTTTCTGCGCAACTTTTAACCCTCAGATGTAATGGGAGAAAATATACAAGTAGATTTCCATTATCAATTCAAAATTTATTTGAGAAGGACTATTTAACTCTCTTCATAAGCAAAGCAAACATACAGTTTTTGAACCTCTGAATTTGACTCTCCAGTTTTCTCAGTGTACACATAACCAAAAATTTTTATTTTGTATAACTCAAATAAATAGTTTTAGTTAACATATTTAGTTCACTTAAATAAATATTTTTATTTACTTAATTTTGTTATTTATTTTCCTGTAATATTGTTTGAATTTTCTAATTTAATATTTTCTAGTACATTGTAAACAGACCTTTTTTGTGAGAAATAGAGAATATTTTAAAAACAAATTGAATTTTATCAACAAAACAATTGGCTATAAAATAATCAAACAAATTCTGGAAAATTTATAAACATCTAAAATAAGCCAAAATTTTTACAGTCTGAACAACAAACTTGAAAATAACAATTAATATCTTATTTCGAAAGAAAAATTTAAACAAACCAAAATGTTGAGCGCCAATCCTTTTTTGGTACAGTTTCAAAAGATAAGTACTAAATACCCAAAACAAAAATCATCATTAAAAGCAATAGAACTAATATCTATAAAATAATACAAAAGAGAAATATTAAAAAAAAGTTAATAAGATAAAATCAATATTAATTTTGATGTAGGTCGACCAGCAAAGACGGAGGAGGGAGGTTTCAAGAAAATCATATTCGAAAAGTACACTTATAACAACAGTTTCTTTATAATAAGGGAAGTGCGCCGGTTGTGGGCACCCTTTTGTTATTTCCTCATAACATTTGTCCATGTGCATATTATTGAAATATATGTGTACGAATTTCAAGCTAGAGGTCTAAGGTTATTGTCAGTGAAGGAATTAAATTGCTTCCTTTAAATAAAAAAGTTTTATTACAAATTTCGCGAAATAGAAATTTTTTGACAAAAAAATTTTTGTATCCGGTTGTGGGCACCCTTGAAAAATCCACTATAAATGGAAAAATATTAAAGGAAATCAACACAAATAAAGCGTAAATGAACCCAGGTGAGAACTGACGGCTAGTTCAGGCTTTACGAAGATTGATTCAGGCCTGGTCAGGATTGATTGAGGCTGGGTAAGACGGCCGATGCAAGGCTGCTTGAGTCTATAAATGTAACACCGAATTCAGCCTGACGCGCAGTCTTTGATGAAGGTTGGCGTTCAATCTTCAATCAATGCTGCGGAAGCCTAATTCAGGAATGAAACGAGACTGCTTCCACTGTTCCCAAATTAACGCGTTTCTCGCGCTCATTCAATATAATATAAAAATATCAATTGATCATTTGATTATAATAATAATAATAATAATAAATATTATTGTTATTATTTTTATTTATATTATACACGTGTATAAATTTAATTGCAATATACTATTAGAACAAATATATTATTTTCATGTAAATAATATATTACTAAAAATAAATGTCATTTGAAATAGTAACATTAAAAAAATAATTTTAGTTAAAAAAAGACAATTTTTCTGTTAATAAGTACATTTTTTTCTTGATTTTTTAACAGACTTTTAATATTATTTACAAACATGTTCACATTTTGTATTCACAACACAACACACAATTTTATTATTTTATATATCGCTTAGAAACGAAAACGGAAAAATATTCGCTCGCATGTGGGATCGAAACCCCGACGCATACCCGACACCCCTATAAACGCACCTATTTAAACCGCACGACCAACGAAGGTTGGAAGGGATCTTGCTTAATCAAGTATATGAATGCCAGAGCATGGTAACTCAACATTGATTCAGCATGGGACACCAACGTTCGTCCCATGCTCGATTCAAGACTCGGTCAATCTTCGTGAGCGAAAATACAATATTCACTTTCTTTATTACCGTGTGCACTGAACAATATTAAATATAAATATTTATAAATTATTTAATATTACAATATTTTTTTCATAATATGTTTAATTTTATTATATATTATTTCTTTCTTGCACAATGTCAAATTATTATTTTTATAGATCAAGAGTTTAGTTTGTCTGAAAAATATTCTGTGATCAAAAACTTACAGTGTAAAAAATGTTCATTAAGGTGCTATAAATATTTATGCCAAATATTTTTACATTAGGATTAACCGTTCAGTAAATATTATCAAAATACTATTTTTTGTCAAACGCGTGTGACCTTGCAACTCAGCGTTGCCAACTCAAGAGTTTAACGTATGTGTTGAGTTGGCTACGCTGAGTCGCAAGGTCACACGCGTTTGACAAAAAATAGTATTTTGATAATATTTACTAAACGGTTAATTCTAGTGTAAAAATACTTGGCATAAATATTTATTTCACCCTAATGAACATTTTTTACACTGTTATTTTTGATCACCGAAAATTTTTCAGACAAACGAAACTCTTGAACTTTAAAAATAATAATTTGACACTGTGTAAGAAAAAATAATATATAATTTAACTTTATTTATATGAATCTTCTATAATTAACATAAATATTATACACTAAGACTAAATAAATGTTTATTTATTCATTAATATCTTAATGTTAATTAAATTATTATGGTTTTAAATAATAATTAATAATAATTATTAAATAAATTAATATAAAAAATTACAAAAAAATGATCGTAGAATATATTATAGTAATAAATAATTTATAAACATTTATATTTAATATTAAGAGCACTCGGTAATAAATAATCTGAATATTTTCTCATGATTGATTCAAGCTTGAATTAAGATTAGATTTTCAAGCTTCACTCACGAAGGTTGACCGAGTCTTGAATCGAGCATGGGATGAACATTGGTGTCCCATGCTGAAACAATATTAATGTGACAATGGTATAAAGACTGCTTCAACTCTTGGTTACCCACGCTGTGCGTTCAGGGCTCAATCAAGCTTCAACTCATCGTCAATATTGGTCTTTCTCACCTGGGAAAGTTTCTTTATTTTAAGAGACTTCGTCGGCATAAAGAACAAAAATGATTACAGGTTTTCACACTATGCTCATCGCTAACAGAAGCATAATGCTAGCATGTGAAGTAGCTGACCCGCGTATCATAACGCACTTCTAATGCACTGAACGACTATATTCTTCGCATTTAATGGAGTTTGTGGCTGTCAATTTCCTTGGCAGAAAGATTAGATAGATGAGACAGTAGTCCACATCATTGTCAGATGGTAGAGCCTCCTTGACATAAAGGTGCCCACAACCGGGAATGACAGTCATTTTTTAAAAAGACTAACACATTTTGTGATGCAGGATTTTGGTTAAACACGAAGGTAAATCACAAAATATAATGACAACACTGCAAAATAAAAATTAAACCCTTTTTTCTGAACAAATCTACACCCATATGTTGCTTTTCGAAAACAATACAAAATAACTTTTTTTATTTATTTAATGCAAATTTTCTTTATTATGCTCACAGCTATTACACAAATGCATATATTTGTTTTGTTATCAATACGAAAAGTCCGTATTGTTAACGGACACGACTTGCAATACTTAGATTAGTAAAGTCAGCTTGCCGTCGAAGTTTACGTAGGCGTGCTCACAACCGGCACACTTCCCCTAATTAAATTATTGAAAAATCTTACAATTAATATTCACAATTCAAAATTTAATAAATTATTTAAATATGTGGTCAGCCAAAATTGTTAACACCAAATTACAATTTACATCTTTAAATTACACACAAAAATGAGGAAAAGAGAGCAAATCAGTTTTATAGATAATAAGGTTATCGTCTAGAATAGACCAGCGTTTCTGGTCTGATCAGCAGTGCTAGTAAATTCTAATCTACGTCTATTCAAAATTGCTCATTGTATGTTCTGACAACTATTCTTAGAATGATAAGACTTAATTATATTTGAAATAATTTTAATGACTTTTTTTACATGAAAAGTATAAAAAAATATTTTAACTTTCTGTATTTTTCACTTCAACTTTCTTTAAGCGTAAGTCTTTGTGCCCCTCCCAATCTTTGGCATTGGAGATAGTAGTCCTTTTGTAAAATAAAATTTACTGCAAATCAAAACAGCCGGATGAAACTAGAAGTTGTATTCAGCACCAATCTTTAGGCGTCAACCACTAATTAATTAAAATAATAAATAGAAACTTACTATATTTGCTATTTAGTGGATATTGATTCTCAAACAACAGTACTCGGTGGATTTTTAAATTATTAAGTATTACTAAATTTGAAGGAGAGGCATATTGATAGATGACGCCTAAACATTGATGCTGAGTACGACTGCTAGCTTCAGCCGAGTAATCAAAACTCATAGAAACACATTAAAATCTATTTTTTTCAGTGCACATTTAAAATTAATTTATACAGAAAACAACAACAACATAGCACATTATTATTCACATAAAACAGAAACCACAACGTATTCTTTATTTTTCCAAACGGGTAATTTTACTTTTTCATTTTGTCAATTATTTTTTTTAGGTTATGTTTTGTAATTACATCACGATACTTACCTCCACTATTTAAAAACAAGGAAATTTACAACATAATTGGATTGTGAAGTTTAAAAAAAATTATGTATTCTAACTTTGATTTAATTTATATAATATAATTACAAAATTTGGTTAAAATTCGACCATATGTAATAGCAACTGAATGTTATGCACGCCAACTGTAAACTGTCATAACTTATTGCGTCTTGCAAGTCACTGCTCTGAGCTTGAAAAGAACGTCTAGATAGCAAGACAGGCTGGATTAGACGGGCTACACTATAACTGTCTAGTCTCTTTGTAGACACCAGACTTCCATAAAATTTTTCCACACGGGACATTTAACAAATAAGGTTCTGTAATTAAAGATCAGGGTTTTTCTCAATTAACGAAAAAAGGTACAACTTAATTATGAACGGGACACACTAAATATAAATTATTACTTTTAAGTGAATTAAATAAGGGGACAATTAATTATAAATGGAACAATTCCATTTGTCTGAATTATCATTCTCTCAGTTTATATAATTTATTTATTTATAAACTCGTCTTTTTGCCTTAATACTAGCGTTACAAGTGTTCCCCGTATAATTTTCCTTACAAACTATACTTATACTAAATTTTTGCATCTACTGAACGGCTTTAAATTATGAATACTCGCATTTGCCTGGACCACCCGTCTAATGGGTTTTCCCGCCAGTGGCGAGGGAAACTGTAGAAAACCTCTCCGTTTACAACCGGTTTATCGACAGTCGAATTCTTGGTGTTTTCGGAAAATGCTCGGATTATACTCCAGATTACTTCAGTGGTGCTTACTTTAATCTTGAATATAGCTTCTATTACTGTTTAAGTAACAAATTGTAAGTGGTTACTTCGGTAAGCTCTTAATTTTCATTGGTTCAAATATTATGAACTTTTACAATGTATGAAATATCCCTTAGCTTCTAGAAAAATTGCTTTAAAACCCAACCTCCTGTTTGGTAATTTCCTTTCATTCCTTAGAAAAAATGTTACCAGATAAACCAGAGTGTGATCGGAATTCGAAGTGAGAGCACAATCTGGTTTACCAGGTAACATTTTTCTAGGGAATTTCAAGGAAATTACCAAACGGAAGGTTGGGTTTTAAAACAATTTTTCTAGAACCTAAAGGATATTTCACAGATTGTGACAATTCATAATATTTAAACCAATGAAAAATAAGAGCTTACCGAAGTAACCAATTACAACGTGTTACTTAAACAGTAATAGAAGCCATATTCAAAAATTAAAGTGAGCACCACTGAAGTAATCTGGAGTATAATCCGAGCATTTGCCGAAAACACCCTCTAATGGTGTGAACCGGACAATAATTGACGGTGCTCATCATTATACTTCAACGTCAAACCTCCCTCTCAGATTATCTCACGCGCCGGAAAAATACCAGGTTAATGGGCGCGAAAATAATTATAAACGGAAAAACTCTATTTATAAGATAAAATTAATCATCAAAGTGACAAATTTTACCATAAATAGGAATTTCTGAATAAAATAAAAGGGAATAAATAATTATTAATGAGACATAATAATTATAAATTAAACAACTCCATTTATTCGTAGGGTCTTTTTTATAAAATAGGGCGAAGTAATTGTGAATGAGACAACTTCATTTACAATTTATACAAAAATCAATTAAAGAAATTAATTAATAAATTAGAATGGCTGGAATTTATTACAAAAAATAAAAATTATTGAGAAACACTGGCTGTATGGTTGAGTGAGAATTAACGAAATAAACAATTGGTAGTTCATACATTATTACTTAAATAAATAATATTTTACAATAAGCAAAAATAAAGGATTTAAGCTAGAATTAATGTGATAAAGAAAATTAAGAAATTAACACACTATTATTATATTCTCACTCGACCATGATACCGGCTGAACCACTTATTACATTGTACAGAAAAAGAGTAAGAGTTTTCTTTAAGAAGAAAAGAAATAGAAATAATTGTGACTTGACTTACATTTCAATAATTGTTTTTGGAATAAAGAAGAGTAGTTGACGAGTGAAAAGAGTACAAAGATCACTTTAAAAAAATACGAAGATTTAATTGATTTGCTGCGAAGAATTTCCAAAAACACCTATTCCTGAAGGTTGCTAAATCAAGACAGCGATGAGAATTTTCCTGAGGAGCATGCTGCCTTGGTTCCTCTCTCCCATTCACCCCGTTGGTTACCATGGTCCCAATATTAAACTCCGCCGAAAACTGGAGCGTAATTGATATAAAAAATAGTGACGTATATTTTAATTTGTAATTTCTCGCTTCCTAAGATTTCTTGAATTTTCAATTCTTACTTTTCTTGTCGTCAACCTCCGAAATTCTTTACTTGTCACTGAAAATAGGGAGAGCTGATTTCTATAAATCAAAAAGGGAAAATTGAGATCATTGACATAAGAATTCGGGCCTGGGCAAAAGGTGTCCCTTTACAATATAGGGAAATGACAGGGACCATCCTTTTCAATTGTCAAATGTTTAACAATATTAAAATTCAAGTAAAATCTGGAAAATGTAGAAAATAATTCAAATTTACTCAAGGGATTATTTTTGAAATGATATTTGTGTATGTTGAAGGTTGGGTACCAATTCTCTCAATTTTTTTCCAACAAAATTTAATTCTCCTATAAAACAAAAGATAACCATACTATTTGTCAGAGGTATGAATGTTAGTTACGCGGATTGCTAGTAGATGTCACCAGAATAGTAGGGGAGACTGGGGTAGACCCGCGCACAGGGTTTATCCGCTCACTAGCAATTTGACGCTATAAACTCAACTTAAGATGGAGATATTTGTACTGTGAATAGTACTTAACATACAACTAATGTTAACGAACTTTTGTTTACTTTCATAAATTCGTCATAAATTCAGAGACGGTCAATTGTTTTTGGAAGTGCAAAAAAAATGATCTTCGGATTTTTAAGTTTTTCGATTATTATTTTTGAGACTTAATTTGTTCGACAAATTTTTTTTGATGCTATTGGATGTCCTTTTTCGAAATATATATGTAGTTTTGTTTGATTTCAAAAAGATTTATTTAAATTTATTCTGAAATGTGAGAAACACATTCAGGGTAAAGTCGCTCACATGAAGTCGGGGTAAAGCCGCTCACTTATTAAATTTGTGTAGGAAGCCGAATCAGTATTAACTGTATTTGTGTTTTTTTGGCGATCTAAAAATGTTTAATATTAAAAATATTTATTAAAAGATAAATAATATTTATTTCCTAACAATGTTATTGAATTATTGGGTAATTAGTTGAATATTTAACATTTTTAATGTCCCACATTTCGCGATTTTTTTTAATAGATGGCGCCGAACTATCAATATTTCTTGTCATTATTAGTGATTATTAGGTTATAATGGTTATAACAAACAACGCAAACAAATAATCAAAATTTGTCCCTGTCTTTTTCATCTATAAATCTAGTTTGTTGTCTTCGTTCAGTTCATGTTTTATCACTGTTTATTTTTAAATTAAAAATTTTTGATTTCATTTGTTATATTTTATCAATAATAAAATATATAACTTGTTACATCCAGAAATGTATCTACATTTTAATTTTCTCTTAATAAAATATTATTTAAATTCACAGTTGCAATTCATGAAACTTATACTTATTATTTAATAAACTTATATTTATTGTTTATAGAACTCATAATTTATCATTAATAATCGTACTGAAGACGGAAATAAGGAGAAATTTAACATATACAAAATAAAACTGTCGGGATTACCTTAAATTCTTTAAAAAATTAAGTGATCGGGTTTACCCCGAGGGGTGAGCGGATTTACCCTGGAAAATTGTGATTTTGAAATTTGGTATATGTGTATTAAAAATTTTCCTTAAGTAAAACTAAAACAGATAAATCGAAAATTCTTTTTTATTTTGTCAGTAGAAATCATAAGCTTTCAAATTATATAAATTAACTTGGATTTAGAGAATAATTTCCTAGGTTTTTACCGTTCTGAAAAAAGTGAGCGGTTTTACCCCAGTCTCCCCTAAATACAATTTTTAAATGTTGCCAAAAACGAAAAGTCTGTAGACGAAAACGTAGGGTTTGTATTTTCTGCCGTTCGGAATGTTTCCAAATTTAATGTGCTTTTATGAAAACACGTGATTAATGACAGATAAGTAAAACTTTTGTTGTTGATAAACTAAGTAATTAATTGTATTGTATATTAATGAATAATTGTTTTATATATTTGAATTAGATTTATTAAATTTGCATTGAGTCTGAGAGAAAATATAAAAAATTGTTTAAGGTTAGTTTAAATTAAATTTCATATATAGTTTATTAAATTGTTTGAGTTTCATTATGTTATTAATTAAATTTTTATTATTGGGAAATTTAAATAATAAAATAAATATAAAAAGTAATAAATAAAATATAAAAAATACGTAATTAAAAAATGTTTAAATTAACATTAAAGCAATTTTATGAAATGCAGGTAACATTTTTTGTATTTAAAAATATTTATTTTATTATTGATGATTTGGTATGAAATTAATATGTATATAGTTGGAATTAATTTAATTAAATAATTTTTTGATTATTTCTCTAATTTTTAGGACAATGATTTTTGTTCTCCATTATGGTGGAAGAAAAAAAGATGTCGTTTTGGAAATATAAAATTAATAAATTATTTTTTCTGCAGTATTTCAAATGAAGTCAAAGTATGGAGGAAATAATAATAATAATAATATAGGAAAGGACCCTGCAGGATACATTTCTGTATTTTGCACAATTATAATAAATAATTAAAAAAAAATGTTTAAACATTCGGTGTTGATCAAAAAATGGCTTCCTGAGAATACACTATTTGTTTTTCGAATACATTTTTTGTAGGCAAAATTTATTGGGAATGACAGAGGAGTATTCTACAGGGGGTCATCTCCGTTTTGATAATAATTTAGCGAAAAACTGTCGAAAAGAAAAGAAATAATGTAGAGTGATTTGAGGTTGTGTAATTTTGATAGTTTAGCCACGGCCTCTAGCGCCACCATATTGTCTTGTTACATTTTTAAAAAATATTTTTTCTAATTAATAAATCTGTTTAGATGCAAATATGTATAGATCAATATTGTTAAGTAACTTGTGCTCAACAACTTTTAATAAAAAAGTTACTAATATTTTCGCGTAAAAAACATGTTTCGTCCTTTTTTGAAAATTTTGTATTCTACTAAAACTACTTTCTGCTAGGTGTTAAGTAGTAGTTAAGTTAAAGTATGCCTAAAACAGGTAATTAATAATAATTTGTAAACATTAATTTATAAACATCTGTGTTCTAAAACAGTTGTAGAGTTAATAAACACTGGTTGACACGAAAAATGGTTCAAAGATCGGACAATGATATTCTTATAAGATTTTCTTCGCTGAACCGAATATGACCTCCAAAAGTGCCCATCACGTCGAGATTTTGAGAAAAATGGATTTAAAGTTTCAAAAAACCCTTTTTTTGGTTTTTTTATCACGTGTAGAAAATGATGCCGACGTGCTAGAAGTCTCTCATTAGGCTTAAATTAAAGCTTGAACTGTCAACTATAAGAATCAAATCGTAAAAGTTGTGAATCAGTTAAAAATTTTCATATAGCACAACTTTTTCACGTGCGCGCGTGCTCTACTTGTACTCTTAGAGCGGTACACTATGTCACTCTTACTTATTAATTTTATTTGCGCTATTTATTGTTATTTATCATTTATGGGCTCCCTAAATGTTGCTGATGGAATTTAAGGTCGTTATTAAAAAATTCAAAATGGCGGACATATAAATTTTGAAAATTAATGGATTTTACTAAAACTTGGCAATTGGGGGTTTTTGAGGTCCATAATTACGAATCTGAAGTCAAAATTAAAAAATTCAAAACAGTTGTTTCAAAATAAGTATTAATTAGTGAGCCCAAAAATGATAAATAGCAATAAATGGCGCAAATATAAAAATAATAATTAATAGTGACATAGTGTACCGCTCTATGAATACAAGTAGAGCGCGCGCACATGAAAAAGATGTGCTATATGAAAATTTTTGAGTGATTCACCACTTTTTCGATTTATTTCTTATAGTTGACAGATCAAGCTTTAATTTAAGCGTAATTAGAGACTTCTAGCACGTTGGCATCATTTTCTACACGTGATCAAAAAAACCAAAAACAGGGTTTTTTGAAACTTTGAGTTCATTTTTCTCTAAATCTCCAGGTGATGGGCACTTTTGGAGGTCATATTCGGTTCAGCGAAGAAAATCTTATAAGAATATCATTGTCCGCTCTTTAAATCAGAGAAAAAGTAACTTTTTATCGACCAGTGTATATTAAAATTTTTAAATAAAAAATTTTGGTTTATTTTACATGAGCGGTGAATGTCAAATAAATAATTTTTAAACATAAAAACCGGAAAAAGACAAAGAATTTAAGAAAACATTGGAAAAATACACTTAAAATTTAGCCCCAGGGTACGTTTTTTGCTTTAACAGCAAATATACCAAATCTGACCGAAAATATTTAGCAAATACCTTTAGATATTTCTTCAGGGGACCCAAATAAGAACACAAAAAATTGTTATAAGAATAAATTCAAAAAATATATTAAAAGTTGAAATTTTCTGTTACATATAAATGTACAAATGTGTAGTCAAAACACTAATGTGTTATGGATGCCACAAATATAAACACAATACTACACAACTAAGGACATTTATTTTGAGAGTTTAACATTTCGACTAATTTTCTCCCATTTCTAAAATTTTTAAAGAATAGGGGAGTGATGTTAGGGTTGAACCATCGCGTTTATTTTGTTTCATCACACTAGCGCCATCTGTTTTTGTACTTAAATTCTTGCTACTAATGCCAGTCAACTTTTCACATGAGTCTCAGTCAAGTATACGAACGCATACTTTTGTTTTTTGCGAGTCATTGTTATATGCTCAACAGAAACTTTTTTGTGGTGTCAAAAAAAGAGAAGTAAATGTAGAAGAAATATGCCAAAGACAAAGTAAAATTATTGAAATTGTTTATTAAGATGTTATACAAAAATGTGAAAAGAAATTTGGAGTTTTGTGTGACGCGTTTGTGTTCTGTGTGGTATGTCGCAAAACGACGCGTGAGTTAGCGTTGAGCCAGGCGGTGTCGTAAGGGTTGAACCGCCCAAAATTTTGCAATTACGAAGCGTACTTGCAACAGAAATTCATTTTTTGACTTAAAGAGGTGTCAAAAACTTTATTTCTAACGAAAAAAGAGGAAACAAATTTTTTTGATAATCTTTTTTTATTGTTTTAATTTAAAAATTTTTAATTTCATTCTTAAGGAATAAAATATCTAATGTTATGCAAAATTGTACAATATGGGATTTTATTTTAATTTCATGGTTCCTTTCCTCATTTTTAAGTGTCATTCTATTTGAAGGACATTTTTCACCATTCACCTAAATATTTCATTGATTTTCTAGTGGCTCAACCCTTACACCCATGTTCAACCCTTACAACATTTTTTTTAAATTGCTTATGACTTTGAAACTTTTGGCCTAATTTTTTTGCAATGTACAGCAAAAACTTTGCATTTGAGTTGATCTTTCTAACAATATGCGCGAAAACGTGAAATTCGAACTGCAGAGGAAGTTACGAAGAAAATTCAAAACTATGTCCAACCCTGACAGCACTCCCCTACTTATCTTGTGTGAAAAATTCAATAATCTTAATAAATAGCAAAAATTTTCTACAAAAATTCACTTTATTAAAAATTTAAATAAAATTCTTTGCAAAGTTTCAATTATTTATAAAAATTTATCACAATTCAAAAAGCTTTAATATTTACTATTTTCATAAAATTTATCAAATTCAATTATTTTTAATAATAACTTTAATAAAATTTTTGTCAAAATTTCAATTAATTTCAAAAATTTTTATAAAATTTTTTAATTAAAAAAAATATATAATAAAAAAATATAAAAAATTGTATATAATAAAAATATAATAAATTTCAATGAAATTTTAATTATATTCTTTTAAAGAAGATGATTGTTTTCAAAAGTTGTTAATAAAACTCTCGTAGAATTTTTTGTATAATATAAATTTATTTAAAAGTGAATTTCGGTGAAAATTTTGAATAGTAATTTGATATTAAAAGCATTATTGCTTTAATTTTTAGAAAGAATTGAATTTACATGATGAAAATAATTTCGAAGAAGTTAAAATAAATCTTTATTTCTATGGAAAAATAATAATGATTAATTACTTATTTAAAAAATAAGGGGGGGGAATGTTAAAGTGTTATAACTTTTTATGTAATTAAGATAATTTACTTTTTCTTCTTGCATCTGAAAGGGCTTTTGTAACTCTTCTCAAATGCGTTGGAAAATTGAAAAAATATTAAAAAGTAACAAAATAGCGGTTATTTTTCTAAAAAACTTTAAATTGAATTTTCTTAAAAACCCCACCTTTTTTTTTGCTCAAATTTTTTTTTGGGATTGTGTTTATATAAAAAAATATTTTCCATAAGAATTTAAGTTGTGTCCGATTTTATTACAAAAGAAAAAAAAATTGTATTTTTTTAAAGAAAAACATCATTTTTCTCAAAAAATACATTAGATGTAAAAAAAATTTCTCAACTAAAAGTTGTTCCTCATTAAAAAGTCTATAAAAGTATGTCATCATTTTTCTCTATCTTAAATTGTTTTATTTAATTTTGCAAAAAATCTATTATATGCTCACATTTAATGCTTTCTCGTAAAGTAGTTTAAAAAAGTTATGTGTTTCCATAGAAACAAGTAAATGATTAATACTCTTTGCTGTCATAGAGTTTAAAATTGTTGACATTATATTTGTTCAACCAAGTATTAGCGAGTATGAATTTCAGGAATTTCAAAAATCATTATTTTTGAAAAAACTAAAGGTATGGTGATATTATTATTGTTTTAGATCATAATTATTTTTTATGTTTGAAAAAGTTAACCAACATTTTATTAAATTTTTAGGTCAAATGATGAATGTTGTAAAAAGTACTTTTTCTCAGATCGAAAAAATGCCCTGATTTCAGGAAAGTACATAGAAAAGCTGTTTATAATGCTCATCAGCACAGATTTATTCAGCTTCACGAATTAGCTGCTTTAATTACACCTTTTTATCTTAACGAAACGATCAACAATGAAACTTATGTTTGCAAACGTTGTTACTTTAATTTTGTATCAATGTTTCATGTGTCTTCTAAAATATCGATCTCTGACTCCAGCTTCTGTTATCAGCACGGAAAAAAATGGTTAGTTTCCAATAAACAACCTAAGTATGGTTGATGCTAGATAGGTTATTAGAAACAAAGGGTATGGTTATTTCAACCTACGCAGTTTGGTTGTATCAACCTGGACCGTTTGGTTAAGGCAGAATTGGTTGTTTGAACTAAACTCTCGGGTTACAGTGACCGAATTGTGACAATTCCCACTTTTTCAAATGCGAACTTAGAACATTTCCGGACTTCTTATTTGTTATACAGAATTAAGAAATTCGATTGTTTGTTGTTGCAGCACTTAACATTTTTTTAATAAAGAAATTACTTTATATACACTACCGTCCGAAATTGTGCGAACGCTAACATCTCGAGCTATTAAAAAACACACCCGCACAGAAACAGTGATAACTCGGTTAAAAATGAAGCTAGATGCTTTTTTTAAATTGCATTGGAAAGCTTATTAAATTTCCAATGAAATGCTACTATGTTAAGTTGTATTGCATAAATAGGAAGCGAGATATCATGTTATAAAGACAAAAAAATAATTATATTTTTTTCGGAATTTCTTACTCTGACTTTGACTCCCGGCACAGTTTAGCAAAGTTTATGAAAAAAATTGTTACTTTTACAGACAATTCCTTGTAACCTAAGATTTAAATAGAGACCAAGAACAGCAAAAAATATTTACGGGTTCCCGAGATATTAAAAAAAGAGTCGGACCGTGCAAAGCAGAATTTTCAATCATCGATTTCTCTAATTCGCCGTTGAGTCAATTACTTGTCTATGAAAAAAGTGTCGAAAATTAATTTTACCAAGTACATTCTTACTGGGATCCACTTTTTAAATATCGATATATAATAAATTAAATTAAAAAATGGATCTCAGTAAGAATGTACTTGGTAAAATTAATTTTCGACACTTTTTCCACAGACAAGTAATTGACTCAACGGCGAATTAGAGAAATCGATGATTGAAAATTCTGCTTTGCACGGTCCTACTATTTTTGTAATATCTCGGGAACGCGTAAATATTTTTTGCTATTCTTGGTCTCTATTTAAAGCTTTCGTTACAAGGAATTGTCTGTAAAAGTAACAATTTTTTTCATAAACTTTGCTAAACTGTGCCAGGAGTCCAAGTCAGAGTAAGAAATTCCGAAAAAAATATAATTATTTTTTTGTCTTTATAACATGATATCTCGCTTCCTATTTATGCAATACAACTTAACACAGTAGCATTTCATTGGAAATTTAATAAGCTTTCCAATGCAATTTAAAAAAAGCATCTAGCTTCATTTTTAACCGAGTTATCACTGTTTCTGTGCGGGTGTGTTTTTTAATAGCTCGAGATGTTAGCGTTCGCACAATTTCGGACGGTAGTGTATATAGTTATTTCTTTATTTAAAAAAATTAAAACACTTAAACATTTTGTTTCAATTAAAATTAAAGTTTTTAATAATTACATTAACAATAATGATGCATTATTATAATGCTACATAAACTTTCTTTTAAAATACAAATAAACTGATGTTTTTTAAAATGTAACAATTGTAAAATATCTATAACTTTTCATAAAATAATAATGGATTCTTACCTAACAGGTTCGTTTTTCATGAAAAAGCAATATTAATAAAAATCAAGTATTCTATTAAAGGAAAATCTATTAACAATTAATAAAAATAAAAAAATTAGTACTTTAGTTATTTTTTTACTATAAATTAAATTGAAAGTTTACTTCATTAAAACAAAAAATTTTAGAAAAAAATATTGGAAAGGAATTTATTGTCGTTTCGTCATTTGGAAACCACATGTTGGACCATGAATATGATCGCAGCTGAAAAAGTTCTATAGAATTTCGCTAGAATCATTCTATAAAATCATTCTATATAAATTCTAGAGAATATTCTATAGAATTTCAATAGAATGATTCTATAGAATTTCTACGTTAATTCTACTAAATTTTAGTGGTTTTTAATTAGAAGGAATATAAATTTCGTAAAATAATTTTTTTAACATTATAGTTATGTATGGTTACGAAGTTCAATGAATTTTATATATTTAAAGGATATAAACAATTGTTTTGGCCTAAAATTTGTTGAAAAATATTATTTTACAAATTTAAAGTTTTTCTAATTAAAAATCACTAAAATTTAATAGTATTTATGTACAAATTCTATAGAATATTCACTAGAATTCATATAGAACGATTCTATAGAATAATTCTAGTGAAATTCTATAGAACTTTTTCAGCTGGGTTCTGTTATTTCGCAGTATCTCGTTTTCGTTTGAAGTCTTTGGTTCTAAAGCAAAGTGTCGTAGAAAAATATAATTTCTCAGTGCAGTGATAAGTGTTTTTAAAAAATAAATGTTAGTTTTTAAAATAGTGGTTTCGTGCATTAAGTGGTAATTTATTTATTTTTAACAAACCCAAAATTAAATAAATAAAAATTATTAAATAATTATTATCTCAAAAGTGATTGCGTGAAATAGATTATAAAAAGCTCCTTAAAAAATGTAGATTTGAAAATTATATTGACAAATGGACAGGAAATGTGTCTGGTTTGCTTAAATTTAATAATTTATGGTTTCGATGACGATCTAAGGACATACGAAATTGAAATTAGCAGTATTTATCAATATATTTTGATAAATAATCTATTAAGTCCTGTTGAATGATTTAAAAATATTTCTATGAATGGAAAGAAATATGTTAGCCTGAGATGTATTTTATAAAGAAAGTAAATAAAATTTTTTAAAAATAAAATTTCATTTCTTCTAATCGCAGAATTTTTACTCTTTGCTAAAAACAATTAAATTTTACATTTTCTTTATTTTTTCATGCAAAAAAATATTTATAAGTAGAGTTGTTTTAACCAAATTATTTGTTTCATATAACCTAACTTCAAATGATATTTCCAAACGAACAGTTTGGTTGTGTTAACCTAACTGCGTGAAACCAAACTAGTTTGGTCACAGTAAACACTGAGTTTGGTCAGTCCATAGTCAACCATCCAGTTCGGTTGGCCAAAACGAATTTTCGTTTGTTTTAACCAAACCTTTTTTTCCGTGAGGGTAAAGTCAGAAAAGTCAGGGTTTTTTATGAAAAGTACTGGAAAAAATTTAATTTTTTAAATTTTTTGTGCCTTTTTTTATTTACCTCATAAAATATGAAATACGAATTCTAATATAAAGCCTTCAACATTTTTTTCTATTTCTGACAAAAATTAATTTTTTTATATTATTCAAATGTTTTAAAAGTTTTAACAAAATTATCTTGATAAATAACAAAATTCTTCACAAAAATCCAATTATTTTGAGGAAAATTGAAAAACTCTTTGTATAATTTTAATTGTTTTTAAACATTTCTCGCAAATCAAATATCTCAAAATCTTTAACATTTTTTTATCTTATGCATTTGGGTCTTAAAGTCCTCAAATAAAGCTTTAATTTGAGACTACATAGAATGCCTTTAGCACAATCAGGTTTATGAGAAAAAATACTGAAAACCGACACAAAAATAAATGAGAAACCACTCCGATATCTAAGAAAAGTAGTATTTTGTAGACCTGTGTAATTAATTTTGGGTAATGTGACTAAAGTTTTTAAAAATTATTCAATATATTTAATGAAAGACAAAGTTTCTTGATGGAGAGGAACCAGAGTTAACTATTTGTTAAGTAATATTGTTTATAAAAATTCATATAAATTATTTTATGATTTGATATTTATCTGGTGATTATATTATAGTAAGAGAAGTGCGCCGGTAGTGGGCACACTTTTGTTTTTGCCTCATAACATTTGTCCATGTGCATTTTATTAAAATATATGTGTACGCATTTCAAGCTAGAGTTCTAAGGTGACTGTCAGTGAAGGAATTAAATTGATTCCTTTAAGAAGGTTCTCCGGCTCCAGTGGTGATCAGTTTCGCGCGAAACATTTTATACAAATCGACCACTCCCGCCACCTAAGTATTAGTTGAGAACGATTTTTTGCTTTCTCTCTCTTTCTCAAGTGCGTGACAGCAGTTGTTTCTCTTACCGCTTGACGCGTAATGGAAAATCAACCTGATTTTTATACTTAAAAGTGCCCTATTAAAAAATTAGGCATGATTAACCCTCTTGAAACTGTTTCATATTATTTTATTAATTTGACTCTACAATATACTAGTTTTTTTAAAAAATTGTATGAAAAGTTTGTCAGCAATTAAATAAAATGTCACATTTCCAAATGCTTCATGTGGAATCCTATGCAAATGTTGAAACTTTAAACCTGATTATTAACGTTTTTAGCATGGTAAGGGTTATTGAGGTTTTTGCCACTTATAAAGTATACAAAAATAAATATTCTCCCAAAATTTGGTAAAATTTCGAAGAAAATTGATTTGCCGGAGAACCTCCTGAAATAAAAATGTTTTATTAGAAATTTTGTGAAATGGAAATCTTATGACAAAAAAATTTTTGTACCTGGTTGTGGGCACCCTTGAAAAATCCGCTAAAAGAGGAAAAATATTCAAGAAAACCAACACAAATAAAGAGGAAATGAGAGTTTCTTTATTTTAAGAGACTTCGCCAGCATAAAGAACAAAAATGATTACACGTTTTCATCTTCTGTACATTATAAGGTATAAATAAATTTTTAAAAGAATAAAAAAAAAATTGGGCCCAAAGTTAGAAAAAATTAATTTGATAATAGAAAATTTAAAGATAAAAAATTGTTATTCTTTGAAAATAATAATTCCAAAAAGTATTTTTTGGGCTAAATTTGTTCATTGTTAGCTCGTGAAATTGCCAGTCTTAGAGCAGTCTTTTTTCATGAAAACACAACTATCGACTTTCGATTCTATTACCTAAATATATTTTTTAAATAAATAATAAACCTAATTCATATTAATTAATAATATTTTAAGTAACTTAGTTTCTTTTTAATTTGTGCATTTAGTAGTTTTAAAAATCAAAAATATGATATTTACCAAATTAAAAATTAAAATACAGTCTTATTATCAAAATATTCTGCTTTACACTGCATCGTCCAAAGATCATCAATTGGAACTTTATCTTTTTTTAAGTTAGGTATAATAATTATGATGCTGCATTTTCAGAACACGGATCTTTATTAGTTGCTGCTTCAAGTAAGCTTTCTAAACACTCTTTATTCAAATTTAATCCTACTAGATCATTTAATTGAATGAACAATATTAAAAGCTATAAGAAATAAATTAATTAAAAATATAATACCGGTAAAAATGAAGAGACCACTTGCAAAAGTGGCATTAAAAACATGACATCCTTTAAATATTAACCCATTAACGCCCAAGTGACCAACATTTTTACTTGGACTTCAATACACGATTTGAAGTATTTATAGACAATAAATTTCAGCAACAATAAGATGTAGAGGGTTTTGGGGGTCGCTTTTTCAGATTCTGGGGTCTAAATAGCGATTCAATTAACACAAAATCCAAAATGGTGGTATTTTGAACAAAAACCCAAAAAAATAAGTACATTTTTTTAAATATTTTTTTTCGGATCTAAAATTTTTTTAAAACCTTTATTTAGTATTCTATTAGTGGATAAAATAGTTGTACTTTTAAAATATAAAATAGAGAAATTTTGATTTCAAGATGGCGGAATCAAAATTTTGAAAAAGTAAATGCATTATAGTTAAAAAGAAACAAAATTTACACCAACATTCAAAAAGTTTGTAAATTCGATTCAAAATGTATACTGGGGGTTTTCGGGGTCGCTGATGACGAATTCGATGTCAGTTTTTCAAATTCAAAATGGCGTATCCAATATGGCGGACATTTTTTTTTAAATTCGATTCGCTTGAAACTTGTCAGGGATCGTCCATAAACTACGTAGACAGCTTAGAGGGTGGGGGTGGGGGTTAGCGAAAGTCTACGGTAAACTACGTGGGGGAGGGGAGGGGTTGAAGCCATGACTATGTAGTTTTTTTTTAATTGTTTATTTTGCTACTTTTTAACCCATTAACCCTTTAACGCCAAGATGGACAAAATTTTGGCATGAAGTTTGAGGACTTATTTCGGTACTTAAAAATCAATAAAAAAAATTCACGAAATATCACTTCTTATGTTTTCATATTCGCTCTATCGAAAGGCGTTAAAAAAACCATCAAAAATTTATAAACAAAAAAGTTATTAACGTTTTTTATAAAAAAAGTCAGATTTTTTTCCAAGTTTTGTTTAATTTTCAATTTTTTCTACTATGAAATGGCGTAAAAATAATTTCAAATATTACAAATAACGTAGCATAGAAATATAACCTAGAAGATAGGACTATAGAGAAAATTAAAAATAAAAATGACGGCTCAAAAATAGTGTTTGAATTTCAAATTTTTTTCAAAATTTTGATTCGAAAGTACGACATTATTAATGATAGAACGTCCAACGTCCTTCCGGCAGGACCAAAAAGACTCAGGTGAGTCCGTCCGAAATCGCTAAATAAAACTAACATGGATTGACATAAACAAACAAGTTGTGAATTAAGATGTTCATTACATGAACATTTTGCTTCCTCTTTACGATAAGCAAAAAATTTGCTTTAAAGTGAATTTTTTCATTTTATTTAATTCTATTAATGCTAATAAAATATATTCTTTTTATACATCAATCGATTCGTCTTAATGAAATGAAGATTTTTAGTTTGTTTTTAAGTCTAGATTAACATTTTATTATAAAGCAACATAATTTTTAAGAAGGAAATAAATTTCTAATAAAAGTGCGAATTTTTGGTTATAATTATGTTTAATTCTATAAATTCAAATAAAATATATACTTTATATATACCAATCGATCCGTTTTAATGCAACGGATAAGATTATTGAAAAAAATGAGTAAAATCTTATTGTACTGGAATATAATTTTGATGAAAGAACTAAATTTTTGATAAAAAAAAGGTAATTTTTTTGCTTTAATTGTCATTACCTCTATAAACTCTCATACAATTTATACTTTATATATACCAATCGATTCGTCTTGATGCAAAGAAGAAGATTTTATTGTATATTAACTTTAATATTCAATTTAAAAAAAATTTTTTGAAAAAATTTTTTTTTTTGAAAAAAGTAAAAAAAAAATTTTTTTTAATAGATTTTTTAATGTCCATCAATCCATTTCGAGATATTTTTATGATAAATATTCCTAGCAATTTTCAGCCGAATTCGTTGAAACCTCTTCGAGTTATCGTGTTCACAAAAAACGGGATCCACACACACACACACACACACACACACACACACATACACACACACATACATACATCCGGACAATTGTTCAGGGTCTTATATAACATAGTCCCATATAGAAGAAAATTTGTCAAAAGGATTTTTAAAAATTTTGTAAATTAAACGACTACAAAGCTTCCTCACGAGGAAGCAAAAGTAATACATATCGTTGGTAAGGTGATGAAACAAGCTTTCAGCAGTCATGTGAAGTTAGCACCACTTTTTCAAAAAATTAAAAAAATCAAATGAGTTCTGGGTTCTTTAGGAATAGTTCTGTAGTTCTTTAATAATTTTTTCAATAGTTCTGGCAATAGTCAATATAAAAAACTACTTAAACAAAATAAGGTGCTAAATTAGCGTAGCACCACAATTTTTGTAAAAAAGAGTTCTGAGATAGTATTTTGATAGCAAATGAAGAGTTCTAGAGTTCTCTCATATAAATATTCATAGTTCCGTAAAATCGAGAAAACTACAGAACTTTGAAAAAATCCCAAAAACTTTTTTTTGCAAAAAATTAAATAATTTTGAGTTCTGAGCAGAGTTCTGGTATCAGTAAAAAGAGTTCTGCAAATAATCCTAATAAACTTTTTTTCTAAACTTTAAATCGAGAAAACTACAGAACTTTAAAAAAATCTTAAAAAATTATTATTTGCAAAAAATTAATTCTTTTGAGTTCTGACCAGAGTTCTGGTATCAGTAAAAAGAGTTCTGCAAATAATCCTAATAAACTTTTTTTCTAAACTTTAAATCGAGAAAACTACAGAACTTTGAAAAAATCCCAAAAACTTTTTTTTGCAAAAAATTAATTCTTTTGAGTTCTGAGCAGAGTTCTGGTATCAGTAAAAAGAGTTCTGCAAATAACCCTAATAACCTTTTTTTCTAATATTTAAATCGAGAAAACTACAGAACTTTAAAAAAATCCTAAAAAATTATTTTTTGCAAAAAATTAATTCTTTTGAGTTCTGACCAGAGTTCTGCGCCTTTTAAAATTTTTTTTTAAAATATCTACATACACTTAAAACTATAAAAAATCAAAATCCGTTGAGAAAATTTAGGAACGACAATTATTTTAAAAGTTATAATGGAAATTATATCGAACAGAGATGGGGTTTTGATGATTTTCAGAATTAAAACATTAGTTTTAACTATTAAATGAACAAAACACTGTCAAATTAACATTTTTTATTTAGTTATATAACCATAAAAGTTATCAAAGACAAAGTTCAGTGTTAATGCACTACACCGCGCCAATATAATTTCCATTCTAACTTTTAAAATAATTGTCGCTCCTAAATTTTCTTAATGGATTTTGATTTCTTATAGTTTTAAGTGTATGTTTATAAAAAATTTATTAAATAATTATTAAAATATAAACTTTTTCAAATTTGACTAATTCTAAACGAAAGTATTTTTTGTTCCCTTTATATTCCCGCTTGGTATTTAAATCGGTCCATTCATTTAGGAATTTTCTGTGAAAATTTAACGAATTCTGACCCCATAGTTGAAGGGGTAAGCACATATTCGAGCCTGTTTTCGAAATTTTTTCTATTAAATAGATATTATCGCTTCAAATTTCCTTGTACCATTTTATTATTATAATAATTATTATTATAAAGAAAAATGCCTAATAAAATATGTAAAAAGTATTTTAAAATGATATTGGTATATTGGTATTGGTCCTTCGTACTAATAAAGAAAAAAATAGGCAAATAAAATTATGCAAAAAGTGTTTTAAAATTATATGTATGTTTGACGAATAAAAAGATTATTGTTTGTATTATTATTATATGTTTATGATTCTGCATAAAACCACTGACAACATAATGTTATGTTAAAGTTCTACTAGTATATCTTTTTACTATACTAACAAATATTATATACAGAAAATTTGCCAAAATAAAAACTTTAATAGCAAATATCAACACGTTTTATTAAACATAATTAAGGATTAAAAACTTATTTCAACCAATTACCAAACTATCACTCTGTGGAAACCTTTTAAAAAAATTATTTTGTGTAACAAAATATTATTAAAAAATTTTCAAAGTTTAGTAAATTTTAAATTCTCTGTTTAAAAATTTTTTTTATTAGGATTATGTATAAAACTCTTTTTACTAAAAACAGAATTCTTCTTAGAACTCCAAAACAATTGATTTTTTGGGATTTTTCAAAGCTTTGTAGATTTCTCTATATTAAGTTTAGAAAAAAAGTTTATTAGGATTATTTGCAGAACTCTTTTTACTGATACCAGAACTCTGGTCAGAACTCAAAAGAATTAATTTTTTGCAAAAAAAAGTTTTTGGGATTTTTTCAAAGTTCAGTAGTTTTCTCGATTTAAAGTTTAGAAAAAAAGTTTATTAGGATTATTTGCAGAACTCTTTTTACTGATACCAGAACTCTGGTCAGAACTCAAAAGAATTAATTTTTTGCAAAAAATAATTTTTTAAGATTTTTTTAAAGTTCTGTAGTTTTGTCGATTTAAAGTTTAGAAAAAAAGTTTATTAGGATTATTTGCAGAACTCTTTTTACTGATACCAGAACTCTGCTCAGAACTCAAAATTATTTAATTTTTTGCAAAAAAAAGTTTTTGGGATTTTTTCAAAGTTCTGTAGTTTTCTCGATTTTACGGAACTATGAATATTTATATGAGAGAACTCTAGAACTCTTCATTTGCTATCAAAATACTATCTCAGAACTCTTTTTTACAAAAATTGTGGTGCTACGCTAATTTAGCACCTTATTTTGTTTAAGTAGTTTTTTATATTGACTATTGCCAGAACTATTGAAAAAATTATTAAAGAACTACAGAACTATTCCTAAAGAACCCAGAACTCATTTGATTTTTTTAATTTTTTGAAAAAGTGGTGCTAACTTCACATGACTGCTTTCAGCGCATGTAAATGTCGAGCTTGTAAGTTCAAACCGAAGAGGAGGGTAGCTTAAAGAAGTTGAATTTTCCAAAAACTCATATAATTTTTAGTCACAAAATGATGGAACCCGGTCCTGCCGGCAGGACGCTTTTCGCTTTGTTTAAAAGGCTACGAAGCCTAGGCATATAAATTTAAAAACTTTATATTTACATCATTGGAAAGCTTGTTTCATTACCTTTCCAACGATATATTTGTTTTTGTTTTTATCTGCTACCATATTAATTTTATAAAGAAAATTTGAAGAGAGTTTTTATTCAATTGGCCGCAATTTTGCTGATTAACATTAAAAATGAAATTTTTTAAATTAAACAAATAGGTTTCATTCTATGAACGTTTCTGAAGAAAAAAAGGCTAGACCGGCCAAAATATATTGGTTTTGTGGATTTTACATTAAAATTACGAAAAAATGTTTTTTTACTTTTTAGAAGCAGCAAGTTTGAGGGCTTTGAAAAATGGTTTAATATTATTATTTTAAAAAGTCAAATATATGAATTTTTCGTCTTTTCGTCTACTTTAATCCCAAGGAGTTCCGGAAAAGAATAATTGAATTCCCTTTTTTTAAAAACCTTATTTTCGGAACATCCTTCCGGCAGGACAGGCGCTTGGACGTTCTATCATTAAAAGCGTTTAAATCGGCTTGAAATTTGTTACTCGGGGGTTTTTGGGGTCGCGGGTCAAAAATTTTGAATCCAATTTTTAAAATTATAAATTTTTTATCTAATTTGTTTCTAAAAAAATAATTTTTTTTTCTAAAAAAATAATTTTTTTTTCTAAAAAAAATTAAAAAATATTTTTTTTAAATCTTTTAAAAGTTGAAAACCCTTTACACAGCATAATTTGTTTATAACAATTTTGTAAACAAAATTCGACTTGGAGGAAAAAATGACCAATACAAAACTTTCTTAGTTTTTCATACAGAATCGATTGGCGTTAATAGTTTTAAAAAATTGCTAAATTTTTATTAATTTGTTTAAACAATTATTGTTAAACAATTAAAAATTAGAAACAAAAAAACAGGTGTATCTTTATTTCATTTGCCAGTGAATCCAATTGTTGGTTTTACTTTTAATCCATTTCATTAGGCTTGGGATGAAACACCCTTTACACAGCATAATTTGTTTATAACAATTTTGTAAACAAAATTCGACTTGGAGGAAAAAATGTCTAATACAAAACTTTCTTAGTTTTCCATACAGAATTGATTGGCGTTAATAGTTTTTAAAAATTGCTAAATTTTTATTAATTTGTTTAAACAATTAAAAATTAGAAACAAAAAAACAGGTGTATCTTTTTTTCATTTGCCTGTGAATCCAATTGTTGGTTTTTTAATACAAAGGCTGGTTTCTCCATAAGACTTAACCCTTTAACGCCTAGATGGACAAAATTTTGGCATGAAGTTTGAGGACTTATTTCGGTACTTTAAAATCAATAGAAAAATTGACGAATTATCATTTCTTATGTTTTCATATGCGCTCTATCGAATGGCGTTAAAAAACCATCAAAAATTTATAAACAAAAAAGTTATTAATGTTTTTCATTTAAAAAGTCCGATTTTTTTCTAATTTTTGTTTAATTTTTAATTTTTTCTACTATGAAATGGCGTAAAAAAAATTTCAAATATTACAAATAACGTAGCATAGAAATATAACCTAGAAGATAGGACTATAGAGAAAATTAAAAATAAAAATGACGGCTCAAAAATAGTGTTTGAATTTCAAATTTTTTTCAAAATTTTGATTCGAAAGTACGAAATTATTAAAAGCGTTTAAATCGGCTTGAAATTTGTTACTCTGGGGTTTTAGGGGTCGCTGATTACGAATCTGAAGTCCAATTTTCAAAATTCAAAATGGCGGATCCAATATGGCGGACAATTTTTTTCAAACTTATTAAATTTGCTTAAAACTTGTTAGTCGGAAGTTTTTGGGGTCGCTGATTACGAATCTGAAGTCCAATTTTCAAAATTCAAAATGGCGAATCCAATATGGCGGACAATTTTTTTTTAAACTTATTATATTTGCTTGAAGCTTGTTTCTCGGGGGTTTTTGGGGTCGCTGATTACGAATCTAAAGTCCAATTTTCAAAATTCAAAATGGCGAATCCAATATAACGGACAATTTTTTTTCAAACTTATTAGATTTGCTTAAGACTTGTTACTCGGGGGGTTTTTAAGGTCGCTGGTCACAAATTTAGAGTCCAATTTTTAAAATTCAAAATGGCGAATCCAATATAGCTGACAATTTTTTTTTAAATTCGATTCGCTTGAAACTTGTTACTCGGGGGTTTCTGGGGTCGCGGGTCAAAAATTTGGAGTACAATTTTTAAAATTGGATTCAGTATGACAGACGAATTTTCAGTTAAAATTCGATAATCATATTATTTATTAATTAATTTTTTTTAATTATTAAAATTTTTTATTAAATTTTTTTATTTATTTATTATTAATTATGTATACATATATATGGACATTTCCACGTGAAATTTTTCTATGACATTTTAGAATCGGTTAAACATATCTTTTTCTCAATCCTTATAGAAAAATATTAAATACGTATTTTTTTATTTTTCCGTAATTGCCAAAATTTACGAGATATCAATTTTCGAAATTTTGGATTTTTAAAAGCAGACTTATTTTCAATAGCTTATAACTTTGAAAGTATTGAGTTTCGAAAAAAGTTGTCAAAGAAAGAAAGTTTTGGTTTATCTTCAACTTTCAAAAGATTTTTAAAAAAATATTTCTTAACATTTTTTAGAAAATTCCAATGATACCTCATTAATTATATTTTGACAAGCTAATTTTCCTACAGGTAAATTTAAGTTGCGTCGCACCATGAAAATGCAAAATTTGAAGCTACAGAAAAACTGCACAAGGGAAAAAAATTATAACTATGATTTTCTTACTCAAAAAACACCTTCTATTCCAGAAAAAAATGTTTTGTTCAATTGACAATTTCACTGTAAACCAGTGTTATTCATGTCGGATCTTTTTAAAAAATCTTCTGTATATTGACAGGTATACATAAATGTGGACGTCCACGGGTCAGAATTTCTCAAACGGACCACTTTAAAAAAAATATTTTTTAATTCCATCCAAAACAATTTTTTTTTACTCCTGGTAGAGTAAAAAAAATACCCTGAAAATTGTAGACCAAAAAAATTTTTTTTGTTAATGTTATTAATAATTTAGTTTTTTTGTAGTCTTAAATTAAAAAATTTTTTTCTCGAAATCCAGTTGACCGATTTTAAAAATTTAAAAGGGGTTTTCATCTTCTTGAAACAAAGTATTTAAAAATAATTTTTGTTTTTAAAAAATTAATTTTTAATTGTTTTTTATATAATTTGTTTATAAATTGTTAATAACAAATTGTGTTCTGGGCCTCCTAGAAAAAAAATAAAAATTGTATTGTGTTGCCAATATCCCCCTGAGAAAAAAAACGTTTTGAAAAAAAATGTACATCAATTACAAAAAAAGTTATTAAATAATTAGTGTCGCGGTGCAGAGCGATATATGACTCACAAGCACGGCTCTAATGGCACCTGTGTGCACTGGCGCTACACTATAAGTTTGTACAAATCCTAACAATCTCAATATTTAAGGAAAAAGTAATACAGTTTAATTATTCGTATATTTCTATAACATTTTGTTTAAAAAATACTAATATTACAATATACCTAATAAAAATACTTTGTATTATAAAGAAGAAAATCCGATTTATTATTTTTAAATAAGTTTATAAATAATTTTAACTGAAATTTTTGAAAATATAATTGAATTTAATAAAATTTGTTTTGATATCCAAAGTAATCGTGTTTATTTGTAGTAATGTATATTACTGTTTTTTAAAATAAATTTAATTCAAAATTTTATAAGGGCCAAAATAAGTGAAACCGGCTACTTGGAAAATTTTTGTCTCCAATTTTTAAGTTATCTATGATTTTTGTAGATATATGAGTACACTTTTTCCCCCTGAAATATTATTCAAAAAAAAAAATTATTTTTGAAGTAATCAGGTGTTAAAGTTTTGGGTCATTTTATTTTCATTTTATTATTACTTTGAAACAAATAAACATAATTAAGTGAATTTTTTTGAAATTAAAGCTTAAAGTCTATACTTCAAGGATTGCAAATTAAAGAATGTTCTCAATGTTTTTGAAAGATTAAATTACGATGTATTAATGCGCAAAACTCTAAGCTTGAAATAAAAAAAAGAAAAATCAGTAACCTCCAATATTATAGAAATTATGTAGATTTTTTTGACAAAGTGCAGGCAAAAATCCACTTTTAATCTTAAAAATCCGCTTGAAAGCGTGAAGTTTCTAATAAAACAAAAGACGATCTTATTTATTCGTTTGCAATTTTATCTTTTTCCAGTAATTCGAGTCGAATTTCGCCTGCATTTCGTCAAAAAAATCTACATAATTTCTATAATATTGGAGGTTACTGATTTTTCTTTTTTTTATTTCAAGCTTGGAGTTTTGCGCATTAATACATCGTAATTTAATCTTTCAAAAACATTGAGAACATTCTTCAATTTGCAATTGTTTAAAATAATTGTTAAAAACAATTATAAATTTTCATTTTTAGCAATCGCTTTATTTAATCCTTGAAGTATAGACTTTAATTTTTAATTTAAAAAAAATTCACTTAATTATGTTTATTTGTTTCAAAGTAATAATAAAATGAAAATAAAATGACCTAAAACTTTAACACCTGATTACTTCCAAAATAATTTTTTTTTGAAAAATATTTCAGGGGGAAAAAGTGTACTCATAATATAAAATTGGAGACAAAAATTTTCCAAGTGGCCGGTTTCACTTATTTTGGTCCATTAATAATAGAATTTTATAAATATTTTATTAAAAATTTTTTTAAATAATTTTAATAAAAAAATTGATCTTGTAAATCAATTTTTAAAATTTTTTTATAATAGTACCTAATTAAATTTTTTAGAAAAATTTTATTACAATAAAATAAATGAATCATTTCGAGAAATTTTAATAAAATGTATTAAAAATAATTGAATTCCTATCAAAAAATTAAATTCTTACGAATATTTTTACTATATACAAAAATAATTTAATCATTTCAAAGAATTTTATTAAAATTATATTGAATATAGTTAGATTTCTTCTGTGAATTTTACACCCAAAAAAATATTTTTAATTTTATATGATTCCTCTTCTTTTGCAGAATTTTTTCCTCTTATATGTGGGCATTAAATTTTTCTTTTTAAATTGAGAGGATTTTTCTTTTTTATATTTTGTTATTAAATATCATTTTTTAACCAATTTGAAGCTGTGTTCAGAAATACAAAAGAAACTTAAAAATCTTCTTTTTAATGTAGATTTGTTTTAATTTCAGAGGAACAATTCCAATCAATGAAGAAAAATTAAAAGTCATCTTTTAGTTAAAAAACTTTCAAATCTAAAAAAAATTCCTTTTTTTTGTTCATGAATCTTCGTATATTAAAAATAAAATGTAAAAATAACTGTTAAGCGAAATTTTCTTCTCACTATGAGATTTTATTTTTTTCGGTGTATTGTTTATAAAAGTACTTGAAGTATTCCGAACAATTTTATTATTTATAAAAACAATTGAATTTTTGCTAAGAATTTTAAAAAACTTTTCGAAAATAATAATAAATGAAAACTCTTTAGTAATAAAATTTTTCTAAAAAATTTAATTAGGTACTATTATAAAAAAATTTTAAAAATTGATTTACAAGATCAATTTTTTTATTAAAATTATTTTAAAAAATTTTTAATAAAATATTTATAAAATTCTATTATTAATGGACCAAAATAAGTGAAACCGGCCACTTGGAAAATTTTTGTCTCCAATTTTATATTATGAGTACACTTTTTCCCCCTGAAATATTTTTCAAAAAAAAATTATTTTGGAAGTAATCAGGTGTTAAAGTTTTGGGTCATTTTATTTTCATTTTATTATTACTTTGAAACAAATAAACATAATTAAGTGAATTTTTTTTAAATTAAAAATTAAAGTCTATACTTCAAGGATTAAATAAAGCGATTGCTAAAAATGAAAATTTATAATTGTTTTTAACAATTATTTTAAACAATTGCAAATTGAAGAATGTTCTCAATGTTTTTGAAAGATTAAATTACGATGTATTAATGCGCAAAACTCCAAGCTTGAAATAAAAAAAAGAAAAATCAGTAACCTCCAATATTATAGAAATTATGTAGATTTTTTTGACGAAATGCAGGCGAAATTCGACTCGAATTACTGGAAAAAGATAAAATTGCAAACGAATAAATAAGATCGTCTTTTGTTTTATTAGAAACTTCACGCTTTCAAGCGGATTTTTAAGATTAAAAGTGGATTTTTGCCTGCACTTTGTCAAAAAAATCTACATAATTTCTATAATATTGGAGGTTACTGATTTTTCTTTTTTTTATTTCAAGCTTAGAGTTTTGCGCATTAATACATCGTAATTTAATCTTTCAAAAACATTGAGAACATTCTTTAATTTGCAATCCTTGAAGTATAGACTTTAAGCTTTAATTTCAAAAAAATTCACTTAATTATGTTTATTTGTTTCAAAGTAATAATAAAATGAAAATAAAATGACCCAAAACTTTAACACCTGATTACTTCAAAAATAATTTTTTTTTTTGAATAATATTTCAGGGGGAAAAAGTGTACTCATATATCTACAAAAATCATAGATAACTTAAAAATTGGAGACAAAAATTTTCCAAGTAGCCGGTTTCACTTATTTTGGCCCTTATAAAATTTTGAATTAAATTTATTTTAAAAAACAGTAATATACATTACTACAAATAAACACGATTACTTTGGATATCAAAACAAATTTTATTAAATTCAATTATATTTTCAAAAATTTCAGTTAAAATTATTTATAAACTTATTTAAAAATAATAAATCGGATTTTCTTCTTTATAATACAAAGTATTTTTATTAGGTATATTGTAATATTAGTATTTTTTAAACAAAATGTTATAGAAATATACGAATAATTAAACTGTATTACTTTTTCCTTAAATATTGAGATTGTTAGGATTTGTACAAACTTATAGTGTAGCGCCAGTGCACACAGGTGCCATTAGAGCCGTGCTTGTGAGTCATATATCGCTCTGCACCGCGACACTAATTATTTAATAACTTTTTTTGTAATTGATGTACATTTTTTTTCTAAACGTTTTTTTTCTCAGGGGGATATTGGCAATACAATACAATTTTTTTTTTTTTTCTAGGAGGCCCAGAACACAATTTGTTATTAACAATTTATAAACAAATTATATAAACAAGTTGTGAGTTAAGATGTTCATTACATGAACATTTTGCTTCCTCTTTACGATAAGCAAAAAATTTGCTTTAAAGTGAATTTTTTCATTTTATTTAATTCTATTAATGCTAATAAAATATATTCTTTTTATACATCAATCGATTCGTCTTGATGAAATGAAGATTTTTAGTTTGTTTTTAAGTCTAGATTAACATTTTATTATAAAGCAACATAATTTTTAAGAAGGAAATAAATTTCTAATAAAAGTGCGAATTTTTGGTTTTAATTATGTTTAATTCTATAAATTCAAATAAAATATATACTTTATATATACCAATCGATTCGTTTTAATGCAACGGATAAGATTATTAAAAAAAATGAGTAAAATCTTATTGTACCGGAATATAATTTTGATGAAAGAACTAAATTTTTGATAAAAAAAGGTAATTTTTTTGCTTTAATTGTCATTACCTCTATGAACTCTCATACAATTTATACTTTATATATACCAATCGATTCGTCTTGAGGTAAAGAAGAAGATTTTATTGTATATTAACTTCAATATTCAATTTAAAAAAATTTTTTTGAAAAATTTTTTTTTTTTGAAAAAATTAAAAAAAAATTTTTTTTATTAGATTTTTTAATGTCTATCAATCCATTTCGAGATATTTTTATGATAAATATTCCTAGCAATTTTCAGCCGAATTCGTTGAAACCTCTTCGAGTTATCGTGTTCACAAAAAACGGGATCCACACACACACACACACACACACATACACACACACATACACACACACATACATACATCCGGACAATTGTTCAGGGTCTTATATAACATAGTCCCATATAGAAGAAAATTTGTCAAAAGGATTTTTAAAAATTTTGTAAATTAAACGACTACAAAGCTTCCTCACGAGGAAGCAAAAACAGTTAAAAATTAATTTTTTTAAAAACAAAAATTATTTTTAAATACTTTGTTTCAAGAAGAAGAAGAAAACCCCTTTTAAATTTTTAAAATCGGTCAACTGGATTACGAGAAAAAAATTTTTTAATTTAAGACTACAAAAAAACTAAATTGTTAATGACATTAACAAAAAAAATTTTTTTGGTCTACAATTTTCAGGGTCCTTGTTTTACTCTACCAAGAGTAAAAAAAAATTATTTTGGATGGAATTAAAAAATATTTTTTTTAAAGTAGTCCGTTTGAGAAATTCTGACCCCCACATGAAAAGGGCCCGTTTTGTCGGTTCTAGTTTTCGAGTTATATGCAATTTAATACTTTTTTGAGAAAAACCAAAATTTTTTTTTATTATCAATCTACATGTGTTGACAAGTCAAATCATGAGGTTTTCACTAATTTATCGTTAATTTAAGTGTTTAACTTTATTGGTTCTTTAGAAAAAGAAAAGGGCCCATTTTGTCAGTATTTTGCAAAAATATTCCGTATTTTTGAAATGGAGGGTCAAAAAAATTAAAACCTCTTGATTTGTC
Organism: Leptopilina myrica (nomen nudum); assembly: GCA_032872475.1. Classification (NCBI taxonomy): domain Eukaryota; kingdom Metazoa; phylum Arthropoda; class Insecta; order Hymenoptera; family Figitidae; genus Leptopilina; species Leptopilina myrica (nomen nudum). The sequence continues at coordinate 36,384,832 of CM065458.1, read as the reverse complement.
ATCTTTAAAGTACTCTGAACTCAAAACAATTATTATCTAAATAACTTCCGAGAAGAACTAGAGATATTAATGTTAGAGTCATTGATTACGTAGTCGTAGATGTAAAAAATGTCGATATTTCGTTAAAATTTCATAATAAAACCTGTTAAAAATTTTTAAATAAGTTTAATTTATATTCTTTACCTTCAAATGACACAATAAAATTGTTCCCAATCATTAATCTTCTACAAAAATGGTTTATTAATAAGAAAATCGCCTTTTTAGAAAAGAGCCCATTTTGTCGGTTTTTCGTATTTTTAAAGAGAAAGGGGGGTGGGGTGGTTTTAAAAATTTAAAGCCTATTGGTTTTTCATCTTTATGGTACCCTGGACTGACAACAATTATTATCTGAATAACTTCCCAGAAGAACCAGAGATATTGATGTTAGAGTCTTTGATTACGTAGTCGTAGAAGTGAAAATTTCGACATTTCGGCAAATTATTCATAATAGAGACTTTAAAAATTTTTTAAATAAGTTTAATTTTTATTCTTCACCTTCAAATGACACAATAAAATTGTTCCCAATCATAAACCATGTAAAAAAATGGTTTATTAATAAGAAAATCGTCTTTTTTAGAAAAGGGCCCATTTTGTCGGTTTTATGTATTTTCAAAATTAAGTGGGGGGGTGGTTTTAAAAATTTGAAACCTATTGGTTTTTCATCTTTAAGGTGCCCTGGACTGAAAACAATTATTATCTGAATAACTTCCCAGAAGAACTGGATATATCGCAATTAATAAGTATCTCAATCTTTTATTCCGTTTTTCTCGAAATGAGGTATTTGTCACTATAAACTTTGAAATTCTGTAACTCATCGAATTTTTGACCAAAAAAGTTGTATGACCACTTAAAATTATGTACTTGAAGATCCGAACGTTCAAAGAACGGTCACTGCAGACGAACGAAAGCTAGAGGAGAAGAGAACCGACCCCCACCATGCCGGCTGTTCGCTCTTCACACACTTTTCACACTGACACTCTACGCAAGGGATACGCCCATAAAGCGACTAGGTGGCATAGTGGGGGGACAATTCTCGACTCTTAGCTCCGAATGACTCACGAGGCCCAGCATATTTTCGGTAAAAACACTGCCTCAAAAAACTATTACAAGTTCTTATTTCCTTTTCCAACAATAAAGAAAATATTTCAAATGTTAACAACATTTACATACTATTAAATTATTAATCAAATCAAATAATTAATTAAGAATAATAACATTTAAAACCAAACCAGAAAATTTTATTACCTTTTTATTAATATTATTATTTATTATTAATTCATTATTATTTTGTTTCAAACAATGTACAGAAGAGTTGTTTCTTTCATTATGAAGAATACAAAAAAAATATGAGATTGTTCGCGATTTACAAAAAACAACATTTTTTCGAAAAATGGGGAAAAACCGTGAAAATGGCATTTTTTATAACTTCACATGAAAAAAACAGTTTCTCCTGAATATTTTATTTCAAAACTATGTACAGAAGAGTTGTTTGTTTCATTATGAAGAATACAAAAAAAATATAAGACCGTTCGCGATTTTCAAAAAAACAACATTTTTTCCGAAAAATGGGGAAAAACCGTGAAATTGGCATTGTTTATAACTTTAAATGAAAAAAACAATTTTTCCTCAATATTTTATTTCAAAACAATGTATACAAGAGTTGTTTGTTTCATTATGAAGAATACAGAAAAAAATATGAGACCGTTCGCGATTTTATGTTTTTGCAATGAACGGTCAAAAACCGTGCAAAAAGCATTTTTTGACTTTCAAATGAAAAAAACAATTACTCCTGAATATTTTTTTTCAAAACAATGTACAAAAGAGATGTTTGCTTTATTAGATATTTTATTTGAAAACAATATACAGAAGAGATGTTTGTTTTATTATGAAGAATACAAAAAAATATGAGACTGTTCGCGATTTTATGTTTTTGCAATGAACGGTCAAAAACCGTGCAAAAAACGTTTTTTCGACTTTCAAATAAAAAAAACAATTACTCATTAATATTTTATTTGAAAACAATATACAAAAGAGTTGTTTGTTTCATTATGAAGAATACAAAAAAAATATAAGACCGTTCGCGATTTTATGTTTTTGCAATAAACGGTCAAAAACCGTGCAAAAAACGTTTTTTCGACTTTCAAATGAAAAAAAATTACTCCTGAATATTTTATTTCAAAACAATGTTCAGAAGAGTTGTTTGTTTCGTTATGAAGAATACAAAAAAAATATAAGACCGTTCGCGATTTCCAAAAAAACATTTTTTCCGAAAAATGGGGAAAAACCGTGAAAATGGCATTTTTTATAACTTCAAATGAAAAAAAAAATTTCTCCTGAATGTTTTATTTCAAAACAATGTACAGAAGAGTTGTTTGTTTCATTATGAAAAATACAAAAAAATATAAGACCGTTCGCGATTTTCAAAAAAACAACATTTTTTCCGAAAAATGAGGAAAAACCGTGAAAATGGCATTTTTTATAACTTCAAATGAAAAAAACAATTTCTCCTGAATATTTTATTTCAAAACTATGTACAAAAGAGTTGTTTGTTTCATTATGAAGAATACAAAAAAAATATAAGACTGTTCGCGATTTTATGTTTTTGCAATGAACGGTCAAAAACCGTGCAAAAAGCATTTTTTCGACTTTCAAATGAAAAAAAAATTACTCCTGAATATTTTATTTCAAAACAATGTTCAGAAGAGTTGTTTGTTTCTTTATGAAAAATACAAAAAAAATATAAGACCGTTCGCGATTTTCAAAAAAACAACATTTTTTCCGAAAAATGGGGAAAAACCGTGAAATTGGCATTTTTTATAACTTCAAATGAAAAAAACAATTTTTCCTGAATATTTTATTTCAAAACAATGTACAGAAGAGTTGTTTGTTTCATTATGAAGAATACAGAAAAAAATATGGGACTGTTCGTGATTTTATGTTTTTGCAATGAACGGTCAAAAACCGTGCAAAAAGCATTTTTTGACTTTCAAATGAAAAAAACAATTACTCCTGAATATTTTTTTTCAAAACAATGTACAAAAGAGATGTTTGTTTCATTAGATAGAATACAAAAAAAAATATGAGACCGTTCGCGATTTCCAAAAAACAACATTTTTTCCGAAAAATGGGGAAAATCCGTGAAAATGGCATTTTTTATAACTTTAAATGAAAAAAACAATTACTCCTGAATATTTTATTTGAAAACAATATACAGAAGAGATGTTTGTTTTATTATGAAGATTACAAAAAAATATGAAACTGTTCGTGATTTTATGTTTTTGCAATGAACGGTCAAAAACCGTGCAAAAAACGTTTTTTGACTTTCAAATGAAAAAAACAATTACTCCTGAATATTTTTTTTCAAAACAATGTACAAAAGAGATGTTTCTTTTATTAGATATAATACTCCCTAAATTTGAATTAGTAAAAATGTTTTCTAATTCGAATTAGTGACTGACTTTTTGCTTCAGAATTAGTAAACTCTACTAATAAATTAGAAGAAACGACTATTTATTAGTAAAATTTACTAATTCAAAAGCAAAAAGTCAGTTACTAATTCAAATTAGTAAACATTTTTACTAATTTAAATTTAGAGTGTATAAATAAAATTGTGAGACCGTTAGGTAAAATCTGAAAATTATGAAATTTTAACATAAGCAATGCAGAGAGACTCTAAATCCGAAGCGAGACGAATATCGCCGGACACATCCGAAATTGGACATTACAGTCATCGCCGCTCGCTTTCTCTTCAAAACGGGTTTTATGCATATAGGGTCCAATTTTCGGTTTCGTTCGGCAAAGTTCGGCTCGCCTCGAGATTTGAAGCCTCGCTACAACATTTTTTCCGAAAAATGGGGAAAAACCGTGAAAATGGCATTTTTTATAACTTCAGAGGAAAAAACAATTACTCCTAAATATTTTATTTCAAAATAATGTACAAAAGAGTTGTTTGATTCATTATGAAGAATACAGAAAAAAATATGAGACCGTTCGCGAATTCCAAAAAACAACATTTTTTCCGAAAAATGGGACAAAAACCGTGCAAATGGCATTTTTTATAACTTCAAAGGAAAAAACAATTACTCCTAAATATTTTATTTCAAAATAATGTACAACAGAGTTGTTTGATTCATTATGAAGAATACAGAAAAAAATATGAGACCGTTCGCGATTTTATGTTTTTGCAATGAACGGTCAAAAACTGTGCAAAAAGCATTTATTGACTTTCAAATGAAAATAACAATTACTCCTAAATATTTTATTGCGAAACAATGGACAGAAGAGTTGTTTGATTCATTATGAAGAATACAGAAAAAAATATGAGATTGTTCGCGATTTCCAAAAGACAACATTTTTTCCGAAAAATGGGGAAAAACCGTGAAAATGGCATTTTTTATATCTTTAAAGGAAAAAAAATTACTCCTAAATATTTAATTTTAAAACAATGTACAGAAGAGTTGTTTGATTCATTATGAAGAATAAAAAAAAAATATGAGACTGTTTGCGATTTTATGTTTTTGCAATGAACCGTAAAAACCGTGCAAAAAGCATTTGTTGACATTCAAATGAAAAAAACAATTACTCCTCAATATTTTATTTCAAAACAATTTACAGAAGAGTTGTTTGATTCATTATAAAGAATACAGAAAAAAATATGAGTCCGTTCGCGATTTCCAAAAAACAACATTTTTTCCGAAAAATGGGACAAAAACCGTGCAATGCATTTTTTATAACTTCAAAGGAAAAAACAATTACTCCTAAATATTTTATTTCAAAATAATGTACAAAAGAGTTGTTTGATTCATTATGAAGAATACAGAAAAAAATATGAGACCGTTCGCGATTTTATGTTTTTGCAATGAACGGTCAAAAACTGTGCAAAAAGCATTTTTTGACTTTCAAATGAAAAAAACAATTACTCCTGAATATTTTATTTCAAAACAATGTACAAAAGAGTTGTTTATTTTATTACATAGAATTCAAAAAAAATATGAGACCCTTCGCGATTTCCAAAACACAAAATTTTTTCCGAAAAATGGGGAAAAACGTGAAAATGGCATTTTTTATAACTTCAAATGAAATAACAATTACTCCTAAATATTTTATTTTAAAACAATGTACAGAAGAGTTGTTTGATTCATTATGAAGAATACAGAAAAAAATATGAGACCGTTCGCGATTTCCAAAAGACAACATTTTTTCCGAAAAATGGGGAAAAACCGTGAAAATGGCATTTTTTATATCTTTAAAGGAAAAAAAATTACTCCTAAATATTTAATTTTAAAACAATGTACAGAAGATTTGTTTGATTCATTATGGAGAATACAAAAAAAAATATGAGACTGTTTGCGATTTTATGTTTTTGCAATGAACGGTAAAAACCGTGCAAAAAGCATTTGTTGACATTCAAATGAAAAAAAAAGTTAATCCTGAATATTTTATTTCAAAACAATTTACAGAAGAGTTGTTTGATTCATTATAAAGAATACAGAAAAAAATATGAGACCGTTCGCGATTTCCAAAAAACAACATTTTTTCCAAAAAATGGGACAAAAACCGTGCAAATGGCATTGTTTATAACTTAAAAAAAACAATTACTCCTAAATATTTTATTGCGAAACAATGGACAGAAGAGTTGTTTGATTCATTATGAAGAATACAGAAAAAAATATGAGATTGTTCGCGATTTCCAAAAGACAACATTTTTTCCGAAAAATGGGGAAAAACCGTGAAAATGGCATTTTTTATATCTTTAAAGGAAAAAAAATTACTCCTAAATATTTAATTTTAAAACAATGTACAGAAGATTTGTTTGATTCATTATGGAGAATACAAAAAAAAATATGAGACCGTTCGCGATTTTATGTTTTTGCAATGAACGGTAAAAACCGTGCAAAAAGCATTTGTTGACATTCAAATGAAAAAAACAATTACTCCTGAATATTTTATTTCAAAACAATTTACAGAAGAGTTGTTTGATTCATTATAAAGAATACAGAAAAAAATATGAGTCCGTTCGCGATTTCCAAAAAACAACATTTTTTCCGAAAAATGGGACAAAAACCGTGCAATGGCATTTTTTATAACTTCAAAGGAAAAAACAATTACTCCTAAATATTTTATTTCAAAATAATGTACAAAAGAGTTGTTTGATTCATTATGAAGAATACAGAAAAAAATATGAGACCGTTCGCGATTTTATGTTTTTGCAATGAACGGTCAAAAACTGTGCAAAAAGCATTTTTTGACTTTCAAATGAAAAAAACAATTACTCCTGAATATTTTATTTCAAAACAATGTACAAAAGAGTTGTTTATTTTATTACATAGAATTCAAAAAAAATATGAGACCCTTCGCGATTTCCAAAACACAAAATTTTTTCCGAAAAATGGGGAAAAACGTGAAAATGGCATTTTTTATAACTTCAAATGAAATAACAATTACTCCTAAATATTTTATTTTAAAACAATGTACAGAAGAGTTGTTTGATTCATTATGAAGAATACAGAAAAAAATATGAGACCGTTCGCGATTTCCAAAAGACAACATTTTTTCCGAAAAATGGGGAAAAACCGTGAAAATGGCATTTTTTATATCTTTAAAGGAAAAAAAATTACTCCTAAATATTTAATTTTAAAACAATGTACAGAAGATTTGATTGATTCATTATGGAGAATACAAAAAAAAAATATGAGACTGTTTGCGATTTTATGTTTTTGCAGTGAACGGTAAAAACCGTGCAAAAAGCATTTGTTGACATTCAAATGAAAAAAAAAATTAATCCTGAATATTTTATTTCAAAACAATTTACAGAAGAGTTGTTTGATTCATTATAAAGAATACAGAAAAAAATATCAGACCGTTCGCGATTTCCAAAAAATAGGACAAAAACCGCGCAAATGGCATTGTTTATAACTTCAAAAAAAAACAATTACTCCTAAATATTTTATTGCGAAACAATGGACAGAAGAGTTGTTTGATTCATTATGAAGAATACAGAAAAAAATATGAGATTGTTCGCGATTTCCAAAAGACAACATTTTTTCCGAAAAATGGGGAAAAACCGTGAAAATGGCATTTTTTATATCTTTAAAGGAAAAAAAATTACTCCTAAATATTTAATTTTAAAACAATGTACAGAAGATTTGTTTGATTCATTATGGAGAATACAAAAAAAAATATGAGACCGTTCGCGATTTTATGTTTTTGCAATGAACGGTAAAAACCGTGCAAAAAGCATTTGTTGACATTCAAATGAAAAAAACAATTACTCCTGAATATTTTATTTCAAAACAATTTACAGAAGAGTTGTTTGATTCATTATAAAGAATACAGAAAAAAATATGAGTCCGTTCGCGATTTCCAAAAAACAACATTTTTTCCGAAAAATGGGACAAAAACCGTGCAATGCATTTTTTATAACTTCAAAGGAAAAAACAATTACTCCTAAATATTTTATTTCAAAATAATGTACAAAAGAGTTGTTTGATTCATTATGAAGAATACAGAAAAAAATATGAGACCGTTCGCGATTTTATGTTTTTGCAATGAACGGTCAAAAACTGTGCAAAAAGCATTTTTTGACTTTCAAATGAAAAAAACAATTACTCCTGAATATTTTATTTCAAAACAATGTACAAAAGAGTTGTTTATTTTATTACATAGAATTCAAAAAAAATATGAGACCCTTCGCGATTTCCAAAACACAAAATTTTTTCCGAAAAATGGGGAAAAACGTGAAATGGCATTTTTTATAACTTCAAATGAAATAACAATTACTCCTAAATATTTTATTTTAAAACAATGTACAGAAGAGTTGTTTGATTCATTATGAAGAATACAGAAAAAAATATGAGACCGTTCGCGATTTCCAAAAGACAACATTTTTTCCGAAAAATGGGGAAAAACCGTGAAAATGGCATTTTTTATATCTTTAAAGGAAAAAAAATTACTCCTAAATATTTAATTTTAAAACAATGTACAGAAGATTTGATTGATTCATTATGGAGAATACAAAAAAAAAATATGAGACTGTTTGCGATTTTATGTTTTTGCAGTGAACGGTAAAAACCGTGCAAAAAGCATTTGTTGACATTCAAATGAAAAAAAAAATTAATCCTGAATATTTTATTTCAAAACAATTTACAGAAGAGTTGTTTGATTCATTATAAAGAATACAGAAAAAAATATCAGACCGTTCGCGATTTCCAAAAAATAGGACAAAAACCGCGCAAATGGCATTGTTTATAACTTCAAAAAAAAACAATTACTCCTAAATATTTTATTGCGAAACAATGGACAGAAGAGTTGTTTGATTCATTATGAAGAATACAGAAAAAAATATGAGATTGTTCGCGATTTCCAAAAGACAACATTTTTTCCGAAAAATGGGGAAAAACCGTGAAAATGGCATTTTTTATATCTTTAAAGGAAAAAAAATTACTCCTAAATATTTAATTTTAAAACAATGTACAGAAGATTTGTTTGATTCATTATGGAGAATACAAAAAAAAATATGAGACCGTTCGCGATTTTATGTTTTTGCAATGAACGGTAAAAACCGTGCAAAAAGCATTTGTTGACATTCAAATGAAAAAAACAATTACTCCTGAATATTTTATTTCAAAACAATTTTCAGAAGAGTTGTTTATTTTATTACATAGAATACAAAAAAAAATATGAGACCCTTCGCGATTTCCAAAAAACAAAATTTTTTCCGAAAAATGGGGAAAACCGTGAAAATGGCATTTTTTATAACTTCAAATGAAATAACAATTACTCCTAAATATTTTATTTTAAAACAATGTACAGAAGAGTTGTTTGATTCATTATGAAGAATACAGAAAAAAATATGAGACCGTTCGCGATTTTATGTTTTTGCAATGAACGTTCAAAAACTGTGCAAAAAGCATTTTTTGACTTTCAAATGAAAAAAACAATTACTCCTGAATATTTTATTTCAAAACAATGTACAAAATCTTAATGGACATGTGCATTAAAATCTGTTAACTGACATTTCATGAATTTCATACCTAAGTGATTTAAAATCTATCCTGTCACCGTCAGCAACTTTTTCTGTCATCAAGTATGCCTGTCCATATTCATATGGATACTTCAAATTATTTTTATCTTTTTCACATTTAATATTTTCTTCCTTTTTCAAAATTTTTGTTTCTTTATTTATTTTTTTTGTATTATTAGTATCTTCACAGCTGTTTTTTGAGTTGTCTTCTATTTCAATATCCGAACTATAACTATCGCTACTGTTGTACTCACTACTATTATCGGAAATATCAGAATTTTATTTGATAATAATATTTCTTTCCCGCAGTCCAGCTTTTCTAGAATACATTTCATTTTCGTCATTATTTTCAATAGTGTGGAAAGTGCTGCTTTCGTTTTTCGTATTATATTCATTTTTTAAATTTCCTTCTCGAATTACTGATACATTACTATCTATGTCACTGCAAGTAACGTCACTATTAAATTCAGAAACTTTTTTTTGCATCGGAGTACATTTTTACTTAATTGCACGACATTATTAAAATATAATTTATCATTTGTACACTGTCTAGACATTTTGTTGTTAATGCTAAAATTTTCTTCTATATATTTCCTTTCAGTTGATGTGGTTTTGGCATATTTTAAATATTCATGAAATGACTCAATTTTTTTAGTTTCTTTTTCACTTTCAAATTCATACATATCGTCCAAACTTTTTCATTTATTT